>OY829913.1:144555169-145755169 GCA_963691935.1 Nephrotoma guestfalica | reverse complement strand
TTTACGTATTTGAATTCTGTTTCCAAATGAAAGAAAATACTGCTCAAGCTATGAAATTGATTAATTCGACTTTGAGTGAGCATCCTGTGAGTCATACAACAGTAAAAAAGCGGTTTGCAAGATTTCGTGATGGCAATTTTAGTTTTGAGGACGATCCACGTCCAGATGTACTAAGACAATTTGAAAACGAAGAACTTACAGTTTTACTGGATGAAAATCCGTGTCAAACTAAAAAAAAATTTGTAGAACAGTTAGGAGTTACTCACCAAGCAATATCACTTCGATTGCACGTAATAAGAAAAATATAGAAGGAAGGAAAATGGGTTCCTCATAAACTGGCCGAAGAATTGAAATCCGCATGAATTTGCTTTCTCGGTACAAAAGAAAGAATTTCTTGCACAAAATCATTATGGGTGATGAAAAGTGGATTTGGCACGATAATCCTAAACGCAGAAAAGCCATGGGTTGTTCCAGGCCAGCCATCAACATCAGTTGCAAAGTGATTATTCATGTAAAGAAAGTGTTACTGTGTGGCTGGTGGGATTGGAAGGGAGTCATTTAGTCCTAGCTTAGCTTCTGGGACCTGGTGAAACTGTTACAGCTGAACGTTACCAGGCCCAATTGATCAAATTAAGTGGTGCTCTGAAGGAAAAAGACCATTTACGGACCAAGGAAGGCGGAAGGTGATATTGCTGCATAACAACGCTCGTCCACATACAGCAAAATCAACCCAGGAACTCATCTTCTCCTTAGGATGGGAAGTTTTACAGCATGCGGCTTATTCTCCAGACTTGGCTCCCTCTGATTACCACTTATTCAGATTGATGTCATCATATTTGCAAGACCAGCGGTTCACGAAAATTGAAGATGTGCAAAAATGGCTCGGTAGCTATTTTGCCTCGAAACCAGCAAGCTTCTATCGCGAAGGTATTCATCATCTACCTGATAAATGACAAAATACCATAGTTAGTAATGACGAATAGTTCGATAATTAATCTTTGCAACAATTATACTTTCAATAAAGATGAATTTGACCAAAAAAAGCAGAGTTTCCACTTGTACACCAAATAAATCTTCAAATGAATTAAAATAAGAAAATCAAAATTGTAATATTTTTAATTTTTAAAGAAAGAAAATGATGATTACATGAAAATTTGAAGTTTTATTTTACATTGCCAAATTTTGTGAATATGCTGGTGCTTTCTAAATTGGGTATTGGGCATTTTTGATGCGGATATAGTAAAATTTATCTATTATTCATCCAGTTTCAAAGAAAATCTAACTGTTTATTTGGTTTAGTTTTCATTATTCGAGAATTAAAATAGTTGTTTAGATTTTGTTTGTTTTTGTTACTTGCCTGGGCTGTATTTGAAATTTCAAGGGAAACACGGTCAAACAATTCTTTAATTACTGTACGATAATAGATAGGTAATACAATGTATTGACGATTAACTGTTGATATATTTAAGGAATTATTTTGAATATTGTTGTAACGGGTTTTACAATAAGAGCACTTCAACTTTTTTTTTGAATAAAACACAAACTGTTCGACTTTTGAACTAAATTTTTTTTTATTAACGAATTTGAAGATATACATTTAAGTATGAAACTCGATTTCTTTTGCATGACCACCGCGTGCACGTTTTACGAAGTCCAATCTTTGAACCCAACTTTCGACCACTCTTTCGCATAAATCGGCCGAAATTCCAGCAATTTCACGATCTGTATTGGCTCTGAGCTCTTGCAACGTCGCCGGCTTATTGGCCTAGACCAATGACTTTACATAACCCCAAAGAAAATAATCTAGAGGTGTCAAATCACACGAGCGCGGCGGCCACTGGACGGGCCCATTTCGCGAAATAACACGCTCATCGAACTTAGTCTTCAATAACGCGATTGTATCGTGTGCTGTGTGGCATGTGGCCCCGTCCTGTTGAAACCACATGTCGTCCAAGTCCATTCCATTCAATTATGCGGCCAAAAAAAATCGTTTATCATATCGCGGTATCGATTTCCATTAACAGTAACGTGGCGATCGTTATCGTCGATGAAAAAATATGGCCCAATGACGCCGCCGGCATGTAATCCGCACCAAACAGTGACTTTTTTGGGATGCAACGGTGCCTCATGAATCACATGTGGGTTGCTTCCTGCCCAGTAACGCATATTTTGCTTGTTGACAAATCCATTTAGCCAAAAGTAAGCCTCATCGCTGAAGATGATTTTTCGGTGAAAATCTGCATCATTTTCGATTTGCTCTTGAGCCCAATTCACGAATCGGCGTCGCTTCAAATGGTCAAACGGCTTTAGTTGTTGTGTCAGCTTGATCTTATACGGATGTAGGCCAAGATCTTTACGTAAAATTCGCCACAATGATGTCACAGAAAGGCCCAATTGTTGCGAACGTCGTGTGAGCGACACATTCGCGTCTTCTTGAACTGAAGCCCTGGCGGCTGCGATGTTTTCAACACTTCGAGCACTTCTTACTCTCGAGGGCACCAGAACATTATGTAGCAAAAACGTAGGCTCAAATTTTGCCACTATACGGTCGATTGTCGAACGGGCTTGTTAAATGGACCGTAAAATGGCCGTAATGCTCTTAAAGCAGCAGCAACAGAACGATTATTTTGATAAAAAATTTGCACGATTGGCAATCGCTGTTCACGTGTGTAGCGTTCCATGATGAAATGTATACTAATGAAGTTTCCAAATGACAAAAGATTAATAAAACATATGGCGTCGTTCGCCGTCCCTATCGGAAAAAAGTTGAAGGGCACCTGTTGAAACACCCTATATATTATGAAGTATTTATTTAAAAAACAAAAATTTCGAATAATTTCGAAACTACATTTTTGTGAGTACGGAACTTTTTCAGAAATACTGAAAAAAGCGCAGGATGATATTTATGTCCCAGATCGATCTTGTTTAGCCGCCATTTTGTTTGAATGACATTGGTCAGTTCGCATTTGACAGTCGTAGAAGGAGGTCGATAACAAGTTATTATGGAGGGTCTAACGCCGCAACAACGCGTTGAAGCTATTAAAACAGTTTATTTTTGGCAACAAATCATTGTGAGTGACGAAGCACATCTCGACTTGAGTGGCTTTGTTAATAAACAGAATAGCCGCTATTGGATAAAACCGTCAATTGATACACCAAAGTCCATAATACCCTCGTACAGTAATTTAATGGTGCGTCATTTGGGTTGGCTAGAGGATGCTAGAAGCAATGCTGTATCGTTATTGGTGATCGCTATTGGGACATGTTGGAAAACTTTGTGCTTTAATTGGATCAATTAGACTTATAGAACATGTGGTTCGAACAAGATGGTGCCCGAACACATATAGCTCGTCCTACGTATCGGGGTACTTGAAGAGAAAGGTGTACACCAATAAACCAACGACAACCTCGATGCTTAAAGACATCATTTGCTGAAAAAATGTGCTTAAAAAGCTCACCTTTGCGCCTCGGCCAGAGGCGGCCACTTAACCGACATTATATTCCATACATAATGTTAAACAGCATATAATTAATAAATAAAATAAAAATTATAAAATGGTATTTCATTTAAAAGTTATTAAAAAAAACTTCTACCTGGGAAATAAAAAGCACCCTGTATTTCCAAGAGCAAAAGTTGAGTTAAAATGAGTAGCAAACTATAAAAAAATTTTGCTTCATTAATGTTGTATTTTTGCAATAAAGGCTGCAGCGTTGGGTTCGTAACCAAAGATTTAACTAGCTAAATTAAATATTTTATAATTTTAACATTTATTTCAGCATAGAAGCCGCTGAACAATCCTCCGGCTTCAGAAAGTCTGTACCATTTTTTAAGTCAATAAAAGGGTTAAGGGTTAATTAAGGGTTGCAAAACAAACAATATTTAAAGCGGTTTGAAGAATCATTCTAGCCGGTTTTTGATTTTTTCTTTAAACTCGAAGAACCTGATAACTTTAATTAGCTGGTATTACCATAATCGAGTTAAACCTTATAGAGAGGCGGCATGGTAGGAGAGCCAGCCCCCAGTATTGACAATAATATTGACTTTTCTAATTGGGACATAACAACTTTGTATTTTAATACGAACACACCCTTGAACATTTTTCATGATATTTCAACGTCAAAACGTCAGTGAAGGTTAACATTTTAATCATAATGAAGTTCACGAACGAGCAACGTTTGGAAGTTATTAAAATTTACCGTAATCCTGAGACAGTGGTCGCAACTTTAAGAGCACTTACTCCAATTTTAGGTCGTAATTATCGTCCCACCAGACAGGCTGTGTGTACTAAAGTGGATAAATTCGAGTCAAAATATTCACTATTGGATGTTCTTGTGCCAGTGAGATAACGCACCGGTCGAAGTACCGAAAATATTGCAGCCGTAAGTACTTTAGTTCAATGTGAGCCAAATCAATCGATTCTACGCCGTTCACAGGAACTAGGAATCTCTCAAACATTGTGGCGGATTTTGTGTAAAGTTCTTGGCTTACACTCTTATAAGTTCCAATTAATTCAAGAATTGAAGCCTCGTGATCATTTGAAGCGCCAAACCTTCTCCGATTGGGCTCTGTTAAAGTTTGAAGAAAATCCTGAATTTCATCGAAAAATGATCTTTAGCGATGAAGCTCTTTTTTGGCTTAATGGCTTTGTCAATAAGCAAAATATGCGTTAGTGGACAGCAACAAACCCACATGTGTTTCAAGAGACTCCATTACAGCCTCAAAAAGTAACCTTGTGGTGTAGATTTCATGCCGGAGGTGTAATTGGACTATTCTTTTTCGTCCATAAAAATGATCACCACTTTACGATAACCGGAGTTCGCATGTTGGAAGACTAGTTTTGGCCAGAATCGGATGGACTTGACATCAGTGATATGTGGTTCCAACAAGATGGTGTCACCTGGCTCATCCGATTTAACGCCGTTGGATTTCTTTTTATGGGGTTACGTTAAGTAGTTGGTATATGCTAACAACGTTAGAGGAGCTCAGGGACAATATCGAACGCGAAATTGCCAACGTTCCAGCAATCACACAGAAAGAGTGGTGGAAAATTAGCTCCAAAGAATCGATCGCTGCAAACGACCGTGCTTGCGGTGGTCATATGACCGAGATCGAACTCCATATTTAAATAAAAACATACTGCATCTGGAATAAATTTCAGAATACAAAATTGTTATGTCCTTATTGAAAAACTCTTTATATAAATAATGGAATATTTAAAAATGTTTTTATTTTATAATATTGTTATACAAAAATATTTGTTAGGCCATAAAATTTCTTTCCCGAACATAATAGACATTATAATTTTAATTCCGAAAATGCAATAACGCAAACACACGTCTTATTTCATGTCTGTTTTCATTTCGAAATTGATGTGAATATCTCGAAATATATTACGTTCGTATTCACAGTCTATTACATTACATTCCTTAAACATATAGATACATAAATAAAATGTGTATAAAATTATATATATATATATATATATATATATATATATATATATATATATATATATATATATATATATATATATATATATTATACTATATATATAGATATATATATATATATATATATATATATATATATATATATATATATATATATATATATAAACACATATATATATATATATATATATATATATATATATATATATATATATATATATATATATATATATATATATATATACATATCCATGTATTCAATTTTATATACGTAATATGTTAAAAGAAAATAAATAATAGACACACATCATGTATAGCTGACAATTCTAAATGAGTGTATTACATGAATAATATCTCTGAATGTAAAAAACATCATATTGATGAACAGCATAACACAGCAAGAAGAAATTATGGTTTTGCTTTGAGATGATACCAATTTCTTCTTGATTTAAATTTATTCAATTTTATTTCTTATCTATCAATTTTCCATATATCCATCTAACATCTTAGCGATACACAGGTATTATCATCATTGATATCATTGTGTATATAGCGTATCTAATACTCATTCTGTGTGTGCCATAATTCATTCAACTCCTACTTCTCGGTTTTCCACCCATATCGCAATTTATCGAGTAACATTATTTCGTTTTTATTTTTGGGTGTTTTAATATGTTGATTGTGTATTCTTATGTTGTATTGTGTTGTCTTCTTATCATCAATGTTGATTTTCTTTAAGGTACATTGATTTTTATGTTCCTCTTGTTGTTTTCTTCGAATTTTCAATGATTTAAATACATGTTTGTACATATTGAAACGAATATTAGATATGTATGTTGTGTTTGATTATCTTAAAAGGCGTGAAATTGATTATTAAGTTTATTAAAGGCATACGTTCGATACTCGTATGGCACTTGCGATTTTAAAACTTCCTTTGGCAAAAAAAAATATGTTGTCGTCATTGGTGATCAATGTTAAATCGTATATTTTTGACTAGTTTCTTTCAAATAGCAACGTTTTTAATTGAAGTAGCAATTTTAACAAATGGTAAATAGACAAAGGACGTGTTCTATAACGTTTTAAATCTTAATACTAAACAGTATTAAATTTATTTTACGCCATGCAAACAAAGTTTCTTCACCCAAACACAACTTCTACTCGTATTTTCACTTTAAAAACAAACATATGGTACCATTTCCACCAAAAACCATTTTAAAATCATAATATTAAAATTATTTTCTCGTTTTTGGTCAATAAATACTTAAATATGCCAAAAGCAGCATACATTTCCTAAAAGCTTCTTGTGCAATAATAAATTTTATTTTTTCAATTTGTCTCTACCAAAAATATAGATAGAATTTCTTATACATTGTGATTTTCCATTGCTTCTCCAGATTATTGGAGAAACGCGACAAAATATCTATAAAGTTAACGGTTGGATAGATCTTTAATGATACGTTGTGTACATGGTGGATGATGTATATCTTAATTATTGGCAAGCGATCTCAAAACAGCACGCTTTTTTACTTTATGTAATAAATAAAGATTTTTATACATTTAATATGACGAATGAAGCTTAGAGAAAACTCGTCATCTTCGAATTCCGCCTCATAAACTCAACTTTCCACTGTTAATCTATAAATTGTCTTCGTTTTTATGTGATTCATGATTTTTAATAAAAGAAAAACAATTTTCCGAAAAATAAAAGAAAACAAAACTAAAGTTTTCGTTCTTGAGGAAGAAAAACTGGGAATAAAATGTTTTCAATTATTTGAAATAAATCTTTCGCTTTTCGTTTTTTATTATTGTTTTTTCAAACAACTTTTCTTTCTGTATATGTGTATATCAGAATTATACGGTTGTTGTGTCTTGAAGAAAGTTTTTTATTTTTTTGTGTTCTTGTTTTAGTTTTGATATATATTTTCATGTTTGCTGCAAAGAGGAAAAATCATGGTTAATTTGGTAGGATGGAAAATTTTCGCTCCTTCTGTGTTTTTGGGAGAAAACCTATATATGTATATATGTGTATTTTTTGTAGTTGAATTTTTCATAGAATTGTTTGAAATAAATAGTTAAAGTGAAAATTTAGTGCTAAATGGAAATTTAATTCGTGAAACAATTTGTAATTTTTGTTCTTCTGTAGTATATAGTTTCCTCAATTTTGTTTAAAAGATGTACAAGAAAAAAGTGCAAGATGTGCTTTTTTTAAAGCTATCAGTTTCTCTGTACAAAAGTAACCAATATCACGAACAATCTATGGAAAATTACATAATAGAAAAAACGGTTTTCAGAAGAACAAACCAACATAACAATTATTTCACTTGAGACGTTTCCTCCTAAAAAAATTCTAAAATAGGATACAAATATCATCATTTTATGTTCTACAGTTATTTGTTGAATGTATTTACATTTCAGTTTCCTTCTATTTTCTTACACAACTCCCAATAGAAAAAAATGGGAAAATATCAAAATATAAAACAAGAATGTTGCCGTCAACAAAATAATGAAGAAAAACTAACAAACAATGATCACATGAAAATGATATGTCTTGGGAATAGTTTTGTTGTAGGTTTCGTGCAATTCTAAAATGAAATTAACAACAAATAGTTATACGAGTATTTGGACATATATGTATAAATAAATAACAGAAAATATGGCTTAAAAAACCATTACAATTGTACTAAAAGTGAAATACAATGTACCAATTTTTACTGTTTCGCTAATCTTTCGTGTTTATCTCGAGTAACTGGAGAATTAGCTGAATAAAGATATTTCCAAAGTATCTATTATTGAAGAAATTTATTATTTTCTATAATGGATGTGGAATTACAATGTTTATGCACTTTTAAATTTTGAAATCATTTGAAGATTTGTTAAGCGTTGATTACGCCTAATTGCACAATTTCGAATAAGCCAAAGTTGTGTGTAGGGCAAGCTTTATAACTCTAACCTTTTGTTACTCTCAGAGCTCAAGGCACCCAACGTATCCGTTAAGTAAATATTAATGTGCCTTGATACATTCTAATGAAATCTCTTTTTATATTCTAATGGAAATTGAAAGTTTTTAAATGTCCGTTAGAATATAAAATTTTCCGATATTATGTAAAGAAATTCGCACTTGAGTCCTTCAGTTCTGGAGTGCAATGACATTGTTGAGTAAAATCAAAGCCAACGTTATGAAAATGTTTAGTACTATGAAATGTTGAAATGAAATTGGCGATAATTTCACTAAAATAACTTATGTTATTAAGGAATCCACACAGTGTTTTGATACCTTGTTTCACCAGGTTGTTACGTATGTGTACAGCAATCAATCAAATTAAGGCAGAACATGAGGAATGCGGATCAACTTGGCAGATTTCTTCCTTGGAAGAAACAATCAACTTAAAATAATATAGAATACACAAATGTAGAACTATATAGTTTCGATGAACTTCAACACATCATGTTATGTTAAACCAAGGCTAAAGAAATTACAGGCCTGATTGTACACAAATAAAATACCATCGAGCTTTCAATATGAATACTCACACGCGTATTTTCTATGGAAAAAGGGTATTTTCGCTCGCAAAATTATAACATAAAACTAAATTAATTTTACGATTTATATATTAATATACATTACGAAATTACTGAATTGTACCTAGTTACGATGCAAAAATTTGCCGATGAAATAAAAAAAGAACAATTTAATGAAGAGTATTTATTACAAATTTTTTTGACATTTTTAACTTTCGAGTTGCGTGACGAAGATTTACATTGTTAGTACGGCACATTATTGTTATGATTTTAACGTCATATTTTGTTTTCTTATTTCAGAAGACATTTATGAGGAAAAATTGGAGCTGTTAGTACAAACAAATTGTGTACGACTAACAGATGATGTTTGGTCTCAGCTTTGTTACATTTGAGCGTTAGTGACATCTTTGTGTTTCAATTAACCATCGATGATGGTGTAACAATCGATGAAGCAGCGTACATTGATTAAAATTACGTCTCTCCCGAACCAAACAATCTACTATTCAAACATCCAGGTGGTAATAAAAAAGAAACGAAATCAGAAAATCTGTGCGAATGACATTTAGTAAAAGTTATTCAGTATAGTCAGCAGTTTAGAATTATTTTATGTAAATAACATCTGGAAACAATGTCAGTTCAAAAATATCATTTAAATAATGATAGAGGTTGGACTAAGGTATTCTTTATTTTGTTATTCTATATAATTTCTCATTATTTTTGTTTAGTAAAATTAAAAACAGCCATCAATTTCTAGAGATTCGAGAGAGAGGAGACGTAAACTTCGATAAAGTATCGAAGCTATGATGGAAGAACATGTCATCACAGAACTATTTCGCGGTCATTTAATAGTTTGTAATAACTTTTATATGAAAATTTTATTATTTAATTTATTCCACTATTTTCGTGGGACGCCTTGGTTATTAGATGTAAGAATTTATCAGCATTGATTATTTATGTTCTCATGTGCCGAAGCGCCAAATTATATGTCAAATATTTAACACAGTTTAATGCAAATTAACAAATTTAAATACTGAACCTCAATCTCAAGCAATTAAACTTCACAAAAACTGATGTGAAAACTTTCTAGGTGTTAAATGTGAAATAAAAATTGAAAGCTGTTGATAATGATTAAAATCTAGCATTTGGTACTAGTGGAGGCCTACTGGGACCTGCGCTATTTGGGAATTCGTTTCGAAATTGGAATTTTGATGATTAGCTTTTATTGTTTTGTGTTTTAACGATATTAAAAAGTAATCACAATAAAATTATTTCGGAGCGTTTACTGTGGTAACACTTTTAAATTATCGAAGCCTTATTTTTTCCTTTTCCGTAATTTTCGTTTTGTGTATGTATGTACAATAATAGACGTGTTTCATGAGATCCATTGGTCCGGATCAGTTCAAATTTTATATGGAAAACTTGATCCAAATTTTGTTTCAGAATACAAATTTTGATTGAAATCTAGTAAGCGTCTTTGTGTTGTTTCACGAAACATGAACTAAACCGGATCAGATCAAGTATCAAGAAACAAGCTAATAATTAATACATTAATTTGTTTAGTTAAACTTTTTGTAACTAATAATAACAATATCCTAAACTAATAAAAAAAATTGTTTGAAACTTATCCGAACTTACCAAAATTATTATTTTCTACATCAATGGGGCGAGCATTTTAACTTAGCTCGCCGTATTTTTATAGCAACGATACTGTGTATCAAGGATTGACATTCGATATTTGTAGCAAAATTCATGAAACAATTAAAAAAACGAAAGTATTTCTATAATTTACATTATTTCTTAGTTTTATTTATAAAATCTGGTAGTAGATTTAAGAACAATGTAAAATTTTAAACTGATTTAAATAATAAAATTTGTGCTTTTCTCACAATAATATGTTTAAATTTTGATAATTTATACATTACCGCAAAAGAAATTTGATGATGATAGTTTATTTGATTTATTAAAATGTGACTATTTATAAATTTGTGATTATTGTGCGCACACAAACTACAACGTTTAGCAATTGTCAAAAACTTGAAATAAAAACTGACGATCTTAATTATTTTCATTGTGCATATGAAATATCAGCATATACTCTAAACATTTTTACATTGTGCTCGTATTGATGTGGGCGGTAAGTAGTTTTAAGTAATCAAAATAAATCACCCTTACAAAACCCGCCATATATTTCAGTTCAAAAATCTTTTGTCAAATTGCATTCTGTCCTTTCCCGACGGTGTTGTCATCTGGTGGATGAAAAAAAGAAATAATTTCATTTTGCCTGCCCCATTTAATAGCATTATGCATTAATTTATTATTGAGAATTGCAATTATTCTTTGAATTCGTCTCGTCAATAAAATTAACAACGAAGAGAAATTTTTACTTGAAAACGGATTGCGCGTCAAGAGTAATTTTTGTTCGTTTCATGGTTATTCGTTTTTTGTTTTGTGACGTTCGATTAGATCAATGTGATTTCGAATTTACAAAGACCAATCGTACGAAAACATCTTTCGTTTATTCGAATTCCCAAATAGGAGCCCTAATAATTAAATGTTAAACCTCACTAAAAACAATTGCGGTACTAAAGAGGTATAATTACCAACATCAACATAGGCCGTGCTATTTACACACTTTACGAGTATGAAGGTAATCATCATAGTCTGAACTATCTTTAGGTAATTTTGACTAGTGAGATGACATCTATGAAACTTTTAATGATAATACGAGTATAACATAGTCGGGTTTCTAATATAGGGCTACCTGGCTCCTGTTAGCATTTATCTGCCAATTTATCTTATTTATGAAGTGTAGTTACCGGTAGCTGCACACTAATTATAAAATCATTACGGATTTTCATGACTATTTTCTTTTAAGTTTTAGTTACCTTGAACAAAATGACAAATCAAATTTTTGGAGACAAAATTAAGAATTCTAGGAATAAATAATAAAGTTTAATTTTTGTTCATGGGAAGATTTATACGAGTACATCTAAGAACAACCGTAAAATTAGCATAGTTTTATAGTAATTATGTATTTATAACATAAATTATACTAGAATAACAATAATTATGCAACCCTATTATGTGTTGAGTTGATGTCGCCTCTGTCATGAAAAATTAACACATTATCGCCATTTATTAGGTGTGCAAGTAGGAACTCGGCTCTCAAGTCGGTTGCATTAAAATATACTGAACGCATTCAGATCTCCCGCCATTTTGGTTATATGTAGCTTAGTCAATGCTGTTTTTATGACGAAACTGAAGTTTCAGTCATTTACAACCTGTCGTTTCGTGTGCATCAATTTTAAGAGACGGATGTCGATAAGCAACATTTACGTCATTGCATTCCATTCTGTTTTCAAATGAAAAAAATGAACAGTAAAAAAGTGGTTTACAAGATTTCGTGATGGCAATTTTAGTCTTGAGAACGATCTACGTCCAGGTGCAGTAAAACAATTTGAAGACGTAGAACTTAAAATTTTAAGTTTCACTTGCTGAACAGTTAGGAGTTACTCACCAAATATACAGAATGAAGGAAAAATTCAGAAGGAAGGAAAATGGGTTCCTCATAAACTAACCGACGAAAACAAAAACCGAAGAGATTACATCTGCATGAATTTGCTTTTTCGGTACAAAATAAAGAAGTTTTTGCACAAAATCATTACAGGTGATAAAAAGTGGATTTTGTACGATTATTGTCAAACGTTATTATTATTATTATTATTATTTTTATTAGTCATTCTCATACAATGACAACGGCGGATTATCCGGTAAGGATAATCCAAGTTGTTATACATAAATATACAAAAGTTACAAAATTTACATAGATATATAAATATTATAAAAATTATAGATAACGGAGATTTAGTTCCAAAATAATAGAATATTCGATTTAAAATAATTTTTAATATTTTTTCAAAATTGTAAGTAGGTTTCAGATTCTTTTATAAATTCAGGTACTTGATTATAAATAGAGAAACTGATTTAAGATAGATGACTCTCTGTTCAGAGTGTTGAATGATGATTGAGAGATTGAATAAAAAAAATACTATATTCGTATATATGGACGAGTTAAAACTATTTACAGAAACAAAATCAAAATTAAAATCTTTCATCATTTGGAAGGAGGATTGTGGAACTCTTATGTAGGTTTAAATGAATTGGACAGGTTGCCAAGAAGGCTATTAACGAAATTCAGAAATCTGCACCGTAACTCATCAGAATTAAGACTTTATCTCTCAAAAAAGGGAGGCAGAGGCTTGCAAAAATATATACCGACTTTGTCGGAAGCCCGAAACTAGTAAATACATGATTGTGCTAGTATTTGGGGGATGCCCTAGGTTATACATACCATTAAAATTAAGCGGTTCTGCAAATATGCCCCATCTTACTAATATTCAAGAACAAACCCAAAGAGTTTTTATTAATTTATTTATATTACGACTGAGTCTTTTACCCATTTAGTAATTTATATTGCATAATAAACTATTTAATTAGTCGGCGTAATCAAGTGATTATCCCCAGTTACGTGTAACTCCTCCTCAGATTTTTCGCCTCAGTAAGTCTACTGACCTCCTGGTCGCGATAAGTCCAGTGGTTTGGTTCTTTGCAGTCTTCTTGTTGGTGTGGTGTAGTCAGCATACAGCGTATGTCCAGGTTTTCAAGGTTGGTTCAGACGTTGTAGCTGTTTTGTTGTATGATGCTTGATTTCATCCGCGACAAGCTTGATCTTTAGAGCTCAATGGAGGTTGTCGTTTCGAATGTACCACGGTGCATTAACAATGCATCGCATGATTTTATTTTGAAGTGTTTGTTGATTTTGATATTTGTCTTCTTGGCACAACCCCAGAGTTGGCTACCATATGTCGATACAGGTTTCAGGATTTCTTTGTATAACAGCAGTTTGTTATGGATCGCTAGTTTAGATTGTCTCCCTAAGAGCCAATGCATTTTTCTAAATTTTATGTTTAGTTCTTCTCTCTTCTGTTTTATGTGTTCCTTCCATCTAAGTTTAGCATCCAAAGTCATGCCGAGATATTTGACAGTGTTTGCATGCGGTACTAGTATCGAGTTTATCTTTATTGGTATATGATTAACTTTTAGATTTGTAAAGCTCACTTGGATTGATTTTGCTTCATTTAATTTAATTCGCCATTTCTTTGTCCAATTACATATCAGGCTAGTAGCCTTCTGTAATTTACTAGTGGAGTCATTGATGTTCTTTGCTGTTGCATGGTATATCTCTAGTATATAAGAGATAAAAGATTGGCCCAAGAACACTTCCTTGTGGTAATCCTGCTGTTATCCTTTATAAGTTGGAAGTATCCATTCTCATACTTTAATCGGAACTGCCTCTCTAATATGTATGATTTGAAAATTTGAAAAAATTGTTCCGGCAGTTCTCGATGAAGTTTGAATTCTAACCCCTGGTGCCATACTTTGTCGAATGCTTTGCTTACATCAAGGAATATATATAGTTGAGCATATTTGTTTGCTTTCTAATAATTCGATGTACTTGTTCTATCGTACAATTTTTTCCCCTAAATCCAAACTGATGTGTGGGGATAAGATTCCTTTTTTCGATAATTAGTTTTAATCGTTTAAGAAGAACCTTTTCAAATAGTTTCGATTATGTTGGTGGCAGAGAAATTGGCCTATATGAAGCTTTATCATTCGGAGGTTTGTTCGGCTTAAGTATCATAATTACCTCTGCAACTTCCATTGTCTTGGTACATATCTTAGTCGATATGCTGCATTAATTATATGCACTAGTTTCCTCAACGCTTTCTCCGATAACACTTTTATTATCTGACCCGTTATAAGATCATATCCTGGAGCCTTATACGCGTTCAGATTATTCTTGATTTCTCATTTTAGTTCTTTCAATGTTACAGGTGTAATTTTCATTTCATCCTGTTTATTTATCGGGGTAATATTTTCCTCTTCCGTTTGTTTGGGGACTGTTTCTTCAAGGTGATTTGTAAAAAAAATCTGCTTTCTGTTTAGCATTTCGAGCCCAGTTTTCTTTATTTTTAATTGGAAGAACCTGAAGTTTGGATCTTTTAAGATTCTTAGTTGCTTTCCATAATGAATAATCAGTATCTTTTTGCCCAGAGTGCTGAGGTATTTATTAACCGACTGATTTTTAATGTATTTTATTAGGTATTTTAATTTGTTGCACAAATGGTTAAATACCCTCTTATTTTCCGGGTTTCGATGCTTTTGCCATTTCTTCCATGCTTTTCTTTTTTAAGAAGTTCTCTCACTTCCTCTGGATAGCTAGCATTGCGCTTCAGTTCATTTTGGATATTATGGATAGGCTTATCTAGTTCGTCTTCTGTTTGGGTTGGTCCTTGTATTGGGTTCTGCAGTCTAATTATTTCAGTTAAATGTGTTTGCAAGAGATCCCAATTGGTTTTGGAGCTCGTTAATTTCGGGTTGCACACTTTCATAATCATTGTTTGGCTAAGTATCATAATAACTGGTGAACGATCTGACGATAGAATTTCACTGTTCTCTACATAGATATAATTATCTGAAATCCCTCTTGTAATAAAGAAGTCTATAAGATCTGGAGTCTTACTGATATCCGTAGGCCAATAGGTTGGTGTACCGCCTGAGTGAAACTCGCAATTTAGATGTTTGCCTGCTGCAAACAGTTCTTTTCCTTTAGCAGTCGTTAACCGTGATCCCCAATAGATATATTTTGCTAATTTTTGTTTTTATAGTCTCCTCCAATTAAGAAGACACTTCCTAGTGTTTTGAGAAAATTAGTATAATCCACTTGTTCGAGATTGTATCTTGGAGGGCAGTATATTGCTGAGATACTACAAGTTTTAATATTGTGTAATTGTATTTTGATTGTTGTGACTTGCATGAAGAGCTTCTCGACTTTAAGTTCTTCGTTATGTTTTATACGAACTTTTATGAGGATAGCTGATCCACCTCTAGCGTTGTTCTCTGGATGTAATGCATGGTAGCAATTATATCCTTTTGGGGGATGGGTTTCTGATGACATATATCTATATTATGCATGTTTAAAAATATATCTAGTTCTTGAAAGTGATGCAATAGCCCATTTGCATTCCAGGTTACAATTCGTATTGTTTTATTCATTTCTTTTGTTTATAATTCGATTTTATATAATTTATATTTTGATACACTCGATCAAGGTTTTCTTCTACACTTTTATTGAAACTAGTTTGTGATTTAATTTTTTCTAGTGTGTTTTGCAGATAAGTCTTTTGTTGAGGTTCTCGAGATTTCCCAGTATGTCCTGTAAAACGAGATCCACTTTTAACTATTTCTGCTCTGTTTGCTGAACTATTTGTGCATAAGTAACGTTTTTATTTACTCCTCTTTGTATGTTGAGATAGATAGATATTTATAGATTGTACATATCTTGATGTATCTGGTTTGCGTGATTTATCTAATTTTCTGTAGTTCTGCTGCTACTTCACATCCTCTGTAGTTGGCTGGATGCTGGCCTTTACAGTTGATACACTTCGGTGTTGTATTTTGGGGAACTGTGCAGTCATTTCCAGCGCGTTTTCCTGCACATTTAACACATCTCGCTTCAATGATGGCAGTACTTTTGTGTATGTTTATAATCTTGGCAGTTTTTACATTCAGGTATTAGTCGAGTGACCTTTCTCGGTGTTTCTATTTTAACTGAGGTTGAGGATAGCCTTAATATTATAAATATTTTCGATTTTTTCTTGATTGTCGAAGGTTAGCATGAAAAGTGGGAGTTCTCGTCTCTCTTTTCTGATGTTGTTGACTGCATCGATTATTTTCAGGCCTTTGATTTGCAAGTCCTCAATAATTTCATCATTTGAACAAGTTGGATGGAGACCTCTTGCCATTACTTTAATTGATCGATCATTTTTATCCTTGTAGGTATGCTACTGGTGACCAACAGAATTTAATTTGCTAGCTAGAGCTTTATAATCTTCAGGCTCTATTGTGTTTATTTCCCAAATATTATTACTGAGCGATATTACTTTGTAGCCATTTCGTACTACTTCTTTCATCAGTTTCTAAATACTACCGTGATTTGTTATTCCTAGAATATTGATCGGGGGTGGAACCTATTTCTTCTTTTCTGGCTCATGCACTTTTGGTGCAGTAATTGCATTAGCAGTTTTAATGTGGGTTTGAATTGGCTCAACTTCTGGTGATGATTCAGCTTTCCTCTTGCTTGGGTTGGTTTATTTTATTGGTTTCTTATTTGCTCTATTGGATTTCTGTAGTCTCCAATTGGTTTCCCTTTCAAGCCCCATACACAAAGATGACAACAAGCAGCCCCAAAATGCTAAAAGAAACGTACGAAGATAAAATTGTGTTTGCATTTCCGTCGGAGCCTAATCTCAAAAAATAGCTCTAGCTAGGTGAAAGTTTTCCGATCGAAAGGCTGAGAAAGCGAATAACTTAAAATCAAAAATAATCATAATCGTATCACATACTTTACGATTGCACTCACAGAATCCATTTAATTTATAATAATAGTTTAATGGGATATAAACACAAGTACATAATATTTTTCTTACCTACATCATAATTCAAATTCAGATCGAAAAAAATTTATATCTTGTTTCCATCTCATTTAGCATTTTAATTTGTTTTACGATAGAACAACGATGATTTTATTTAGAGGCAAGTAATTTCCAGGCATCAGAATAAAATAGAAAAGCAATATAACGACGATAAGGTTATTAACTTATTTATATAATAAAAATGTATATATGTACGAGTACGTTAAGAAACCAAACTATCAACTACGTACATTCTAATCCTTATCGTTTTACCCTTCCAAAAAATGAAAGATTGTAAATCTACTTATATATAAAATATAAAACCAAAAGAAGCTGAATAACCGCAATATAATATTTTATATCGTTCAATGATGAACAATTCATTTCTTATTTCCAGGATGAGAAGAATATTATCGTATACATAGCATGTGTATCGCAAAAATGGTAATTCTAGTGTGAAGTTCTAGAATAGAGTCTCTATAGTGTATGGCAGTAAATTGATAGACATATTTTTTCATCTATACGATTATTATATCCTTGTGTTATCCTTCTTTTGTGTTTTTACTCTATAAAAGTAGATATACAAAAAATGCCGTTCATACAATATTTTCTTATTATTATGGATATACACCGTATTGTATGTCGAAACGATCATCATCTTCGTTACACAAATACGTTATGTGGTATAGCAGCACCAAATGTTGAGTTTTGCCTATAAATTATTTTATTGGCACACAGGATTTTTATATTTGTATTACACACAAGACTGGCACAATTTATACAAAGACAAAAATGGCATGATATGATTTAATTTAAGTATTATAGAAGTTTAAACCTCGTATTCACCACAGCCCCTTGTTTATTGCTTATCATCTAATTTAAATTTTAACATCAACAGTTATTTTCTGTATTTTCAATTGTTACTCCCATGATCACAAAAAAATAAATAAAAATAAACTCAAATTCCCAAAGGCATTCTTCCATTTTTGATGTATTTCCTTGAAGAAAACACACAAGCAAAAAGATGGAAAATTTTTCCCATATAGAAATATTAAAATTCACGTAATATATAAAATATTAAACAATATTATTGAAAATAACATACAAAATAAACAGAATACAGTGAATTTTCTTTCTATTTTCCTCCCAGTTGTTTGTTAGAAGGTGATAAGTGTATAAATTACTTGGGGCTGGAATAATTTTTAAAACACAAAATGAGAGCATAACCAAAATGAAAGCACAACAAAAAAGCTCAGCAATGTTATAAGAAAATATGAAATATACGGATTTATGAAAACGTTCAAAGTTTTCTCAATATCCTAAGGGTTTGTATATAATAAGTACATATTCATATGTATACAATCATACATAAATAGAGTAACAACTATGCGAGCTTGTCGATTCATCCTTGTATGATTTGCGTTCCTTAAATACGCCGTTTGATCGGGTAAATGTTATAAGAAAAATTGAAACCCATGTTAAATTCAATTAAATAAAATATTTTTCTTTATAAATATTATACATCTCTATGTTATCATTTTGTTGTCAGGTTTTCTTCTTAATATTAGAAAACATGAACAAAGTACACGAGAAGAAAATCAATAACGTAATATTAATATCATGTTTGATTATATTAAATGGATTCTGATACGTATATAGACATACATTTATCTTATATAACGATGTGTATCTCTTTATCCCGATATATTTTATACAGTTATCCATATATATATATATATATATATATATATATATATATATATATATATATATATATATATATATATATATATATATATATATATATATATCGGTATGTGTTTATACCTATATCTAAACGAGAGAGAATATTATATATACTCGTAATTTTCGAAGGTGGTAGGTATATAGATTAAATATAAGGTGGTTTTCTATAATATACTCAAAATGGTATAGTTATGCTATATGGAATTGTCAGATTTATCTAATTCTTACATGTTGATTGAGAAAATATTATCGTATTGTTTTTATTTTTGTGTGTGTATGTTTGTTCACAGATTTTAGCTGTGATTTCGAGCTTTTACGTGATTTATTTTATTTGGATAGATTTTGGGATCATATTGTGCTTTAAATCTATTTGTGCGTTTATACGTTATACCTTTATTTTGTATCTAAATTTGTATGTATTATACAATAAATACTTATGGTGGGGAGTCTTCTTTTACTTATAAAATAACTTGAAACCAAAGCTAGTAATGCTAAACCCATAATTCCTTACTCCAAAATTGGAGACTAGCCTCGGAATTGAAAAGTAGTACTATATATTCTGGAAAGAGGTAAAATAAATTTGTTATAATTAAAATGCTGAAAAAATTAACAAATAATAAATAAACAGTATGGTCAAACAGCGCTACCAATTTGATAAGTGACGCATCAAGGAAATACACATTCAGTCCACACTTATATCGTGACCTATATTTGTTTCCCTCAACTTAAATATCACTTTTAGTTTCAAATATTACACCAATTATTAAAGATAGGAGCATGCGACAACGGGTCGCTCTGCAAAATTGAGAAATGTGCCATTTGTGGGCCAGTTGACCGCCGATGAGAGCAATCGATAAAGTAAAGTGAAAATAAGAACATTTATTTATTTCAAGGAAAGAGTGTAAATAATAGTAAAGTGTAGTAATGAACCTGTAACGTATACATAATGTTTTTAACATTGATTTGAGTAGGATGCACCGGTGCGGTGATGTACAATGTCTATAGGTAATGCATAGATAATTACTTTCGTATTTCGAATCTGATATAGTTGTGAGAATGCATCGCTACACATTTATGTAAGGAATCACACCGTTGGGAACTGATGTGAATTCCAACTGGAAAAGTCTTTTCAAAAACACAAAGAAATTTTGAATTGGAGGTCGATTCAGATTCATATACGTTGGCATCACTATACTATGTTATATAAAATGTGTAAATATTTTCAAATTCTCATTATGTATTTCTAATTAAATGCTTATATTTTTTACATAACACGCACATATGAGTAGATATGGCCGGCGATTGATCGTCCTGGGAGAAAGACGTGTTTTGTCTTCTTGTTACTAACTAAGAAAATTATAAAATAATAAATTAAATAAATTTTGTATGTTTTCTTTTATGTATTAATAATAAAAAATAAATAAATAATTTATAATAAATAATAAAAGTGATAATAGTGAATTTGGGTGTTATTTATATGTAATACATCGCCACAAAAGGTCCCGGTCTAACAAAGAAAACACAATTTTTTTGGCAAAAATACATTTTATTCATCACATCAACATAATTTCCTTATACAGCGATACAATCAGTTCAACGACTCTCTAACATTTCGATGCCTTTTTTGTAGAACGGTTTATCTTTGTCTTCAAAATAAGCTTCAGTTTCGGCAATCACTACTTCATTGGAGCCCAATCTCTTTCCCTGGAGCTTTTTTTTTGAGGGCTGCAAACAAGTAATAATCGCTGGGGGCTAAATCTGGCGATTGTAGATGCGGAAGCAATTCAATGTGCAATTCGTGCAATTTTGCCTTTGTTACGATCGACTTGTGACATGGAGCATTATCTTGGTGAAAGAGCAATTTTTTTATGGACAAATGTTCGTGTAAAATATGACCAACACGTTCCATTGATATCTTTACAATGTCAGCTATCTCACGCAACGTCACTTTACAGTCTTTCAAAACAATTTCGTGGATTTTTTTTATGTTTCCTGGAGTCACAGCTTCATTTGGGGGTCCTTCATTTTGGGATCCAGAGCGTGGTGCGTCATCGGTTAATGATGGTTGATTTTCCTGGTTCAGAGTCCATATAACAGTTATCAAGCCGCTGCTTTGCTTGAACGGTATTTTTTCCCACCAAAAACAGTGTTTAATCAACATATGAAATTATTTTCTTTTCCATTGTTTTGAAATTAACAAAAGTAGTGTCACTAAAACAACTATAACTTGTAAAATAAACTAATGGTCGGAATGTAATGCAATTTTGACACATTTCGTTTGAAGGTTGGTAGAATCTAAAAATCATATGGGTTTTAAATTTGTGGCACCATCTATGTGTCAGAGCATGAACTTTTCAGGTGATGTAATTAATGGAAACGTGTATTGGAAAGGAATTATAATATATTCTTTACAAGAATCCTTTTACTTACATAAGATAAGTCTGTTGTTTTATATTCATTTTATTCTATACATTTTTCTTTTATATTGTGTATATACATAACATATTTTGGTATATGAAATGTGCATGTGTGAACATGATCGAACTAAAGTACACGTGGCGTCATTTTTAATTTTTCTTGTATAAGTTATACGCCATTTTGATTTTATTTTAGCTAATAAATTAGTCCATTTTTACAAGCACACGGCTTTGTTTCCCTTGTATAAACAATTCTTCTGTATAGAAAAAATATGGAGCACACTGACATAATGCTTGAATATTATGTTAATAGCATGGTAGTGGTGATCACGGATGATCAAATTGTTGTTGCCTATAATCTATTTTTGGTTTACTTTTCGTAATTGTTTAAAAATGTACTAACTTAATGTAGAAAATGAAATGAATGTTGGAAGAGCCGCTCTCACATGCATTGAACGCATGTGAGAGCGGCTCGTTTGTTATTTACCTCATTCTTTAGGTAGATCATCTCAATTATTTTGGTAGTTTCAGATTTTTATAGTTTTATGTTCGTCCTTGTTTCGACGATAGGAAATAATAATAGATTATAAAATGTAAATCAGGGACGACGAAATAACTTCGATAAGATCCCCATCCATACCGTGAGTAAATATGTACAGATAGGTATTTATTGATCCTGAATGATCTAATAGTCGATGTGAAAATATCTTGTGTATATCTTTCACTTGTATTATGCAGTCGACACATTCTTACTTATCGAAACGCAATATATTACCAGGCCCAATTCATCAAATTAAGTGGTGCTCTGGAGGGAAAAAGACCTTTTATGGGCAAGGAAGGCGGATGCTTGTCCACATACAGCAAAATCAACCCTGGAACTCATCTTTTCTTTAGGCCGGAAAGTTTTGAGCATGCGGCGTATTCTCCAGAGTTGTTGAAGGTGCAAAAATGGCTTGATGACTAATTTGCTTCGAAACCACCAAGTTTCTATCATGAAGGCATTCAATATCTACCTGATAAATGGCAAAGGTCCAAAGATTGTAACAATTATATTTTCAATAAAGTTGAATTTGATTTAAGTTTCTATTTGCACAACTAATAACATTCATATCTCCTTTAATAATGATTAAGATAAGAAAGAAAATCGAAAACAACATTTCATTGCAACAGGCCTTTGGATGGAATTTATTTAACAGTAAAAATTGCAAATAAAATGACCTCATGTCCAAAAATGTTGTAACTACAATCTACCCTAGAATTCTCAGGTGTTTCTGTAATAATAAATATAATAAAAGTAATGAATAAATATAATTAAATTAAATTTTTAATCGCCTCGGACTATTTACGTTAAAGCGTTATTAAGGCTGCATAACAATAGTCGAGTAAATCGTTTAGTAGAGTAAAAAACGATTTTAGAGCAGATTTTTCAATTAGTTTGCCATAGAGTTTTTGAAAAATATTATTTAGCGAAAAATTTATTTAAAACTGACTTTACCTGACAATTGGTATGCAGCCTAAATTATGAAAATCATTCAATATAATAATTAAATTAATTTTGAGATACCAGTGTAATCATCATTGGCTAGGAACCATTAATCCAAAGATAATTTGATTATGTAACCTATAGATAAATCCCTACATGAGATGTAGCGCCAGCAAAATAATTAAATTAAATAAAATTATTCACTCTGTACCACCCATTCTCCCACGTAGTTTAGCATAAGCGCAATGCATAGGTCAAGTTGAATGACAAGTTGAATAGGCGCTTGTTCCTACACAACACAACACAACAAAAATCTGTCATATGTTATCACCGAAGGCCATCAGGTGACACCCCGTATTTACGTCCCGCAACTCCCAAGTATTCAAACACAGTACCTATATCATAAAGCATTAAAGCAATTTGTATTTTTTAATGTTCAAAATTAACTGCACTGTGTAAATGTAGGTTAGTGCAATATGCCTGACATCAATTTTATGGTCTAAATTTAGGACTAGTTAAATTGTTAATTATCCCTTACTGCCAGTTGAGGATGGATCATTGATGGATATCTCAAATTTTAATAACTCAAAATGTGCCTGATTCTTAGTTCGAAACAATTTTATCAATTATCGATTGTCAACTATAAATATGTTGGCGATTTATAAATCCTTAATAACACAGTTTGTTTTGGCCATCCATGGAAGACTGGTATGAATTAACCATAAATTTAGTTAATCGAAAATTTGGGCAGAAAAATCGTCAAAAAGCACCCAGTATAAATAACAACGAAGGTTAAACGCAAAACCAAAGTCAACTTCCTGGACAAAACAGAACCAGTACGTGGATTCCGGTTCGACGAGACCGATTCAATTTTCGTTTATCCACTTAATAATTCCATTGGCACTCTTGTTCATATTCGAAATACTCTTTTTAGAATATTATCTAAATCGAGAAAAATGACAAAATTGAAATATTTTCACGACAGCAGGTCGATTCTGGTTTTCCTATAGGAAAAAGGAATTAGGAAAACTTTTACATAGCGTTTTTGTCAAAAATGTTATTTTGTGGACAACTGAGAAATCATGTTTGATCTAAATTTTTATAATTTAAGAAATATTTTTTTCCGTATCGAATTTGGATGGGAAAAATATTCCCAATTTAATTTTATTTTTGAAAAAATTTAGACGGACTGTTTGCTGTATGCCAGAAAAAAAAATTTTGCGACAACAATAATACTGTGAAAATATTTTTTCTAATTCATTTTTCCTATAGGGAAGGCAGAATCGACCTGCAGTTGAATTGTTTGAATGTTTCTTTACGTTTAAACTTTTACATTGATTTATGTTAATTCAGGTAGACGAGTTAGATTATTAACACTTTGGAAATAATTTTAGATATTTTATTTTAGATATATTATCATTTTTCAAACATTTCATTAAAATATACGAGTAAGTGTGTTTCACTTTAAATTCCGCGACGAGATAATTTGACCTTTAATTCCGCATAAATGAAATAAATTTTCCGATTTCACTGAACCGGAGTTTAAAAATCCCGCTTAGCACGAAATTCCGTCTCACTAAAAAATTACACTAAACTGAAAACTATGTGCAGTAAGAATATTATTTCAAAAGCAACATGTACTTCTTTAAATCAAATTGAAGATTCAGTTGAATACTTTTACTTTTAAATGACAGATTGCTAAATCTAGCTGTTCTTTTTTTCATCGATCTTTTTTTGAGTAAGGTATTTTTAATGAAATAAATAAAGAAAATTATGGGTGACCTTCTATTGCTAACCAAGATAAAGGGGCGACTGTATCTATGTAATATCCAAGAAAAAAGCCCACAAATGTGATAGATTCCGCACAAATCGATAATATTGGTTTACACGGGTTTGCTTCAGGTACTCGCATATAACTAGATATTTAAATTCCAATATTAGGATGTAAATTTGGTGAGACATAATTTTGATTGAAAGGTTAAGTTTTCAAATTTTCGTGGGTCCAGAGCTCACGTATTTCTATGTTAAATACATAAAATTTGTTTGTTACAAAAACCTTAAGAAACGAAATCGCAAGAAAGCCCAAACAAAATATTTTACAGAGAAATACAATTTCTTAGCTTGAAATTTAAAATCCGTTTCAATTGATTTCTAGTGTAAATGGAAATTAATTCTCTAGAATTTTAAATTAAATTTCTGGATTCTAACGCGATTGTTTGCCTCAGGATTCTAATTAAGGGTAAAACGATTTTTTTTCTCTACTTTTATTCTAATTCTAATTTATATTTTCATAGAAGTTTGTTGGACCGGGTTTAAATCACTTTACAGATTGTTGGTGGAAGCAGGCATGATAGGAGTAATAATTGATTTCGGTTTTGCTAAAAAATTTGATATATCAGCGCAAAGTGAATTGAATGAAGACGAATGTGTGTGTATGCGAGTGTTCGGATCGAATTATTGGGTGGTATTGAATTGCTTGCGATGTAGGCTAAAGGAGTGAGAACGAAGAGATTGATGAGGTGAGGTTTAGCGTTAGAATACTTTCGATAGTTTATAGTAATGTCAGTTATTGGTTTTTGAATATGCTCATATTTGGGTGAGGGGATCGGGAAATCTATTTAACCCAGACTGGCCAGCTGCTGCTGCTATGTAAGGCGTTGAATGAAATATTTATTGAATAATGTTTATTGATTGCTACTAGTTGATTGGAATTGAGTTTGGTTTTCACTTTTACAGTGTGTTGGTGGTTAGTTTTCATTAATACTTTAGAATTTTCGGAACGATTTGGCCATAGATGGTTTTAGAGATGTCAGGAAATGATTATGGTTTTGTATACATTAGAAAATTTATTGTTTTGTATTAGCGATGGGGAGATTGGTAATTAGAAGAAGTTTCACAAGGGAAGAGCGGGACTTCACTGTTGGAAATATTCGAATGCGACGATATTTTATTTGAGTTTTAAGGCCAATTAGGGTTTATTGTAGATTGAAGAAACAATTACACTTTTGAATAATGGGAAAAAATTGTACATTTTCATATTCATCATTATTATGTTCTATTGCGTTACAGATTCATGATAAAGCTGTTTTATTCATATTACTAATAAATGTTTTTGGGTGCATAACGTCTTAGAAGATATTAATTTTTAAATGTTAATGTTTAAATTACAAATAAATGTGTTGTCTTGTGTTATTATAATATGTATCTATCTATTGGCTTTATTAGGTATCTATAATCGATCTACCACTAAATTTCCTTTAATATCCTTCGGTTTTAGTAAATTTAAGATGAGTGTAAGGTGGAACCTGTCTTTCTGGGAGATCTGCATAATGCTTGATCATACACTACCCATCAATCAAACAAAGATTAAGCTTTTCGATCATTAGATGATCATCACCAGATATTAACATCTTGCTGCCCAAATTATATCTGGATGATGATCACATAGTAACCGAAAACGTTAATTGTTTAAATATAAAATCCTTTCAATAAAATTTGTACACCATAATTTAAATTTACATTTGTTGTTTGGTTTTCTGTATTTTGGATCGTGAAAACAAATTTTGGGAGCATTTTAAAAATTGTTCAATTTAAAAAACATCAAATTCTCCATTTCAATTTTAACTTTCTGTCAAAATTTTGGTTTTTTCTCAGCCACACCTCCTGCCTTATAGGAAACAAGCAATACAACTGATTACAAGAGCATTAGTTAAATAAAAATAGTTAAACATTACACGTTATTCAACAACATTTAGTTCTAAATTTTTCATGATTTATGTCACTTCGAGGCGGAGGTTACTAACTTTTAACCTACATATTATACGAGTACACATATGTTGTAAATACAGTACACCCACATTTTAATCAATAAAATAAATTTAATTAAGTGAACATTTTTTATGAAACATTTTAATACCACACAAATAAATGAAAACCTCTTACTCCAATTATTCAACATTCAACAATAAACACACTGGTTTTTCGAGAAATGTATTCAAAATGTTTGTACTTACCATCGATGAGCGAATACCGTGGATTATTCATATCAACTCGTTTCATTTCCCTCAACCAATAAATAGCTGGTTGTGGTGTTCCTTTTGCTTTGCACTGCATCAATGCTTTGTGACCAATTTCGATAACTCGTTGGGTCGGACTCTGTGTTATCACTGGAAACCCAGCCGGCGTTTTATCAGCTGTAAATAAAAAAAAAAAATTTGATATATAAATAGTTGTATATGAAATGCTGTAAGGTGAAGATGTATAATATGTACTAGCTCGGTAGATACAATATAAGATCATGAATAAATAAATAAAAAACAAAATGTATATAATCATAAATATAATTCACTCTTGTGTTTTGAAAATTCTTAGAAATTTCCATTTTATATTTATAGCATCAACATATCACCTGAGACTTTGTAATTCGCTAAAAGCTCTTTAATATTATTCTTCAATACAATTTTTTTAAATTTTTTGCTTAACCTCCTCTCCCCTTGTACTTTATTCACGGTAATACATTGTTGGTGTATTTTTTTATCTATTGCCATCATTAATATTATCTTACACGGTAGAGCTTTCAGATGAAATAAGCATTTTTAAGACGTATATAGAGAGAGATTAGAATGAGTTATATTCTAAATTTCACAACCGTATTCAATCTAAAATGCAATCTATGTGTTCACAATTCATAGGATTTTATAATTTTTTGTTATTATTTAATTAAAATTATTAAAATTAAACAGAATTGGAAATATGTAATTGATAATCAAACTTCGATTAATTATGACATGCATTTTGTGTAGCCCCATAATATTAAACATATATAAATTATAATCTGTTATTGTATTAATTTCAATTTTCCACACTGCTCCAATTATTTATAACCGAAAAATTAGACACACACATTCCATTCAAAGTAGTAGCACAAAAAAAAATCAAAAGTTGAATGAAAAATGTTACAGAATTTATTTTTCGTTTTCCAAGGCACGCATTTTACAATATTTTTTTGCTCGTTGATTCAATTTCAAAGGAAAAAATCATTTATCTTTCGTTTTTTTCTGTGTGTAAGTACTATAGGTACATATGTATGCGTATTGCTTAGTTTTTGTTGTTGGAATTGGTGAAATGGGAAAATGAAAATAAAATAAAATATAGAATATGATTAAATTTTAGGGATATAAACTCGTCGGCGTGAGGTTGGAATGCGGATTCTACATAATCGTAGATGCGGTTTGTTTAAGAACTGGTATGGGTTGCGGGTTATTTAAAGTTTTATTTTCATGCCAAATGTATAAAGCATATATTTAACACGTGAAACATGTAGAATTTTTTATTTCGTATTTCCATATGTAATGATTTGTTGGTTGGTTGCTGTATACTTACTCGTACATGATGAGAAAATTTTATGTATTGAAATGATATAAAGAATAGTTTTTTTTCATCAGATTCGAAACATGATTGATTGTAATTTTGCCCCTGCGATGATGATGATATCGATGGAAGGTAACCATTTCGTACAGGATTTATTTATGCAAGATTTGATTCCCGATTATAGGTATACTCATGATACAATTTATAGTACAACAATTTCAATAATTCATGTAAAATACTTAAAGTAGAAATTTTTTGAATAATAGAAAAATCTGATAAAATGAAAAATAAAAACAAGCATAAAACTTTCTGATTCGGAGGCAAATCAAATTTAAGGCGTGGCTTTAAATCACAGAATTCAATATTTTTAGAAATATACAGGAGCTAATTGACACTAGTATATAATTATTGTTTAGCACACATACGACATTTTCCATTTTATGAAAAATTTGAGACATCATAAAATATCATCCCTACAAGAATTTTGAGTAAATATAAAAAAAAATAAATATTTTCACAGGAACTTCAAAAATTACTTAGAAATGAATTTTAGCTGTTGGAAAATATATAAGGCTTGTAATTTATGTGTGTAGGTGTTTATTATTTATAACGCGATTTCACGTTTGGTTTATAAGCAGTATTTATTATAGTATATAGTACACTCAGCGAAACTTGATTACTCTCACTTGAAAATTTTCCATAAAACTTAAGATAATACGCCTAATTATTTGAGAATTTGTCATCATCCTTGTTTTTATCTTATAAAACTTTCCAATGACTAATACGCATACTTGCATGCAATGCGAAGTGGAAACTCCCCATTTCTATTTTTTTTGCTTATTTTAACTGCGACACTTGATTACCCTCATCTGTGAAATTAAGCATAATAAAACCCATTACGTTCTATTGGTTTGATATTTTTTCTTTATTTAATATTTGGTGTGTCCTCCATTTTTTCTTACAACATCATAAATTCGGGCAAAGACCTATAAAGATTTTGTATAAATTCTATCGATACTTTCTCGAAAACATCACACACAGCTGCCATATGGTCATTCCGGCATTCGTATTGTCTTGATTTTCAATAATACTCAATAATATTTAAATCCGGAGATAAAGCCGGTCAATTCAAAACTGCCACGTTATTTTCTTCGAAATTGCTGCGTAATTCTGCTGGAAAAACCAACGATGTCCTTCAAACATTTCGCCAAAATTGACTTTTTGCACTTCTCGCAGCTGCTGGTTGTAGCTTTGCGAGTTTTGTCGGCCTTCCAGGACATCTAAATTAATAGCACCAGGAAAATAAATTGCTGCCCACGCCATGATGGAAACCAACACTAGTGTGGCGGCGGGGCAAGAATAGCTCCGATTTCTTCAAATCATGGAAGTAATGTCTAAAACCATCTGGTCCATCTAAATTAAACTTTTTCGCGTCCGAAAAAATAACCTGGAACCATTCTTCCTTCCAATGCAGATGTCCATACCAATATTCCAATCGAGCACTTCTATGTTGCTGGAGCAAATGTGGTTTTCATAAGTTTTTGTCGGCGGAGATGTGAACATTTTTTTATTATCCTCTGAACAGTACGGACACTGGCGGAGACTCCTATTTTCTGCTTTATTTTTTTGCAGATAGCATCGAATTCAAAGCTTCGCGCAAAATAGCTCTATGTTCCCGTTCTGTTGTCGCCCTTGCTGTGCGACCTCTTCGATTTTTTCGGTAATTTTCTGGATCTTTGGAATAGTTGTTGATGGTCCAAGAATTGCGATCAATTTTTTTTGGAAAACGCATGATTGGAATAATTTTCTTGTTTAAGCTTAAGAATCTTTCCAATTTCTACCTTTGTTAGAGGTTTTTCTCGACCCATTTTCACCACTATTAACTGCAGCTGATAATAAACTTAATAAATTGATGATAAACTATTAAACTAAACCCAACTAAATTTAATTTACACGCACCTTACGCCTGCGACGTCAAAAACAAAGTGATGAGGGTAATAAAGTGTCGCAGTTAAATAAGCGAAATAATCGAAATGGAGCGTTTCCACTTCGCATTGCATGCAGGCGTGTGTATTTGTAATTGGAAAGTTAGTTAAGATAGAAACCAAGGTGATGAAAGTATTTCAAATAATTAGTTGCATTATCTTAGGTTTTATGAAAAATTTTCAAGTGAGGGTAATCAAGTTTCGCGGAGTGTATATATACAGTGCTGGGGAAAAAAAATTGGGCAAACATATTTTATTGCAAATTGGAGTCTTTTTTTGCTAAAATTACAAAACTTTTGAAAGCAATTGGCTTATTGTTTCATTTTAAATACATGTATGACGTAATTTTTTGAAAAAAATAATTTACCTGCAATTTAGGGGAAAACCCCGAAAAATGCCAAAATATTCAAAATACGTTGATTGGAGTTAAAGTAATAGAATAATTTAAGCACTTTTTTAATTTTTGTTTTGTTTTTTATTGATTTATAGAAGTTCTATCTTTAATATTAATATTTTGTTGGACCGCCTTTTGTTTTTATTACACCGGTACAACCCCGCAACTGATGTGCAAACAAATTGGTGAAGCAATTATTTTTTTTACGCCTACCGTTCTTGGCCGTCATTAGGGTGCAGATGTTTTATTGCCTGTAACTTTTTTTTTTGAGTATTAATAGTGCATATTTTGTAAAATTAAGTTATTCTGTAAGTGATCCTAGTGAAATAAAGAATAAAGTGCAATTTTAGTTTAAAAAAATGGGAAAAGTTAGTGAGCAGCGTAAAAGCAATATGTTGATTTTGGCGCGAGAAAATGTAACCACGCGTGAAATAGCAGAAAGATTAAACATTCCTAAAAGTACTGTCGCGTGGAATATAAAAAAAGGCGAGAGATGAGCAGTACACAAAGAAAGAAAGGCTCTGGAAGGCCCAGAAAGACAACGCCAGTGGAAGATCGTTTCATAATGTTACAATGTCGTTGGAACCGATTTAAAACTTCATCGGACATAAGACGGGATGTTGAGCGAGCAACGAGAAAATAGATTTCAGCCAGCTTAGTAAGAAAAAGACTTGTTAAAGCTGGTTTGAGAGCACTTAAACCAGTCCAGAAGCATGAGTTCACATTACTAGTGAAAAAAAACGTTTGCAATGGGTCCAGGAGCATGTTTCTTGGACTCCAGAGATGTGGAATGATGTGATTTTCTCCGATGAATCAAAATTCAAGCTGCAAGTTGGAGATGGAAGAATTCTCGTAAAAAGAAAACCGGGCGAGAGGCTTAGCAACGAATGTCTTTTAAGACTTCCACCGAAAAATGAAGGAGTTATGGTCTGGGGATGCTTTTCTGGAAATGAAACCGGTCGATTGTGCTTCTTTAGTTCCAGCATTACAGAAGCTATTTATCTGCAGGTCCTACACAACGAATTTGAGCCTTCTGTGTTAATGTTTGTGCGCGACGTTATAATGGGTCGAATTGATTGTTCACAACTACTATCCTTGTTTTCAATACGTGCCCCAGTGAGATCACTCAGGCACCGAGGCTTAGTGATTAATCTGCACTTCCATGGGTCGAATTTTGGTATGTCGGACCCGGTTTGTAATTCTAGCCGTGTATTTAATAATGTATCTACCGTGTTCGATTTTAATTTGTCCAGAGATGAATTTAAAAGAATTCTAAAAACTTTTTTTATTCAAATTTGATTTATATAAATAAACCTAATTTTAAAAATACCAGATGTAAATTAATACTGTTGGTAAAATAAATAAATAAATAAATAATGCTTTTTTGGCGAGACTTGCAAATTTATTTTTCAACAGGACAACGCTCCGTGCCATACCGCCAAAGTTGTGGGTTATTAATTTTGATTTGTAGATAGAAAAATTGCCTTTCAGTTGAACATAAATAATGTGTTAAAAACTTGTTTTTTTTCTTATCTCTTCATTTAAAGATAAAAAAGTACTTCGAAGAACGAAGTATCGATGTGTTGAGCTGGTTCCCGTACAGTCCAGACTTAAATCCAATTAAAAGTATTTGGCCTATAATGAAGCTAGAAGTAGCAAGAAAGCGCCCAGAATCGATTCAAGCTTTAAAAAGTTTGTTTAAATCCATACCTCCTACGACTTTGAAAAATTTATCAAATTCAATGAATCGGAGGTGTATCGCTGTAATAAAAGTAAATGGCGGTCCAACAAAATATTAATATTAAAGCTAGAACTTCTATAAATCAATAAACAACAAAACTAAAATTAGAAACTAGGTGGTTAATTTATTCCATTACTTTAACTCCAATCAACGTATTTTGAATATTTTGACATTTTTCGGGGTTTCTCCCCTAAATTGCAGGTAAATTATTTTTTTCAAAAAATTACGACATATGTTCGAGTACATATATTTAAAATGAAACACTAAGCCAATTGCTTTCAAAAATTTTGTAATTTTAGCAAATAAAGACTCCAATTTGCAATAAAATATGTTTGCCCAATTTTTTTTTCACAGCATTGTATATTTAACTTATTTATAGAATACACTTTCACCCCGTATATATTTAATTGCAAAGTTATTTTTTTAGGTTGGGCGCGCATGTTTTGTTCACTTGATGGATGGCAGATCATAAGAGAGTATGTTTTATTTTTGACATTTTTAAGACGAACGAGAGAAATCGAGAAATCAATACCAGTGTATGTGGCCAATTCATGAGTGTCGCGCACTCGTGCGTGGTTGATTATGAAAGGTAATTATTAAACGTCGTTATTAAGTATCGCTTATTAATTAAATGTCGCACGGTTGAATGTCGCGTATTGATATGGTGAATGCGTCGATGATTGTAGTATCAATTATTTTAATTGAGTTGCTATAGGTTTCAGCACAACATGGTGTGCCTTAGTAGCAAGATATTTATTCTTACCGACCAAATATCATAGTGAAAAGGAGTGGGACTTGTTATAGAACGTCACTTAGTTCGTGGTGTCTTTAAATAAATTACATTACCAAACACCATGCTCCGTTTTTGGTTGCTTTAGACGGAGTTCACTGGCTGCTGCCCCTTCAGCTAACTGAAGTTTAGATTCCGGAGTATAGTGGGGTATCATGTTTCATCAATTGTCACATAACGACAGGATGTTTGCTCCTGTTTATTACAGTTAAACACCTTCAAAGCAGTTGAAACATCAATGCATTGCTGTTTTTGGTCAAATATGAACAAGCATATGGCACTCACTTTGAATACAGCCTTCACATGGACAAATGTTCAGTGTAATATATTATAGAGTATAATATCTTTAAGGTGTCAGCTACCTAACGCAACTTCTCCTTATGGTCTTCTTAGACCGATTTTGTGCAAAAATTTATTGATTTTTTAATTTTTATGAAATAACTGCAGAATTTTGGTGATCGTTGCATTATCGGTGTTTGTAAGACCAAATTTGCACTCAGAAAACCAACGTTCGACGGTGAGTGAATTATTTCGATATGTATAGAAGCCTTATTTCATAGATTTCAGAACACTAAAACGGGTTTTTATAATTTTTATTCGAATATTTAGCGATTTCGCACTTTAAACATAACATAGATCCTTATACTCTTTTACTTATAAGACCAACCATTTTTAAACTTTTCCAGCATTCGCGTCGCGCGAATGAACGAATTTTTAATTATTTTCTCTACTTTACCGCACCAACTCTAAAATTAGCATAATTTTCGTCGATTTTGGCACATTCCATGACATGGTAATTGGATTGCAGTTATGGTTAATATCCGCACGTTGCAGATAAATCCGCATTAAACGAATATAAATTCAAACTCCGCATCCGATACGCATCCACAAGTAACAGTCGCCAGACACTATAGTCTGCAGCATTAACTCGAGTAATAGCCTGTGAAGCACCCTATGAAAATACTTGAATTTGCTAGTAGATTTGTGAGTTTTGCATAGTGTGTCGGACTGAATTGAATGTTGTTTCCTAGAGTACTTGACCGAATTTTGCTAAACCAGCTTAACTAATATTCAGTTAAATATAGTTTATTTCATTAAAATTTATTTTATAGGTGATAATCGATCAATTCATCGTAGCGCGACTTAATGTGATGATAAAAAAATAAATTCATTCAAAATTAAAAATTTTGAAAAATATTCTCCCATCCAGATTTTACGTAACCAAAATGAAAATTATGGAATGCTTTACTATAGCGAAACTTTACAAAACGAAATTGAAGTGATTTAAGGAAAATTCAGGTACATTATTTTATTATTCGGCAATTTTAGTAATTATGTAGTCGACAACAACAAGTTTCAATAATTCTTCTAAATATTACAATTTTCCATGATTACAAATGTATGAACATTTCAAAAATGACAATCTACCTTAAACTATTATTAAGCGAAATAACGGGTTATCCAATTCGAGGTTGATAAAGTAGAAATCTGTATACCGACATCTGTCAAAGATAAACGTCAAGTACGCTGTCATTTATTTAGTTGACATTCTGCCATTTAAGAATATGGAGCATTTAACAATCGACCAACGCGTTAAAATTATTAAATCTTATTATAAAAATAGTGATTCTGCCGTATCCACATTTCGCGCTTTACGAGCAGATTATGGTCGTCATAATCGTCCTACAAAGCAAACCATATTGAATACAGTGAATAAATTTGAACAAACTGGATCTGTTACTGATATTGTAAGGTCTGTGCATCATCGAAACATTCGCAATTCTGAAAATATCGCTTCTGTAGCTGAAAGTGTGGAAGAAGATCCAAATTTGTCAATTCCTCGTCGAGCTCAACATTTAGGCCTATCTTATGGCTCATTATGGCGCATTTTGCATCTGGATTTGCATCTTCATCCGTATAAAGTCCATTTGACACAAGAGCTAAAGCCTGCTGACCATGGACAACGAAGAACATACGCAAATTGGGTGTTGGAAAAACAGGCCGTCGATGCTGATTTTTCGAACAAAATTTTCTTCAGTGATGAAGCTCATTTTTCGCTTGGTGGATACGTTAATAAGCAAAACTGTAGAATTTGGGGCTCAGAAAATCCACAATTGATTGTAGAGAAGCCATTACACCCGGAAAAAGTCACTGTTTGGTGCGCATTGTGGTCTGGTGGTATGATTGGGCCGTATTTTTTTAAGAACAACCATGGACGAAACGTTACCGTCAATTCTGAGCGCTATGGCCGCATGTTAACCGATTATTTTTTTACGAAAATCGAAGATTATGATCTTGACGATATGTGGTTCCAGCAGGATGGAGCAACCAGTCACGTAACACGAGCAAATCGAGATCTTTTGCAAGAGAAATTTCCTGAACGTTTGATTTCGCGATTGGCTGATGTCAATTGGCCTCCAAGATCCTGTGATTTAACGCCTTTGGATTTCTTTTTGTGGGGCTACGCGAAAAATCGTGTTTACGCAAACAATCCTCAAACTCTTGACGAATTGAAAACTAATATTCGTAAGGTAATGGCCGAGATACCGCCCGAAATGTGCCGAAAAGTCATTGAAAATTACCGCAAAAGAATCAAGGCCTGTAAGAAGTCCCGTGGAGGACATTTGAATGATATCTTGTTTAACTAAAAATGGTAAGGATCAATCTGTAAAATGAAATAAAAATTACAATACATTCCGAATATTTTGTGTGTTTTTTTTAAGTTTACTTTATCAAGCTTGAATTGGATAACCTTGTATAAAGAATAACAGGCTCTATAATCTGTAAGAAAACACCTGTTCATAATTGAAACGAAAAACGGGGCAAATTAGCTATTTTCTAGCTAGATTACAATAAAATCAGGTTTTCAAAAGTTGTTCAAAAATAGATCCCCAGATTTGGTCGTCACATACAAACACATCTGGATGCGAAGTTCAAATATAGAATATAAACAAAAGTTCGGAAATGCGAATCAGAATCGCGCGCCGTGCCTTATTCTTATAATAAATTTAATTGTTACACTGAGCATACAGTAAAACCTCGATTTAATGGACTAATTGGGGATTGGCCTGAAAAACTGGAAAAATTGTAGATAAAGGAAAATAAAAAATTGTCCGTTAAATCCGAATTCAGTTAACGGACTGATCGATGTCCGTTAAATCGAGGTTTTACTGTATACACATCTGGCAAGCGATTTTAAAATTTTCAATATTTTAAATTTAATGTCACAAATATCATTAAAGATTTCAATAAGGATCAACACGGGCTGCCGACAGTTAAGAAACAAAGGCACTTATTAAAAATATAACTTTAAAAAAGGAAAAATATGTATGGGTCATTTTAAATTTAAAGAAAATAAATTTCGACCACACATCTTAGACTGCTTGAAATGCTGTTTGGAACAGTAAAGCAATATATTTTAATGATCACTTCGGTTAACCCCACTGGCTCAAACCTTTAAATTTCGTAAAATGCTTTGCATTCTTTAGTAAATATCCGTGTTTATATTATGGGCCAAGGGATATCGTGTTGACTGCATTTGAAAGACATCAAAAATAACTATTATATGATAATTCTTTTGTTTTTAACGTCTTCCGTTAAGGCCCTGGACGTTTTCTAATTATATTAAAATAGAGAAACTGTATTTTTTGGAAGGCTCTCATTTTTAGTGATAAAATATGGGAGGTCTTAGTTCCAGAAAATAGTACCCTGTTGGGGATTTTGAAAATAGTTCCTACTATTTGTATACAGCACCCCGTTTAATAGATTTATCCTTTCAAAAATGTACTTTTTCATAAACTTATAAAGGGTCTTTCAAAAGTCACGCCTAGATGTCAGTAGTAAATAATATCTAAACGCAACCGTTTTTTATGTCATCTTTGACATTTAAGGTCTGGCCAAAAAATGGACGTTCTAGTGAGAACATCGCTGCTTCGAAAGTGTCGCGGAGGAACCTTCAACATCGATATCACGACGTCCTCAGGAATTAGGTATTCACCTATGACTGTTTGGCAAATTTTACAAAAGGATATGCATTTGCATCCTTACAAAATTCACTTAACATAACAATTAAAATAAACAGATCATTATCAACGCAGAACTTAAAATTGTGACATATACTGGCCACCTAGATTTTTTGAAAATTAAAGTGTATGTGAATAAACCAACAGCAATTGCACAGCTGAAAAACAACATTCGGACCGAAATTGATGGACATTTACATGATGTCATTTTATGCTTTAGGAGTCATACCAAATTATGATCTGCAGAGAGACACATTTTCATAATATCGAAAATTTGAACTTTTTGTTCTAAAGATGTTCTCCTTTAGAACATTCCTGGTCTCCCCCATTTGTTTTAGTCTGTTTATTGTGCTATTTTGTTTCTTTTATAAACGCGTTTTTAGAGATAAATAAAAATTTCTGATTGTCACGTTAACGAAAACTGCAAACTATGTAGTTGCAATACTGTTCGACTTTTTAGTTGTAGAGTCAAGTACTGAATCTTCTAAGAAGCATTGCTTTTTTTCCTAGATTCTCTATACAATGAATTAATTTTTAAAATTAGAATAAAACCATTTATTAAAAAATCGAAAAGACTATTTCACGAACAATTTTCGAACATACTAATAAATTTAGAATGAATTATATTTCAAGGGAAATTAGATGGTTTGTTGGAACACACTTGTTTTTGTTCTTGTTATTTAAACCATATCTTAATAGTTATTATTTTTGTACTACAGTTAAGTAAAATAAAATTAATATTTCGAATTCTCATCCAGTGGTAGCGGTCATACCGAAATTGGTTTTAAACGATCAAAACACACTTGAATTACAATCCAATTAAACAAAAACATCGAAAACAGCAACAATTGATGATTAATAAATTGCCGCAAATAAAGAAACCTCTTGATCAAAATAATGCAACACCAATCTTTTCTAGAAGTCTGAAAAGTGTTGATGTAATAAAAGGAAAAAAAATAATGAACTCAAATTAAACTTTTAGATATATAGATTTATGAATATCATAATTTAAATTAAAGAGTTATTAAATTAGCACTAGCCTTCAATAAAATAGTTAAAGATAAATTATAAAATTTAATTTAATTTTAAATACTATTATAAATCTAATCAGCTAGCCCAGGCCAGTAATGTATTTTAATTCATGTAATTTTGAATTTAAATGCGATAAAGATATACCACCCCTGTCGAAGAAAGGTTTCAACTTCTCTGATCTATATTTCGCAATGTGCATATCCACGCTAGGGTAACTTGTATCCGGTAACTTTTTTGTTTTATCCGTCTTTACCTACAAAATTGGTTTTATTGCGTCGAAAAAAACCGGTTTTATAGGTAAAGGAGAAAGAAACAAAGAAGTTACCGGATTCAAGTTACCCATCCTTTGCACAATCAAACCAAGAGAGCCAAGTAGTAAAACAAAATAACAAAAGCGAAAGGAGCCAATCATTACATGCAATCCTGTTATATGCATATTTCTCAACTTCATAAATAATATTCACTTTGCTACACATTAAAAGCGATGCGTAGTTAGAGCGCAAAAAATGAAGTAAATCGTGATAGACTTTTCCGTAAAATTACTTACGCTGGGCGAAATACAATTTTGTATTTCTCTATCTAATTTTTTTTATATAATATAGAGAATACAAAATTCTGAGTAGTGTAAGCAATGAAATGAAATAAAAATGGCGTCATGTGAATCCATCTAATGAACACCCCAACACATAATCTCACTCGTACACCTACAAATAAATAAATTCTCACGTGGAACCCAAGTTAGACTAATGGTTGACTAATGAATAATATTGGTAAAATAAAAAAAAGTAATAGTAATTAAAAAATAGAAAGGGAATAAAAAATGACTTATTCTATGCATCTTTGTAGGCATATAATATATACAACACTTAATTAAGCATAATGTTTAAGCTTAATGTATTAATAAACGAAATGATACTAAATAAAAACACATGTTTTATTTCATTCGATCAAGCGCACTTTATTTGTTTAAAAGTCGAAAGTAAAATTCATCATTATATCATAAAAACAAACCTAAGTAAATAATGATGTATTTTCCTCCTTAGCGACTAAATTAGATGGGTTACTAGACATCTAATTGTAAAAATCAAATAATCTTCAAATTCTTCACATTACAAATTGTTAACATTAACAAAAATATTTTTACTAAAAGTAAAGTTGTAGAAAAAATATCATATGTAACTCGGGACTAAAGGTTGATTATTGCTCTTTTTCAGTTACCACCCTTGGCCTCGTGAAAAAATGCACTCGAGCAATAATCTCTTATTTTACTTCCTTGATACATAATCTACTATTAAAACAAACAATCTAATCAGATGCATTGCAAAAATTCGGATTAGAGAAAAGAAAGTAAATACATACTTAAATGTTTTTAAACTACCGCTAAAAACCTTGATCATCTTATACCGAAATAAACAAATACGGGATATGTACGCATCGTCTAAAGCCCTACATATTAAGATTTTCTGGTACAATTTTGAGATCTGAGAACATCAAAAATTTTTGAGTTCCCCTCGATTGTGGCAGTAATATTTTGAGTTGAAAGGAAATAAATTTTAATCTATTTTCAAAATAATAAACTAAATAAAGACTCACAAAGAAGCGATGCATACCTTAACTTAAAGACAAAATATAATTCTTTAAAGTGAAAAAATGAAATAGCATTTTAAAAGAACGGCTTTCGTGTTTTTTGGGAGAGAAAATAATAATTTTTCATTTATAACGAAAAAGGCTATTTTTCAACTCAAATTGGCATATTATGAGAATAAAAAACAAATGAAGTCTTTCTTCTTCCTAAAGCACTAGATTTCTAGTAATCTGGTTGATACAAATTAGAAAGTTTTCGAAAATATATCTTTCGAGATTATTGTTCTTTGAAATCACCTCGACAAAATAAATCACGAAATACAATTTAAATATAAAAACTATTTATGTAGTGCCTCGGAAAACAACCCGAAATGTACCTTGATTGAAACGAGTAACTATTCTTAACCAAGAGTTTTAAGGTTTTCTTTAAACAGAAAATCGTTGTTTTTCCTAAATATTATTATCCAAGCCTTGGCAAGAAATTGGCATCTTAAATTAAATAATAACATTCGAAGGCTGTATACGTTATAAAGCTTCATACTTTCTGATTACAAGGTACACATATCAATGTTTCAAAAAGTACATTTCTCGAAATATTGTAACGCCGCGTAGTCCGCCACAGCGTTAACATGCTCTACAGTTCAATCTGACAATATTGTAAATTCTGGTTTTGCAGCGAAAACCAAAGAATATGAAGTAACACACACACAAATTTACGAATAGGCTATAAAAGAAAAACAAAAGCTCATGATCGGGGAAGTCGAAATATAAATTGTAAAGGCGATAATTATGTAATTATGTAAGTAAATTTTACAATGATAACAAAAAAGTTAAAGAGAAAAAAACTTGAGCAAATTGATTCAAGTAAATCGTACCGATAATTTATTTTTAGTATACCGTACTCGTTTTTTTTTTTTGTAAATAGTGCGTTAATGCGATGGTACAAGTCCGGTATTTTATTTCGAGTGTTTTAATCACTAATATTAAGTTATATGTATAATGCGAAAGTGATTAATCTACGAGTAGATAAAATTAATAGATACGATAGTAAGTTAGACTATAAGTTTAGTAATATACTTTATTAAACAAAAAATATAAAAAAAATAATACCTCGTGCTCCTAGAAGTTTCAAGGACGTTTATTAATATTAAGAGACAGTTTTTTTGTCAACAATGAACTTTTTAAAATCCATGCGCTAAACCGTGATAAATAATTTTAACAGTGATTTTTGAACTTAAATTTTATTAAAACTAAAATAAATAATTAAATTTATTAAATACCTTATATAATAAACAATAAACAAATTAACTAAAATAAATAACCTTAAAACATCGGCTGTTCCCCAACATAATTGTGATAACAGATATTAGTGCTAAAATAAAGACCGTTAAAATTATGCCAAACATATACCGTATAGTGACAACCAAAAAAAAAAATTAAAATTAACTGTTGATCTCAACCTATAGTTGGGTTACATTACGAATAGTGCTAGTTATTATTAAGACACAATTATTAAAAAGAAGAAATTAATAAAACAACAAATAAAAACGAATAAAAATAAAAATTCAAACAAATAATATAAGCGATCACAGAGATGGTGTTAATACAAATCATTATAACTGAAATCCCGCTATACTACGAAATTTCATTGATGTGCCAGTGCAATATCCGAAACATCTTCTAATAATTAATAACAATTCATAAAAACATAAAATAAAATAAACAATACATACATACAATACACAATAATCAATACAGATATAAATTTACTGTTTAATACGAATTTATAATAACTCAACTACTACGAACGTTATTTATGTACTACCACAAATTAAACAATACTGGAATAATCGTGCAACATTCAAGATTCATCTTTAAAATTAATATATTCAACATACAACATTTTCTTCAAACGGATAACATAAAAAAGGTTCTTGATTAATTAATAATATTATTTTGATAATTTTCTTATTAACTTTGCTTTTAATTAAGTCATAGTTAAGATTATATTAGGTTACCATTTAGTTTAAGGTAGGGGTAGAATATGCTTAGTGTTAGGTTTATTTAATTGTGTATTTATTTTCGCATACATATAAATATATACGAGTTTATCGTAATGAATACGAATTTACTTCGAAATGAAAATCTTAAGTTGGTATTTTTCTAATTTAATTTATCTTGATGAGAAGTTTTAACAAGGCAGTTTGATCAAATCATTAATGAGGCTGGGGTAAGTTAAGCAATAGCAGGCAGAGGCATTTTTCATCGATCGTTCTGTTTTCTTTGTTAATTTAAATTTTGGGAAGTTCATTTCGCTGCTGATGTTTTCCTTCTATTTTGTTTTATTTGTTTTGAGCCCTATTCCTTCATGATCAGAATCCCAAGTAAATTTCATCACTTTTATTTTATTTATCATCAATTTGTTTCATTCCGTTACCTATAGATTTTATCCTTGGAGTAAAATCTTATCAATTACCATTTAATTACAATAGTTTTCTTTAATTTTAATTTGATTTTTTTGAATTTTCCTATAAATTTCATATTCTTCAATTTCTTACGCGGTTTATCCAGACTGAGACAACCTCTGAAAACCCCACCTCTTTACTCCTGAGTTCTAGCCGCGCTAAAGGTAACCGCTCAGAGGCTCTGGCTCCGTATTTTTAGGTATTAAATAAATTTCTATAACTGCATGGAATGCAAATTCCATGTTACAATATATATTGCACGTTACAATATAGAAAATTGAAACAACCTCTTCTTCGAAGAAATTGATTTTTGTTGTTGCAGACCGATGACGAACATGAGGAAAGCCCCTCATGGTGATATCAAAATAAACTATATTTTTTACAATTATTTGTTTCCAAGTGAAATGAGAGCGTATCAAAAATGGTGATTTCTTCTGTTTTATACTCAATTTAAAAATGGCTAAAGTGGTGTAACGGTGGAACCGATAAACGAAAGAATGATGTCCAATGAAAAGCTGTTTTATTATGTTTAAACCATATAGATTAAAAACAACATATGGAAGAATAACATATATGGGAATCAAATAATAATGAACGTTTGACAAGCAAAATTCTACACTTCGAGGCCGTGGTGTAAATAATTAATTTTACTAAATTACACATCTTCGTTGTTAAACTACTAAACGAGTTTAATTTCTAATCTGGTTGAAATTTAACTACCACTTTCTCATCTTTAACTTAAGTTATCTTTTTTGAAATGCATATTGAACTACCGAATTATGAACAAACTTTTATGTGTTTGCAAAAACATATATTTAATGACGAATTATATTAAAAATCTTCTTTAAATTGAAACAAATTTTCTTTAAAGTCAACATGCCCTTTGATTTATAGTTTTTTGGACATTGCTAGAAAACAAATAAAACACAAATAAGAACCGGCCTAATTTTAAAGGAATCAAAATACAAGATAAAATTGTGGTCATTGAGGACACGGAACTTGTTCCACGATATCAACCTCAACGTACATAATTCATAAGTTATAGTTGAAACTCTGGGTTTATTCAGTAATGGTTACTAAGATCCTTTGTAACACAATAAACAGACTGTTCTACAATAAAATTATTTCGTTGTTCGAACAGAAAATGGAAATCCTACCACGATTACAAAATAAAATTAACATCAATTTTATAATCTGTTACTTTTCTTGAAAAGATTTTATTGATTGGACTGAGTTTAAAGTACTTAAATAGACGTTTGTTGATAATAAATTATTATAATTTTGAAACATTTAAAAAAAATTCAATTTTGATATATTTGCTTATATCGATTTCTGTCGACTTGCAAGTGTATCAGACTTGTTTTTCACAATTTATTTTAATAATTTTATGATTTGACGACACATAAAGTTTACATCTTAAATAATTAGTTAAACTAAAAAGCTAAATTGTGGATCAGAAGCTGGTAGTATATGGGTTTAAAGTAGAGCTAGCAGACCTATCGAAAAACAGAAGTTGTAAAAAAGAATCCTGGTAAATGATAATCCCATGTTGAAGGGGGAAAGGTATTTTCAGTTAGTTAAAATCTAAACATATTTTTTAACTAATTTATCGTGAATAAAATAAATCATTTGCAAATCCATTTTGTTGAGTTCAATGAAAATGGTTTTGAAAGCTATAGTGGAGTAGTATTTGTTGAAGGTTTAATTTTCGTAACTTATTTTACTAACAAAACTTCACATACAGAATATTCGAGCTTGTCACAAAACGTTATGTAGACGTTATATACGTTATCTAAACGTATGAAAAATGTAGTTTCTGTTTTTATCAGAATTTACAGCCTAGAACATTGTAATATATTTATAAAGTAATGCACAACATTTGTTTAACAGGATGAACAGTTCAATTTTAGTTCGGGTCAATCTCAAAATGTAAACGCATGCATATTCAAAATTATGCACATTTTCAAGCAAGCTCACTCATGCTCATTTTCAAAATTAAAATCATTGTTTTCAAAAATTGTTTGTCTTCACGCCTTAATATCTCTTTAGACCAACTCTAACGTTTGCACCAACTCCTAAGGGTTCGGAGCATCATTAAAATTACGAAAAAAATCTTTATAGCATGTCTACCGTATGTTATGTTTGTTTTCGTTGTTCATTAAGAGGTGATGGAGGTTGAAAACACGGTAAAAACGGAGATCTTTGACGGTTCAATGGTTATTCGTAACTTCTAGGCCTGTTTATTTATTCACAATTCGTGCCCAGAAACATAAAGTTTCGATATTTAGAAATAAAAGCGTTTACCAAACGTAAAAAACGATTTGACTGGTATAATGAACTTTTATTAATGAATAATATGATACAAATCATTGCTAGCTTTTCTGCTGAGTTTCATTTTCACATTTGTGTTACGCGAGATACTTCGGAAGTTCGTTTTATAAACGCTTATAACTTGGCAGGGGCAATACCACGTACAAAGTGATTACAAGTAAAGAAACCTTCGATTTGATCAAGGGATCCAACCGTACCATGCGCACCAGTCAGGTGCAGAACACCTCGTATAACTAATACAAGGTTATCCAATTCAAGCTTGATAAAGTAAACTTAAAAAAACACACAATTGATCCTTGCCATTTCCTTTAGAACAAGATATCATTCAAATGTCCTCCACGGGACTTCTTACAGGCCTTGATTCTTTTGCGGTAATTTTCAATGACTTTTCGGCACATTTCGGGCGGTATCTCGGCCATTAACTTACGAATATTAGTTTTCAATTCGTCAAGAGTTTGAGGATTGTTTGCGTAAACACGATCTTTCGCGTAGCCCCACAAAAAGAAATTAAAAGGCGTTAAATCACAGGATCTTGGAGGCCAATTGACATCAGCCAATCGCGAAATCAAACGTCCAGGAAATTTCTCTTGCAAAAGATCTCGATTTGCTCGTGTTACGTGACTGGTTGCTCCATCCTGCTGGAACCACATATCGTCAAGATCATAATCTTCGATTTTCGTAAAAAATAATCGGTTAACATGCGGCCATAGCGCTCAGAATTGACGGTAACGGTTTGTCCATGGTTGTTCTCAAAAAAATACGGCCCAATCACACCACCAGACCACAATGCGCACCAAACAGTGATTTTTTCCGGGTGTAATGGCTTCTCTACAATCAATTGTGGATTTTCTGAGCCCCAAATTCTACAGTTTTGCTTATTAACGTATCCACCAAGCGAAAAATGAGCTTCATCACTGAAGAAAATTTTGTTCGAAAAATCAGCATCGACGGCCTGTTTTTCCAACACCCAATTTGCGTATGTTCTTCGTTGTCCATGGTCAGCAGGCTTTAGCTCTTGTGTCAAATGGACTTTATATGGATGAAGATGCAAATCCAGATGCAAAATGCGCCATAATGAGCCATAAGATAGGCCTAAATGTTGAGCTCGACGAGGAATTGACAAATTTGGATCTTCTTCCACACTTTCAGCTACAGAAGCGATATTTTCAGCATTGCGAATGTTTCGATGATGCACAGACCTTACAATATCAGTAACAGATCCAGTTTGTTCAAATTTATTCACTGTATTCAATATGGTTTGCTTTGTAGGACGATTATGACGACCATAATCTGCTCGTAAAGCGCGAAATGTGGATACGGCAGAATCACTATTTTTATAATAAGATTTAATAATTTTAACGCGTTGGTCGATTGTTAAATGCTCCATATTCTTAAATGGCAGAATGTCAACTAAATAAATGACAGCGTACTTGACGTTTATCTTTGACAGATGTCGGTATACAGATTTCTACTTTATCAACCTCGAATTGGATAACCCGTTACTTTGAATCAAATGATCAACCATATTTCGAATCAGAATACGATATACCATATATATATATACACTGATGGCGTTTAAAGAAATACTAAACAATGGTTTGTATTTTTTTGGATGGGATTAATTTCGAAATACCGACCGATTAAATGATGCAGTAGAATCCCACTATAGCAAGAGTAAGAATAATTCATTTTTGAAGTGTTGAAACGTGAAGAAATAATGTAATTGTGAAAGTGAGTACATGGATGTGTTGAATACAAATAATAGTGCAAATTGATTGGCCTTAAAAGTTACTTAAAATCTATTGGTTAATAATACTTTCTTCTCCTGTCTAACTGATTTGACAGTCCCTTTTATGATATAAGATTACACACCTTTGATAAACTGGGATCCTTGCTTGGGAACAATATGATATAATCCTCATTTTTGGAATCGTTACCTTGTTTAAATTTACGCTACTTAATCAATTGTAGACACCTTTTCTTAATTACGTTATAGATATAGAATGCCGGATATATTTTGATTGGGATTTAAGTAATCCGTTTTCTCGATGTGACAATACTCTATTAAATTTCATAATACCCTTTTAAATCTGTCGCAAAAAGATAAAATTCTGCTAATATAAAAGCAAAACAAGTAACAGTCATAATAATTTTGCTTATCTGTCAGATGTTATTTTAAGAAATAAGGATTCATCTGATTTTCCTCATTATAAGCAAATTTAAATTGATTTGCTCCCCTCGTCACGTTTGATATTATGGAAGAATTATGCAGAAACGAGACAATATACGAATCAAATTTAAATTTTCGTGTAACACCAACCACCATAAAACGCCAAGGAAATCTAATTAAAATTCATGAACATAAATTTAAATAAAAAAAAGCAAACCGAAAATCACAAAACTTCAAAAGCTATTGTATATATTAATATAAGAAAAATAAACATAAAAATTGAAAAACTAATTAATGCTCGTTACATTTCATTTCATTAGTTTCTCTTGCGGTTTGTTTTCGGTAGTTTCCCACCAACCAACCATTAAAAATCATTACAGTTCAAATGGTATTTTTATGTTGTATGGTATATAGCTACTGTGATGACGAGTGCGGGGAGTTTCGCAATATACAGTCAAAAAGGATGTGAACGAAGTTGGTTACATTCTTCCCATAACAAAAATAAAAATTCAAAGTAGAATATTTCCTTGTTTTCCCTCTATTAGATATTTTTATATTTAATTTTTATTTGATTTTTAGTTGCCTTGTGTCCATTAGTAAAAAAGAAAAAATTTAAGCAAAAAGATAATTTCCCTTTATTTTTCCATTACAAAAAACCAAGGATTTTACCAATTCGTTTTTCTAAAATAATGATTATGGACTATTTTCACTCAACCTAATTTTTAAGTGCTTTTTCTTCGTTATTTTCATATTAAAGGTTTTCCATTTAATGAAAATGAGCTTATTTTACATTGCATGAAAAACCTATAATTTTCCTTATTTTAGAAAAAAATATCGACCCCTTTCAATTTATAATATTTTTTGTAATTTTTACATTTTATGGTTGAATAGTGGAAAATTGGCCTGCTTTCGTTTTGTATTTTTTGTACATCATCAAATAGGCTTCTATATCGCTCCTATGCATATAAAAAATCAAAATTTTCGAATGGTATACAACACCGAAGAGACCTGGGAATGAGTTATTATAAAATTTAAATATCGAGATAATAAAATCTGGCGTGCTGTATAAGAGATGAGGGGAAGAGATGCTCAGAAAAGTAGTTCAAATATTTAATGATGTGCAAACTCATCTAATTTTTATTTTATTTTTCTAAACAGTGAAAAGTCTATTGAAGTTTAAATAATTTTTAATTTATACTCAATTTTCGTAATAATAATAATAATTGGGAAAATAAAAAACTTTGATATAAAGTTATATTAAGACGAATGTAGAAGTTAATCAATTTATAATCGAAAGAAAATTCTATATGTATGTATAACTCATCCGGCAGACACACCCACTCATACACATGTACTTTACCCAACAAACGAACAATATAATTTTCCATTTCATTTTTTCTCCCTTTTATTATTGTTGTGTTCACAATGGGAAAATTGTAATCTTAAACTATTATTATTATTTTAGATTAACCTTAGAGCTATTTACTTTCTATGTGAAAATCTAATAAAAAACGTGTTTCATTACAAGTACAGTAGGAAAGAAGCTTTTGTAAAACGATTAAAACAGGTGCCGTTTTATAAAATAATACTTACCTTTACTTACCCGCTTCTTGGGTTGGGTTTATTATTTTGTACCAAAAATTGTTCGAACTAAGAGATTGGTTTGTGTTTGTTACGCTTATACACATAGCTTAGATTATTCTATGGCATGTCATTACATAGTATGCAAAATATTGATATTTTAATTTTTATCTTTGACATAACACTATACGTACTCGTAAATGCAGAGTATGGTTTAAATTGATTTTGATTTTGTGTTCTAAAGATATATTGTACAGTATGACAGTTGTGTTTACTAAAGTTCATTAAACTTATTTCGATTTGTGTTTAAGAGCGTTTGATTTACTTAAAATTATTTCATGACCCGTTCGACAAATTTTCATTCTAATTTGAAATAATTTTCTAGAAAATAAATAAATAATACAAAATGTAACTAACTTCATTTTTCAACATTAAATTGGTTAGTTTAATGCACAGCTGACAATTCAAGTTTATTTGAATTATTTATTACCGGCGCTTGAGTATTTTCTGATTTAGGAGTTGAATTTGAATTTTATGGCTTAAACTTTACGAAATAATCCAACCTTCGGTCCGAAAATTGACAACTTAAATAAATCACGGTAAAGTTGGGAAGACGTTGGGGAAATATTCTGATAATCAATCAGCTAATTTATAAAAATTTATAAATTTTTTTATAAAAATTTGTAAAATTTGGTTTTCGTAATCAAAAAAATCACGCCAGTTTTGGTCTTTTTTATGATACTCGTATATATATAATGGGAAGGAAAATTTTAACGTGTTTTGATTTGCTTGAAATTTGGTACAAACGTGAAGAAAACCTTTTAGAGAAAATACTATAATTCCATTTTGCACAGGCACGAAAATTCATGTGAAATGGGAGAGAGACGATAATTTTAACTCAAAAATCCTGATTATTCTTATTAATTTTTTAAAATTTTTTTTATTTTAAAAATAAGGCCAAAGCAATTACCAGTTAAATAAGCCTAAGTTGATTGTTCCACGTTATTAATGATATTTTGTGGAAGTATAATTTAATAATTTATGCATATTTTTTCAGTCAAATTTTTTTCAACCGACTGTAGCTTTTTCTTTCTATTGCATTTGTCGAAGATGTTAGTGCGGGAGTTGCTGTCGTATCATCTCTCTTTCTGCTACTTGGCCTCACTCTCTAACAGAGGATATTAAAATGAGCCATCATTCCAATATGATTTTTTTTAGAATGAACCAATGAAATATCGCGTAAAGTGATTAGCATAGCACCAAACCATGTATGGTGATAAAACCAATGAAACTTATACCACGATATAGACCATAATTGGAGTTTGAGGGTAGAGTATGTGAAAGAAACAGTATTTTTTAATTAAGCGTGGAATTGATGCCAATTACGTATTTTGTTTTAAATTGTTAGTTGTTGTTTTGTTTAAATAGTTGTTGTTTTTGTTATTGTTTATTTAAGCAGAAGATGAAATTTTCTGTTATTCTAGGAGTGTGATGTTATTTGGATTTCTTACAAACAGAATTGTTAACATTTAGTGTGGATAGTGGTGTTGGATTTGATAGATTTATAAATTTTAATGATTTAAGGGCAGGATGTAAAAGGAAATTTTCATCATCAGGATCTATGATGAAAAGGAAAATAACTATGACCTCCTGTCGGAGTGCAGAACTCATGGGCTAACCCATTTTCCATGAAAATATTATAGGCTGGCATGGAGCTATGCAATGTGCAGATGGTTCTAAGAAAATCAGACCTATAGCCGTACGTCCTCGAATTAGCTGGCAACGGCGTAAAAGTAAAAATGAGATGCTCATCTTGTAAATATACGTTTAATAAATTATCAGTTTTTTACAATAGCAGGAATTATGCGGAATTGTGTTGTCTCTGACAATTGTAAAAATATGTATTTTATTAACAAGTTACTAATTATTAATCACTATAGGTGTGACCGAGTCAAGTCTATCATATTTAAGGTTAATTTCCTATCCTTCCCTGTTGTTAAACGTAAATGGTGTGAGTGGGCCGGGGGAGCGGGGACTGTCCACTATAGTCACCTATATCAATCACAGAACCATAAACATTTCTATGATTTTATTTAAATTTCAGTCGTTCGGAAAGAGTACTATTATGTTACTAAATATTTATAATGGTTAGGAAGCCCAAAAGTATTAATTAAGAATTAAAATCGAGGAGATCTCTAGATACATATGTAAAATAATTGTATTTCCTTAAATAAGTTGTTGATTTAAAGAAATGTTTAATGAAAATCAATACCTTTCGTTATCTTCATTTATCTCTATCTTATACTATAGGGTTTTCCAATAAGAGTGATATGATTTCTTTAAAAAAATTGTTGCACTTGCTGTGTGGCACGTAGCCCGTCTTGTTGGAACCAAATGTTGTCATCAACTTCTTCCAATTTCGGCCATAAAACGTTGGTTATCATCGATCTATATCGATCTCCATTGACAGTAACGGTGTTACTAGCTTCATTTCGAAAAAAATACGGACCGATGATTCCACCAGACCAAAAACCACACCAAACTGTCAATTTAGGTGAATGTAATGGTTTTTCATGAATAATTTGTGGATTTTCTTCGCACCAGAATCGACAGTTTTGTTTATTTACCTTACCACTCAGATGAAAGTGAGCCTCATCGGAGAAGATGATTTTCTTAAAAAAAATCGTTATAGTTTTCAAGTTGTTCCAAGGCAAAATCAACAAATTCACGACGTTTACGGTGGTCCAATGGCTTCAGTTCTTGAGTGAGAACAATTTTATACGGATACAAACCAAAATCCTTTCTCAAAATCCGCCAGGTTGTGGTTTGAGACAGTCCTAATTCTTGAGAACGTCTTGGAATCGACAAATTGCGGTCTTCAGCAACACTTGTCTGAACGGCAGCAATATTTGCATTACTTCGAGCGAACCTTTGTCTTATTGGCACTTCAACATTATGTTAAGAAAATGTACGCTCAAAATTTCCAACAATTCGACGAATAGCGAGCACACTTGGACGATTATTACGACTATAAAATGACAAAAGCCCACGAAAAGTTGCAATTGGAGAACGATTATTTTGATAATAAAACTGAATAATTTGTAAAGATTGTTCTTGCGTATATCTCACCATGATGAAATTGTAAACATTACTGAATACAATGAAACAAAAAATGACAGATCATGACATATTAGAAATAGCCGAAACGTCACTTAAAAATCATATTATTCCTATTGGAAAACCCTATAGATCACAAACCCCAGGAAGAAAGTACTTTTGTTGGTATCACTAGAAATTTCAAGATAATGGAATTACGTAGACAAATTTAATAGAGGTTCATGTATCTAAATTAACAATTTGCTATTTCTAAAGATCGCAAGTCGGAAAATTAAATGCACCCGACATTGAAATATTATTATGATAATATTTCCAATCATTACTAGTGAAGCAAGATTTGATATTACCGTTAAACGTAATACATATTCGTACAAGGCCGGTCGACTGTCATGTTCGAGACCAAGAAGGCCCGATAAATCTAAATAAACCTTAGCTAAAAAATGGAGGAGTGTATTGGTTTATACAACATTCGAGTTTCATTTACTACGAATTTACATCTATCTGGAATTTATTACACTAAAGCGAAAAATTGAAAAAGCTCAAAATATTTGCAAAAGAGCTGCTTCGATACACACATTTCCCGATTAGACTAGGTTGTAAGAAGTCGAATTTTGCTGAAAAGTCCTTTTTATCATAAATCGATAAGTGTCTGCGTGTATATTTCCTTCTAGCGAAATTTTCCTCTAGCTTGATATTCAATAGTTACTATGAAAATCTCATGCTTACGTGCTTTACCTTTTCCTTTTCACGAAATATTCTTTCAATATTTTGTTACCAGCTCAAACAAACTTGGAGAAGTTGTGGAAGTTCGATCAAAATATATACAACTTGAGTAGACTCAAATTGTTTTCACTATACTAAACTTTAATTCATAAATCCGCGTTCAGCTTTCGTCGTTTTCAAATATTTTAATATTAAATTTAAACAAAATAACTAAAAACAGTTTACGCATAAATTTCTAAACATTTTATGAAAGTAAGTTTATAAAATTGATGGTAGGGGGCCATATATCGTTTGGTATGCAAATATTGAATTTCTTGATTCGATACATGGGAGTAATAAAGCAAAAATTAATAAATGGAGAGTTTGAATTTATTTTTTGGTTAGGTTTTAACAATAAATTTAGTTTAGTAAAGAACGCGCTTAAGTTTCTTTCGTTCCCTCCAATCAGTCGCAGGTCACAAACTTTGTGTTTGTACCCAAGAACACACAGCTTCACACAGAACCTTTTCTGATTTCGGCAATATATAGAATGGTATATCTGCAAAAATCATAAATCATTATTTGTAGAACTTGGTTTTCTTTTTTTATGGTTTAATCTTTGCAATCTGTTCAGGGGGCCGAAGCAATCCCAATTCTTTCGCGATTCGCTTTTGACGTCCGAGGACGATGCACGTCCTACCTACGTAGAACAATCTGCACGTTGCATAGCTCCATGTCAGCATATAGTACTGGCATGGAAGATGGGTCGGCCCATGATTTTGCATTCCGACAGGAAGTTATAGTTGTGTTCAGTTCCATCGATCATTATCAGATGATGAAAAATCCCTTTTGCATCCTGCTTCTATCGGGATTCGAACACAGTACTTCTCAATCCAAACGCCTACGCTTTACTGTGCAGTTTGGTCGATGTCCTTCCTCTTCTGTTTCTGTGCAATTACATTTAGCCCCAAATAAATAACAGAGTGAATAGCGACCCTGTAGCGATTAGTGTCGTTTTAATGAGTTAACTCTTCTACTGGACGATATTTTCGAAGGAAGATTTAATAATTTAATACGTACTTATCATCAAATCCGTGGCTTCAGAAGATGTCAGTTCGTACGAATGCCTTATGGTTTGCGTATCGCAGCTTACGCTTTCCAACGGAAATATAGGTGAAATATTGAGTGGATTAGATTGTGCGTTCGTTTATCTGATTGATATTGGTGGGAGTTCCGTTTTAATTCCTTTTAAAAAAATATCGAAACATGAAACAAAGATGAAAGCTTCGAAGTGAATTTGAGCAATACCATCGTTAAAATTCCTTAGAAGCCACCATATCTCGAAAGATCGAATAGTCATCTTCAGTCCGCAAGAATAAATAGTTGCGGCTATTGGAGATTTCCCAGGGTAAGTTCGACAGGTACAAGGTTTCGTGGCCTGATAAACTATCATCATCGTTTTCTCCTGCTTTTGGAAGTTGAACTAGGGAAAAAAGAGAAAGGTTAAATTTTCTTTGACTCTGGAATGCGCTGTGAATAATATTAAACAACATTATCTGGATAATTCAGCTCTCTTATGATTTTCTAAGGAAAATGTTAAAATGTTGTGCTAAAACTGATGTGCAGGGCCGCTGTAAGGGCAGTTTTAGAATACTGTTGTAAAGGAACTGGGGACTTTTCTGAAAAGCCCAATTGAGCTGAGAACGCCAATTTATAATATATATCCAACATAAAAGATTGCTAAGCCTACCGTAAATTGTGCTATTCAATTGATTATGACCCTATTCTGGCATTCTGGAAGGGGATTTAGGAAAAATATTTTCATAGCATTTTTGTCTAAATTGTATTTTCTGGCCTACTGATAGAATTAGTTTGGTGTTGTAAATATTTTCAAAACTAAGTTAAATGGAAAATTATTTTTCTCAATAAATTTTATTTTTGAGGAAAAGGTCCCCAATTAACTTTGTTCCGAAAATATTTACACCAAACTAATTTTATCAGTAGGCCAGAACAATACAATTTAGACAACGCGTTGTTGTTTGTCAGGTTCTAAACAAAATCTTGAGCAGGTGATTAGTAACAATTCCAGTAGACTAATTTGTTGCGATGTATCAACTGACATTAATCGTTAATATATTCTAGAATAATTACGTCGCGTAGTTTTTAATTCTTATCATGACTTGGTTCAGTCTGGAATTAAAGCTGTTAGAAAACTGACTGCTGGAAAATGTTTCTGGCCATCTATAAATGTATATATTGGTTGTTCTGCTAAGGTTGGTTCTCTTCTTACTTCTATAGTGGTTCTTACTGAATTTGAACGTCAAGAAACACACTCAGGAAGATTTGCTGACAAATGCTAACTATCTTTTGAATAATATATACATCTCAAATACACCACAATGGATTTCTAAAGCGAAAAATGAAACTTATACTAGAATTTAGTAAAAACTCTCTAGTTATTCAAAAATCGTTAGTTCCACTTAAATTTCAATCATTCATTTCCTAATTTATGGAAAAAGCTTAAATTGAAGTTTTATCTCGATTAATCAATCCGTCTGGCCGCAGAGATGCCGAATTTTTGGTGAAATATATAGTTTTTTTTTTCAAAACTCATCATTTCCACAAAAATTGTACAAATGGTCTGAACCAATTTGGTTTGAAATTTAATTTAAAATCTTTTCGCTTTAATAGTTTTTTCGGAAATGCAATATTATTGTATTTTCACAATATTTGTGAAAAATGAAAAAGCTAGTATGGAAGTTGTTATTTCCGGTGGACCGATTTCGCCCAAAAACCACTTGGATTTACAAAATTATGGAAAAATCTTAATCCTTTAGTTTCATCGCGATCGATCGAATACTATGAATTGGAGCGATACATTTTTATTAGTTCTATTAAAGATTCGCACAGCTATAAAACAGATATCGGATGTTTACTTGCAGAACTCGTCTACTGACAAAGTTTAACGATCCCGAAGAGATGTCTTCTAGTAGAACAATCAGACTCAAATCTAGAAGCAGAAAATAACTCCGAAAAACACAAAAGCAAGCGCAAGATAATATGAACATTCCGATGGATTTGTGTAAATGGATTTGTGTAAATGTTTTCCTACGGGTCGATAAGAACAGAATTAAGCCAAACTTATAAAAAAAGTCTTATAACGTAATCAGAAGATTCCGAAATTCTTTGTTATAGATCGATACCATGGAAAATGGGAGAATGTTTCCAAAACCAGCATAATAAAAAATATATCTTTTGATAAATTTGATTGGTATGCTTATATTTGTTTTTGCCGGAAAGGATAGCGTTGTGCGGGCTCAATCTTGGTTCGCGTGATATTTAATTTCACATTCTTTTCAAGATATCGGAAATATACAAATTAAAAGAAGGTCAACTATTTCAGTATAGAGTTTAAATTTGAATATAAAGCACATATGTTGAAGAAATCCGAAGATGCCGCTGTTGGTAATAAGATGTTATTTTACCCTTATACTCTATAACCCGTGAAGAAACTATTTTACAGTTTTGGTTTTGCGATTTTAAATTATGAAAGTAAGTATAGTTCCTTCATAAAATAACAATAGATATGTATAGAAATAATTTTGTAATCCGAAAAAATCCAATGTAGGTGTCGGTAAATTTGCTACAGAATGATAATTTCATACACCATTAAATTTTGTTCTCATAGCAAGAAATCCGTTAAAATTTTATTATGATAGACATTTTCTTATGTTTCAAGTATAAGGCATAAGAAATGGGTCGTTTTTCGACTATTTTATATATTTTTTTAAATTCAATTTTCCCGAAGGATTTTTGTAAAACTCGGATCAGAATGGAAAAAATATTATAAAAAAAAAATAATAATAATAATAAAAATCTCAAAAATAACAATAACAATCTTAATAATCGTCCTTTCCCATAACTTCCCAAGATAATTCATTAATAAAATCTTAAAGACATAAGAATAATGTCTTAATGTTTAGTATAAAGTTAAACATAAATAAACCATGATTTTTGGGGATCGTTTTTCCGTATCGTTTGTGCTATAAGCAATCAAAAATCATATAAAAGCAAAATATTTTCTGGCAATATTCAACGGGAAATCGATGATATATACAATATTTTATGGTTGTGGGAAAATTAAGTCATTAAATTTATGAAAATACTAAAAATAATTCTAAACCAGATGTGGTCCACTTTCGTTTAGTTCACATTTTACGATTTTTGCAGTTGAATGAATATTTCCCGCTAAATGGATATAATAAGTGTAATGGAGGAGTAAAATATTAAAAGAACTCTGCATTCTACTATATACCTAAGTATTATATACTCACAGTTATATCACATCATTTACTTATACTTATGTATTTCGTGTAGTTTGTCAACATTGTATTTATGACAAGTTTTTTTGGTTTACAGTACAAAATGCGCATACATCTCCAGTGAAACACTGTATGGCATGTATAACAAATACAACAATAAAAATGGAAAAAATAGAAAAACCGCAATGAAGAGAATTATATATTTTTAAGGAAAAACAGAAAGAAACCTTATAAATATAAAACACAAAATTTTTATATTCTTGGAAAAACTACATGACAACTACATTCATGTGAATGACATAATATTTTTATAAAACTTAACTTTCGGTTATCTGGAAGCTCTCGGAAGGAGGTGAAATGTATATATGCCCGAAATTAATTAAATTAAATTGGTGTTGGTTAATAATGCATCAATGATATCCAAAAGGATAAAACTAGGATACATACAATATTCTTCCTCAAGACATCTTTTCTTATCTTTTAATCAATTAAGAAACAAAACGAGATAGTTTTATTTTATTTTTTTAGCTTACAGAAAGCGAATTCATATTTTTCTCCGCTTTTCCTTTGTACAGTGTATTTTCATGGAAAACTATTTATTATTCTAAAGATGTAGTTCTATATACATAAATTTTATCTAAGATACACTGCGGGTCATAAATTTTCAGAGTAATCAACCGTATTAGCCTTTCTAGTCATATTACATACATAGTGCGCTTCCAGCATTTAAATAATAGGCTCATGTCACAACCATCCAACATGTTCATTGTGTATATAACCTTAAGCCAGTTATGTAGCAGCGCTTAAGCGTCAAATCAACATTCGTTTATTGTTGGGAAAATTCAATTAAGTAAAATTCATAAACAGACCATGTGACGAAAATTATAAATAAAGCTTATATCACTTTATGATGTGTACACATAAACCGAACCAAAAACATAACGAGAAACAAGGAAAATTATGGTATTTCTTGGTTTGCAGTGTATTTCAAACAAACATATGTCTACACATGTGTGTTGCTATCAGAATTCATAATCAAATTAATTTTTATCTTTAGTCGCTGCTATAGCAGAAAAAATGACAAAGACAATTTTTATTTGTAGGGAAATGAAAATAAATTTTTTCCCAAGAATTATAACAAATTAACTAACACATACGCAAAAACAACAAACACACAAAGACGATTTGAATGGAATAACAATGGTTTATTTGCCAAAAAATCATCAGTCATTTTCATAATACAAAAAGAAAATATTCTTTTTAATTACAATTGAACAGTGGAAAATGAAAACCGTTTTCATTAGCATTCTCATTGAGTGGGTGGGTTCGTTTTTTTTATAAATATAATTATTCGCACCAAGGGAAATTTAATTTAAATTAGGCGGAACAACAGGAGGGAAAATGGAATTTCAGCTAAACAAGAAAAAATTGTATGCCTTGTCTATTGTTTGCGGAAAAATTTCCCAACCTTTTTAATTGTAAATTAAATGAACAATTTGTCTTCTGGTTTTTTTCTCGGGTGTATAACACTAGTATATTAGCTTTTTATTGTATACGTGGATAATTAGCAGAATATTGGAAAATTTTAATTGGAAAATAATAAACATTAAGATGAATCGTGGATGATAAGAATATTATATTTGTTATATGGTTTCTTTTTGTTATGAAAATTATGCTCTAAAATTTTTAATTCTATATATGTTTGAAAATTTATTTAATAGACGTGGGCAATTATTTGCAAGTATGTCGATTGGTAGCTAACAATTTTATTCATGTATGTACGTATAAGTAAAATGTACGTAATAATAGTCCAGTCGCGTATGACATTAGGGGATTTTTTGTTATTCTTAGAAAAACTTCCCGCATATTAAAGGATGAATGTACGAGTAAAACGAAATAATTTATTTATAACCTGGATTCTTGGCAACTAGTTTACACAAATTCCAGCATTAGAGGAATATATTTCACATTCATTAAAATACATGCAACACTCAAAATTTGTCTAAATTGTCAACCAGGTTTTCTCAAAAGAAATGACGTATCGTGCCAGTTTCTCACACCACAATGTCTCGCTGTGATCAGCGTTTTAACGAAACAAACGATCACACCGGAAAACTTGGACGAGGGAAACTACAACTAACCAAAACCGTTGTATTACGTTGAGCCTTAGGAGGACGTTTCACCTCTAGCAGCAGACTTGAAATTTAATTTAATGAGGTCTACAATATTAAAGTAAAGCTCGATTCGTTAAGAAGGCAACTTACAAAACAAAATTTACATGTAAGAATACCTGCAAAAGAGCTTGCTTGAGATGCTAACAATTGCAAGGCAAATCCACAATTAGCGAGAGGCCTTGTTAATTGAAATGTTGAGGAGGCGGCGCACATTTTGTTTAATATTGAGTCGCGGTTTTGTTTGTATAACTCTGTATGTCGAGTAAGGGTTATAGTAGACCAAGTGAGCGTTTCGCGCAGCATAATTTTCGGCCAACAGAGATGTTTAATGGAGGTTCTGTTATCGTTTGGGGATCCATTTCCTTAGATGCCTGAACGAATCACGCACCAGTATTTGATGGTTCCTTGACAAACAGAAGTACGAAGACGATATTTCGAAGACGAGCTTGTTGTTCCATTTGCCCACAACCATAATAACCTCTTACTAATGCATGACAAGGCAAGACCTGACAAAATCCTGATAAATTCTGGGTCTGAAAAAAAAAACGTACGTCTATCTACCCACGATATCTCGAGAATGGATTGTGCGATTTGAACTTTATTTTCGGGAAATCTTCTTCTATTTTTTATTCGGTGAAAGACCTTAAAACCAATTTAATCATGTTATTGAATAGTATAAAAAGAGCTTGGACCGACCAGATAACTTGTTCATTTATTCAAATTATCCATTTAATTTCCAATATACACACGTGTCGCTGGTTACTATTGCAAATGTCTTGAAGAATGTCACAAATTTCGCTGAAGCACATTAATTAAAAAAAAAAAAAGAAATTAGAAATTAGAAATTATATTTCTTTAGTTGAGATACCTTAGTAGCACTGGAGATAGATGCATTATTTTCATTGCGATATAATCATGTGGCACACCGTTCGAAAGGTCTTGAATCAAGCAAAGATTTTGCTATTAGCAGTTTAATACACATATCCACCGTTTCGGTGCTGGTCACGAACCTAATTATAGTTTATTATAGGCGTGTATACGTATATACCATTTTAAAAATCATAAAAAACTTAATTCCATAAGCCACTCTTGTTTAATCCTTTCGTTGCGGATTTATAATATCCACTCAATCTCAATTTTGCTGCTATATGTTGATCTACTATCTATCTGAACATAATCACATTTGGGGGGACCTCATGCTGTAAGTATCGAAAACTCATGGAAACCAATAAAACAAATTTTATTCGTAGAGTGTATTTATTTTTGTGCAATATGGTACGATGCGAAACAATTTTCACATAAGGGTATGCCACACTCCTGACACAACGTGGTGGTACGTTTTTGAATTTCTTTAAAATAGATTGTGCAGCGATGTCTTGAATTGTTTTCTATTGATACATGTAGAGAAACTTTGCCCAACAGATCTCTAGACAAGCGTCTGTTTTTCGTTGCACCTTTGCAGTCTTTTTACCATCAACGATTAACATTTCTGACAATGATGTTAGGAATTCAATTAGTGGAGTTTTCTTCTGTCTTACCTCACATTGTATAATCCAAGCATTGGCAACTGCCATCATTAGTAAACGATAGAATTTTTTTTCCACTATTCCGGATTCCCGGACGTACTCGTATATAAAGGGTGTTTTTTTAAGAGGTTGCCGATTTTTTTTTTGAATAAAACACATAAAATTATGAAATGACCAAAATTTTTTTTTATTTGGTAGATAATTTTTTGGCATTTAACATTTAAACACAATTTCTGGCATATGGCTACCACGACTATTTTTCACAAATGTCATTCTGGAGGTCCAATTTTCCAGCACTTTTTCAAGCATTTGAGGGCGTATGTCAGCAATGACACGTTGAATATTGGTTTCCAAAGCGTCAATCGATTGAGGTTTATCCACATAAACCAATGACTTCACGTATCCCCACAAAAAGTAATCGAGTGGCGTCAAATCGCACGAACGCGGAGGCCAATTCACCGGACCATTTCTCGAAATAATGTTGTCGTTGAAAGTTTCTTTCAATAAGTCGATTGTTTCACGTGCTGTATGGCAAGTGGCACCATCTTGTTGAAACCACATTTCATTCATATCCATATCTTCAAGATTTGACAACAAAAACTCATTTAACATGGTTCTGTATCGATTTCCATTCACGGTAACGCGTCGTCCTTCCTCATTTTTAAAGAAATATGGACCGATGATCCCACCAGCCCATAGACCGCACCAAACAGTACATTTATCAGGATGCATTGGTAATTCTAGAACGGCGTGTGGATTATCTTTGCTCCAAATGCGACAATTTTGTTTGTTGACGTATCCATTTAACCAAAAATGCGCCTCATCACTGAAGAGAATTTTACGGTAAAAAAATGGATCTTCGTTCAATTGATTTAACGACCAATCACTGAATTCACGGCGCAAACGATGGTCGTGTGGCTTTAATTCTTGCACCAATTGAATTTTGTATGGCACCAAACCCAAATCTTTACGTAAAATTTTCCATAAAGTCGATGGACAAAGTCCAATTTGCTGAGCACGACGACGAATCGATAAATTGTCGTTTTCTTCGACACTGGCCTCAACGACAGCAATATTTTCTTCTGTACGAACTCTTCTCATTCTTGTCGGTGGCTTGGCATCCAAAAGAGTGAATGTAGACCGAAATTTGGTAATTACGTTCTTTATGGTGGTCTCTGACGGACGATTATGTGCACCATAAAATTCACGAAGTGCTCTATAAACATTTTTAATTGAACACTGATTTTGAAAATAAATTTCCACGATTTGAAAACGTTGTTCTGGAGTTAACCTATTCATAATGATTTGCCAAACAATACTGAGTAGAAATGCCACTTTGAGCTGTCAAAACAACTGTCATAAAATAAAACGACATCTATCGGAAAAACAAACCTCCTAAAAAAACACCCGTTACCATACAATTGGTGCGCTAAATCCACACCACCCATTATTTAGCGATAACAACTTATCATTTCTGGACACGGGATTGGGAGCTTTGATCCATCTCTGCGTTTTTGTAACAGTTGTCCATTTTGGTTTATAGCAATTGCTTAAAACCAACCAACCACTTCTTTTGTACCTTGCCACTTTGCACACAAAAGGCCTATTGTAGAAACTTTAAAAGTACATTCTCCCCGTTGTAGTTTTCCTTGAAATTTTGGTTAAAGCGGGATAATTTAAAGTTTCCAGTAAATGAACTGATATAAACAACCAATCAAAAGAAAATGTAACGTCAGGTTCCCATACAGTGCTAACCAATTCATTTACCACTCTCTCTCTTAGAGTACCTTCCATCGCTTGTTGTTTCTTGCCCGTATAAATATTAAAATCATATGTACTACTGTGGGCAAAAAGTAGTAAGACTTTTTAATTTAAATTTCGCGCGGAAAACCATTCGTCGAAATATTTTTTTTTCTATGTTGGTATGACTGTCAGTGACACCTATGCCAAATGCCACATCAAAATAATCATTAGTGTTTAGTATACGCTTGCCTTTCTGAAGTACAAAAAGTGCATTCGGCGATTTTTACAATGAGTGAAATTATTCAACAAAGAAGTTCCATTAAATTTTATGTGCGGAATCAATTTTGTGGTGCCGAAACGTTCAGAATGTTGCAAAAGGCCTTCGGTGATAATTGTATGTCGTGAGCAAGTGTTTTTGATTGGTACAAATTGTTCAAAGAGGGTCGAGGACGTGTTGACGACGAACCACGTCTAGGACGGCCATCAACATCAATTGATGATCAACACGTTAATAAAATCAAGGAATTGGTGCTCGAGAATCGACGATTAACAGTTAGAGACCTTACTGGCATCGTTGAAATATCGGAAGGATCAGTGAAAACGATTGGTTCCAAAATCACTAGCGTCGCGTTGAAGTCTTTGAAACAATGCTTTCCAACTACCAGGATGTCATGAAACGTATTATAACTGACGACGAGTCTTGGATCTATGCTTACGATCCGGAAACTGACGATCAATCGGCCGAATATCGTGCCAAAGGTGAGCCGAAGTCGAAAAAACCACGTCAAAGCAAGTCAAAAATCAAGGTGATGTTGACAGTTTTCTTCGATTATCGAGGTGTGGTCCACTCCGAATTCGTTCCGACCGGCCATACTGTCAACAAGGAATACTATTTGAGTGTTATGCGTCGTTTGCGCGAAGCTATTCGTAAAAAGAGGCCGGAATTATGGGTCGACAACTCTTGGTTTTTGCACCACGATAATGCACCTTCTCATACTGCATTGGTTTTACGTGCTTTTCGCCAAAAATTCAACCCATATCGTTCCGCAACCACAGTATTCGCCTGATTTAGCTCCGTGTGACTTCTGGCTGTTCAGCAAACTCAAACCACCGTTCCGGGGAAACCGTTTTGAGTCAATTGAAGACATTAAACGTGAATCGCTACGCACATTAGAGGCTATTCCGGAAATTGACTTTAACAACTGTTTCGAGGATTGAAAAACACGTTGGCACAAGTGTATTGAGGCCGGGGGGATTACTTTGAGGGGGACGAAATAGATTTGTAGAAATAAATAAAGAATTTTAAAATTATGAACATAGTCTTACTATTTTTTGCCCACAGTATTATATCCAGCCTGCATCACAGCTAAGCCACATTTTGACTCCCCTTTTATGGGCTTGAGGGGCATATATTGCTTCAAGGTTGATCGTCTCTTGAATTAAGTTATTTACTCGTTTATACTCTGAAAAACATTGTCTTGACGACATTTTTGGAATGTATTTGTTAGACATGCAACTATTTCATTTATATAATAAGTGCGTTTGCTGGTTTTTCTGATGTGCGAAATACAGTTTTGAACTTAAAAATACATATCAATCGCAAGACATCGCTGTTTTAACGAATTCGTTGTCCATTGATTTACGTTGAGGCCAATAACGGTTGACACTGGACAATCGATTATAGCACATTATAAGCATGCGCTCAAAAACCATTTCAATTTCTCCTCCATCTGCTTTATTATTCTGGGTGGATTGATTAGGATGCGAAGTTTTGACGAAGTTAATTTTTTCATTTGTAAGCTGAGCAATATAAACGTACAAAGAACGAGGAAATATTTATAAAATATTTCTATCGCAGAATCGTTGATGTTAATATTTGAGGCAATAGTACATGGACGATGTTCACTTATATTCTTTTTTGGATTAAAATCCCTACTAGGCGGTGACCAAATCGTATTATGTGGATGTGTGTGTAATGTAGTTTCTTTGGCAATATCGACGTACAAATTTTCATTAGCAATCCTCTTCGAAGCTTCGGTTACATCCTCGACTAAATATAAATTTGCAACCTCCATCGGAGAGTTAGTTGTAATCTCCATCGGAAAATGATTTACAACCGCAGTCGAAGCCTTATTTGTAACCGTTCATATCGTTTCATTCATAACTGCCAATGCATCTTTATCATCTGAACTTGACGATGGTCACCTATCAGGCGGCTCGTAATTATCGCTGCTACCACTCGATTCACTAAAACTGAAATTTTCGAGAATTTGTCGTAGCTCATCCTCTGTATACTTTTTCGGCCGCATGATTCTATAATATTATCAATGCCATTATTAACTACTGTTGGTACGCATGACTACCATTCAAAAATACTACTGGTAAGTATATGTACCTTAACTAAAACACAGCAGTTATAAAATACTGTTGATACACAGTTGAACCACTCAAAAATACTACCGGTACGTATACGTACCATCGCTAAAAATACACTCAAACTTGTATAAATAATAAAAATATTTAACTAACTTGGTCTGTTTCTAGGAACGCTTGATTTCTCTAAATATTTTATACTATTTTTGGCATGTTCACTTTGATTGATTGATTAGAATGTACGGCCAAGACTAAGCAGGAATCCCGGATACGCCGGGCCTCCCGTACACTCCTTTTACATATAACACGATGGAGGGATAGGAAAGGCTATTAGATATGATAGACTTGACCCGGTTACAAACACCTAGTAGTCAATAGTTAATAAAGCACAAGGCGGCACAATAATTTTTGTTTTCTGGATATAAATAATCAGCAATCACAATCCTAAAAAATTTTTAATAGGTAAATTTCCTGAAATATAACTTTATTATTATGAGTTATTAACCATTTCTTCCACCCATAAAATTGACAAACTATTTATGGCATGTTTACTTGTATTTTTATGATTTTTTTTTTATCGCAAAACACATTAATGCCCCTATTATGGTTTTCGCCTACGCGTCACTAGGCGACGATGACTCGCCGTATTTATATTTTGGTATTATGATTCTCGCCGTGAGAGCGATGTGAGAGAGTGATGTGTAAAAAACGATCGCCTAAAATTTTTAGGTGATGAATGTGATGTAGTACGAATAAAGTTTTTGAAGGTTACAGGACAAATAGAAAATAATGGCTACCAGCGATAATGTGTTTTTTTCAATAATTTTTACGCTTATAAATAATTTGTTTACCAATTTTATATATATATTATATATATAAATATAAATATATATATATATATATATACATTATCGCTGGTAGCCATTATTTTTTATTTGTCCTGTAACCTTCAAAAACTTTATTCGTACTACATCACATTCATCACCTAAAAATTTTAGGCGATCGTTTTTTGCACATCACTCTCTCACATCGCTCTCACGGCGAGAATCATAATACCAAGAACAAATAACGACCAAAAATAATGCGGCGACACATACTCTCTCGCCAAAATAAAGGTGAGAACCATAATACTAAAATATTGCTCACACGAATCTAAGTATCACGGCGAAAGAGTGGTGAAGCGATGGTGAGGCGAGAACCATAATAGGGGCATAATTTCTAAGGAGATGGTACAAATGAGTACCACCCGTAACGAAAGGGTTAAAGACCACGTGGTGACAAAACAAAATTAAAACTTCACTCGCGAGCAACTAAATCGACTCAAACCTCCGCGCGTATAAAAAGGTGTATTTTTTAAAATGGCTTAAGCTAAACATGAGCCAGTCTGCTGTCTCAAGAGTATCCAGAAAGTTTCAGGAAACTGGTACCTTCAATCGGAGACCATATATCAGCCGGTATCATTGTACATCTAAAAGAGACGATCGATTTATGGTCCTAAGTTTACTACGAAATCGACATCTCACCGGCGTCGATGTGCAGCAATAACTAAGATTCGAGATGGAACTGTTAGTCAAATTTACAATAGAATGGACAGAAAAAAGACGCTTGAAGGCCGGCGGCCGAGAAAGCGATTTTCGCAGTGCTATTTTGCTGTTACAGTCTCGTACGGCGGCGGTTCGTGCATAGTGTAAGCTGGCATATCGCTTGAGGGAAAAATAGATCTTGTTTTCGTATCTGGTGGAGGCCGTAGAGAAAGTCTGACCGCTGAAAGATATATCGAGAACATTCTCTTGAATCATGTAATGCGCTACGCCGGAGATATAGGGGAAGATTTATACATGACAATGCCATATTGATGCATGACAATGCCCGGTATCACACAGCTCGAACCGCTCGATCGACAGTCCAGATATGAACCCAATTGAACATTTTTGGAACTAAAACGGAAGGTCCGAGTCAGAAATCCGGTACCGTCTAACATTAGTGACCTCAAGATTGCGTTGGATGAGGAGTGGAGTGCAGTCCCCCAAGTCTTTGTCAAAACCTCAATGGAGAACCGCATGCGAACCGTTGTAGACGCAAGGGCGGGCAATACTAAGTATTAACCAATACAATTGTTTTGGTTTTGCTTGAATTTTTTGTTGTAATTTAAATTTAAATATCTCAAATATTTTTTTATAATCATCAATTTTGGTTGCGTTTTCATTCAAAATTCATTATAAAACACAGAACTGACCAATTTTCATGAAATTCGCTCATTTTAAAGTAAAAATCATCTTTCTGTGAGCACTGAAGGTTTGAGTCGATTTAGTTGTACGTGAGTGTAGTCAAATTTGTTTATACAAAAAATTTGTTTGTGATCCTTTTATGCCAATCCGAAAACACCCTGTGAAAATGCTGAAAATGGCGGGAAAAAATATTTTTACAAAATCGATGCGAAAATCGGAGATGAGAAGCAAAACAAATTTTATAAAATTGTGAATTTCTATAAATTTTTACAAATTTAGACAAACTGATTAGTCTATTTTCCTGAGTGGTTTTGCGTCCAATTTTATTAGTTATAGAATGCCTTTTCTGCGGTTTGTTCGGGTTACCAATTATCGAAGTTTATTTTTGCTCTAGCATTACGCAGAGCAAGCTGAACAATTGTCCACAATTGTTATTGGTTGCACGTACGAGAATGATGTTTCTGATATTATAAAGAGGCCATTAACTTCAAAATTAATGAGTTTAAAATTACTATACTATAAACAATTCCATCAATAAAAAATGGCATCCTCTAAAAATTGCAACGGGTCTCAGGCATTCTCTTTGAACATCTAATTTTGCTCTAAAGTAAATAGGCAGCATGTAAATGATGATACACACTGATTTTTGAAAAAAAAATCACAAAATATAAGGATTATAAAAATTGTTTTGCAGTTTTTTATTAGATTAAATTATTTTACAAATTAACAAATCCAAAAATACAAAATAGAAATTCATTTACCGTTTATAATAAAAAAAATCAACGATTTTTGTAATAAAAATGATCATACACTAAAACAAAACACAACAAAACGAAAAAAAATTAAGTGCTTCTTTCAGTGCTTCTAGGTCTTGGTTCTACTAACTTCCGGTGAAATTTTATCGCATTTTTCATTGTTGCATGCGACGTTTTTTTGTTGGTAATCCTGTATGTTCTAATTTGGTGTTCCAGGAGACCCCATAAATGTTGAATGGAGTTCAGGTCAGGCGATTGGGGTGGTGAATGTAACTGGTTTAGGAGGGCTATAGGTAGGTTAGGTCCATACTTTCACAGAGTGCACTGCGTGCATAGGATCTTTGTCTTGCTGGAAGATCCATGATGGCTCGAGCCCCAATTATTCCACGGATGGTTTTAAATTATTCTTTAGAATACCTAGGTATTTCCAACGATTCATATATCCATTTATAAAAACAAGTTTACCTACCGCACTAGCCGACATTGAACCCAACCATACCATAACTGAACCATCACCATGTTTAATAGTTGGGACGATGTGTTTTGGCCCCAGCGCTGTAGCAGGTTTTCTCCAATTTTTATCTCTCCCGTCGGCTCCGAAAATGTTCAATTTGATGAAAGCTTCCGTAAAAACAACCGTCTTCCAGAAGTTGAAGTCTTTTGTTTGGAGTATTTTTTGAGTTGAAGTATTTTTTTGGAATTGACATCCGAAATTAATGGCTTCTAGTGTGGCACCCGGCCATGATATGAATGTTTCCACAAAGTACTTCTAATATTTTGAGGGTGGATTGCTTTATTAAGTATCTCTCCATTTCTGAAACTAGTTTTGGGGCGCTTGTTTTCGAATTTGGTGAGAACCAAAATTAATTTTTTTATTATCAACGGTAAATCAATTTTTGAAAACTGCAAAATAAATTCCATAATCTTTAAATTTTGTATTTTTTTTTTCAAAAATCAATGTGTTTGATCATTTTCTTTACATAGTGGTGTATGCTCAGTCAATTATCAATTGACAATAGCAAATCGCAGAAATCTATTCTTAATTATTTTTTAAGTTGAATTTTAATTGGGAATGGAAAATTTTTTTATGAAAACTTTCTGTGGCATAACAAAACGTGAATAATAATGTGGTCATATGACATGTTTTAGAAATATTGTACATTTGTAATTAGCATGATGAGTTTATACTCGTATAACGTACATGCAACGAAAAATGCAACTTCTCTGGTAACCAAGAATAAAAATATGTGTTTTCGTTTTTTAAAAGTTTTTCATCTTTATTTATGTACACACAAAAGAAAAAAAGCTAAAATCATGATAATAAATTATTCAACCAAAAAAACTTTTAAACGAGAACAACAACTACAAAACAGAGAAAATAACTTGAGCTTTTAGCTACTCTGGTAAGAAAAAACAACAACAAACTGTTCTTTCAAATGCTTTTTTAGTTTCATTCAACATATAACAAGAACTTATAATCTATTAAAAAGACTAAAATTTCTTGTTTTCTTGTGGCTGCTAAAAAAATTTCGTTATTTTTTTCGTTCTTTTTTAGAAAAACACAACAAAACAAAATAATTCCTAAAGAAAGTATGGGCTAAAAATAGTGATGCAAAGTGAAATTTAAGAGTGAATGTTACAAGTAAAGTGCTTTATTCCTGGATTTATTTTATATTTAAAAGAAAAACATAAATTTTAATATAGGGGTATGGGGGAGTTTATAGGAAATGAAAATGTATAACAAACAAAGAACAACTTGGAAAAATATTTTTCCCGACTTTTCTATATACAATGCGCACTCGGGCTGTGCAGGAATTGAGTACACATGTAAAATTACCAGTTGAAGCAAAGATAAAGTTTAGTGTAATTAAATAATTTATATACAGTGTTTATGTACAGTTGAGTCGCGGACCAGGCCGAGAGTTTATTTAGTTATAAATTAAAGAAATTAGGTCAATATTACGCATCTCACTCTTAAATTATTGCAGCACTGGTAGTAAAAGGATGCACAAAGTTGTTAATATTGAACATAAATAATTTTCCCACATTTCCCACACCGCATATTATTTCGTTATTTCCTGTTACCTATTTTTATATTTTATTGCATTTAATAGCTCAGTTTGTATGGTATACAACAAGAAAATTTATTATTTAATTTAAAACGAAGAAAAATATGGAATAACTAACTGGAAAAACTATTGTAAATTGTTTCAGGTTTCTTTATTTTTTATTACTATTGTTGGTGTTTCTTTTAATGTAATTAAGATTTTTGCTATAAGTTATTAAATTTATGATTTTAAAACTTTTAATAAAACAAAAAGTTGTTGTGGAAAATTCAAGAAAATAAATTGTAAATATTTATTATAAATGAGGGTAAATTATATGAGTAAAATGTTTTTAGTTTGATTGCCGGACGTCGACAACTGGACAAATACTATTACCGTTTATATGGTTATCGCGGAATAGAAAAACACTTTAATTTATATAAATTTCATATAGATTTATTTACATGAATCATTGAATCATGGTTGAACATATTTGCCATGAGCAATATATACAATTTGGTGCGCCGGTTATCATTTAAAGAGAAGAAAATCTATAGAAACAAATAATATTTTACGAACGTCTTTTTACTTTGTAATAGAACAACATTGAATTTTAAGGCTAAAGAAATAATTATAATTGGACGAATCAAGTTAAATAATGAACAATTAATTTAACTGTGCTAAATTCAGTACCAAATTGATGATGAGTCGGAATTAATTACATTCACAGCCTTACATTCGAGCGGCTTAAGTTTTTCGCACTTTAATAATAAAACAAAATAAATTCCACACTAAAATCGAATAATATATTAAGTTTGTAAACGGGGCTCATAACAAGAAATCATTTTAAAACAATTAACTTGTATAACAAAATAAAGTTCAAATGACATTTCTTCAGTACAGGATCATTTTCTATAGTATACAACGATACATCCGTTACTAATTTATTGGCACACAAATACAGGGTGGCTGACACGAAGTGTTACCAAAACAAAACGCCACAGAATTTTTATTTTTTGATGAATTTTATTGAATCAAAGTAAAAAATGTTCACAAATATTTAAATTTTCGAACGGCCGACAAAACTATTACATGCAGCACGAAAGTGGATCTGTGGTATTTTGGCCCATTCCCGGCGAAGCGCTTGCTTGAGATGGTCGACACTTTGGTATTTGCATCCGGTGAATTTGGCGGCCATTGGGCAGTGGAAATGAATCGCGGAACGTTGTTTTTCAGCCAATCTTGATTAACGCGCGCTTTATGACTCGGCAGAGAAAACCAAATTCGGCAAATCTCCACTTTCGTGCAAGCGTAACAATTCCTTTGCTCTTTCTACTCTAACTTTTTTTGAGCATCGATGAGACCATGAGTTTTATAGAATTTCAAGGCCTTTAGTCCAAGATGAACTTTCAATATGTGCTGCATCCGTTCGGGCAAAATGTTCGCCTCACGAACCATTTTTCTGCCACTATGGCGCGGATTCCGAGCCAGTTTGGTCTTCACCTTCCGACTGATATCCGGCGATGTTGCAGTGCGTTTCGGTCCACCACCATGGCGTTTTGCAATGATGCCAGTATCGTTATAAAGATTTATGGTGCGATACACAAACATTTTATTCACATGCAGATATTTTAACTGGTTAACAATCTGCGGCTGTGTTTTTCCAGCCAAATATAGAGCAATCACACTATTACGCTTGAATTCCATTGCGGATAACTTTTTTCTGAATAGTTTCCACTAAAATGCTTTTGTAAAAAGCATTTTGTTTGGAAAACCAGAACACCGAAGGTTTCAACAACTAAGTTGCTACCATTGAGATTGTACCGTATCCGGAAAGGCAGTCTTAACCGAGGCATTCGACATTTTTATTCGACCAGTTATTAAATTAAACTTCAAGCCCTACATTAACTGCAAGATACATTTAGAAACAGTTGTGTTCGGACCTAATTGCACACTGTACGTAATAAATTCGATCGAATGAACGACGTTGAGCAACAGATTCTGTATTCACTTCATGGTCATCTTGTCTGAACTCCTGTTGACGTGAGCCGAATATTTGGAGAAATATTGTTGAGATGGCCAATTCCTTCCATGAAATATGGTTCAAGCAAAAGAAACAAATAATTTTTCGGGAATCTTTTGAAATATTCATTAACTTAATTGATAGAAACAATATCAGTACGTTATTTGATTTATACGGACAACCCCAATAACCAATTACATTTTGAAGAGAGTAAAATAAATTCCAGATAGAAATTCATTTTGCGATTTTTGACACTTTTCAACAATCTTAATTGTCAGGAAGTTCGGGTATATATATTTCTCAGACTTCCCAACGCACTGGATGTTTTATAGCATGGGAGTAGCTTGGAAATGGTATTGATTTTTAGCCCACTTTTGACCCACAATTTGCTAGAATATTAAATGTCAAAAACAAATATTTATTTAGAAAAATGAATTTGAAAAATTTAGAAGATTTTAGCCAAAACTAAACATCCAAAATTTATAATTTTGTGAAAATATTCCATACTTAACGTAAAAGTACTGCACGAATAGGCAGTTAGTTTTAACCTAACACAGAGAAAGTCGCACATTTTTTATAAATTGGGAGATCCGAACGATTTTTGGCCAATTTAGATCCATAGGATGAGGCAGTCAAACGAAAGAAAAACGATAAGGAACTAAAAGATTCTAAATTATTTTTGCAACAATGTCAATCTATACCAGTTTTCCAAAATTTAAGCGGAAATGACGATTTTAAAAAAAAAAAAATTTTTTTTAACAAAAATTCAGCCTCTGTAAAACCTAGACGAATTGATTGATCGGGATGAAACTTTATACTTAAGCTTTTACCATAAATTGGAAGGTCCCAGTGATGTTTGGTAAAAATCGGTCGACAGTAATTCTCAGTTTCCATAGGAATTTTTTCATTTTTTGTAAATATTTTGAAAAGTATGTATATATCATTTACAAAAAAACGATTAAAAGCAAAACGATTGTAAATAAAATTTCAGACAAAATAAGTTTCGATCGGTTTTTAAATGTTATCGGAAATGACGAGTTTTGATAAAACAAACTTTATTTCACAAAAAATCCGGCATCTCTACAGACCAGGAGGATTGGCTATTCGAAATAAAATTTCATACTTACACTTCAATTTTTTCATTAATTGATAGATTCTTGCGAAATTTGGTGTAAATATGTGTACCGGTTGTGGCAGCTTTATACATTTTTACAATGATTGAAATAAATTTAAAAATTAAATTTTCAACCAACATGAGTTAATTTAAGCGGGGATAATATTTTTTGATTAAAAAAGGCAGTTTTACCAATAGTCCGGTAAGTTTAATTTTAAAGCCTTTGCTAAAACAACATAAGATTAATGCAGGAAAGACATGGGCAGAATTCTGAACGAGAAAAATTAGAATAAGCAAGGTTTATATGTTGTGAAATACATGTATTCTGCTTTGCGATCAGAATTCTGACTCATGTCTCTATTTCTAATTTTTCTGCCTCGCAGTAGGCAGTGCTTAGAAAAAAACAAATCTAACAATCGCAACTATGTTCATGCGATTTTTACATTATTTTATTTTTTATTTTGACGTATTATCATTGAGTATAATCAGTGAAAATGGAGAAAAATATTATAGAGCAATAAAAGGAAGCAATAAAAAAAATTCTGCTTGTCAAAACAGACGGTCATGTAGTTCACTTGAAATTCTGAGGGCAGCGCTGCCGGCAGAAAATGCCCATGTGTTTCCAGCATAACTTTTGATGACTGCTGTGTAAAACGAACCAAAGGTACTGTGAAAACTTCAAATTGCTGAATATCACAGGAGAAATTACAAAAACATTATATTGTAGTATTTTCTGGTTTTGTAGATTGTATAGCACTTATTAATTAAGACACTCACTATTTTATTAGGATTATAAATTTATGAGTATCATTAAGCTTAGTTGTTTTAGTTCTATTTTAAATTTATTTGACGATTGTTCATTTTAACTTGCACTGTTACACCGCGTGTGTGAGACTGTGTCTCTTGTGATTTAAAACCCGACTGTAATGATTTTCAAAGTTTATTTCCTAACCTTAATCTATCGTTTGGATTCTCGATATTTAAAGATAATCGATTCAAGAATGTAGGTTTCGTTCTATTTCGCAGAACCATTAATGTCTCGCAATTAAGCGGTACGATGTATAAATATTTTTACAACAAGAAATGCCATAAAGTACAAATTATGTTTTAGTTTGGGGTACTTGTATTGTTTAGAGACTTGAATCTCTGCTTGAATATATTATAAAAATCATTGAAGTGTATTTGTAAGATCATTTTTAAAAATTGGTTTTGGAAAAAGTCATTTTTAAAAAAGTTTATTTGTAGGTATTATTCAGTATAAAAATTATTTTTCGACCAATTTGTTTGTTAAAAAATTGCGATATTATTTAATTAAATATAGCAATGCTAAAATATAATGAAAATCAATCCCTGGATATTACAGAAAACATATTTTCATAAATGTGGTCATTTTTGACCATTAACATTTATATAATTTTATCATAGAAAATATGTTATTTTTTAAATTGTTATTATTCAACATATTCTACTTAGTGCTATACTTCTATACTAATCTACGGTTCCCGTAACGAACAGATTGTCCAGAGTTGAAAAATAAAATTTATTTTTTAATTTAATTTTTCTGCTTTTTTTATATTTCAATTTTAATAAAAATGGATACAGGAAAAAAGCTTTTTTTAAAATGGAGAAGTGGAGAATTAGTTGAAAAATGTAAATTTTAAGATTTTTATTCTTTTGCTTTGTTTGAATACGATTTTTTATATTATTGTATTTCATTTTTTGAGTTTAGGAAATATGAAAAATCCAATTCGAAATGGAAAATTGAATTGTTTTTTTTAATAATTTTCAAAACTAAATTTGTTTTTTTTTGCTTTTAAATGCATTTATGAATATTTATGTAAATTGATTGAAATTTGTATGTTGGGTTTTCCGGGGAAAAATCAGGATTGAATGAGTGTGTGTATAAAAAACATTCTCATTCTATTTATTTATTTAGACGTGTTTGTTAGGAAAGTTTAATTAAATTAAACTTTATTTTATTTGTTGAAACAGACAGACATGGTTGAAGCCGTTTCGTTATATGTAATATAATATGTATTCACGGCTGGGCAAACGTAGGCATGCGCTTCATAAAACTGTAGTATTTTGCAATCATGAGATTAGCATGAAATTTTAGACATCGTGCTGCAAAAAATAGATTATGACAGCCAATCTTATAAATAAAATGAATTGGCGAGTTAATTATAGCGCTATTTAGTTTTATAACGTGGCTCATAAATTATAACATAGAACCATTGATTTCGTCACACTCTCACAGAAAAGGCATTTTAAATTTATTACAACTTTATGTAAAACAATAATCTTGGGTACAAATTTCTAAAAAATTTCCGAACCATAATTAATGGTATAATAGCGGTAAATTGGTTGTATATTTGTGAGGGATTATCAAATTTGACATGTACGCGAATTCTAAACTTTTCCAAATTGGGTATCAATTCAAAATAGTTAGTCGTACTACCATTTTTAGGCGACTGAAGTATGAATTGCAATAACATAAGCACAAGCGCTTAATTAAAATAAAGGGTCTTTCAATAGGGACGCTCGAAATTTGTTAGGTTATAGCAGCCATGTCACTAAAGCAACATCTGTCAAATTTGTTGTGAATTGTTAGTAGTGTATGTTAATCAACAAGGAAAATTTATTTATTTATTTTATTTATTTATTTAAAGAAATCTATTCTGTTTTTATAATTTAATTTAAAACAAAAATATTAAAAATTCAAATAAAGAACTTTAAAACACAAAAATATAAATCAAATGTTCATTTAAGAATTAAAAATTTAAAAAATAATTCTTAAGGATATTTTTGAAGTTGTCCTTTGATAAATTAAAGTCAAATAGTCAAATTTTCTTCATAGTTTGTGGAATGGTGTTCTAGTGCTAAAAAATCATGGTTTCGAAATGTTATGGCAGTTCAATGTTATTCAAGGCACTTGAATTGATGTTTTCCAAAATGTAAGCTGAATCAATGTGACCAAGCAAAACGTTACCAATGAAAGAGAAGTCAGAAAGTTCTTTGAACGCTTTCAATTATTTTAATATGTACAGCATAGTATGGATTCCAGACCGACACAGCGTATTCCAGTTGAGGTCAAACGTAAGCGAAATAGAGTGAACATAAGGTTTGAATAACTTTAAATTCACCTGCCCATCTTTTAACTTTTAATTAAGTTTAATCTAAACTGGCATTTTCGACAAATGTAACACCTAAATCTAAGATCTCATTGACTCTTTGCAATACTTCGTTGTTGACTTTGCATGAAGTAATTAACGGATTTCTCTTACGATGGAAGATGGATTATAGTATTGAATAATGTGTGAAAAACATCAACATTTATTTTCAAAATCCGTGCTTCGTTCGAGAATCGTTCCGCGCGTTATGTGATTTTCATCCTCGCCACAACCGCCTTGCCGAGTCAAATATTCGACGTTTGGTGACAAAGTTCGAGCACGCCACGATGGACATTCTGCAATGAGTGATTTGAGAGCAAGGCTATATCGTGCGGCGGTGACATAAACTAGCCGTCGAGATCGTGCGATTTAACGCCTTTAGACTTCTCTTATGGCTTTTTTAAACCGAAAACAAATGATGATCTCAAAGTCAACATAACAAACGCCAGCAACAAAGCTGTGGCGGACATTTGAATGACGTTATATTCCATTCTTAATGCCATAAAAAAAATTGAGTGGTTATCTCATACACAACTTGTTTTAATTACATTTCAAAATCGAGCGTCCTTATTGAAAGACCCTCTAAATAAATTATGACGCCTAATATGGTTCTCATCTCACTGACAACTTGCCGGGTAATTTAAAAGTCGTGCGACTACTAATTTGGTATTATGTTTCTCGCTTTTATTTTGGTGAGAGTTGTGCGCTGTAGTTTTATGTATTATGTCAATTTCCATTAATTTTCATATTGGCAATAAAAATTGAAAAACTTACGTGCGTATATTTTCCATTTTGGTTTGAATATGACTACAAATAAAACTAATTGACTATGAAGTCCCTGGCAAATTTTATGTGAGCAATTTTGACATTACTCTCACTCACCGCGCGGAGGATCATAATACTAAAATTTGAGTTCGGCGACTTGAAGTCACTGAGTGACTTAAATGTGAGAACCATAATAGGGGTATATTACTCCTAGAATCAACAAAATGATTACTCCCAGAGAATATTTGCATCAAAATTATTATTCCTAGAAAATTGTGTTTGTAAATTTTGATATTTCCCTTTTTTAAAATTGGATTTCTTTGACGCGAAGTAGTTTCAAACAATTAACTTATGATAGGTTAGAAGGTTGAAGTGGTAGCTTCCGCACACATGGTACGATTGTTATACCACAGGATCTTATTCCTTGACAGGAGCCTTTCAGTATAGCAATTCAGTGAAATTTAGTAGAAAACTAGTGGCGACATGTTCATAACTTTTTCGATACTTTAACGACGTGTATGTCTTTGTTTGCTAGAATGAAATCGACGAATCATTTCTAATACGTGTTGCTATCATTACCTATTAGAATCAATCAATCTGCTTTGCAAATTTCGTTCAAGTATCGAAAATATATTACAAGGTGGGCCAAATTTTTTCTTTTTTTGAACTAGCGATTTTTTTGAGTATGGTAACGGTTATGTCACTTCTGAGTTGACAGAAAGTTAGTTTTATCCTTCCGCTGGACGAAAATGGTTGTGTATTCGCTTGAACAATACTGGGAAATATTGAAACATTAATTCGAAAATTTTGGCAAAAAAATCATCTTTTCGGATGAGGCGCATTTCCATCTTGGCGGCTATGTAAACAAGCAGAATTATCGCACTTGGGGCACGGAGAATCCGCACGTGATCGTAAAGAAGCCGATGCATCCTCAACGAGTGACTGGTTGGTGCGGATTTTGGTCCGGTAGCATCATTGGGCCATTTTTCTTTGAAAATGTGCAAGCAGCCGCCGTTGTCAATGACAACCGCGCCATGATAAACGATTTTTTGTTCCCGGCACTTGAAGAGGAGGACATAGGCAACATTTGGTTTCAACAAGACGGCGCTCCTTGGCACACAGCACACGTTTCAATTGATCTTTTGTGCACTGTCGTCGAAGATGGAATTATCGGAAGCTGTGATTTGACGCCGTTGGACTATTATCTTTGGGGTGCCGTCAAAGATAAGTGTTACGCCGATAAACCAGCAACGATTGACGCTCTCAAGAACAATATTCGCATTGCCATTGAAGACATAATGCCGCATACCATCGAAAATGTCTTCAAAAATTGTACCGACCGTATGGGGTACGTCAAGGCCAGCCGAGGCAAATAGTATTCCATAATTAATGGGAAGGATTGTTCTTTACATTGAAAAAATAAATTTGAAAAAATATTGAGAACTTTTTGTTTTATTGCATTTAAAAAAATATATATATTTAGCCCACCCTATACTTTGCGATATAAATGGAGTAGAAATATGGTAAGTTTAATGAAACAGGCCGATAAATGGTATGAAATGTGAAACAGGGTTAATTTTATTCTGGATAAACGAGATGTAAACTTCGATAAAGTATCGAAAATGTGATGGAAGGACATGTCAGCACAGAACAAATTTGTGTCTCGTTTTACCTCTCCACTGAACAATTTAAAATATATACTGACTATCTCAAATAACATTGGTTAACTGTCTTAAAAAGCCTGGTTTAATTTTTTTATTTAAGCAGAATTATTTCATACTAAACATGCACAGAATTAGCTAACTAGAGCTACTAAATAATCGCACAAATAAATATATAGTTAATGTTTTATTATGCCAAGCCATCCCGCATATTCCCCAAAAACGCTCAGTGTCCTATATGAGAATCAGCTTTAGCCAAACTTGACTTGCTATGTTACACGAAATGGTGTTAATCAACATTAATTTTTCCCAGGCTTCTGTCCTCGTCCGTAGCGCCAGTTTAAGCGTTGCAATAAATCTACCCACTCTTACTCGTTCAGATGACACTTGGAGGGTCATATCGTGTCTAGCGTGTTCGATATAGTGATTTGATTGTCACTCACTGTCCACATATTTCAAAACGGCATTTTTCAAAACGGCATTTTTCAAAACAGCATTTTCTAAAATGACATTTTTCAAAACTGCATTTTTCAAATCGACATTTTTCACAAGGTAGAATGAAATCTTTTAATCGATTATGAATCTACGAGTATTGTAGAATTATCTTTTCATTGGTAGGGTTGAATTTACAAATGATTTGGAATAAAATTGATGAAATGAAATTGATTATGATAAATTGTTTCTACATGTTTTACTAAGTATAAAAACTTTAGTAGCTATGCTATAAGAAAGAATTATTTGAAGATTTAGTAACCATATAATATTTTCCTTTAGCGGATTGCTCCATAATTTATCGGGTTTATCGAAAAAATTAAATTCAAAAATATTAGTTTCAAGATATGTAGCGTTATTAACGTACGTCGCCACTACAATTTTTCTTTGACAGTTTTTCCTACTTTTATAGTCCTGCCCAAGATCAGCTAAATAGTACATTTTTAAGAAATCACAACAATTTTATGTTTAACGCAATTAATCGCAGTTCTAATGCAATTAATAGAGTTTTCGAAGGCGAACTAATTTACTTTTCGCAATCCTTGGGTAGATTAAAATAAATAAATTAATATTAAGGGTATTTTGTTTTACCTAGAACACCATTTATATAATATGACCTTTTATCGCAGAAATGTTGCCATGTCAATGGTTGAGATTGACCGTCAGTCCGATAACAAAATATTAGTTGCTAAACAAACTTTTCTGTTCGTACGTTCGTAAGGACACATAAATTTCTGTTAGATACAACTGAATTAGTTTTCTACCATGATGTCAAAATCTATCCTTACTCCGTACTACGACCTCGGTATTGTCTTTTTCTAAGTCGGCAAGGCGATGATTAGAATTCTTTGATTGTACCAAAAATAGTTGAGATCACTTCCCCTCCTGCTGAAACCGTCTTAGCTAATTTTATAATTCTGGAGGCCTAAACCCACCGAATATAATAGAAAATGAAATTAATTCTTTCAAATAAAACAACATCAAAATATAAATTAGTAACTTCACACCAATTATAAAGGGTTTTCCAATAGGGATGATACAATTTAAAATTTAAAAAAACACATAAATTATTCAGTGAGACTAACATTTTTTTTTATTTGAAAGGTTACATTATACCATTATGTATGGAAAAAATCATTTAACATTGTTCTGTATCGTTCTCCATTGACTGTTACTCTTCGACAATTTTCTTCAAATAAATATGGACCAATTATTCCACCAGCATGAATTGCACACCACACAATGACTTTATCTGGATGTAATGGTGTCTGAACAGTTTCGTGTGGATTTTCATCACTCCAAATTTTGCAAATCTGTTTGTTTAACCAAAATGAGCTTTATCACTGAATAAAATTTTTCGATAAAAATGTTTATCATTTTCAAGTTGTTCAAGAGCAAAATCAGAAAATGAACGATGTTTATGGTGGTCGAATGGCTTTAGTTCTTGAACCAGTTGAATTTTGTAAGGATGTAAACCCAAATCTTTTCTTAAAATTCTCCATGTTGTTGTTTGAGAAAGATTTAATAGTTGAGAACGACGTGGAACCGATAAATTTGGATTTTCTCTTACACTTGCTGCTACCAAATCAATATTCTTTTGTGTGCGTGCATTTCTTCGTCGTACTGGTACTCCTGTATCGTGTAAAGAAAATTTACTTTCAAATTTGTCTATAATACGACGAATAGTGAGTCGATTAACTGAATATTATCGTTCATGAATTCTTTTTAAATTTCTCTCAGCATTCACAAATGAGCACTGATTTTGATAAAACAATTTAACAATTTCTAAATGTTGTTTAAGCGTGTATCTTTCAATGATTAAATGGTGTAACCTACTGAACACAGATGACATAGAAATGTCAAAAAATAATACGCAGTGTTGCCATTACAACTATTTTAATTTGCATCATTCCTATTGGAAATGTAGGTAAATCGAAGCGGATTTCGTGATATTCGGATCTTTTAATATCGGAAAAATCTGAATTAGGAAAAATTGCGTAATAGCTCTTGCACTCAATTTTTTCAAGGTTGCAAATGATGAACTGAGTTTTCGTAAACAGCGTCCAAGTCTGCTTTAATTTGCAAGGCGTATTACCTTCGAAATATCTCACCTACAAGTTTCACCTACAAGCAACACATATTAAATGATTACCAATTCACTAATCGGAAGCATAATCACAACAGTCTCCAAAATTTAACTTAACTACAGGTGGTACGAAATTTGAACACATAGAAACTGGTTTTCAAAATGCGCGACTCTCGGAAACCGTTATGTAAACTACAAAATAAGAAAAATTATTAGTGTAATAAGCGGATATCCTAAAAATATAATAGAAAAATTGAATTACCGCACTCGTGCTTTTCGCTAACCATTTGGAGGTTCCGATTTCAATACAATTTATGTATCAGACTGGGACTTAATTCTAACATCCTTATGGCCTTCCCAATTTTTTAAATCGGGCGATTGGATATTAAGAGCCAGAATCTTTACAATAGGCTAACTAAGCGATAATAATTGGTTTAGAACTACCAAATATAGGCATACCATAAAAAGTATTAACAAAATTTAAATCTATTATTTCTCTGAGAAGTGAAAGCGTGCAAAACATTATTGGCATGAATTTATTACCATTTGGAGCTATTGCGGTCTTAGTACAATAAACAAATTAACATTAATCTATTAGTTTGTTTCTTTGAAAGGAAAAATCACAGAAATGATCGACGTTATAAATTAAACAGTCGAGCTACTAAGGAAGCTTGATTTTAAAGGTAAATAAAATAAGTGAGATAAATATTTCACATCCAATCAATTTTTGAGTTGGCTGATTATTTATCAAACCGGTTGACTCTAAGTTGGTTACCAAACGTCGAATAGTCGGCTCGGCAGGACGGTTGTGGCGAGAATAAAAATCACGCATTGCGGGGGACGTTTCTCGAACGGAACACGGGTTTTGAAAATAAAATGTGATGATTTGCATATGTTGTTTAACGCTATAACCTTCCACGGCAAATACTGAACAACCCACAAATAAGTTGAAATGTGTTATCAAAATGTTGCCGATTCTCTTATTTATATGACAAAATTATCCTTACAAACAAATTTCAGATCAACGTACTCTTTCCGTCTGAATCATAATTATAAATATTGCCATCGTTTTCATTTCATATATGCATTAAATAAAAGCACATATGGTTAAGTATATGAATTGAAATTGAGGCGGAAAATACATTATATTCTTCAATTGATTGATGAAAATTGAACAATTTATTAGCATTTTTAAACATCGATCAAAATTTACAGTTGAGTGCCGATAGGCAAAATTACAATGTAAATAACGATATTCAATTTCAATTATATCGATCCCTAACTATATAACGTTTCAATAATCGAAAGAATATACTTTTGACATTTTAAGCACACAGGGATGATTGCTTTTATTTCCTTTTCTGAATAAAAAGAAACTGTCACAAATGTTTCAATTTTCACGGGTAAAGTACCATACCAATCAACGTGGAAATGGTTTAAGGTAGCATTATACGTTATAAAAAAAGTGTGTATTGACAACATTGTGTAGGTGGTTTAATATTTTATGAAAAATGAATATTTAAAATGTTATAAAAAACTTTTTTACCATAAGCATAAATCTTAAAGGAAAACAAAACGGCAACAACCAAAACAAACCACAAAAGGACTGTTTATAAAACTTATCGTTGCTGAGCAATCAATATACATCATCATTAAAATTATTGGTATTACATAATTTTTTTTATAATTAATCGAGTGTACAAATAAAATAAATTATTATAATTGGATTACATTTGTAGGGAACAAAAATGTCCCAAATAATTTTACCCGCGGGGATACTCATTTTGGGAAAACTCAACCGACAAAGAAATCATCGCATCAATTATACAACAATAAACATAAAAATGTTTAGGCTTATTTAAAAAATTTCAATTACATAATTAAAAAAGTTTGGTTAAGTTGCTAAACAAATTATTTAGGTTATCTTATTATTCGAATGTTGAATTTGCTAAAGAAAAATAAAGACTTTGTACTAAATGCAAGTGTATCATTTTCTTATTTATTTATTGTCTCTATTAAAAGTTATTACACAAAACTACCAAAATTCAATTAATTTTCTTTTATATAGAAAAACACCTTTCATCAGACATAAAAGTTGTTTTCACCATTTTTGAATGATAACTTCTGTTACTTTACAGTACTGCCAAATAAGTGACAACATTTTAAATTATTAGTATTCTTAATTAAACCTCTTTTGAGACTGAGCAATCCCAACCAGTCGAATGAAAAAGTCAGTTAACTTTATCATTAACATCAGCGAAAAAGTCCACGTTTCCCTTGAATTTTCATTCTCTGTTAACCCTTGTTAAAGCCACAAACTGTTTCGATTTATTTTATTTTCTATAATTTTTATTTTTTGAAGAAGGAAATATTTGAATAAAAATGAAAACTCTGTTATTCATTTGATCTTTTTTTACTTATGTTTTCGTTTTCCTCACTTTTTACAAGATACATATCTTGTTAAGAAACGAAACTTAAACGAAAGTTTTATTTTTTTTCATTTTTTTTATAAAGTCTAAAGTTTACTTTAGCATGTTGTTGGGGTATTTTCTTTAAACGGGCAACGACGTATGCTTTGCTTCAAGAGAGAATGAGAAATATGAAAACAAAATGTTTTGGTTAGTATTTTACCAACAAATATTTTAATGAGAGAACAACAATAAAAATACTTTAATGAAATTTAATATTTGAAAGTTAAACAAACATAATTAATTTTTGAAGATTATAAAGCTTTCATCGTTGGAGGTTTTAGAGTTTACATTTTTTCTAAAGTTAGAGTTTTGAAGAATTCGCTTAAAACAAGATATGAGGTATTTTAAATTTTGAGTTTCATAAAAAAATTTGGATTTTGTTTTATACAGTTTGGGTATTCCAAATTAGCAAGAGTAAATTTATTGTGTTAAATCTTCCTTTCGTTCAGTTTTTAATTTTTTATGATTTTTAAAAAGTATTTTCAAAATTAAGACAGAACTTTGTTTTTTTACCATTTACCAATATAAGAGCACACAAGTTTGTGAAAACAAGTTCGACAATTTTTTTTCATTTTTAGCATTCGCGATTACCACACCTACCTTAAATGACGAGCACACGTGGTTACGATTTTTTTGAGCAAACAATTTCCGAGCGAAAATAAGAAATACTTCTTAATCACAGTTTCAAAAACTCCGATGTGGGTTGTATAGCTCCCGTTAGATTTTGCTTGAAATTATTACATAAATTAAAAAAGTAATAAACAATCAATGAATCAGTGGAAAAAGTTGTTTTGCTTAAGTTAGAACCCAGATACATATGTCAAATCGGACATTTCACAAAAAGAAACAGAAGAAATTTTAGGGAGCGTTTTTAGAAAACGTACATTTCTATGTACATTCCGAACTGAAGATTTTTATTGTAAAGAGCAAGCCTCCTAATAAAATTTAATTAAATTCTACTAGAAAAACGTATTTAATGTTAAAATGATTCAGTATTTTGAATACCGATAAATTATAAATTAAGCCTTCATTATTATTTAATTTTACACTAAAGATAAAAAACCTTGTTAACCGATCACCAGTCTTATACAAATTTCAAACCAATTACTAAACAATTGGCGGTTTCAGATTACCCAACAGTCGGAAACATGATATGATATGATATGATATGATAGAGGCGTACAGGCCAGCCATAACGGCGATCCTAGGTACGTTACCATAATCCTGAAAATAACAGACAAATTATATCTGAATGCGAATAATATTTCAGCATCATGCGGGCCCAGGCCCTGCCTGCATCCTTAACATATAAGGTTAGTTAGGAAAGGATGTTAGTCACAGAAACGACTAGGGCGAACATTACCCATCAGTCGGAAACATGTTAAGCAAAATCACGGTCAATGTTATGAACATTTTGAACTTTATAAAAAATTCAAATCAAATTGGTAATGATTTCACTAATCTTGATGCAAAAAGTTGGAGGATCTTAATTTCTGTCTTTCTTCAAACTTTTCTTATAAATGAACTAAAACATATAAAGGGTGATCCAATAGGAGGTACTTTTCTCAATTGGGATTCTCATTGTGATTCATGCGTCACAACTGTCATGTTCGTATGACATTTGTGTTCAGTATTCATTGACATTTCACCATGAATAGACTTACGCGAGAACAACGTTTCCAAATTGTGGACATTTATTTCAACAATCAGTGTTCAGTGAAAAATTGTTTTCGTGCTCTTCGACCATTTTATGGTGTTCATAATCATCCAACTGAACGCACTATTCGAGAAATAATCAATAAATTTCGAACCACTTTTACATTATTGGTTATTCATCAACCGACTAAAGTGCGTACAAGTCGATCTTTTGTGAATATTGCTGCTGTAGCTGAAAGTGTACGTGAAGACCACATTCAATCAATTCGTCGCCGTTCTCAAGCTCTGGGTCTCTCGTATGGCACATTGTAGCGTATTTTGAAGGGAGATCTTGGTTTGAAGGCATACAAAATACTGCTTGTTCAAGAATTAAAGCCGGTAGACCTTCCTTTGCATCAACCATCGATTTATTGAAAGACAATTTTAATCATATCAAGAAACGGACCCGTAAATTGGTCTCCAAGATCTTGTGATTTAACGCCGTTAGATTACTTTCTATGGAGGTATCTGAAATCACTTGTTTATATCGATAAACCACAATCGATTCCTGCATTAGAAACAAACATAACACGCGTAATTACCGAAATAGTGGCCAAAATGCTCGAAAATTGAACCAATAGAATGGATCATCTAAGAGTCAGTCGCGGACAACATATAAAAGAAATTATTTTCAAACATTAAATGTCATAAACCGAACTTACGTCACAAATACAATTTTTGATTGAATTTCCGGAAGCTCTTATTGGATTACCCTTTATTATTAAAATGCAGTAAATTTAAAATTTGATTTTTATTAAAAATAAGTATATGAATGTCACAAATGCCACTTTTTAGCTGAAATGAAAATTCTATATAATGACCAATAAGCGGCTTAATAAATCAACTTCTCGCATTCCAGAGTTGTACGATTTGATACTTCACTTCAGCAGGTCGATTTTGGCTTTCGTATAGGAAAAAGGAATTAGGAAAAATATTTACATAGCATTTTAGTCAAAAATATCATTTGCTGACCTTCTGAGAAATCATGTTTGATCTAAATTTTTATAATTTAGGAAATATTTTTTCCATGTCCCAAATTGGATAGGAAAACTATTCCCAATTTAATTTTGTTTTTGTAAAAATATACACCAAATGTTTACCATAGTACGCTAGAAATTTTTTTTTTGCGCCAATGAAAAGAAATGAAAATATCTTTCCTAATTCCTTTTTCTATAGGAAAACCATAATCGACCTGCTGGTCGTTTAACAATTACGTAAGACTTGGAGTGTTTGTCGTCCTCCAGATTAAATTTAATAGATTTAACAATGCAAGTCAGTTGCTCGAACCTAAAAAGGTTATAACGCCACTTTTTATAGTAGTATGTTTACCGCTTAGCTATACTTAAACTTCATTTGATCAATGATAAATGATAAATTTTAAAAATAATATTTGCACATAGAAAATGTTATTTAATAAGTTACTTAGACTATTCAATTTCTTATTATTTTCGAATTTTAGCAATTTACAATGTTCGTACGTCTTAAGGTATTCAGTTATTTTCTTTTTAAACTTTATAGAGTTTGTAATGTTTTTAAGCACCGAAGGTAAAGTATTATATGTCAAGGGTCCTCACATTAAGTCAAGGGCCATTATTTGGCGCCTTTGTTCTAAAATAATTATCGACAAAATTTGATTTTCTTCTTGTATATATTATAGTCATGATGTTTTTGAGCTTTGATCAAATCAAAATTGTGTTTGATTTGGTTATTATATATTTTATTTATCAAAATTAGTACCTCTCTTTCAATTAAAAACCTTAGTGATTGAAACTCACCAAAAAGTTTCTTAGTTGGGTATCTTACTGGAACCTTCATAATATTTTTGAACGGCACCACTCCAAATCGGATTAAGGCAAGTTAATCTCGACTGAATGAATGCGTAATACATTAACAAAAGCGCGTTTTTGGAAGGATATATTTTAATCGATTGATAGCGAAAATATATGGTAATATATTCATTCTAATTTTGTCAATATGGCTAGACAGTCCAGCCCGCTATTAATCACCAACCCAAGATAGTTATACTGGCTACCTCTTTCAATTACGAAAGAATTATATGTAATTGGGTGGTTGTTAAGAATATCCTCGTCCAATTTTCGATTTGTAAATATTATAGACTTAGATTTAGTATGATTTAGCGTTAAATGGGTTATATTAAGCCAATGTTTCATTTTTTGTAAATCACTTTGAATTTTTTTAAACAATTCAGCAGCGATTCTACAGAGTACATTATACAGACAATCATCAGCATATAGTTGAATTTTTCCTTCAAGTTTAATGAAAGTTATATCGTTAATATATACGTTGAACAGAGCAGAGTCTAAGATAGAGCCTCGAGGAACTCCTAAATTCGCTATATTTTCTGAACACACGCTATCGTTAATTTTCACGAATTGACGCCTATTGGATAAATAAGTATCAAATTTATTTTTTTCGAGTAAAGCATAGTTTGCAAAATTTTAACAAAAGAATGTCAGGGTTAACAGTATCAAAAGCTTTACTTCGATCTAAGAAAAGGCCGCCACAAAACAATTTTTAACTATATTTGTGCTCATATAATCCGGAAAATTTAAACACGTCGCCATAGTGTTAGCAACCAAGGTGATACCAAATTGATGGTTACGGATGATACTGTTAGAGGTTAAAAATTGGCTTACTCGTGTAAGCATAACCTTTTCAAAAAATTTAGATATAGCAGTTAATATTGATATCGGCCTATCGTTTGAGATATCCATTTCATCTCCGCTTTTATAAATAGGAATAATATTTGCAGTCTTATTACAATCAGGAAAAATTAATGCAAAGCAATGCAATTTGATGCAAAGTGACTTGGATTAGTATCCATCCACTGAACAACCGTGACGTTTCCTACAGCACCTGTTTACGCTAACTGAATATCCTTTTTTCTTTTTTTAAATTCAGAGTCTGCAGATAGAGACGAGACGGTTTAGCAAATATATTTATTCTGACGGTGCCTACTGCGATGCATTGCGTGCCTTTTAAAATTTCTAGTAATTGGTAACTTGTAAAGAAAATGTCAAAATAAAGGCAATGCACCAATAAAGAACCATGGCGACTCCAAATAAGAACTTATTGGTATACGATTTTAACAACCCGACTCACCGCCTTGGTGCAGGAAGAAATCATAATGATATCTTGTTTACCACAGATCATGAGACGTTAATCCCCTAACGATTAGAATTTTCTTTATATACTATTTCATGGAGTCTTTCTGTGAGAGAGATAATTTGGTCATCCACACAAATCGACGGTTCATTCTAGTAATAATAAGCATGTTCGGGTGGACTCAATAAATGAACGAATTTTGTAGAAAAGATCTCTGAAATGTTTGAGTAACTCTAAATTATTTATTATATGCGTTATCATTGAGATGGAAAACCGATTAATATAGTCATTTTATTCCAGGATAATACAATTCCAAGGGTTCTATCGAAATACAGCCGAACCCTCTGAGAAGTTTGATGCAACCTATTGCAATTTGGAACCCAAACAATCCCTTTGTAAAAATGGAAGGGTGGTTATGTTGTAATCAACATCCGACTTTCTTTTCAAATGCACCACCCTTCTTCTCTAAAAATAAACAACCCGGACTTTTGGTAAAACTGTCTTGTAAAATCAAAAATTGTTATTCCTGCTTAAATTTTAGAAAACCCCCTTGTTTAAAATTAAATCTTTAAATTTATAATCTGTTAATACTTTGTCGTTTTTGTAAATGCTGAACTTTTTAATATCATTGGAAAAATTGAAAAATCGCCCATGAACTTGCCACTTCCGGTCCACAGATTTCCACCAAATTCCGCAAGGATCTCCCAATTAATCGAAAAAGGGTAAGTATAAAGTTTAATTCCTAATAGTCAATCCGCCTGGAGTGTATAGATGCCCGATTTTGGCGAAATAATTGTTTTTTTTTTTCAAAACTCGTCGTTTCTGGTAAAATTTAAAAAAATGATTTGAATAAATTTTGTTTGAAACTTAATTTACAATCTTTTCGTTTCTAATGGTTTTATCGTAATTGTTATATACTTTTGAAATATTTACATTAAACAAAAAACTCCTGTGGAAGCTACCACTTCCGGTTTACCCGTTTCGGCCAAAAATCACTGGGAGTTAAGTAGTATGAAGTTGTATGAAGTAAGTATGAAGTTTCATCCGGATCAATTAATCCGTACAGAGGCCGAATTCAAGTTGAAAACATCTTTTTGTCAAAAATCATCTTTTCCGCTTAAATTTTGGAAAACTTGTCTGGGCCAATATTATTGAAAAATTTATTTAAAATCTTTTAGTTCATAATCACTTTTCTCATAAATGATGTACTTTTGAAAATATTTGCTAAAAACAAAAAGCTTCTATGGAAGCTGTCACTTCCAAAAATCCCTGGGATCTCCGAATATATGGAAATAGCTTAAGTTTTAAGTATCATCGCGACCAGTCGATCGTTCTGTCCAAATTTTTTACTATTTACTATATTTACTATTCGAAATTTTACTATTTCTGTTTTTCCAATCTGCCTTATGTGCTACACTGAACGAATTTCTAGTGCAAATTCTAAAACTATTTCTCCTTTCACGATTTCGTTCAATTAAATTGAGCATTTATGCTTGCCAATATTACAGGATGCGTTGTGAATTTTAATGAAAAATTGTTGAATAAAGCAGGTTGTTGGGAAAAGATAAGAAAGAACTATTAAACCCTTAACCATGTATTTGCCAACAGTACACGCGTATTTATTTAAGATTTATTTCGCCTTTTCGGACAAAATATTGTTTTTAATGGCATTCATACAATGTGAACGACTTTTTTAGTCATCAAAACTTCACACCTCCCCAATCTTTAACCCCAGGGTAGTGAAACTCTCACAAAAATGAGAACATTCTTAGGTCTCTTCTTGGCAGCTTGGTTTCTTACTGATAAAAAGTTGCTCTACTCATCAGGTCTCATTTTTGTAAAGGTAACTTCTTAATTATACGCGTAGTTTCAGAAGAAGAATTCCAATTCAAGAGTGCCTTTCAAAACTTGATAATTGTGTTTAATTAACATTAGAAGGAACAGGTCGCGGAGATTTATCACGAGAATGATTTGAAATCACCATATTACAAATTATAATTCAAGTTGTAAGTTGAGATTTCAATTAAAGCAATTAAGTAAAGAAAATGCGAGTTTGCTAAGAGCATATTGTTATTTAGTTTTCTAAATTAATTTTTGAAAGGTTTAAGCTTAAACAGAACGGTGCATGGGAACTAGATGTTTAGACCGGACAAATAAGATTTTCTAAAGGCCACCTTAAACGTATCTAAAGTGGATAAAATTGCGAGGAGCATTTCTTCATTTTCTTAAGAATACAGTGCCGAATTGGAGGTTGCACAACAAATTTGAAACAACTGCTCGATTCATCTCTATTTATCATCTAAATCAAGCGAACGCACAATATGAGACGTTTAATTAAATTAAAAAACTCTCGAAGCGTTATAGTGTTTTCTAAATAGTATGTTCTATCAATTGTTTTGAACTTAACTTAATTAATTGTTTTGAATTCCACTGAAATATGTTAAAACCGTATTTTTTATTTCTAAGAATCTGATTAACCGGTTTATTCGATTTTTATTGTTCGAAAAATCCGAAAAATCGGGTTTCAAAAATTTATGGGTTTATAGATGTTTTAGGCGCGAATTAGTTTTCGAAATGCAAACAATCATACATTCGAATACTAATATATCGTACTGTACTAATATATGGTGGTGCTGCATGTATTCCACATTTAACATAAACAAGATCATGTTCAGAATAAAAGAAATTTAAATACTTAAGATAATTAGGTTTTATAGCCAGCTACCAACCTATATTGCAACCGCGGGTACTTTTAGTGTATTTATAAAATTGTTGAAAGAATGGTTATTCTCAATAAATGACATTGAGGTCTTGTTTAGAACACTATCCTAAATACATAGTATATTATGCTACTTTTATTTATAAGGAAAGCAAGGGTAAAAATATGTGGCGACTATTCAGACCATGCGCAAATATTGCTTAAAAATTTGTAATTTTTTTATTTTTTAAATTATATTTATATATTTTTAATTTTAATGTTACATTTTTCTAATTTGTATTATATTCTTTTTTTTAGTAGTTATGAATCGTGACTCCGTGGCATTTTTTAAATCAGGAGTTCACTAGCTAGTTTTATTTTACTATTCTAACAATTGTTTGGTTTTATTTAATTGTATATTATTTTCTAAAATAAAACTATGAAATTTTATTAAAAAAAATTGATTTGAAATTTATAGTCTTCTAAAGAAATTTATGTTATTTCTTTCAAAAACCCAGATTTTAGACAAAAAAATCAACGTTTTGGTTTCTCGTGAGGTAATAATTTTAAGTATTAGATGGAAACTGAAATAAAGCTGAAAAATAATAAATCAGTTGATCACCCATCAAAAATCATCCTACGATATACAAAAACCAATTAGAAATTTATCATTGGCTTTCGCGGATCACAAAAGTTCAGAATAGTGCACATAAAAAATATATAAATATTTGTGAGGCTCTGAACTGGTTTATTATACATGAACTCTTAAAATAACCAATATTAACATTAGGTTCATTAAAAAAGCAATATAATTGTATACCTCGTAACAAAATATAAAAATGGATAAGCTTAACTCCAACGCAAAAAAAACAACACAATTTTGGTTGCCATTAATTTTCTTTAACCGACAATGTGTGGAACATGAAAATTTACTTGCATTCCAAAGCAACTTCTGTGTTGTATGTTAGTTCAGATTTAAAATAAACAAAAAGAAAAATGAAAAAAGGGGTTTCTATTTTATTTTATTGGTCCATTAAATTTTTTTTTTCAAACTGTTTCCTGTTTCATGGCTTGTATTTTCCATTGTCTTCATTCTGCTGGAAATTAATCACAATTTTCCAGCTTAATCCTAATATAAATTCTTTTCTGTGGTGGCTATATTTTTCTAACTTTTCATTAATTTTCTTTTCAAATTACACTGATATACGGTGTGATGCTCTGCTACTTTTTTATTCTATTTTCTAAAACTTAAAATAAAAGAAAAAAATTGGTACATGGATTTCCTTAAACTTGGATGTGTGAATATTATTTTTTGGTGGACGGAATGAAATAACATTCGGTATAAAGCAGCAATGCAGCAGTATCTTAATATGTACAACGGTAAGTAAAATTAGCTATATTATAGAGAAACATCTAAAGGTTTAGCGATGGGTATTTTTAAAAACTTTTTAAAGTATAACATTAAATCATTAATTATTTTCCAAGCTTTTTCCTTATTTAATTTTCCAAATATTTATTTATTTTTATTTGCAAGAGCAGAGAGTAGACAATCTTTTGATGACACACAAACAGCATACAAAGCACTTACCAACAATAGAAAATAAAGGAAATCGAGTAAATAAAATTAAAATTTTATTATTATATTCGTAAGCTTTTCCATATCAGTTGTTTGTGGACTTTGTTGTCTGTTTTATCGTTTTTCTTCATCTTGTCATGTTGAGTTTGGGGCAAAAAAATGTATTCGAAAAATTGAAACATGAAAAGATGAAAATATGATTATTAATAAATAAACAAACCATTTTTTTATTTATACTGAAGATCTATATGCATAGTAAAAGAAGGGTTTTCCCGCGATGCTTCTGAAAAATGCTGAGCCAACGAAGATAAAAAGGCTAAATATGAATTCGTATTTACATAAAATCCCCTTTTTAATAAAATTATTTTTTTTGCTTTTATTAAATTTACTATAGTTATTTTATTTTCATATGTGCCTCAAGGGCAATTTAATTATATTATAAAGCGATGTAAATGAATTTTTGATGTTTTGTTTGACGAAGAAATTGAATTACAGTTTGGAGGAAACTCGTAACTCATTCAAATGAAAATTTCTTTTGTTGTATTTTTTTGGATTATCTTCAGATTTTAGAGTTCACGAAGCGTTTGAAGTTGTGTATTTGAATATATAGTTTGGTTAAAATTTAATAATTTAAAATATATCCCCCAAAAGCGATGAAACCTACATACCCATAATTCTCAATTTTAATTTGATATGTAAAACCGGAGTGATGATATAAATCATATTCAATTCTCATTGAAAACCGCTATATATCTTATTTTATCTCAACCAAAAATCATTAAAATTCCATCAAACTAGCATATATTGTTATACAATTCGATCCTTTATATGCATACAATAAATTTATATTTATATTTTAGCATGGATATTCAAATATGTAGCGGCATGGAGTATGTACATCATTCATGTAGGTATGTGGATAAGCTTTATGGACCAGTTCATTCACAAGAACACGGGATACATATGTATATCCAAAAAGCCTATGTTCGATTTTCCTCGATATGATTTTTTCAGTGTTTTTTGGATAAAAATTTGCAATTCAAAAACCAATAAAGTTTGAGTTTTTTCTGCAAAAAAATGGAAAACTCCCTGAAAAATAAAAATTATGAATATAGTTTTGAAGCTTTTCGTTTTTATTTTTGGACAGTAAACTTTATTACTAAACTTTTCGATAGAATAAAACAAAAAAACTGGCAAAGTACAAACATTTTTTTGTTTGTAGAGAAAACTTTCTGTTGAATATATGGATATTTTCTTTGTTCGATCTGCTGCTGCTTCTTGTGTTTTGTTTTCATTTTAGAAGATAAATAATAATAATATCGCTAAAGTAAAAAAAGCTCAAACATGATAATAAAAATTAAATGAAATTCCAGAAAAAAGACTCTTAAATCCCGGTGTTAGACGTAAAAAAAGTTGGGAGCTTCAGTAAATAAAAATTGAACATTTTTTGTCGAATATTATTTGTATTCTGCCACCTCATACCGAGGATATCGTATACTGTATTCTCTAAATATCATCAACCCTATAAACATCACCAAAAAGCTTTATTTCATAAATATTTTATACATATTTTCTGTGTTCTCTAGTTTATTATTCAACTGAAATAGAATATAATATAGATTCACAAGACAACAGTGGAAAGTTGAGCTTTTGCTTTCAATTTTTTGTGTCATGCACGGGTTTTTTTATTCTTTAAAAGCTTAAAGATTTAAAAGATTGTATTCTCGTCTTATTTATATTTTTTATATTTTTGTTTTGTTACCTGTTAAATAAACGATTTTTTTTGCAGTTGTATATAAATATCTGAATATAGTAAAATACAGTGTACAAATAAAAAAGCTCTAAAAATATATAAATTAAAAATGTTGTGGTAGTAATAAATTATAATTCATGGTGGAATAAAATTTGAACTTTTTAAGCTTTAAAATATTTAAATTTTTATTTATATTTTATTACAGCCAGTGGAGTTAAATAATGTATTTTACATGTTTTGTTGCATGGAAATTGTCCAATCAAAGAGTATAGAATTGTTTGCTATAGGTCAATGAAATTTATATTACAATTTTATCTTACTAGCAACGAAAACTAATATATACAGGGTGGCTGACACGAAGTGTTACCAAAACAAAACGCCACAGAATTTTTAGTTTTTGATGAATTTTATTGAGTCAAAGTAAAAAATGTTCACAAATATTTAAATTTTTGAATTGCATTAGCAGTTTTCGATTTGATCACCCTTAGTCGCGATTATGGCCTTCCATCGGCCGGCAAAGCTATTGCATGCAGCACGAAAGTGGCTCTGCGGTATTTTGGCCCATTCCCGGCGAAGCGCTTGCTTGAGATGATCGACACTTTGGTATTTTTTTGTCCCAACCTTGCTCTTCAAACTACTTCAAACCGAGAAATCTAGCGGATTTGCATCTGGTGAATTTGGTGGCCATTAGGCAGTGGAAACGAACCGCGGAACGCTGTTTCCCAGCCAATCTTGATTGACGCGCGCTTTATGACTCGGCGCCGAGTGCTGTTTAAATGTCCAGGTTCCGCGCCCGAAATATTTTTGTGTCCAAGGCTTCAACGCTCCCTCCAACACATGATCCAGATAAATTTGAGCATTTATCTTGATGCCACGGGCCAAAAAAACGAGCGGTGAACGGTTTTCGGCCGTTACGGCGGCCCAAAACATTACCATCGGCGGCGCTTGGTTTCGAGTGGCAATCCGTTGGTCCAAATTTTCAGTAGAACGGCCGGGCAAGTAAATCCGGTCGTATTGCTTGTTCACATATTGCCCAATAACGAACGGTGACTCATCGGAGAAAAACAAATTCGGCAAATCGCCACTTTCATGCAAGCGTAACAATTCCTTTGCTCTTTCTACTCTAACTTTTTTTTGAGCATCGGTGAGACCATGAATATTATAGAATTTCAAGGCCTTTAGTCCAAGATGATCTTTCAATATGTGCTGCATCCGTTCGAGCGAAATGTTCACCTCACGAACCATCTTTTTGCCACTACGGCGCGGATTCTGAGCCAATTTGGCCTTCACTTTCCGAATGATATCCGGCGATGTTGCAGTGCGTTTTGGTCCACCACCATGACGTTTTGCAATGCTGCCAGTATCGTTATAACGATTTATGGTGCGATACACAAACATTTTATTCACATGCAGATATTTTAACTAGTTAACAATCTGCGGCTGTGGTTTTCCAGCCAAATATAGAGCAATCACACTATTACGCTTGAATTCCATTGCGGATAACTTTTTTTCTGAATATTTCCCACTGAAATGCTTTTGTACGCTTGTATACAATGCAATGACACTGTCATTAGTGTAAATTTAACCGCTCTTTCATCACTGGTTTGACAGCAATGACAGTCTAAAATTAGTAACACTTCGTGTCAGTTACCCGGTATTACTGCTCCGCTGTGCTTTTACAATTCGGATTATGGCAGTACGGGATTGACAGCCTCCACGAAGTATTCATAAATGGATACGAGCGTACTCTGGGCAATGTATCTGTACAATGAACGGTTTTGTTACCCAATCCATTCGTAGTAGTGAAGCAGAATAGCCAATTAGCCAATGAAAACTATGCAATGGTACAATTAAAAGGAAATAATACCCCAGGTATCACATCAGAACATCAAATCCGTTCCACAGAAGATCAAATTTACAAAGAGCACCGATAAAAAAAAAATAGAAGAAACTCGGTAGCGGACCAAGCCGATACTTTTTCTAACGCTATACCTAGATGTACTGGACAAACATTACACGAAATAAGTGATGCCACCGGAAATTTTGCTTTGCAAATACACGAATCTAGTAAAACAACTATTAACCTAAAAAAGAAGAGTATGCATCCCTTGGTGAGGCTAGAGCATATGGAGCAATTATTTGCCAAGCTAAGAGAAAAATTGGCGAGAAAATGAAAACCTAAAAATGAATCGAAATTCAAAAGAAGATTGCGGTATATGAAACATTGAACCAGAAAAGCTCATCTACTCCACTGATGAAGATGAATTACAACGAGAGACGGACTGGATCCTAAAAAAGAAAAAACAGTCCAGGAAGAGTAAAAAAAGAAAAACTGAATCGTCAGGGAGGACAGTCCAGATTCAAAAGATGTTCTACGCAAAGCCAATCAACCAAAGGTAGTAAATTTACCAAGAACATTACACCAAATTTGGTGCAACCGAAAGGAAAATCACCCCCACCAATAAATATTGTGGGTGTAACCAATTACCCAGAAATTCAGTCACTGATGAAATCGGTTACTGACAAAGACTGGAAAGGTAACAGCGTTACACAATGACGTCTGGAAAATTAATACTCTGGACTCAGATACTTATAGAACCTTATCTACGAAATTGAATGCTGAAAAATTTCAGTGGTTCACCTACGAGAACAAACAGGCCCGACCTATAAAAGTCATGGCAAGAGGTTTGCATCACACTTGCTCAAACAAAGAAATAATGGAAGACTTACAAAATAAAGTACTTAAAATACTAGATGCTGTGAATATTGTTAAAAAAAAAGAACAGAAATCCAGGAAGGAAACCAAATTATCAGTAAAATGGGACTCCCTCCTTTTATGCTGGTATTTGACAATAAAGAGAATGTTCAAAACATTTATGGAATAAAAGGAATCCTTCACATGTAATGAAAATCGGACCGTTGAGGAGAACCACAACACGCATACCCCAATGCAAGAAATGTCAAACATTTAATCACACCCAAAGATATTGTAGCCGGGATCCAAGATGTGTAAAATGCTCAGGTAATCATTTTACCCAGGCATGTACAATAGAGAGAGATGTGTCAGCCGAGTGTACAAACTGTGAGGTCGCTAAACAACTACAAAGATTAAGAGATAAAACAAGAAATCAACCGCAAAATCACGAAAATCGAAGGGTTCAAATATCAGATGGATCAAAACCCACAACCAAGCAACACAGGGCAAAAATGTTCATTTGCCCAGGTAGTGAAAGGTTTGGGTTCAACCAAACATATGGGCTCTGGAAATAACCAAATTATGGAAAACATTATGAACAACATTGCAGCTATTACAAAGCGGCTAGATGACCAAAGTAATCTGAACAACATGATACCTTGATCAACTGAAGAAAATGCAACTCCCTCAACGCAATCCAACAAACATGTTAAGTAAGAACACAACTACCGGCATTATGTAACATATTCCAGAAATATAAATATTTTTAAACTCAGAAAAATCGACATTTTTTTATTATCTGGAAGCTATCTAGTTAAATCTTCGTTTGTTAAAATACAGGGTTATAACTTATAACACTCCATTCATCCAACGGAAAGAGCAAGAGGTGGTTCGGCATTACTAATAAAATAAAATATACCTAAAACACTATTTAGAATCAAATGTCGAAGAAGAAACTATGCAAGTCACTACTGTAAGGATCCAAATTAAACATAGACAGTTTACTGTCTCTGCAATATATTGTCCTCCCCGGCATAACTTGAAAAGGGAGGACTACCTTAAACTATTTAAATAGCTTGGACGTGATTTTATTATTGGAGGTGACTTTAATGCGAAGATACCTGACCTAATAGACTTGTATGTAACAAGAGGTATATCCCAGAACTACATTCACATTGAAGACAGTAATTCTCTAGTATCGGATCATTCCCCGGCTAGTGGAATGGATCAGTGAAATGGTAATTCAAAGGGAGAGTGCACCCAGATTAAGAAATTCAAAAACAAACTGGGATCTCTTTCGTGAAGTATTGGAGGAAAAAATCAATCTTCAGGTACCGATAAGAAATCCCCACCAGGAAGATGAATTAGAACAACTCAATGAAGCAATTCACTTTGCTGATTTGGCCAGTATCCCCATTATACAAAATAAGAAGAAGCTTAACATATCCTACCCAATGGAAGTTAGAGAGTTGGTAAGAGAAAAACGACGGACACGTAAAACGTGGCAAATAACTAGAACACCGGAGAACAAAACAATTCTTAACAATTTAGGTAACAGTCTCAAATCTCTTCTTAAATAAGTTAAAAATGCATCAATCAACAGATATCTAGTTAGCCTAACCGATGAAAAAAATTCTGATTATTCTCTGTGGAAGGCGACGAAGGGATACAAAAGACCCAAAATGCAAGTGCCTCCACTTAAAAAAGGAGAATGGAACCTGGGCAAGAGGTTCTAAAGAGAAGGCTGATCTATTTGCGGAGTATCTCGAGGATACCTTCCAACCACTACCAAGGCAGACGGCCAATGAAAATATAATGTCAATCCAAAAGCTAGATGATTTTGATATACGCCCAGTAACTCTCAAAGAATTAAAAGAAGAAGTAAAAAGCAACATTAATGTTAAAAAGGCCCCAGGATATGACTTGATTACTTGCCAAATAATCAAGGCTCTACCAGATAAAGGATTTCGTAAGCTATTATACATAATCAATGCAAGCTTTCGGTTAAAATATGTTCCGTGGCAATGGAAAGTAGCAGAAGTAATCATGTTAGCAAAACCTGATAAACCACCTAACGATAAAAAATCATACAGGCCAATTTAATTGATGCCAATTATGTCAAAACTCTTTGAAAAATTATTACTAAAAAGACCTAAATCAATAATTGAGGACCGACAACTAATTCATCCACTTCAATTTGGAAGAACGTAAAACAGTATGCTCCAGCATATTTCTGGACGTCGTTCAAGCATTCGATAAAATCTGCCACAGTGGACTGGAATTCAAGCTGCACAGAGATCTGCCGAGGCAATTTTATGCCATACTAAGATCTTATATATCCAATAGACATTTTAGTGTGAAATATGAGGTGTGACGTGTGACTCCAAACTAAAGAAATTCCCGGGATTGTCCCACAGGGGAGTGCCTGAGGACCAATTCTGTATTTGCAGATGATACAGCAATCATGGTCATTGGAAGTAATGTCGCTGATACAACGAGCAAACTCCAGAAGATTACCAATGCGGTTTGTAATTGGACTAAGCGCTGGAGAATCAAGCTTAATGAGACGAAATCCACGCATATTAACTTTACATATCAAAAGGCGTCCCATCTACCGATAGTAATTAACTGACGACCGGTGCCATATGCAAACAAAGCTAAATATCTGGGCATGACTCTCGATGCCAAGCTCAAGTGGAGAGAGCATGCCAAAAAGAAAAAAGAAGAACTTAATATTAAGTTCAGAAAAATGTTTTGGCTCATAGGTCGAGGCTCTGAGCTTACAATATACAACAAGCTGCTGCTATATCGGAATATACTGAAGCCGATATGGACCTACGGTATTCAACTCTGGGGATGGACTAAGCAAACAAACGCCAAAATGATACAGACGTTTCAAAATAAGGTTCTCCGTAGCATCGTAAATGCTCCGTGGTACACAAAAAATGAAGACCTTCACAGGGACTTACAGATGGAATAATTCGAAGATGTAATAAAAAAAGCATGCCACCAAACACGAAATAAGGCTCCAGGAACATGGAAACCGCTATATTTGCCTTACGATGGATAACCCTGTTGTTGAAAGAAGACTTCAAAGAACGAGGCTACTTGACCTAGTAAACATACCAAATTAAAATTATATTTTAAATAGGTTTAATTAATTTTGGGACTAACCATTGGGTTACACCCCAACAAATCAGAATTATTTAAGAAATGTAAAATTTGTAAATTTGAAAGATAAATTGCTAGATCAGCACAGTCTCAGTTGTAATTAATAAAGAAAAAAAATTCGGATTATAGTTCATTACAAAAAAAATTATTATAAACTTAAAAAATTCGGAGCGACGTAAATTAATTTTTTTTAATAAGAAATCAAATAGGTATACATTTTTAATAAAATCAAACATACTAGTAGGGATGCCAGTGCCAAATATTCAAGTAGGATGTCCTTATGATACTGTTGGCCGACTACCGACTAACTAAACGGATTTAATCCATTTTCGATAAACGCGTTTTAATTCGGGTTTAGTGTTCTATAAAAGGGATTAGTGAACAAATTTCTAAAAATTTGGAAATTTTGAATTACCACGTTTTTTTTTTTTTTTTTTGTTCTTTGCAATTTTTTCTGGGGCCGAAGCACTCCTAACTCTTTCGCAGTTCGCTTATTTACGTCCTTACCTTACGCAGTTCTGCCAAATCGAGGACGTACGGATATAGGTCCGATTTGTTACCATCTGCACATTGCATAGCTCCATGTCAGCCTATACTGGCATGGAAGATGGGTCGGCCCATGAGTTCTGCACTCCGACAGGGGGTCATAGATGTGTTCCTTCTCATCACAAATCGTAATTTGATGATGAAAATTCCCTTTGCATCCTGCCCCTATCGGGATTCGAAAACGGTACCTCCCGATCCAAACGCCAAAGCTTTAATCACTATGCCATTTGGTCGGTAATTACCACGTTTGATTATGAATATAATATGAATGTCATCATGTGTTAAATATATGTAGTATCTATTAATACCGATACCGTAACACCACGGCTCTTTTATCATATTTAGGTTTTACTACAGAATCAGCTAATCTCTAGCGTGTCTAATCGTGTAGATTATTAGAAGTTTAGTTAAACCAAATAAGCCAATCCCCAGTCTGTCAAAAGTATAAGACTGTAAAGTTGGCGCTAAGTTTAAATTTGCAAAATCGTCCCGGCGATTAAACATCTTAAGTTAATGTTGCATTTAATCAATAAATTTAAACAAACGTATTAAATTACATTTGATAATCGACTAATCTGTTTAAATCTGAGATTGCACACAAGTGCAGTGAACGTATACAGGTGTGAATTAAGTAAAATATGGGCTCTCGTCCCGGTACTCATATGTATAGGAGCACTATATTTAACCATTTCAATAGGTACAACACCGCTTATCATACCCAAATAATAATCGGGCTATAACTCTAGTGGATGTTTTGAAAAGATTTTGCTTACAATAATGCTATTATTATTCATTGAATTACTCAAGGATTGAGCATTTAGGTTTATTAGAAAATGGCAAAATTAGTTTGTAAGCTTAACGTTTATCATTAATTTTTTTAATTTTAAACAATTTAAAACCAACTTCCTTTATACTTTTTATACAGATTAGAATTAAATTTATGCCTTATGTTGGTAAAACTAAATGATTTGCAAAACACCGGCATCAACAGAATATACATAAACGAAAAAAACATACATGTTTTCTGTTACCATACCATAGTGGTAATCTATAGATTAAAAGTTTTATTAAATTTATTGTTAACCTAGTAGTTAGATATTTGTTACAAATTCATCTTTGACGATTAAAAATGAGAATGAGAAATTTTCTAATTGCGCCGTTGCCAGTCCAATTTAAATGAAAAAATATAATTCATAAGCGAAACACTAATCGAATAAATTAATCTTGAAAAATAAATACAAGGTAACCATGTTTCTTGGGAAAGTGATAATGTATTTTCGCCGTGCAAACAGCAACACATTTAATGTGGTTTCGAATTATATCCGTAAGTTACAATTTTTATTAATGTTATCCTTACTGGGGGTCAATTCGTGTTCCGTGAAAATATGAAAAGCAAAATATTTTTCAGATTAAAATAGTAAAAAGGCTGATTAATCGTGTCTTATATCAAACCCATAATTTTCCAATTTCTTCAATGATACTACATTCTTCGATTATTTTCGAGCAATAATTTAGCGAGGAAATTTACCTAATCTAATTTGAAAATTTTATAAGCTTGTGTCACAATTCAAACAATACGTAGCAATTATTTTTACAAACCACAATTAAGTTAATCTTTGTTGCCTAATTAAATCATGAAACCGCACGCAGACGAAATAAATAAGACAACCAAATCTATTACCTATGTCAAACTAACAAAGCAAACATCACCTATTTTAAAGAATTAAATGAGATAAATGTTTCCAACAAACAAAAGAAATCACGAAATCTTACTTAAGATGAGGAAGAGCAGAGCAATTAAAATGTGACCATCGAGTAAATATTTAACCATCAAACATATTTCTTTAGCAATATAAATACAACAACATGAAACCTAAAGCTAACAAATCACACAAAAAACTTGGCAAAAGATTTATACAGAAAATTTTCACTCTAAATATTTAATTTTCCATTTCAACTTTAATAAAATGTACAACCAACTCGTATAAAAGAAGAAGAAAATTCGTCTTTTCATCTTCTAATAAAATCATTTTGGAAACGTTTAAAATACATAAAGGAAAACCACAAGGAAAATTATTGAAGAGAAACATGCTTGTGTTCACCATTCTTTATTTATGAGTCGTATGTACATGGTCCCCAAAAGTGTTCAGCGATTATATAAAACCAAGACCGGAAGTTATTTTTTGTGTGCAGTTGTGATGCTGTAAAACGAGCAAGAATATATAGCGAATTTATAAAAAAGGACTCAATATGCATTTTTATAAGGATATAAAAAACATTCTTTAGTATAATAAAATTCCTACACTTCTTTCCTACTGTCTATATCTTACTATTTGTCTTCCTCGCTCAATGTATATATTAGTATATAGATTTAATATATAAGATTATATTCTATGAATATAAGATTAAGATGACGATAAAAAATAAAAACGAGAAAAGTTTAGATTGTTATCTTTCGTAATGGAAAATAAAAAGCTAACAAAAACATTAAATAAACATAATATCACCTACCTTCATATACTGTTAATGCTGCCTCAGCTGATACAGCATCACCAACACCATTTTCTGCTACACATTCATATGGCGCATCATCACGTCCTGCACGTACCGGTTCTATTCGTAATATCGAACTACCATCACTCTCGGTAACTGAGTATCGACTTTGTGAATCTAAATATTAAAAATAGAAATAAAATGTTATAGTTCTGCAGTTATTTGTAATACGACAAAATTATGGATGTACTTAAAATTAAATATTTATTTGATTTTAGTAAAACGAATAATAGCTGGTAAGACTGAAAGTATTTGAATTTTTAACGAAGGCATCATTAAAAATTCAAATATTCTATATAAAAATTACGCAGCCTCGTATAATTTTTATCTTAAGATTTTAGAAGTACTTCCCAACCAATTTTGGTGACATAATAAGAATTTAGTTTTCGACAGACACTTCATAACTGAAAATCGTTGTTTGGCGGAAACAAAAAAAAATATTTTGTCATGAAAACAACTCTAGGATTTGCTATATCTTTCCAAGTTTAAATTTTGCATAAGGGGAACCCTTGTCGGTATTTAGAACTAGCCCAACATAGTGATGGAGATTTTAATCCTACTCACGGATTATGCCAACTGAAGAACAAAAGCCTTACCTTAGCAAAAGTAGGTACAATTTGAACCATAACAGTGGAGCTACCTCCTACACATCTAAGGATAAAATACTTATAATGAAGTAGCTGTTTTTTGCATTCAGGTTTGCAAATTGCCAAAGAAGCTTGCTTATGGAACCTAAAATCATATCTAAGTCTACATTTAGTCTCTGTTGGTTTAAATAAGGGAAATTGAGTAGGCAAATGTGCCTAATTATACCAGCAAAATGCGAATAAAATTTATTAAGACCAAATTACCAGAGTAACAATTGTTTTCAGAACCAATACTTTTTTTATTTTTATTTTAATAACCTGAAACAAATGTTCCTGTGGTAATAAAGTTTATTTATCTACTCCTACGGCTAAAATCACTAATTTATTTGTTTAAAAAATGAAACTAAAATGCATCATGATATGATAGGACAAACATAGGTAAATAATATTGTATTTTATTCCCTAGCGTCTAAAGTATATGGGTTACTAGGTATCTCAATTATAAAAATCGCATAATTAGTTTAGCTGTAATACGAGGTCAAAATTGAAATCACTAGAATGACGACAAAAATGCAAAAGATCTTGACGAAAACAAATCACATCAAAAGGATCAGTGAGGTAATATATCGGATGTGCCAAAGCCCTAGAAGTAAACGAAAATCTGATAAGTTATTGAAACTTTATACTAAGCATTTACATTTAAAAAACTCTATATGTGGCAATGTGAATTTATCGGGCTTCACAAACCCACCCTATGCATTTTCAAGACAAAATTGAAAATTTTGCTGTGTATCGTTTTTATTTGCACACGGATAACCTTCGAATAAGATCCTTTATCTCCGACAATTAATACTGATGGTTGTTTTTTTTAAAATAAAACATTAAGATTATGTTCAGAATTAAATGAGATAAATGTCCTATTTCGTTTTATTGTTTTTCCCCGAACTCTCCGATTTTGCAGATATCAAATAAAAACAAATCTTAGTAACAATCACCAAAAATAGTATGCTATATAGATACCAAGGTTAAGAAGTATACTACTATAGCCCGAGCGATAAGTTTATAATCCGCTAGGAGCGAGGGCAATAATAGTAATACTCAATGGTGGGGCATTTATTGTTTTTTAAAATCCAATTGCATACTAAACACGTAAAACAAAACAAAAATGTTGGTCCTAATTTTGTTTTTTATTTTTTTCGCTTTTGTTAGTGACTATACAAAGTGTCCCTAGAAATTGCTTTAACTATTTTGCTACATGTCCTCATTTTATGGAGATAGTCGATCTTTGACTATAGACGGCAATATAATCAAATAATATGATATAATTTTTTGTATAATCTTTCGTGAAACGTCAATAGGTGCAAGAACCAGTAATTTTTACAAAAACTATATTATCATAGAATCATCTATTTTTTCTATGATATTATTATTAAACAATGCAATCGACATTTCGTTAAACCTCTTAATCTCAAGAACTTTTTACGGTCATTACTGCCATCTACAATTCAGAAAAGAAATTGTCGGCAGAAATTTAATGACGTATCAAGCAGTACTGCCAGTAATTCCAGGTGCATTGGTATACAACACGAGCCGCATATACAAATATTGCTGCGTGCTGCAAAAATCCCTTTAATATTTTGTTTGTAGAAGTGGTAAGAGACGAATAAAAACGCATCGTGTTGCGATACTCTATAAACCGGTCGGCGATTGAACGTCGTAAAGGAAAGACGTGATTTTTGTCTCTCCTTTAAATAAATAAATAAATAGTTTAAATATGTGTTAATAATTGATTAATTATAATATTAATCATAATATTATTTATTAATATATGTCTTGTGAAATAAATAAATAATAATATTAATAATAATTTGTGTGTAAAGAAGTAATAAGTAAAGTGAAAAGTTATACGTATTGTGTTAATATATTAATTTGTGTGCGGTGCGCTTGCAATGGTGTAGGATATGTATATAACAATTTCGTTTATATGTTTTTCGACACCGTTGTTTGAATGCATCGTACGCATTGTATGTTGATATTCAATTTGTAGGACTTTTTTCATTACAAAGGATGCTTAAGATAAGTGTTATTTTTATTACTTTATTTTACATTATACATTATATTTTATTACATAATAATCAATGAATCGTATGGATGAGTTTTTTTTGTTGTTGTGATATGAAACAGTTTGTGACGACAGTTGCTAGCATTCATTCTATGTAATCTGTTTCTATGAAAAATACTGTCGTGGTCTCTAATGTTTATAATTTTGTTTTTTCTCTCGCATACGTATTGTTTATAGTTTTTTATGTACACAGTGATTTTGTTGAATTTTGTTATATGAGTAGATGGTATTTTCTTGGAAAAGTTGAACAAATCACGACCAAAAAGCTAATTTAAAATTTGGATATCAAGTCTTTATTGCATGTTGTACTGAAATCCTTATTTCTTTTAATTTTTTTATTTAAGGATATACATATAATTGAAAATATGGTATATGGGATGCGCAAAATATAAACAAAATGATCGTATAATATTCTCTGCTCTCTCACGGTTGTATTTATATTTTTGTAGTGGATTACACTAAGACTTCGTATTACGTTGTCTAAATCGGCGAATTTCTTTGGATTTGCACTAAATGTTCTTGAATGTGGATGATTCAATTTGTGAATTGGGAAAGTCGATTAGACTTTAATTGTTCATAATTTGTTGATTTGTTATATGTATAATAATTTAGACTTTTGTTAACTTTGTGAAATTTTTTTGTCGTCGTTGTGGAGAGGCGGCTGACGTTGACCTCTCCTTGTCGACCTGGGTTGGCGTCATCGGCAAGGGGTGGATGTTGTCGCAGGTCGAGATCGCGCAAAATGAATATTGTACATATAAAGGAATGTATATTTTTGGCGATTGGGAGGGGGTTCTACTTTTTCTCTATTGTGCGAAAACTGGATTAGATTTTGACGAGTGGTGTATGTGTGTGATTGGTTTACACAGGATGTGCGGCGAGGATGTGCTGCAGCTGTATTGCAGTGAATCTTTTTTGATATTTGGAGTGATTTGAATGGGTTTCGTTCATGGTGAGTAATGGCTCGGTGTCTGCGGTTTGTAGTGGTTGTTCGTAGAACGTTGTGTTTCTCAACTTGCGGAGAGTTGTGTTCATGTGTGTTCTGTCGTTACCTGTATTTATAAGGTATTTTGGACTGTTTTGAGTTGTTTTGTTTAGGACTTGAGGTAGTTCTCATTTGTTAGTGTATGAGGGCGGATTTGCAGTTTTGTATTGAATCATTGCCTGAATGTTGGATTTGTATGTCCAAATTGGTTTCTTTCCTGAATGCTTCGGGTGTTTTTGTTGGAGTTTGCCGTCGATTTGGCGGGGGCTGAATCATTTTGGGAATTTTGGTATGATCGGTCGTACGCTGAAGTTTTTGGGCTGTAGGGTTGCCATGGTTCGTTTGTGATCTGTCATGGATTCGTCACGGCTTTGTGAAGCGTGGTTTTTGTTGAATGGTGGTGTTGGCAGGAGGTCGCTTGGTGGATGGTAGTGGTTTCATGGTGGGAAGATTCATGCCGTCTGTTGGGATCGTTTCGAGGTAATTTTAGCTCCTGGATGGACATTGCATAATTCTCTTGGTACATTTTACTACGATTGTTTGTAGAGGTGGTTTCTTCCACGCTTTGATTTCGGAGATTTTCGGAGAGAGCTATTTTGGTGACGTTCCTTCATCCTATTATTCAGCGTTTGTGTAATAAATTGTTATATTTTTATTTTGGTTTGAATAGCGATAGAATTTTCCGTTTCCGTATTTCTTCTGTGCATTGAGAATATAGTGTAGGTAATTTATGATTAGCTGTTTTCTATATTGTATTTCCTTCATAATCCATCATTTGTGCAAGCTTAATTGCAACTATGTTGGAGTTGGTAACGAATCCTATTATTTACCGCAAAATTGCCTTTTTGTGACACTCAATGGGTTACTAGTATTTTCTCACAGCTTATTAGTGATATTTTTGCTTTATAAAAAGAAATATTATTTGCATTGGATTTGGGATTTTAACAATCTTAACATAAAGAATTGTTTATCGGCAACTTCGTTATATCTATGTAACTGAAAAGCTAGAAATATTTGATATAATTAATATAATTATTCAAAAGAAAGAGAAGGTTTGTATACTTCAATACACCAACGACTGGATGTTTGTCATAAAATGCAACGTTGCCAATCTTGACTGTTTTAGTACAAGAATTATAATTATTAATTCCCAATTTCAAATCAACCCTAAATATTAATCTACATGTACAATGCCAAGCTATTATATTAAAATTATTCGGTTCTCAGGAAATCTCATTCAAATATATTTAATATAGAAGTAAATATTATCCCTCTTTTAAGATACTGGTACGATTTATATTTAATTATAAAAATTATAAAATAAACTTATTTATCATTCATTTTAGAATAATTTTTTCAAATTTTATCTAGTTGCCTTAATAAAATTTAAATATTACCTTCCAGCAGGAAAGCCATTGACGACGCACTAATTACTAATTTACGTTTGTTACCAGTCTGAGATGAATCGTTTATAACAAGTCTAATACGAGGTGACAAGTCATAGACGAGTCGCATGTGTCATGTCTGAGATTAATTGTATGTGATATATCCCCAGCAAACGTAGAAGTTCCAGAACTAGTGCAAAAGTGGTGATAAAGGTATTTGTTTCCTTGTGAAAAGGGATGGGCGTCGGGAAGAATTCATCAGTTTTATAAAAAAATTTAGTAAACATAAGAAATTTTTGCGAATTCTAAATTATTTAGGATATTTTAATGGATGGATATTTTAAGGGATATTTGAATGCAATCCGGTAGTTAATCTAGTTAATCTGTTTTTTTTTTTTTTGCTATTTCGTGTTCGCCCAATTCAACGGTTAAATACTAATGAATTTTAGAGTTATTTTGAATATAGTTCAAATAACTTTGGTTTCAGGAAATTCTACTGTAAGTTGCGGAGTTGCAGAATGATTAAATTAATAAATGTTTCAATTATTTAGGAAGCCGGAAAATATGAATTTAGAATTAAATTTCAGGAAATTTACAGATGCTTGTGAATTAATGCTTCATTGTAATTGCTGATTGTGTAGTTTAGAATTGTGTTGTCATTTTATTACTAACGACTTTACATAGGTGTCTGTAACGGGTCGAGTCAACCAATTTTGGTTAGGAAGCCGAAAATTATTAATAGAATTAAATTTCAGGAAAATTCCAGATGCATGTGAAATAATAATATTTTTTCTTAGGTTGCCGTTTTAAAGAAGCAATTGTTGAAGACCAATACCATCGTTATCCATTAACCTATTAAGCCTTTATCCTTCATCTAGTAGATTAGAATTGTGTTGTCTTTGTGTTACTAACTATCGGCTATACCTAGGTGTCTGTAACCGGGCCGATTCTGTCCCACTTAACTAACCTATCCAATCCTTCGGTTTTGTTATGTGTAAAAAAGGGTGTACGGTGGACCCGGCGTCATCCGGGAACTCAAGCCTAAGAACTTGGTCGTACATTCAAAATCAATCAATCAATCAATCGTGTTGCGATACTCTATAAACCAGCACTAATGTGCTCAACCTCTAGCCGAGAAACCAAACTTCTCATCGTACGAAGGCATACAAAATGATATGCTCATATAGTAGTGGAACAAATATTTTTTGTAAAGCAGTTAAGCTTTAATTTTGTATTTTCTGTATCTTAAGTGTTTAATTTCTTACTTTTAATACTATGCGCCGTAGGTACTTGGCGAAACACATTAACACTTAATAAACACATTATACCACTTGTTTATTATTTCGGAAAAAATATTTTTTTTTTTAAATAAATTTTTTTTTTGCGAAATAATAAACAAGTGGTATAATGCGTTTATTAAGTATAATTTCTTATTTATGTATTGCTTATAGTATAAGATGAAAAATTCCTGAAATCACAAATTCACTCTATGGAGCCATAAGTCATGTTTTAATTTTATGATTTTTATGTTTTGAATATGTAGCCTTGATTAAAACAAACATTTTGAGACACTTAATTTTTTTTGGTTCTTGTTGTTGTTAAAGATACAGGGTGTCAAAATTTGAGAAAAATGATAATCATGGTATTGTATTTATCGCAATAAAAAGAAAAATAATTGTCCGATAATTATGATTTTAGGCTCATGTTAAATGTAAGATAATAAGGATTTCTAAAAAAATATAAAAATAGTATATTGTTTAAATCCTTCTTCTATAAATTTCCCGCCAAAATGTTCTTTTTAAATTTTCTCAAAAAACTATTTTTTTTTTTTTTCTAGAATTCGATAATTAATATTTTACAACAGATCAAAAAACTAGAATACCGTTATTTTTTGTTTTCTTGCAAAAATCGTTTTAGTAAGAGAAGTATTTCATTTTTATATGGAAAGCTATATAGATATTTCTCAGTGTTTTGAAATTGTTTACAAAAGTGGTAGTTCACTTAATTTGTGTGTTTTGTATTTTATTTATTGTACAATTTTGCGTCATATTTAAGTATGAGTCACAGAATTTTGAAGTGCCACCCTCTGGTTTATATCGTTTGGTTAGTCGTAGTACCATAAATTCCTTTTCTTTTTTTGGGTTATTTTATAAAAGACTAAATAAAATGTTGTTTCCCCATTTTTTATTGAGGATGGATTATTTTTACTTGACGCAGGCGTACCTGTTAAACGATGAGTAATTCTTTTGAAAACAAAAAAAGAACATTGTTGATATAAATAGGAGTAAAAATTAAAATTTTTGATTAGTTGACATTGTGAATTGTAGACAACATTTTAAATAAGGAGTAAGAATTTTTAAAATTTGCAAAAGTAACAGTGTGTTAAACTGAGTGTAAGTTTAAGTGGATAAATAAGTACTAGTGCGCTAAATTTGATAGTGGATAAATTTCGAAAGTGTTGTAAACCATATATCACGATTCAAAGTGTTCGAGTAAACTAAAACGAGTTACGGATTATGTTAAGCAATTTATGCCACAATCAGTTGAGAATCAAGATAATTTGTATCTCTGTTCAACGTGCTATATAAATATTACCTGCAAACGACGAAAAATAGAATCACAGTTGTCACCAGTTGCGGGACCATCAACAACATCACCTCTAACACCGCAAATAGCCGATAACGATAATAGCAGTGATAGTGAAGAGTGTTATTTAAAAAATGTGTCCGTTTTGGAAAAAATGAATGAAGTGTTACCCTTTCTTGGAAAGTCTCCTATATATCCGAGTACGTTACAAGCCAGGCCAAAACATCAGCAGCAAAACGTAATAGATTTAGCTTCAATAACACCATCAACATCTTTGGTTCCGGGAATCGTGCCGCTTTCGAATCAGTCAACCGAAGATCAAAGGAAGGTTGCACTATATGATGAATTGATTGGTGATCTAAAAGTTAAATTCAAAGAACTGGAGAAAACCAGTGATAAGATTCAGCTACTTACTATATTGCCAAAATCATTAACCATTCAAAAAATCCAGAATGAGTTCAAGGCAACGCAACATATGGTGCGAACCGCTAAAGATCTACGAGACAAGAATGGTCCACTAAGTCGGCCAGCAGCTAAAGTAGGAAAGCGAATAAGTGATGAGTGACTGATAATGACGTTAGTCGGATAATGCCAGCAAAAACGATTGTTTAACAGTCGATAAAGTTAAAGTTCAAAAGCGGCTAATGATGTGTACATTGAAAGAGTGCTACGAAGGATATAAGACGATGTTTCAGGATGACGAATCAAAAAAAAATTGTTTTTTCTAAATTTTCACTACTTCATCCAAAATACTGTGTACAACCAGGTAGTAGTGGAACGCACACAGTCTGCGTGTGTACCATACATCAAAATGTAAAATTAATTATTTATGGCATCAAAATGGAAACTATTACCAACGGAAAGATAGCGCACTACCGGGATTGTATTTCAAATATTTTATGTGATGAGCCTACACCAACATGTTACCTTCTACAATGCGAAAGCTGCCCAGGACTGGGGGTCAAGTCGCGTTCCGTGAAATAATGAAAACGAAAAGTATTTTTCATTAGTAATCTAGTAGTTTGAATTATTCGCACGTAGTTTTAAATTCCACTGTATGAAATCAAAATATGTTATGGGCAATTCAAACCTACTCGATTGCAAATGAAAAAAAATTTTCATTTTCATATTTTCACGGAACACGACTTGACCCCCTGGATAACTTTAAAGAATATTTGAAAAATGCATTTCGGGAACATGGCTGCGAGGATGCTGAGTTAAAATTTAGTCAGTGGGTTTCTACCGATAGGTGCAATCAGGAGACCTTTTCTCAACCGTTGGATGAATTTCTGGATTATTTCATGAATAAGCTGAAGAATCTGTCACCTCATTGCTTCATTTCACTTTAGCAGTCCAACTTCTTAAAAAATAAAAAAATTGTCGCTAAAGTCTATGGAGGTGATAGTTTTATGTGATTTTGCAGAAAGTTATGCATTTATAATGCAAAATGCCTCACAAAGACTTCATTGGAATAACAAGCAAGCGACTATTCATCCATTTGTAATTTACCAAAATTTGGATGGCAAATTACTTCATCACACCTTCATTATAATATCGGATTGTCTTCACCACGATACTGTAGCGGTTCACTTATTCATTGAAAAATTGATGCAGTTCTTGAAAACTAAAATATCCAGTTTATCTAAAATTTATTATATTACCGATGGGGCAGTCACGCATTATAAAAATAAGAAAAATTTTAAGAATATCTTACAACACAAAGAGGATTTTGGAGTTGATTGTGAATGGCATTTCCATGCAACAGCTCATGGAAAAGGTCCATGTGATGGAGTAGGAGGTACCATCAAAAGAATGGCATCCAGAGCTAGTCTCACAATGGAATACAGCAGTACAATAACCAATGCAGATTAATTATTTAAATGGGCTAAAACGTTGAAGACAGATATCAATTTTGGATTTTGTTCAGACGCAGAACATAAATCCAAGCAAATCAAACTTGCAACTAGGTTTGAAAATTTAAAAACAGTAAAAGGAACTCACGGTTTCCCTGCAGTTATTCCAACAGAGGATGGCTATTTGAAATGTAAAAAATATTCTAATTCTGACGATTATGTTAAATTTAAATTGTAATTTGAATAAGATAAACAATAAAATAAAATTATCAAAAGAATTTGGGTTTGAAATTTTAAATATATGTAATTAAATTTGAATAATAAATATTAACACTAGATTTACCACACCAGCCAAAATGACTGGTTTTAAAATTTATATTTTCAATTTACTACTTCACCTTGTTTGTTTTACTACTTATTATGTTCAATTAACTAATAAATATAGTTATCATTAATATAATATATTACAATTAACTTAATTGAAGTATTTTATCATTTTTTTAAAATACATTAAGAAAGGAAACCCCACTAACCATTTTTTCTAAAACCAGTCATTTTGACTGGTGTCGGTAGAAATAGGTATGGTCAAATTGTCGGTATATCTAGTGTTAATAATTTAACTGAACTATCCTTTTTGTAAACAATTTCAAAACACTGAGAAATATCCACTGAAATACAGTTTTTCCATATAAAAATGAAATACTTCTCTTACTAAAACGATTTTTGCAAGAAAACAAAAAATAACGGTATTCTAGTTTTTTGATATGTTGTAAAATATTAATTATCGAATTCTAGAAAAAAAATAATAGGTTTTTGAGAAAATTTAAAAAGAACATTTTGGCGGGAAATTTAGAGAAGAAGGATTTAAACAATATAATATTTATATATTTTTTTAGAAATCCTTATTACTTACATTTAACATGAGCCCAAAATCATAATTATCGGACAATTATTTTTCTTTTTATTGACATATAAACAACATCATGATTATCGTTTTTCTCAAAATTTGACACCCTAAATCTTTAACAACAACAACAACAACAAAAACTATTAAAGTATTTCAAATTTATTTTTCAATCAAGGCTACACATTCAAAACATAAAAATCATAAAATTAATGCCCCTATTATGGTTCTCGCCTCACCATCGCTTCACCACTCTTTCGCCGTGATACTTAGATTCGTGTGAGCAATATTTTAGTATTATGGTTCTCACCTTTATTTTGGCGAGAGAGTATGTGTCGCCGCATTATTTTTGGTCGTTATTTGTTCTTGGTATTATGATTCTCGCCGTGAGAGCGATGTGAAAGAGTGATGTGTAAAAAACGATCGCCTAAAATTTTTAGGTGATGAATGTGATGTAGTACGAATAAAGCTTTTGAAGGTTACAGGACAAATAAAAAATAATGGCTACCAGCGATAATGTAAGTTTTTTTCAATAATTTTTACGCTTATAAATAATTTGTTTACCAATTTTATATATATGTATATTATATATATAAATATAAATATATATATATATATATATATATATATATATATATATATATATATATATATATATATATATATATATATATATATTTATATATATAATATATATATAAAATTGGTAAACAAATTATTTATAAGCGTAAAAATTATTGAAAAAAACTTACATTATCGCTGGTAGCCATTATTTTCTATTTGTCCTGTAACCTTCAAAAACTTTATTCGTATTCGTACTACATTACATTCATCACCTAAAAATTTTAGGCGATCGTTTTTTACACATCACTCTCTCACATCGCTCTCACGGCGAGAATCATAATACCAAAATATAAATACGGCGACTCATCGTCGCCTAGTGACGCGTAGGCGAAAACCATAATAGGGGCATAAAACATGACTTAAAAAATTTGTGATTTCAGGAATTTTTCATCATAAGTATTAAATACTCGTATCTCTCTCTCTTGAGTGAAATGAAGACATTCAAGACAGCGTGTATAAATTTTTGAGAATATAGTGACCATTTTCCCATATTTTTCTTTGAATGAATGGTATGCATTTTCAAGGTTTTCTATTCAAAAATTATTATTAACTTCGAATATATTCACAGATGAATTGTTTCTACGTAATCCACTGTCCTGTGAATTGTTGGTTTGTAAAGTTAACCAACGTTAGGTGTTTTTTACTGCCTAGAAAATTCGGCAAAATGACAAAGCTTGCCAGTGATAATATTTCTGAGATTTGTAGCCCTAGCATATCATCTTTCCAATTCGTTAAGAAAAACACGGTTAATATGAAACGTATTAATCCATTATTAATTATATCCACTTCCACTAAAGATGATTATCCATTAGACCATTACTATTCATAAACAAGCAGATCATATTACTTTCAGCTATACTTACTTGAAACTTTTTTCGCATTTTTCCGCCATATTATTGTTGGTTGTGGATCACCTCGTGCTGCACAATAAAAGCTAGCAACACCACCTACTCGAACACCTTGGTTTGTTGGTTTCTTCGTTATCTCAGGAGGATCTATGAAAACAAATGAAACAAAAAACAAATAAATTAAGCAGTTCATAACAAAAAAAAACTAAGTTTTTCACTTTGACACAAACAATTTGTGTGTGTGTGTGTGACTGGTAATGTGTAAACACCTCTAATTTGCAGAAAAACTTACGTGTTAAATATTGTATATACGGAAAATCTGAAAAATTTCCATCTGGAACAATAGAACAACATAATCGTTCACGATTTCTTGATTTTCCAAATTTTTATTTTATATTCATGCATCAGATTATTATTTTAACGAGTTTTTATAAGGATAAATAGAGGGAAAATGTATATAGCGGAAGATGGTGAAATGTTCATTTACAACCTGCTTGTTATGCGACAGTATGTTATAAGTCGTTTTTCATGTCATGGTAGTGTTTTGTGTGCTGATCCACCGCACATACAGACACACAGAGCAAAAGGAGAAAATCAAAGTAGAGAAATGAAATGTTTGTACAGTTATCCCCCAAAAAAACTATTTTGGGAATTATTTATTATGTTTTATTTCGGGTGGGATAAAATGAAAAATGTAACAAACTAAAATAGACAGTGGAAATTAGTATTTTAATTGATAGATTGTCCTCTAGAGATGTAATAAAAACTCCGGATTTTATATTTTGTTTTCCATTTTTCACATATGCGTGGTGGTGATGATGGTGCGGTGGTGTGTTTTCCACAATCAACTATTTCTCTAACTATACCACGATGTCTGTGGACATTGAGATTTATAGCCTTTTATGTTGTATTTATAAACTGTATTTAGTAAAGTATATCTAAATCCACGTATACAGACACACGTAGGTCAGGAACAGAAGGTATCTATGCATTCCACCCATATGGATTTTTTTAATGATATTGTCAATTTATGGAAAGTTTCAATTCCAGATTTTTTACAAAGCATAAAATCTCACAAAAACATTTATCTCTAGATCGTTATTTTAAAATTATTCATATCATAATTTTTTATTGCGTGCGACATTGTACTTTATCATTTCAAATACGAATAATAACAAAAACAAACTCCTTTCATTTTCTATAATTGTCATCATTTGTCCATTTCATTTTACTGTGTCATACTCACATATCTCTCAAATGAAAAATTATAATTTTATTTATTTTCCTAATACAGCCAATTCACAACTCGCCCATTTTAAAGCACAACTTTTTTTTTATATATAAATGTGTGTTTGGACACTAAACTTTTTAGTGTTGTTGTTGCAAACATAAAAGCTCTTTTCATATTTGTTTTATACATTTTATGAACTTTTAATTTGTTTAGTAATAAAATTTTTTGTTTTACAAAACAAAACAAACTTAACTTAAGCGAAAGAACCTCCAACAATTTGCTCGCAAAAAATCGAGTTTTTTCTGTTGTGTATAAAAATGTATAATAGACAGAAGAGTTTTTCAAAAGCTCTACAAAGCACAATACATTTTTTTACATAAGCAAAAACATATAGATACTCGTATGTATACGTATAATAGTTTTACTAGTTTAAATGGATTTTGATAAATTTTAGATCTGATCATTATTATTATCATCATCAACATGTTCAAAATTGTAGATGTGCAATAATAGTTTTATATTGACTTACAGCCAAATTAGTTATTTAAATATTTTTAAAATTAGGCCTACTCGGACTCGTACTCGTAATTTTAAATAATTATTTCGAATACCTAATATTTTCTTGCAAAGTGGCTTTGGATGACTAACGGATCCAAGTATGACAGGAATCCCAATCAGCAAAAATAATAAGAAGCAAATAGTACACTTAAATCGCATAGTGTAAAATGCGTTTTACACTGAAATTGCATACGACTTTCAGTGCTAAGTTGATTCTAACTTGTCTACTAGGTGACTATGATTTTGTTTTTATTTTTATTGTTTTATTTGCTACATCAGCAAATATATATTCAGTAAATATAATTAACTGAAGCAGATACGATAATTTCTGGACTGAAATGTAAGTGATTTTTAATACATTGAAGTTGTTTCTGACAGAAGCTGAAAACCATATGTGATCAAATATTCCACTTTTGGTTACAATTGTAGCTGATTGGGCTTCATTTATAAAAGATGAGCGTATGAATGCGAGAATCGTAATAGTGCGTTCTCAATTTTGCCACAGTATTTTGGCTGAAATAGGATCATCTTGGTTACTAGATGGCAAAATCGAAATATGCTGAATAATTTCGTACCAAACTCGCAGTGAATATTTTTTAAATCTTAGTTGGCTGCCTTAGTTTAAATTTTATTTTATTTATTTGACGCATTAAAATTTCAAGTGATGGAAATTGTTATTTGAAGTGATAGAAGCACAAGAAAATATTTCTAAGGCAGCATACTAAGATTTAAAAAACAGCCGCAACGAGTTTTGTGATTAATTATTTTGTAAGTTTCGATTTAATAATCTAGTAACCAGGAGGATGAGTAGTCAGGTCGCACGAAGTGATGCGACTAAGGGAATAAGGGTGTTAAAGTTGTAGAGTTCTAGAGTTCTCATGTAGTGGGTTATCGAGTATTCTTTACGCGACAAGCTAATATTTTTTGTTGTTGTACGACGATTATTTTTCGTGTTTTTCTCAATTGTTTTATATTCATATTTACTCGTACATTATATTTTTGCTAGGTGGACTAAACATGTTTTGGTGATCGAATGGTCTACCTTTTGTTTTTGTATTGTACATATTTACTCGTATATTGTTTTTATTGTGGAAAGGCTTTTCAATGTGTGTATGTGTGATGATCGCGCAGCAATGAAGTTATAATAATTGATAAACCAGGGCCTATGTGGGTGTATACGGCCGTCTCGCAATGTATAGACTTTGTAAGTTAGTACGTAAAACGTAAACTTGAGAAGAAGCTTTCACGCACGGATGGTATGGAATTTTGTTTTTGAAGAGCTTTTTTGCGTTACTTGATTGTATCTTGTAGATGCGGTGGAGAAATGAATTTTCATTCGCCTGAGCATGAACTTTGTTTGTTTATCTTTGGCTTTGCTGAACTATTTTTTATTTTTAGGGTTGTTTTCGTTTAGAAATTTACAATCTTCCGTGGTGGTATCTTTGATTTGATGATCGTCGTATAAAATGTATGCATTGCGGTTGGGGTGTACGCTTGAAGAGTTGTAATTTGTTCGTCATCCACTCTACGGTATAGTTTATCGGGATTGAGGATGAATGGGTAGATTTTGTGTGCACGCGGCATACGAGATATGAATGTGTAGGGTCGGGGAGGTTCTTGACAGAAGGAAATTTCTATGGCATTTGCATGACGATGTCGACCGTGTTTTTGTTCGCCTACTACTCGGCTATATTTTGATTTCAAAGATTGGTTGATTTCAGTGTTGTTCATGTATCCAATTATTCAGCTTCTGAGTAATTAATTTTTATATTTATTGGATTTTAGTTTAGAGTTATCGAGGTTTACCAGGTGTGAATTATTAATATTATTATTCATTGCAGTCTCTGATTAAGCTAATTTATTTAGTTCTAATGGAGTTTTTTGATTACAGAATATCTTTGAAGCTGTACTACTTTTTCTTTAAAAAATAAATTTTAATTTAAAAGTCAATCAATGTGGCCGTAATTGGTTGTAATTAGTAGTAATAATTCTTTTTATTCTTTTAACTAGTTGATAATTACAATTCAAACTATTGATTTAGTTTATTTGGGAATTTAAGAATCTAGAATCGTCTGAGATGTTTGATATTAATACTATCCTTTATAGTTGGTTTCCTTTATAATTTCCTGATTGCATATAGTTAACAATACTGAGTTTTATTTAATTTAATATAATTTAATTGTATATTTAGGATTTAATTTGTTTTACGTCAATGGATTTATAAAACTATTTTAATTGATGAAACGAATATGATTGTATGGAAAATTGAGGTATCGGAGGAGGGAAATTTTATAAAGTTGCATAACAGCGGTGTTGCCTGATTCCAGTTTGAATTTAATTTTAATTCTAACTCATATTTTTTAGGAAGCTTGCAAATTTTCATGACTTTTTGTGGAAGAAGTGAAGGTAGGAATTACAATGACTATAACCGGGTTTAATAAATTTGATATTTCAGTGGTTGTTGGAATTTTTGAAATTATAAATGGCTTGGCGAGTACAGAATAAAATTTAAATGCAGACAAATATTGCTGTACTTTGATAGTTTTTGTATTTTCGGGGTTCATGGCACTTCGTTAATTGAACTATTTTCTAGGTTGAACGGGAGAATGTAAATTGGTAAAGGTTTTGGTTAGCTTGTTCTAAGTTGGATAAATAGTTATTGCTGGTTGTCAATTATATGGGTGGAGGAAATGGTTAATCACTCATAGTAATGAAGTTTTATTTCAGAAAATTTAACAACTAAAATTTTTTACGATCTTGATTGCTGATTATTTATATCCATAAAACAAAAATTATTGTGCCTTATCGGGTCAAGTCTATCAAATCTAATAACCTTTACTATCCCTCCGTATTGTTATATGTGTAAGGGGTGTATGGTAGGCCCGGCGTATTCGGGATCCTTGCTTAGTCTTGGCTGTACATCCTAATCAATCAATCAAATTTTTATTGTTTTATTTTCCGAAAATTAAGACTACGGAATATCTACTATCTATAAAATCTATAAATTACAACATATGAAAGAGATTTTACTTTTGGAAGATATGTGTTTCATTAATGTAGAAAACGGATACCAATAGCGGTGTTATTCCAAAATAGTAAATGTTTCTAAATTTTAAAAAATTGAAGACATGATTTTGAAAAAATTTGAAGAGATACGCTTTTTTGCATACATTCGAAATCGATTTTTTAACATCACACATGCAATACACAAATATTAAGCATATTGTTTTAAAGTTTTAAACAAATTTTATACATGAATGATATTTTCATTAAAAATATATAAAACATTGAAATTTGTTTTACTATTTAACAGATTTTACGGCTGAGTGTGGTTATGCACTTAACGTTTGCTCTTAGCATACATTTAGGCAATCCGCCCTTCTTATTAATGTCGAGCGGAATGTTTTTCTCCCTCCTTCTGATTGTGTGCATTTAATTGATCTCGAGTTGGGAAAATTTGAATTACTCTAAGGTATCATTGGTATCATAGCCAATTCGAAGCACATTCAAAAGCTCGCAAAAATGTTATCGCCCCGTTGTAGCACGTTTTCTGAAAGCTCGATATGTGCATAGAGCCTGCGCAGATGCGTAGCCCTTACGCTCCTTTTATTGGTAGCAATCGCATCAGGTCTCCGAAAGGAATCACATTCATGCGTCCGAAAATGCTCCCGTTTTTCTTTAGTCGCCTCAATCGAGAGCCGAGTATACACTGTATTTCTAAAGAAATGATTGATACATGCATTGTCATCGGGCACGAGCTCCACTGAAAATTTTAGCCAATAAATAAGTGGTTTAAATTTGGATTGCATGATTACATCACAAACAAAGACAGACAAAGAGAGTTAAATAAAAGCACTTAAAAACAACATAATAATAATTTATTTCTAATTACTTTGTTCATTTCTTTATTTTAATTTGTTAGTACACACAAATATTGTAACTTGCAAAAGCGACAACATGAATAGTTTGAAGTTATTGTTTAAGTTCTTATTGAAATTTCATCACCCTCTTCGTTTTGGTTCCCCCATTAAGAACAATGTGACAATGTTTTCGATTTTTCACACTTTTGACATGTCCGACTTAAAGGTCGAAATGAAACGAAAACTATGTGAAATGTGAATAAATATAGTCTAAGATTAAACCGCAATCTGTCAACGCTATTCGAATTGTAAGAACAATTAAATTTATTACAGCATAAGAGGGTTTTTGAGCTAAATGAACTTTCACACCTTCGATTTCATGCAGTATTACATTTTTAATCCATTGTTTAATTTTGAAAATTGAAATTCTGGAATATCCCCATAGTATTTTGTATTTCCCGGAAAGGTTTTGATTATGTAAAACATTTCTCTTTCTTGGTAATCGTATTAAAGTTCTGTTGTTCAGTAATACACACTAAGGCTCTTTCACCTTAGCTCCAGATCGCTTTCGCATTCAAAAAATAAATGAAAGAACCATACTGATTTGTTTGGCCCTTTTAAAGCGAGCTTAAATTTTTTCGGGAATTTATATTCAGATTCGATATTTTATATAAAATATTTGTGTCAGTTGGACGTTGAATCATTTCTTGGCGCAAAAAATAAACCTTCAGTGCAACAGTACTGATTTAATTATTCGTAATAATAGGTTAATAAATGCTAAAACTCTTGTTACCAAATTTGACTGCTAGTTCAGTCTACAAGTAGAACTTTTTTATTATCAATTTACGCACCTTCGTTTAATTTCAATAAGATGTCCTCAAGTTTTAACTGGTGAAGAAGCCCAAATGGAAACAGTCCATATAGAATACAAAGTTAGTGTTATTTACGGTGGTTAAGCCTTTGAGATTTTATAATGTTCTTTTAAACCTGTATACCAAATACATCCGCAATTTATAGTACACAAATTATCATCAAACAAACTCAAACTGTGTCTTTAACTGTGTCGTTTTCAATTTTATTAGGATTATCCTATAAAATATTTAAAATCGAAATAATTTATTTGCAAAAAATAAAAAATAAGGAAGTTCGTCGATCACAATAAATTAATAAGTTTTTCGACTACTAGTATTATATAGCATATCATTTTTATGCCCTAGCATGCTGAGAAGTTTTGTTCTTCAAATAGGGGTTAAAACAATTTTATTATTGGCCACTGTTTCACAATGAAATTCAAACGTTCAATTTTTTCTAAAGCGCACATATTTTACCATAATACGTCACCAAAACCATTAGGAAAACTAAAAAAGCTAATATAACAATATTGGGATTCTGCTCTGTCGGATAGAATCATCCACAAGTCGATCACTGAATTTCATTATGTCCTTACACGCACGAATGATGCTGGGTGACCCGGAATGTAAAAAATGTTCACTTCACACATATACGTCACAAATAATTTTATACGAAATTTCAGCCGATATTGAACTAATCCAGATTGAGCTTATAGGAAGAAGACATTGAAAGTATTCATGGACTATCTTTTGAACTAGCTGTATTAAAAATATCTCGTTTAGTTTTATAAAAAATATCAAAAAATAAAGTTGGTCAAGTGGGAAGATTAAGACTTTTTTTGATAGAATGTAAAGTTCTACTAATTAGGCATTATTATTCATTAAAAATAATTAAAAGATTAGTATTTATTTATGTAAGTTACATTACATTATTATTATGTGTTATGTTAACTTAGGTTAAGTGTATACTAATTTTATTAATAGGTAGGCACATAATATATTATTATTATTAATGCACTACGTTTCTTTTAACACAAAATGTCCAAAATGCATACATTGTTCACATGAAAACAAACAAGCTTAAAAGCTTAATTTATGTACGAAATAAATAATTGAATAAAAGGAAACCATACAATTACAAACTACTATGAAAACAAAAGTAAAGTAGATGGGCAGGTCGAGTTCAATGTTCAAAATCACATACTTTTCTCGGTCCTGAATACTACACTAATACTTTTCGACCAAGGTAAATCACTATCAAGATCGTACTACGCTAGAATAATAATATTTAGTGAAAAACTGTCTTGACTATTATTCAATATGGAAAACAACCTTTTCGTACTATTTTTGTGCAAAAGATTATCAAAATTCCTAGCGCGTAAAGCTCTATCTCTTTAATTAAAACTAATAAAAATAAACCTTCCCCTACACATAGCTAGGTTGTAAAACATATTACACATATATTAAAGTCACAACAACACCAATAAATATGCGGCCCCTTATTGTTTTTTTTACATATAAATGAATGTATGTAAAGAACATATGATAAATTAAAATTCAATAATAAAATAAACAGAAAATACATAATATATATCCATATACATATACGTAATAAAAATAAATATAAATTTTATGGATTGTATGTTAATTAGGTGGTTGGTGGTTTTGTTATATTAAAACAATAAAAAAATATTTTAACATAGCATATATAAATTTTACAACAAATTAGCAAATGTAAATTTTCATCTATGTATGTAGGTAATACATATTTTTATTATTCTTGTGTTCCCCATTTTTCTTCTTGTTAGTTTTCATGTTGTGTGACATATGGACAGTTAGGAGGGAAATAAAAATAATATTTATACCACATACATTTACGTACATATAAAAATTATAAGAGTTCTTTTGAACGAACGTATAGTACGTACATACTTAAGTATATGAATGAGGTGAAAGAGGTATATCGATTACATGAAAAAACTATGAAGAAGATTTTAAATATGACTATGTAGGGTACATACTCGTATATGTTGTGTTTGCAGGTTAAAATAAAAGAATTTATTATTTTTAGAAAATTGTCTGTGTACAGAAATAGGGGAGGATGACGGTAGCATGGGCGCCAATTAAATGGTATAGAGAAATAAAATTTTCTGTTTATATGGTAATATTGTAATCCTTTCAACAAAAGCTTTCGTTTTAGTGATTGGTGATGGGAATGTGATATGGAGACGATTGGTATATTATATACAATGTATGTGTGTATGTATTACTAAATTAAACCACAAATAATTTTCCCTATTATTTTTTCTGCCTTAATCGTAATTAAAGAGACGAATATGTAATGTGTAACAAAAATAATTTTTCCAAGTGTCTGATTTCTCTTTATTTATCTCATTTTCACCTTTCGAATACTCAAAATTACGAGTGGAATCCACCCAACAAATTTACATACACACAGTAGAAAAAAATTGTAAATATCTTATTCATCCCTATTTTGTGCTGCTTTTGCATCTATTTAATTTTCTGGCGGATAGGTTGAAAAAGCTCGGAAAAAATGAAACGTTTTTATTTTCTGAATGAAATGTGTCGAGTTTTATGAGCTTTGAAAATTTTCAGATATTATAATTCAAGTTTACATTTTTAATTTAAACTTCTTTCGTTCAATCCTAATGAACACATCTACAACACACACACACATCGAGTGAATGGTTTACCGAAAAAAGCAGAAAAAAATAAAAAAACTTTATCGAGACATCAATTTTTTGTGTAAATTAGAAGGAAATACATACACAGTACATAAGTACATTTAAAACTCAACTAAATTTAACTAGATTTTCTTTAGATAACATCGCAAAACACACATGTACGTCTGTTTCCTTTAATTACAATTACTATAACTAACTTACGATCCTGAGTTGTTAACTTTTAAACGATAAAACCTTGTGATATTAAACCGAATTGAAAATTTTCGGAAGGTAAATTACCGTAAACTAAAAGTAAACAAAACAAACATAATAAGCATACGTTAATTAATGAACTGATGTAAGTTGCTTTTTGTAGAATAATACAAATTTGATTTTATGCTCAAATCGCGTGATTTTATATGTAAACAAATGTTGGTGTAATTTTTTCATCGGTAAAATTGTTCGAAAGGAATTTATTTTAGTTTCCATTCATATAGAGTCCACCATACCGCGAGACTGTAAAAAACACTACTTATTTACCCATCGCCGCGGCAGCAGCAACAACATAAACAATAAAACAAGGGATAAAGTAATAATTAAAATATATTAGTTTTGATTAAAGAAACAAGCAAAAACGACTTGTGGATATCAATCGAGCATTTGTTTTACTGTAAAGCTTTTTCACTTCGCCACACAAACAAATTACATATATAATATTCTTGTGTATATTTTTTACGGTGGTGTAGCTTATAGTGGAAAGAGAATGTGTGCATTTTTTATGTTGTATAAAACAAACTTCCGGTAGTTTTCGTTTACATATTTTCCTTCTTACAACAATAAAATAACATTGATTTTATTTTAGTTTTGACCCAAAAAGAAATAAAATAAAAGAAGCGCACATAAAATGAAATTGGCCCAATGTACTAGGTTATCGTATACATATACAGTACCCGCCTCAATTTTGGTTAGCGTAGAAAGCTTAACACAAATGGACGATGACACATACTACGTAAGACAATTTTTGAAATTGTTTTTATAAAAATTTTCAGTGTTTGTAATCAAATCCATATGCTGCAATATAAATTTTTTCATTTCAAAAAATTGCATTCAACTTTTTAGTGTTGTTCTTAAAAAAGAGTATGGACATAACAAGGGTGTGTGCGGCTGAGAAAATCAATAAAATTTACATTTTTCTTTTATTTTTTTATGCTGAATTTTGGCATCTCTATTACCATCACTTGTCGCCTCTGCATCGTCTGTTTCTTATCATTTTTGTAAATGGAGAAAATGAAAAGAAAAAACTCTAAAACTGATGAAAATTGCACTCAAAAAAATTCTACAAATGCAAATAAGAAAAGATTTTCAATGATTTTAAATAGGAAAAATGCTAAGAGAAGAATATTTTATTGCAATAATAAAATGATATGATGGTTGAAGAGGGTACTTAATGGTATGATGGGTTGTCTCGTTCACTTCTTAAATATAGAGATACATTTTCAGAAAATTCGCACTATAAACTAACTTTTTTTGTATACAGTATCGTAATACATTTATCTCCACTCTAAATATATAGTTTATGTTACATATAAGCAAAAACTACAAATTTAAATTAATTTTTCGCATCTATAATTTAAAGATAATAAGATTTATGTTGTGATATATGAAGATATAATTTAATCACTCATATTTTCTAATAGCAATTTATCGACTTATCTCATTCACTTGATTAGCATATTGACTAAACATTTAAAGAAAAAGAGAATGGCGACTGACGATTTGACCTTAAACACACGCAAAATTTTTATCCAGTTACTCATTTCTGTATTTCTTAAATTTAATTGGCAGGCTTTAAAAAACTATGTAAGTGAAAAATTGATCAAACATAGTAACAGTGTCAAGCGGTTGTTATGTAACAGATATTGTGATCTAATTTATTTTGATTCTCATGTCCGGGATTCGTACAGTTAGTTCTCTTCGCGGTAACCATTTTATTCGAGTTAGGTTTACAACATCTGGTCGATATTCAGTTCCTCCAATATTTTAATAATCGTAATACACGCATCAGATAGAATCATTAAAACAAAAATGGCGTTACCCCGCATAATAATCAACAACACCAAGGCACAATATATTCCCATTTTATGTTTTGTCATCAGTTTGCACACACAAAACTCATTTCTTACTTCGTGTCACACATAAAAAAAATAGACGACACAACGGCAAATAAAATCACAGATAAAAATCTATCTCTCATTATATACTGTGACAATTACAAAGATAACAAAACAAACGGAAAAATACATATGAGCTTTTTTCCCATCTATATATCTGGTTTTCCATATTCTATACACCAGATGTGATCCCTTTATTGTTTTTTTTCCGTTTGACTGCTGTTCGTTCGTCTTGTTATGTGTGAGAAGAGAAATGGAATTGAAACCGAAAAACGTAAATTGGCGTGATACGACTACTACTTGTAAGAAAAAAATTGGAAAACTTATTGATTACATCAATCTATTTTTATCTTCAATGGAAAAAATATCAGGAAATGTTTACTGTCATACACATTCTACATATGTACATATTCGTATAGATTTGTATGCATATAAAATATGACAAACGACTAATGAGATCAAAATACGGTGTCAAAAAAACGACAGAAAATCAAAACATTTTCCATTTAATTTCCATATTACCTGGTCGATGATAAAAATGAAAAGGAAACCCCAAAATTGTATTAAAACAACTTAATTATTGGACTTTTTATTATTATTATATTTTCAATTATCAAGTTCAATGAACATTTTCAGAAATTAAAATACTTCTCAGTGAAGGAGTGAAGGGTAAGGTACACGAAAGCACTCTTTTCATGTCAACAGCAGTAATTAAAACGGTCCCCTAACCTTAAAAAAATGTGTTCATTTTGTAGTATAACGTTATCGAGACGATAATCTGTATTTAATAAAAAATTGTTTCGTGTTTCCCATCATGGATTATTATATGCCATCGAACAACAAGAAAAAAAAAACAATATCGAGGGAACGAAAATCCATTAAATCATCCAGAGATTTTGTAGGAAATTAAATAAAATATGATCGAAATCGAAATTCGTAAAAAAACCTCGGTTTTCAACAACATGTAACCTACCGCACAAAAAGTACTATAAACAGGATAATAAAAATACATAAATTTTATTCCATGGTATTTCAGCAATGGTTGATTCTCTCTAATGTTTTACCCGATAAAAACAAAACAAGCAGCAGCAAAAAAAACTGGGAAAATTAAATCGAAGAAAAAGGGATTTGCCTCGTTTCTGATAAAGAAAATTCAATTTATGGTTTATTTGTTATATTATTACCATTATTGCCATTTTTTCATACATACATATATAGGGAATGAGTTAAATGGTTCGATGGTTATTTCTTTTTAAAGGCGGCTGTGACATGTGTGTATACGTATGGTCGAGTCATTAGGATTTAATGAAGCTTAAGGATTGGAACATTCCTCAAATATTAATTTAAATACATGAGTAGTTTATTTTTATATGCCCCTTACAAATTAAATAAACTGCAATAAATGCACCTAGTAATGTATACCTAATTTACCTAATTTTCTACCAATAATGATAGAATATTATTTGAATTTTATTAAGTAAATTAGCTAACACTCATTTTTTGCACCTTGATTAATCTTAACGTAAACCTAAAAATCCTTTTACCCATAAAAGGTCAATAAAATGATAATCTGGCAGTAATAAAAAATTTAAATTAGCCTCTTCCAAAAATATATAATTTGTTTTTGATTGGTAAAAATATACTATATAGTTGCGGCAAAAAGAAAAAGGTATGAAAAAGTTTAAAAGATGTCAAATCATCATTGTGAGTATCATTGAACACAAAGAAAAATTACAAAAATCATGTTGTGATTGGACCTAAGATGGAATTAAAACGAGGGAAATCAGCGCAAAACTTTGAGAAGAAGGTACTTAACTTGAATGATGCTACACAAAAAAAATATAAAATGTGACAATGATTTATGTAACCTATTTTTGTGATTAATCAATTACAATTATCCAATTATGATGGAAATTTTGTGAGGTTTTCTTTTGTAATGCTGTCTTACGAAGCAGTCCTGTGTACATTATACAGCAGAGAAGGATCAGATAATTTACATATTTTAATTTTTCACCTAAATTTAAAACCAATAAAAAACAAAATTCCGGCACCAAAAGTAAATTAAAAACTTTGCAATGCTTCCCAAAAAAACTTTTCTTATTTAATTTTTCTTCGCCCAAAAAGCAAATACATATAAAAATTATTCGTGGAAATGTTAAAACAACAACAGAGCATAACCCTTTTCTCGTCGAGGAATATATATGTTTGTATAAACATGTGTATGTGCACATATGAATTTATAAAATTCTTCATATCTTTAGAGATGAAAAATTGTTTGATTCAAAGATTTTCAGATTAATTATTTATGTTATGATGCTTGTTTTGCAATCTCCCGCAGATTTGTTTCCACATTTTGTTGTTGGCAAAAAGGAAACAGTAAATAAACTCTATTTTTATTGTAATTGTAATATAAATTTTACAACCCATATCATATAATTGTCATTGTCAACAAATAAAAACAAAAACTTTTTACTTTCGAAAACGTTCTCAATTCCCGTTCCACCAGATCTCCTACCATATTAAATGGTAGGGAAAACAATAATTTAAACTACCATCCATTTTTGTATATTAAGGACGACCTGGAAAAAATATGACACATACACTCTTGTATACATACAAATGAGATAAATAATATAATTAAAAAGTTAACATTAACCAAACCTTTTTTTGTAACTTCCTGGGAAAAAACATATTCAGTGAATTTTTGATGTAAAAATAATTATATGGTGAAACTTCCTTCAAGGCACACGCTTTTTAATTCTGAACATTTTAAAAAAGGGCAAGCAAGTATCTTGACCGAAATTTAAATTGCATTTAACATATCTAACGCAAATTATTTGAATAATAATGTTTTCGAGCCGTCAATTAACGCGATAATTTGAATATTCATATTTTGTTGAGGGTTGATGAATCCAAAAACCTCGTATTTAGGTACACACGATAAATTTCCCTATGTAAACCACGAAATATGACCGTTTAATTGCTAATTAAATAATAATATCAACAACAGAAAAAAGGAAAACCGAACAAAATTACAATCCAAATATTTGAATTATTTTAATTGACTTTTAATTACTTTCAAGACGTAACAATATAAATAATTAGAGGAAGTTGAGAATTTATGTACAAGTATACACTTATATGTGATATCAAAAACACAAAACAATAGAAACAATTGCCACAATAACAACGATCACCACAACCAACCCGCGGATTATTTGTTTGTTTTTTTATATTCTATTTGGGTTATTCCTAATTAACAAATTTAAATAATAAAAATTAGAAAATAATTAGATAAACATAAATTCAAATAGATAAATTTATGACAGGTATAATTAGTATAGCACGAAATTTATTTGTAATAGTGGCATAGGGTGGTTCTTAATAGTGTTTTGAATTCTAATATTTTAACTGTTATAATATACTTGGTAAAAATGGTGTGAGAAATGATGGATATTCTTAAAGTATAAATTTATGGCATATTATTTTTGGAGGTCAGTCTTCCCATTTGGGAAATACAATAATGTATTAGGAATATGGATGTGACATATACTTTTATTTTTTCCAGTAGGGGTTTTGGATTCCTCGTTGATACACAAAATGAATAAAATAGCGATAAAACGTGATATTTTCATGATATACGTATACACGAGCACATTAGGTGTGGACGAAAATATAATATTCGAAGTTTATTTGGCTTTCTGGTCATAAATTTTATGTTTGGTGTGTTACATATTTAATAAAACGGAAGAGTGGGATTATTTCGGCATCGATTCATTCATTGAATATCTCAAATACTATGTACAAAACTGTAGTAGCATTTATTACGTATTTATTTGGTCAAACATGTATTGAGCTTGGTTAAAATGCATTACACCGCAGATTAAGTTTTAATATATTTGAATTCCTTAGCTAAATGTTGTAACACAAATTAACACATTCATCTTAAAAATATATGTTTAAACGTTTGAATTAACAAACTATCTTTAATGAATCATGATTGAAAACATATTATTTTAGTAACTTTTGTTTGAATTAAAGCATATTTAATGTTTTAATCCAAGAAAAGTTGATTTAGTAAGACATTTAATTTAATTTAAAATTTTGAGAATCTCATCAAGATTTTTTGATGATCAATTTATTATGTTTGAATTGTTTCGCAAACAATCTTTTCTTTTAACACTATTTGCCGTAGGCACTTGGAGAAACACACTAGCACTTAATATACACATTTTTTTATAATCATTTGTTTTTTGCTTTGCAAAAATAAATTTAATATTTAAAAATAAAATTTCTACTGAGTACATACTCCTGATGATGACCTAACAAGTCGAAATCGATCGAGTGATTTTTAAACTTTTTGAATTTTTTTTAAATGTTCAAAAATTTTTTTTTGCGAAAAAAAACCAAGTGATTATAAAAAAATGTGATTATTAAGAATCTTTTCTTTGGAACAGTGTTGTGCCTGAAATTTATTTTGTGAAATATATCACCATTGCTAAACTGAAAACGCAGTCCATATTCCATACCATTGCATGCCAAAGGAAGATTGAAAAACTAAGTAAAGAAAACAAGTCCTGCTCATATAGACTTTTGAATCCAACTAACAATATTATATTGTATTCCGAGTGTCCAAAACGTCCCGGGATGATCAAGTATCTTAAAGGTTTGGAGTTTCTGTTAAAATTAGATATCCAAAAGTTTGTTGTTTCTACTAATGCCAGTTTCATTTTATGTTTTACGCTCTTCTCAGGCACAATATTTGTATTAAGATTAACCCAAGCAATGATTGTGTAATATTCAAAACTTCAACGGTTAAAAAATACACATTATAAGGCGATTATCGTTAGATTGGCCTGCAAATGCCAACTTGATTTTTAAGATTGTGACCCATCTTGAATTGCGGAACCATATTTCGTTGAAGTTAAGACATTTGCAAAACAAATTATTTACAAGATTCAAACTAACCACAATTGTTTGGTACAGCAACCGAACCGAAACAGTTCGTCAAGTATACACTAGATCTGCAGCAGGCCGATATTCCAAAATTTTTATAGATCAAATTTTTGCATTAACTGCTAATTTGATCAATTCATATATTTAAAAATTTAATTCACCAAGTGATTTACGAGGAATCATACAAATAATAGAGCGTATCGGTGGAAACAAATTATTGCAATATTCATGCGAATGTGATTTGTTTTATATTGCTATTGTTTTAGGAAAAATATATACTCGTATATGTATATTCAAAAGTTATACGGGTAAAACAATCTATTATATCGTTATTTAGCCAAGATCACCTTAATATTTAAGAAACTACTATGCCATAAAAATTAGCGGTCAAAGAAAGTATTGCAATAAATTGTTTTCACACAATTTACGTTTTTGCCATAATTTTACAGCGATTTTTCGTTAGTCACTTGTGTTCCAATCGATGTTTATTTCATTTATTTATAATTTATTTAGCAACATAATCAAAAACAAAGTAATATAAACATAAAGTTGACTTCTAGTGTGTATTACAAATCAACTAGTGGCTGTCTCTTTGTGCTCCAACCCGGAAAGGCATTAATGACAGGCATATTAAAGAAAGGACCTTGATACACCCATTTACACTTTTTGCGAATTTTTCCTAAGCAACTTTCTCGGACTTAGGGTAACAGTTCGCGTTTGATGCATCTTTCGATGACACAGCAAGCAATAACATCGTTTTTCATACTGCCGGATTTGATTCTCAGCCGTGATCATATTAAATACTGAAAGTATTTATTTTGTCATTATTTCTTAAACTTATCGACAGTGGGTCAATTTTGCTTTGCTGGATAGATTTATTTATAATTATTTTAATCAGGGGCAAATAATTGGTCAAATGATTATCCTACGTTAAATTGGGTTTGAAATGTTTGATACAAATGTATTATAAGGACGGTGGAAGATAAGGTGGAATAAAAATTCTCTCATAGTCCGCAGTTGTGTGGATATTATCAAGGTGTGGAAGGTATCATTTTTTGAGGAAAACAATTTTTTTCGAATTAACCACAATCCAGAACATTATGGAATTGTATGCAGGATTACATATTAAAAAGCTGACTGGTGTCTCCTGTAAATCTTCATATCATCATAGCTGTTCACATTTAAAGAAATTTTTCTGATTGAATTTAATTATAATTTCTGATGTAGTATGTAAGTGATCTAGTGTAGATTGATTTAATCACAATTTCTACATCCAATGCACTCGCGTATTGTAGAATGTTCTGTACTAAACTGACGGTAAGTTGTGCAGGTTCGATAAGCATATGGGGAAATTTTTTTTTGCTAGAGTTTCTTGATATGCAATAGCTATTATGGGAACTCGGTGTAGTTTTTCCTTTTCTCGAAATTTTCTTTTAATATTTTGTTGCTATCATACTTGAAGAAGTTGTGCAAGCTCGATCGGAACATACAACAACAATAGACCCAAATGTTTTTCGCAATAATAAAGTTAAATCCATAATCTCGTGCCTAGTTTTGTTCATTTCTAATAGTTTAATTTTATATTATAGAAAAAATTAAACAAAAACAGATTACCCATAATTTCCAAAACAAAAAAATATAAACTAACTCAGAATATTGCCTATTGAGGGCCGGAAATTGTTTGGTATGCAAATACGAAATTTTTCTATTAGGTAGGTTCGATTGGTGTAATGTAATAGAAACAATAAATGTAATAGAAAATGGAATGTAAAATGTAATAGAAACATTGAAAATTAATTTTTAGGTTAGGTTCAACAGCAAAATTTATTTAGTAAAGAACGCTCTTAAACACCGAAAGACTTAAATCCTCGTACCGCAATGGTGACGGAGTAAAATCTGATGGGGTGATGAAAGCGCGCATTAATTTAAAATTATTTAAACTCTATTAGTATACATTAGTTAATTTTTGTTTGGTTTAGATTTTTATTTGTGGTGCACACATGGATATGATGTTTGTAAGAAGGCCGATGTATAAGTGGTTTCCGCCAACTTAAAAAATACTGCAAAATTATATCAGATTTATCAGTCTCCAGTTAGAAATATATATAATATTTGAGAGATTGATAAATTATTATTTATTTCGCAAATTTTAGCTTATCTAGTCGGAAATTTATTTTACACGCAGAAAAGATATTAATTGTAGTTGCCTGTGCTTTGAGAATGTCATGTTTATATTGGCACTAAATCTGCGGCATTGAAAAACTTAGTTGGACATAAGGCACAATTGAATACTTTTCAATAGTGATATCTATTGAAATATTGCATGATATTCTAAGTTTAGTTTGAAAAGTTGTCTCAGGCAAAAGTATTTAAATACCAACCACTCACGCAATTACAGTACATTATCATAGCGTTGAAAGCTTTACGTCTCCCTGTAAACCAGCATGAACTCGGCGCTGGGATCTGAATTGCAGCTCAGGTTATATATTATGCAATGTAATTCGATCAAAATCACCCAGAACGAAACCAAAATATCTACAGACTAACTTTGTGAGAGAATGGACGGTACATACGATTTATTGAGAAATTTGTTGATGTGTTTCTACAATTCATAAAAATATCATGTTGAGTATTTTTATGGCAACCAGTCGGCAAACAGCAAACAATTACTTTCTAAGTTTATTTGCTGAATAATTTTCAGGAGCTTGTAGCGGCTAGTTTCTTCAACCATAAGAAACTCCGCACAATTAATTCTTAACGGATAATTCTCCGTATACATAATTCTTTATAAATGGAAAATTCTTCATATAAAGAATTATTCCGAAATATACAACAATCTTTTATACGCAAACTGTACATAACAAGTTGCACATAGATAATCGTACAACAACACTTGTACATAACGAAATTTGTGTAAGCAAATTATGATTGAAAAATTATATTTTGGTTACACACCAATTTCATGATAATACCTCTACAATCAAATCATTTAGAGATGCATAAACATCGTATTGATTTTGTAAAACTAAAGTCATGTAAAACGCACTTATACACCACCATGCCATCGCACAAGAGATGGCATGGCAAACGTCTACTACAACATATTCGTAAACGGGTGCACCAAAATATTTTAGTGCATGTAAGTAACATCAATTTTAAAACAAAAACCAGAAAATCCGGTTTTGGATTTCCGAGTTTTTTTTGGATATCGGCAAGAAGATAAAAACTAAAAATTTATTCTGCCTATTCAATTTGGATTTTTGCCGGAGCAACACGCCGCCGCAGCATCATCACTCACCAGCAAGCAACAAACAACATAACAAAACTATTTTTATTAAAAAAATTAAATTTAAAGTTTTTTATTATTAAAATTTTACAAAGTGCTACGCATCGTACACAATAAGCTCATGTAATTCATTAAATTTATTAGTAAAAATAACTTGAAGTTAAAAAGAAATTAAATAGTTGGTAGAAGGAAAATATTGAAGAATTAAAGCATTCCTTTTCACCCATGTGGCTTTTCTATTGAGAAAAACGAACAATTTACCGTGGTGATAATTCGGAATGTACTGACACAAACGCTTTACTATGATTTACGTTTAGTTTTTGCATATCCTCTGGAGTTTAGTACAAAAAGATGTAAAAAAAAAATTATTCAGAAAAGAAAATGCATCGATTATTAAACTATTATATAAATATTTATAGGGTTCTTTAGATTAACTGCCTCGTCGAAAAAGCTAAATAAAGCAATAAAAAAACCTAAATATTATACAAAAACTTTATCATAACATTTAAAATACTTCAAATGCTTGAACTAAATTTATTAATTGAAATTTTTCTCCACTACTTGATAGCTTCACGTAATCTTCCAAAATAAAACCTTTTACACGCGGCACACAAGACATTTTGTGGTATTTCATCCCACAAATTAACACTATTCCAAATTTTTTATATCGCCAATTTTGCCAACCATATTACCCAAGCATATATAAACATTGTGTTCCATTTTAAGTTTTTTTGAAGCGAAAAGTTAAAACTATGGCATTTTTAGTCATGTGTTGGTTTTTAATACTCAAAGCGTTTGGGTTATCCAAATTTATTACGAAAATGATTGTTCTCTACAAAAAAAAATTCGTAAATAACGTGATCAGTTTGGTCAACATGGACGTCCTGGAACAGAGCCTGGAATTGCAAAATTGTCGAACGTTTTGATGAAAGTGGATTAGGCCGTAGAACATATGAAACCGTATCTGCGTTTTTGTAAAAAACAACCGGGTCGAGTTCGCGATAGCTTTTTTCAAATGTATGCAATTTAAAATTAAATTTTTTTTTTATTAAATTACATAGATCTAATAGTCTTCTAAGTATAACCAAAAAAAATCCATTATAAAAGTTCCATAGTTTTTTTGTAATATAGATGTTCGGTATAGTTCTGAACAGTTCTGTATAACAACGGAGAACAGAACTACACAGAATAGACGAGTATTACATCTAAGTTATTTAATTTAAAAACCATAAAATTCTTCGTTTTAATTTGGATAAATTTGAAAAAAGCTATCGTAATGTTTTTCACAAAAACGCATTTTCAGCAAATTACTTATACGAAAATTGTTCATTATCGAGAGGGACGTTTAGAGGTGAACCTTAATGACCTTGAACGATAGGCTGTTTTTTTGGGGTCATGTTGGTATCACCAATATAACTTTCTTAGTACACTTAATAATTTATTATTATATGTATTTTATTTATAATTATTTTAATAACTTGTTTAATATATTATTATATTAATATTATTTTAATGTATACATATATGTTTATAATTAATTGTTTTTACATATTTATAATATGTGTAAGTGCATTCAAACTTCTATAAGTCGAATTATTTCTTAAATCGAATTTCAGTTTATGGCAAGAATTGATTTGAGTTATAAATCATATTCAGTGACTTGCTCATGCACTAATTACGTAAGAAGCCTTCCACGTGGTCCTATCTTCCGTTCGTGCCGTTACCCCATGAAAACCTTGATCTTTTTTGATTGACTGAGATGTGCGGAATTATAACAGTAATCTGTTTCTAAACAGTATACTGCGGAAGATGCATAAATTAATTTTTGGGTACGAATTGGGCTGAATTGGAATTCTAGCAAATTTTAGTTCTGGGGAAGCTGGTTTTGACTGGGTCAGCTCTTAGCGGGTTAACGCCAAGTTTGGTTCGGCTATAGTGAATGGAGGAGCTGGATAACTCTTTGACCGATTATTTTCAGATTTATTTTGTAGAAAAATCCAGAACTTCATCCAGAATTTATGTTGTAATCTCGATTCGGCTCAACATACCAGATTCGAACATAATTAGTTAAGAAATTGCCTAGCACGGCCGAAATCCAGAACTTCTCTAAACTCCCTTTTTAAATCCCCATCCAATTCTGAATACCTGATTTGACAATAATTTTTTTTTGGGATATGGTCAAGTTCCATTCAGAATGGTCGAATCGTAGAACTTCATGAAAAAGACACATTAAAATCCCAATACAAGCTGACTTTTTTTTGTACAATCCTAGCTCAGCTCTACAAACTAAGTTGGAAAGTTATCGGTTAGGAAACGACATTATAGCTGAATCTCAAAAAATCGTTAAATTCGACTTTGCACGCCGAATTTGACCATCATTTGTTAAGAGATGGTTCCATTGAGCATTATGTTAGAGTGTCAATTCAATTCTGCATACCATATTTGGCAGTAATTAGTTGAGGAATGGTAAAGCTCCATTGCACATAATATAATTTCTCCTGTACAGTATAATTATACTTGGTAATTAAGCGAATATTCTTTGGTGATCAAAATTAATAAAATATTTGAAATTTTTGCGATAGCTTATTTATTTGAAATATCCAATCCGGTAGTTAATCTGGCATTGAATAAGATTGATAATTTTCCTAGAACCATTGCCTTTGGGATGCCTCACATATTTTTTTGCAATGTTTGAAAGAAATTTCGTGGTTGCCAATTCAAGGGTTATACTAATGGATTTTAGAGGGTTAGGGTTATTATTTTTAGGGTTATTTTTTTAGGGTTTCAGGAAATTCGATTGTAAGTTGTGGAATTGCAGGACGATTAAATTAATAAATGTTTACATTATTTAGGAAGCCGGAAAATATTAATTTAGAATTAAACTTCAGGAAATTTCCAGATGTACGTGAAATAATGATATTTTTTTCTCAGGTTGCTGATTTAGAGAAGCAATTGTTGAAGACCAATACCATCGTTATCCATTAAACCTATAAGCTTTTATCCTTCCTCTAGTATATTAGAAGTAGATTAGAATTGTGTTGTGCCATACGATCGAAAGGTACGTTTAGGTCTGGCCATCTCATAACCATATAGCATAGATCCGACAAATTAATACTTTTTACAAGTCAAATTAAAATGTCAATTTTGGTCAAAAATGTATTACATGGAAATATTTTGGTCGGAGCCTAATTTCGCTAGGTTGCAACGGTACGATTTTGTTCATACTTCGCAAAAAGTATTGTTCATACTTCGCATATGAGATGGGCCTGGCCATCTCATAACCTTATAGATCTGATCCGACAAATTAATACTTTTTCATGTCAAATTAAAATGTTATTTTTCGTCAAAAATGTATTACATGGAAATATTTTGGTCGGAGCCTAATTTCGCCAGGTTGCAACGGTACGATTTTGTTCATATTTTGCAAAAAGGTACGTTTAAGTCTGCCCATCTCATAACCATATAGCATAGATCCGACAAATTAATACTTTTTACAATTAAAATGTAAATTTTGGTCAAAAATGTATTAAATGGAAATATTTTGGTCGGAGCTTAATTTCGCTAAGTTGCAACGGTTCGATTTTTTTACATTTTTCCTAAATTTGAAATATGTGTTTTTTCGTCCTATAACCAAATTATCTTAATCTTGCCAAATTAAAAATTATTTTACTTCATTTTATTAAATTATTACATTTATTTTGTGTGATTTGCAAATTAAAATAATTTTAATATACATTTTGATTTTTCATATAATAAAATTCGGGGCTAACTTCACATATGAAGTGTATTTGGAATAAAATATAAAATAAAACGGGGCGGGGATAACTTCACACAAGAGTTAGAGGGATATAATTATGTTAGTGTTGCCTGATTAATTTTTTTTAAATTTCGGGGATAAAATCCGGGGATGACTTCACATACGTCTCTGTTTGCACGCACAGAGTGATGACTGATGAATTAGCGATGAGTTTGTGGAATGATATATTTGTGATTAGAATATTTTGATTGTAATATTCTAATCGCTACAACTACCTTAAGTTTTGATAGTGATTTAAATCGACTGTCGAAACGACGACATGAATCGAATTCTTGAAACTTGATTTTATCAGTTTACAGAAATAATAAAAAAAAAATTTTGTAGCATTTATTTATATCTTCGTTTGAAAATAATAGAATTATTTTGTTATGTTGATATGATTCCTATTAATCATTATGAAGTGCAGCTGATACCATCACATTTTAATGTTTTAGTGAAAGCGATTATAAATGAATAATCAAAATTGTATAGCCGAATTATAACGAAATACGAGATTATTTACAAGAAAGTTTGCGTTTAACTCAATCTTTTGATAATGCAGATCAGATCAAAAAATTTAGATTTAAAATTTATAGTTTTTCAATGTCAGTAAAAATTTGTCTCTATGAAATAAGTCAACACGTGCTTTACGTTATCAAAATAAAATAAATTTACAAAAACTCATCTCATACATTTCCAGCTCAGTTGTGAAAATTAAAACAAATCTACATTCATCTCGTGCATTTTCCTGTGATATATAAATTTCAAATATACATATATTCGAGAGGATGGCAACGGGATGTGCAAAATAATGGACGAATGATTAGATTGAATGAATGAATGAATTGTTCATATCGAGTTTTGCTTTTTTCCATAAAATGTCCATTCAACGAAAAAAAAACAAAAATTTCAATAAATTATCAATTGAATTTTCGCATTTTTCTCTCTCCCACTCATGGTGATGGAAATATATAAATATAAATACAAAAAAATCGAATGAAAAATTTATCGAAAAGTCAAGACTATTATACGAGTATATACATAGTAAATCGAAAAGTATGATGATGATGTCAGTTATATTATTTATTGAGTCACTTATCTTATTTTCATTTTCTTGATATTGATAAGAAAATGTTCATTTTCTTTTATTTCATAGATATATATACTCTTATATATGGTTGGTTATGATGAACTGATAAATACACAGTAGAGTTATTTTATGATTTGGCGATATGGGTGGTGAGGGTCGAAAGAATTTTTTTTATTTTCAATTTTCTTTATTATATTTATTGTTTTTGTATTTGATTGATTGAGGATCAAAATTGAAGAAAGTAAACTTGATTTATTTCCAATGTCTATTTTTGTTTGAAGTGAACGAGACAAAGTGAAAATTGAAAATCAAACTACTTTTGATTTCGATTGATTGATGGATGTTTAAGGTACTTATCTCCTCTTTAAACTTCATAAATATACAAAATTGTTGTGTTCGCTTAATTAGTGGGGATTTTCGATTCAACATTTTACTAAAGAAAATTGGATCAATTTTTCCAAGTCATGCTTCCGGATATTTTATACATACATCCACAATTCAGTATATACTCAAATTAAATGTGGAACATTTTTCCAACAATTGTCAAAAACAATATTTTACCCGAAGTTTTGTGGAAAATTGGTTAAAAAAATAATTCGGCTAACTGTTCATGCCTACCCTGCAGCTAAATTTGATATAGTTTTCATTGGTATTTTAAATTATTACAAAAAAATTCTATCAGTAATTGAGTCTCATGGAAATCTGGACCGGAATATTGACATATAGATAGAATACTATATGTATATACTATAATATGTACAGTAGTTGGAATATGGGAAAGAGACTTTAACACAAAAAAAATCAATTCAACCAGTAATTCACTCAACCAAATTGATCCACTTTTATTTGTTACCCTTCCCTAACATAACATCAGTTCATGGGATTGCTTTTTTTTGGAAAAGAATTTTGATTGAAAAATTTCATGATGGAAAATTGGACTTGAGGAAGAAGGTATCAATTTTCAAATAAACTCGGCAATAATACAAAAAAAAGGTTTTTATCCTTTTAACATTTATTTTATTTTGTTGGTATATCTATGATTGTTATCGCTCCGGTCTGTATTACATTGAACTGGTGAAAATTAAACCCAACTCCGATAATTTATAAATAAAAGTATGATAATACATAAAATTATCCTTATTTTACGCGACTCCAATTCAATTTTTAATTAAAACAACAAAAAAGCATCTTTAATTTTATCATATTTTTATACATTATCCTCTCAATATTACATCATTCTATTAAAGATAAAATAAAATAAAAAAACAAACAAAGAGTAAAAAAGGATACTACAAATTTGTTTTATTTTTTGTTACAGTAAAAAAGGATTTTTTCAAAAGTCACTTGAAGAGATGGCAAAAAATAAATAAAAATCTACAATAATTTGAGTTTTATTCTATTTTTGTTTACAGTTTTAAGTGGAATAAAATAGGATAATGAAATTAAAAGAATATATCTAAAAAAAGGATAAGAGATTTATCTTATGACAACAAGATTGATGAATTTGTATGTGTACATGCCTACGTATATCGTTTTAATCAACATTTAATTACATTTTTTCCGGCTCGGAAATATTTCCCAACATATTGTAATTAGGAATACGTATACTTTTTTCGGGTAACACGAATATAAAAAGGATACTTTGCCTTTTTTATCATTTATCACTTTTTTTCAATTATCATGGTAATGATTTGTGTGTGTCAGATAGAAAACTGTTCTACGCTCGGTTATATATCTACAAACAAAAAACCATATAATACAATAGTTTAGCGTGTCACCTTGTCCTTGTTTGAGGATATTCAATACGATTTTTTTTACAAGAAAATTGTGGGTGCTTAAGGAAACGAAAATATACGAGAGAGAATAATAAAGAAATAAACGAGAGAATAATTAATCAAATGATTGATTTGGGGGAAGTTTAATTTTGAGTGATGTAAATTATCCTTAATTAGATTTTGATTAGTCGTTTTTTAAGGTGATTCGACTTTCCATTTTGCCATTTTTTATTTCGTCATATTAAATCAAAACCAATTAAAACAGCTCGGTATAATGTTGTACGCCAAGCCAAACACAGCAATATAGTCAAGAAAACGGATTTATATATGTACATACATGTTTTCTTTTATTCTATATGTAATATGTATATCTATAAACTTTCAAATAATTAAAACAAACATATTATGTTTGCTTTAATCATTTGAAAGTTTATAGATATACACACGTACGTATGTATATAAGGAACATAATTAGCTTTAGTTAGCTGCTTGTTATTTTGCTGATATAAAGAAGAACAACAGAGTAATACTTTTGAAAATAATAAATTTCCATCACGCAATTTTTCAAAACTCGCGATACTGGGTTGGGAAATATATTATATACATCGTTCAAACAACAAATAACCAAAGTGTGGGTTATTCACAAAAAAAGTAACTAAACTACCTATATACTGAACACACATAAATCAATATCAAGGTAAAATCTACAAACCTCAAATTCCGCTTTTGTAATAATAATTCAATAATCATAAAACAGAAAATATCAAATATCATCATAATAATCATCATAAAAAAATGAAGCTTTTTTATGCTACCAAAAGCTTTTTTATTATGCGAAGATAAAAGTAACCACAACAAAAATATATAATGTACGCGGATTTTTATTTTATTTTATTTGTTTTTGGATTCAAATTTGTGCGGTTTAACCATTTCACCTTGTTTTTATGAGGGCAGAGTCCATTTATACTGCTCCATTTATCCGAGTTCATGATACGTAGATTGATTATTCAAATATGATATTTGTGAAATTTAAAGTATCTTTTGCAGTGAATAATCATAGAATCCAGTGAGTAAGAATCGAAATCGAAAGGAACCTTAAATTTAATTAAGAGCAACATTTTTTTACCGGTGTGCCTTTTCTGCTTTCTGAAAAAAATCAAACTAATGATTCAATTTGAAAAGGATTGTTCAATTAATAGAGCCCGATTTTTTTTTCTCGACAAAACTAAATTGATTGCTAGTTCGTGTCAGTAAAGAAGCACCATAACATAATCTGATATTGATTTCGAATTTGGAAAAATTTATTTATTTCAAACAACTCGATTCTGTTAGTACATGTATGATTTCAGATTAAAACCGAACATTTAGTTTTAAAAAAAAATAAATTAAAAAAAATTTAAATTTTTAAAAAGTCTGAACCAAAACAAACTAAACAAAAAATAGAAATCTAATTTTAATCAACATTAAAAATTTTAAAAATAATTTTTCAGGATTTTTTTGATGTTATCCTTTGATAAATTAAAGTCAAGTAGATCGTTGATGATGTTGAATGATTGAGACAACCTATTAATGGGGTTGTTTTCTCCATAGTTTGCAGAATGGTGTTCAAGTGTTAAAAACTCATGGTTTCGAAATGATCAACGTGACCAAGCAAAACGTTACCAATAAAATCCACGTCCAAGAGAAGTCGTCTATTTTCAAGAGTGCATATTTTGTAATCCGTGCATCTTGTTGAGTACGGAGGTACTCGACCCACATTTTCATGGAATAGTATATTGTGGTCGTAATCTCGGCTATAGAATTAAAACTTCTTTTGAATACATTCAATTCGTTTGCACAGCATAGTATGGATTCCAAGGTTTGAATATCTTTATATTGACCTGTTCATCATTTAACAAATCCAAACATTGAATGAAGTACATAACTATGAATTATGCACTATACACACACCACCCATTTATACAATTACAGTGTACCAACTGCACATTGCAAGCTCCATTTCAACCTGTACGCTGACATGGACGGTGGGTCGGCGCTGAATCCTGCACTCCAACAGAGGGTCTTAGGTGTGTTTATTAAAATAAACACCGATCGTAAGCGATGACGTAAATCCGGCTGGAGTGGGATTGGAACCCAGTACCTCCCGGTCCAAGTGCCGAAGCTTTAACCACTGCACCACTTGCGTATTGGGTGTATAAATGTATTTCCGACCTTTTTTAGTGAAATAAAAGACATTAGTTTGTGTAGAAAATGAAAGAATGTTTTATTCAAAGTGTGCTCCTTCGGAAGCTATAACCTTTGCCCATCGTTCAGGCAATAAACGGATTCTCCGAAGGAAGAAGTCTGGTTGTTTCGAGGCGATCCATCGACCCATTTTTTGACGTTTTCATATGATGTGAAGTGCTGCTGTGCCAGGGCTGATTGCATCGACCGGAATAAATGGTAATCAGAGGGAGCAATGTCTGGTGAATACGGCGGGTGGGGTAGAATTTCCCAATTCTGCCTGTCCAAATAGTTTTTGACAGGTATAGCAACATGTGGTCTAGCGTTGTCATGTTGCAAAATAATGCTTATCATGCCTTTTGTTCCATTCCCGTCGTTTTGCAGCTATAGCTTGCTTAAGAGCCATCAGTTAAAGCAATAAAAAACTTGCCCCGTAATGGTTTCACGCTCGTTCAGCAGCTCATAATAAACGACACCATTCGTAACCCACCAAATACAAAGCATCACCTTCGAACCATGGATATTTGCTTTTGACGTCGACGGCACACTGGTTTGCGCTTTGGATTGTCATAATGGATCCACTTTTCATCCCCAATGATGATCCGATGCGAAAACCCCTTCCTTTGTTGTCGTTGAAGCAACAATTCGCACATGGTTTTCCGACGTTCCATATCCCGTTCTTTCAATTTGTGTGGCACCCAATCCCAGCTTCTGAACCAATCCTCTTCCATGCATACGTTGCGAAACACATTGTCGGGTAATATTCAACTCTGCTGCCAATTATTTTTCGGTCTGACAAGAGTCCACATCAAGCAATTCTTCCAATTCTGTATCTTCAAATTATCTTGATCCGCCTTCACATTCTTGACTCTTACGTCAAAATCACCAACTTTGAATCGTTGAAACCACTCTTTGCTTAATGTATTCGATGAAACATGTTCACCGCAAACTTCCACAAGCAAACGATTTGTTTTCGCTGCACTTTTCTTCAACAAAAAATAATGAAGTAAAACTTCCCGTAAATGCTCTTTTTTGGCAATTCGACATTTTCAATTACATGAAAATAATTGTTGTTTGCGCTTTGAACAAATGTCACTTGTAATTATTCAAGCTTTATATCTAACCTCCAAAAAACATGTGTTGCCCGATTGAATCATATCCAAGCAGTGATACTAACGACACCTCTATAAAAAGGTCGGAAATACATTTGTACACCCAATACTTCAAAATTTTTACTTTTAAGTAAAAGTAAATGAGCAGATTTGTCTGAATAAAGTTTTACTTTTACTTTAAAGTATCAACTGGAAAATATTCAAAGTATTTACTTTTTTGACATTTAAATACTTAAAATTGTTCTAGTATTTACTTTGAAGAATTTTATCCTTAAAAATATTGTGTGATTGAAGTGACATTATAACATATGTTTTATATAAATGCGTTTACTAAATTAAATTAAATTTATTTCTATATATTATTATAAATAATGTGATAATTTGTATATATAATAATAATTGCTTATCTGTCTGACGTACAAACAAACGGAAGTTTGGTTTTGGTTTGTGTTTATATGTATAATTACTATCCACTAATGTTTTGTGTCCATTAAAGTTGATGTACGAGGGCGAAGTGAGAAGTCTGGTAAAAATGAAACAAGGAATAATATTTTCGGTCAAAAAAATTTATTTTTCAATAGCCTTTTAGCTATTGAATTATTTCGATCCCTTTTCGAAGATCTCCTAATTAGAGCCGAATCTCTTTCCGCCGAGCCATTTCTTCAAGTTCGGAAACAGGAAATAGGCGCAGGGGGCTAAGTCTGGAGAATATGGTGGATGTGGAAACAATTCGAAGCGTAATTCATGGATTTTGGCCATGGAAACTACACACGTGCGCACCCGTGTATTGCCTTGATGGTAGAGAACATTTTAGTCGCCAAATGCGGGCGTTTTTTTTCAAAACGTCGTTGAAACGGTTCAATAAGTTGCAGTAATATTCGCCGTTGACTGTTCTCCCGTTTTGAAGGTAATCGATGTGGATTATGCCGCGTGCATCACAAAAAACTGTGGCCATGACTTTGTTGGCCGATAAAACCGCCTTAGCCTTCTTCAGATTCGCCAGTAGGAATCCCTGTTTAGACTGTTCCTTGGTCTTCGGTGTATAGTGATGGATCCATGTCTCATCCACAGTTGTGAAACGACGCAAAAATTCCTTTTTATTTCGCTTGAACATCAACAAACCTGCCTCTGAAGCAGTCACACGTGTGTTTTTAATCGATTGTAAGCGAATGCGGCACCCAACGCGCGGATAGCCTTTTCATATCCAAATGTTCGTGTAAAATATTGCGCACACGTTCATTTGAGATGCCTACAATCTCAGCTATCCCGCGCACTTTCACTCTGCGCTCTTGCAATACCGTATCATGGATTTTGTCAACCATTTTTGGTGTGGTGACTTCATTTGGGCGTCCTGAACGTTCGGCATCAGTTGTGCTTGTACGACGACAACGAAAATCAGTAAACCACTTGTGAATCATTTTAATCGATGGTGAAGAGTCCCCATAATATTTATCAAGCTATGTGTTGGTTTGCGTAATGGTTTTTCCACGCAAAAAATGATGTTTAATTAACACACGTAAATCATTTTTTTCTATGTTTGTAAAAAAACAATGGGTTGTCTGTTTTCAATGGCTGTCAAAACTGAACTAAATGACAGATTTATCTGAAAATTTTAATTTGGTGTAGTGACAGACAGATGGTATTGACACATGACATCTGGGATTTGCGATTGTGGCGCCCTCTGTTGCAACTTTACCAGACTTCTCACTACGCTCCCGTATGATAAATTATCAGATTGAAGAAACAACAAATCTAACTGACGAGGAATTGGCACTGCTAGTACTTTTGAAGCAGTTACAGGTGTTAAAGCTTAAATGAATGCCCAAAGAGCCTCGTATTTCTTTATTAATAAGTAGAAGAATATGATGTATGATTTACATGTATGAGACTGAATAGGAAGCCGTGATATTTTGTTATGAATATTCATTTTTGCAACTGATGTTGATGGCTAGCCTGAATCAATACATAGGTTTTCAGCATTTAGGATTATCGTACCAAATCCAATTTTCATCACCCGTAATGATTTTGTGCAAATATTCTTTCTTTTCTACCAAGAAACCAAATTTATGCAAAGGTCACCTCTTCGGTTTTTGTTTTATTCGATCAGTTTATGAGGAACCCATTTTCCTTCCTTCTGTATTTTTCCCATTGCATACAATCGAAGTGATATTACTTGGTGATTAAGTAACTGTTCTGCAAGCTCTTTTTGAGATTGACACGGATTCTCGTCCAGTAAAACTTTAAGTTTGTCGTCTTCAAATTGTTTTACTGCACTAGAACGTGGATCGTCCTCAAGCCTAAAATTGCCATCAAGAAATCTTGTAAAACACTTTTTTACTGTTGAATGACTCACCGAATGTTCATTCAAAATCAATTATGTAGCTTGAGCAGCAACAGAATATAATGCAATGACGTAAATGTTCCTTTTCAACATCCATCTCTTAAAATTGATACACACGGAACGACAGCTTGTAAATAATTGCAACTTATACTATAAAAACAATAATGGCTAAGCTGCATATATTCAAAATGGCGGGCGATTGTACTAGCATACCTAATATATTTCATGGTATTGTTATCTTAGAAATATTTTTTATGTTTTCTCTGTTCTGTTTCCCTCTCAAAGGTATGGTCGAATCATCAGTTTCGGTATTTATATATAAATTGTTATCGTGATAATTGATGTCAGTGAACCAATCATTTGAATCATTCAATATTTTGCCTAAATTATGCAGTACTGCACAATGCCACAATTACAGCGGAGCGTTTGTGGTGCGCTGTAAGAAAATTTGTACCCTAAATTGGAAATCTTCGTTTTACTTGTCCGAAACATCTTTCTATTATAATGCGTTCTTTAGAATCAAGTTTATTAAAATTCTCATTTATTTCGGCATCAGGACCTCTATATGATGTTAGCAGCCGTGGTGATATCCCATATCCCTTATCTGATAGTAGCATGTAGCTTGTTTTTGTTTTCATAAAACGATAAACTTCTGAGTCTCCAAATTCTGCGATCTTGCACCGAACCAGGCCAACGAACTTCTACACTTGTAAATTTTGCCGTCACATCGCAAGCAGCTTGTACGTTAATACTAGAAAAACTTTTCCTGTTAACATATTCATCTGCAAATGCATGTGGCTTCACAATCTCAACGTGCGTACAATCGAGTGCCCCAAAAACGTTTGGAATCTTAAACTTTTTCAACCCTAGATCTTTTGCGGTAATCATTTCTCAGATTTGGGGAATACTATAAATTCATCACTTTATCTAGCACTTAAGAAAATATTTTACAGACTGAAGTTCTATGCACCCCTCCTCTTCTCCTACTCCTTGTTGAAAACCCGGATCACTCAAGAGGGTAAAAATATTTTCATTTTTTGTTTATTTTACCACCTTGCGCTTCATTTTCATCTCGATTTAAAAATATATCACATAACTTTTGAACTCTTTCATGTGTAAACCGATAAATACTTTTATAATTGTCGAAATAATTATGTGTATGCGGGCGGTAACATTTTTTATTCCTTAAATTGATTCTAATTCTTAATAAATTACTAATTTTTGCCATTAAAATTTGCTTTCTACTTTACTTGTATTCTTCAAGTGTTGAAATGTCATGAAAAAGTAGAAGGTAGTCGCTATTCATATTATTTTAAGTAAATGTTGGGAATTGTTTTAATGAAATTAATAAGTACTTGCTTTAAACTTTGCTAATAAGTTTTATTGACTAACTCGGTGGCAGTTATTTGAAAAAATTATTTTTTTTTTATTCATTTCACCCAATACCTCAAAAATACAGTAAATTTTATAAATATGAAAATATGTATTTTTTAAATAAATATAGAAAAAATTAAAGATGTTCACACTTTGTTTTAGTATGAAGGGCGAACTTCTTATCAATTTATCTTATTATTGGCCCTGTATTTGATAAACTAATTAATTTACGATAAGAAGAGGATTATTTGAGAAATTTGTAAGTAATAGTTTTCAAGTTTTGAGTGAAATTCAAAGTGAATAATTCTATAGTAGAATCTTGATTATCTCTATAACGGTTACCGATAGGATATGTGTTGTCATATAATTTTTGATTCAGATATTTGTATATATATATATGCGCCTTGACCATACTAACGGATCTCCAAAATAAGTGAATTCTATGGGCCGATCTAACACGGTAATTTTGAATAAATTGAATTTTTACCAAAAACATCATTTTTACTAGTTTATTCTATAACTTATTTTAGTGATTTACCATTAACCAAAAAATTATTGCATTACATACTTGTAATCGCCAAAAAAAAATTATTTTATTACACACCAGGTACCTGATGGCCTGGTTTCAAATACTTAATGGATCAAATAGTTAATATTTTATTATTCACAAATGTTAGTTTTTTACTAAACTATTATTATTCTAACGGCGAATAATTGGTAAATATTTTCTAGCATTTCCTTCAGTACTTGTACAATACAAATTTTATGTTAGCGTTGCCACATTACTGTCAGTAATTAAAACGAAATACAAGTATATTTTTATTCCTTCTTATACTTATTTGAAAAAGTAGACATAAATATTCCATGTATACTTCTTAGTCATGGGCCATGTTCCTAATATAATTTAAATATTGTTTATTGCACACGTTAGCAATAAAAATGCATTTGTTTTATTTTTATGTTGCATGCAGAACGTAATTGCATTTATATATATTTTAAAGAGCACACGAGAAAATGGAACCTAAAACTTTGAAGGTTTAAATCATGTTACTTAAATGCAGAAATAAAAAATTAAACAAAACCCGTATGTGCAAAATCTTAGTTTGTACATAAAGCCAGCTAAAATGGGAAATCCATTAAAACTATCCGCAACTCCAAGTTTATATTATTACATAATATAAATTTTCTTCAAAATATATAAAGTTGATATAAATACTCGTACATAAATATACTTCGCGATGTCCATATATAATGAAAAAGATAAAATAGTAAGTAAAACTTTTTGAAAAAATGCATTAAACATTTTTACTCGTACCATTTTATGTAAAAGAAAATTCACAATTTGATTATATGAAAAATTTATGCTATGTACGTAAAAAGTTTTTAAATTGAATAAAAAACTTGTGACATATTGATAGAATCCATGTATAAACAGAATGTACCAACCACCCTTTTTGCATGGTATCGAAAAAATTGACAATACGTTTTACATATATGTATATAATATGTATATTGTGTAATGTATAAAGCAAAAGGTAAAAAGCTCAAATAATAACAATAAAAAGCTTTTGATTGATAGCCAACAAATTTTAATCGAATTTTCATTTGTTTTTCAAAATAAAAATAAAAAATCCTCGAAATAAAATTTAATATAATTTTCAAAGTAGCAGAGCTTTTATGTATTTTATTGCAGAGCTTTTTTGTTTTTATTTTTATGTGATTTTATTATAACGTTTTCATCATTTCTATTCAATTGTTTGTTTTGTTATGATTTTTATAGAATATGTATATAATATAAATGTATGTACATAGTACTGGTGTATGTATATATAGTCTTTTTCATTTTACTGTTACTTTGGATAAAAATAACATTTTGTTTACATTTTCTTATATCATAAATTGATTTTCATTTCAAAACAATATGAGTTGCAGAGAATATATTAAAGCCAATTTAAAAAAAACTCCTTAGAATGAAAATAAAAAATTTGAAAGGTTATAAAATATAATGAAGTTTTTGTTTTATAGATACATACGTGTAGATATGTAAATTTACGTATATTATTATAAATTGTTGGATTCAGAGCCAAACTATATATCGATTTGGAACTGTTTGGTATTTACAATATTTACTGAATATTATTACACCTCTGTTAGCAAAATTCGCTAGATATCAAAAGGTCAAAATAATTTACGGAAATAAAATATACATTTTCATCTTTAATTCAATTTTACATTTTACCTTAAACAAAAAAATTAAATCGATATCAAAAAATGTGCCTTTTTCCCGATTTCGATACACACAACTCTCAATATATATTTACATTATAAATATTATATAGCAAATTTTATTTTAAAATATTCATATTTTCATCAAAAACGAAAATAAAATTTTTTTCCGGTTTTTCATTATCAATTGAATTATAAACAGAAAACAACAACAATAATGGTAATAACAATATTATAAATGGAAAATATGGAAACATGATAACCAATAATAATCAAATTAAATAAATAAATAGAAAATTTAACTTTGTTTTTTTATATACATATTTTCCAAAGATGCCTTTTTCCTATACTCCAATCGGAATTCGAAACCCCCTGCCGCGTCGTTGAATATGGTTTGAATATAATTTTATTATTTCTCTTACTGAGCTTTCCTTGTTATTTTTGTTTTGTTGATTAGGAAATTAAAATTTCCGTTTTCTTATATAAATATTAAGAAAAAATAAAAAACAAATATTTTCCCCAAATTTCGCTTAGTCTTGTAGCTGTTCTTTTTTAACTCAACGGGGAAAATGCTTTACTTATGTGTATTATGTAGGTATCTCTAGATGAGAATTGATGAACATTTGTCTGTAAAGGATTTGATCGGAATTTTGGTTAAAAATTTATGTTTGTACGAGTATTTTATTATTTTCAGTTTCTTTAAGCATAATAATTTTTAATGTTTATGTAGCATGGTTTGTGCGACTATTCCTTGATATCTGTTTTGTATAAAATTCGGTCGTAATTTATTACAATTTAGGTTATGCTATATATTACATATGAGATAGTAATTTATTATATACATATGTAATTAATTATCTAACACAAGATTTTTCATTGGAGCGTCATGACGTATGGGAACTATCAGTTTTATTTCGACAAAGGTGAAATCTCATCATATACAAATATAAGTATACAGCAGTAACAGTTTGGAAACAAGATGTTCTTAAAGTATCAATTAAAATCATAAAGAACTATTAAAACATGCGCCAGCCAATACAATTTTTATTTACCTGTTGGAACCCATAAATATTATCGAAAACCAAAACAATCGTAATACTGGCACCCCTTATTTCGACAATCTCGACCGTACGAAAAACAAGGTAAGGTTAAGATGAATTTTCTTAATTTATTGTTATTTTCATACCGGTGACTTTTAGTCACGAAACCAAATTCTTTAATCGAAAAATGCGTGTCAAAAACAACACACTCTTATGTACACGATTGATAATAAAAAATGAAATACAAACTATCCATATAATCTCGATAATCGTCGTAGTTGTAGCGCGATGGTGACCTCACTTGTTGATTTGAGAGCACACACATGAAATAGTGTAGTCAGTCAAAAAGTGAGTTGTTACATCGCGAAAACACAAACTCAGTATATTTTTCTATTTAACAAAAAAACTTCTTTCTTTTGGTTGTGTTGAAAAAAATGGTCACGCCATTTTCAAAAAAACATATTACCATAGCTGGCATGCTTTTCAAGTATTTTTATGTTAACTTTGCGTGCTATCGTAATAACGATTTTGAAACAAAATTATAAAATAATAGAATGGCAAATCCACCTATAACAAAATACCAAACTAAGGAACAGAGGAGCGCGGTTTCGTTATAATGTGTGGTATGAGATTTATTATTTCGAGAACGTTAAAACTATTTTAAAGGAAGGAAGGAAGGAAGGAAAATAAATGAAAAATGTTTCATTCCATAGAGGTATACATTTATACATAATAGTATACAACCAACATTACACCAAATAAACAAAAAATAGAGCCCGTCTTGAAAATTACCCGAAACCACTTTTCAATAAATCTTTATAATTTAATTTCTATCAGTGTGTTTTCCCAATAGATATTTGCATCTCATCCCAAATATCGTTATCTTTAACAACGTCAATATTCTCAGAATTTTAATGTTAAACAAAACGAAAATGGGTAAAAAACTTTTGTCATTATTTTATGTATGTTGCCATTATAAGAACTTGTAGTGATTGAAAATTATCGTAAAATACAAAAAATCAAAACTTTGAGCACTTTACAACTAAAACATAATCGTTCGCACTGGTGTGCGACCTATCCATATACTTCGCGGTTTATTCCCGGGATACCGATTTTAATATTTAAAATGTCAGAGAAATCCCAGGATCCCGGGAAGTAAGCATTTTCATTCTTGTTTCGTGGAATTTTTCTGACAATGTTAAAAATTAAAATCGGTTAAGCGGTATATTTTTATGAGTAGCTAGAGATTCATTTTAATCAACAAAACATTACGTTATCTAACAGACGCCTTAGGAATAATGCGAGCCTCGATAAGAGTACGAAAGAAATGACATCTTTGGCTTGCGCGCTCGGGCTAATGTAAGATTTCAACATCTCGCTCCAAAGATTTGAATAATCTATGTATCAGGATTATAAAGTTTAGCTTGTATCGAGAAGTAGAACACTGCCTAGATAGAACTACGAATTATCAGTTAGTAAAGCTATAGTAAAGACGCAGTTTGTTAGAAACTAGACAGCCACAGGTCATAGTAATTGACACAGTAAAAAATTGACGCTGCTGTGCTAAACATTTTTAACTCATCTACTAACAATTCTTGAGTAAATAATACGATATTTATATAAACATTTTATAGAAACTCAAATCGCAGTACATATTAGCTTTCACTAAACTACTTAAGGACAATGTATTCATTATTTCATGAAAAGTTCATCTATACATTTTTCAATATGTTTGAATGACTCAATGGCTTTAAGAAAAGAGTATCGTGCTAGTTGCATAAATATACGGAAATAAAATTTACAAATTATAAAACTGTGTCCAACGAATATTACCAATAAGTTACCAGTAACCTCAAGGGATAGTTTACAGTCACTTACCGATATTTTACTGTAATTTAAATTTTTTTTATGCGTTATTAATTTCCTTGAAAGTTTTCGGCTTCCATTGCTGAGCGTAATTGTTTTTATAAGTTACGATTTTAAACATTTTTGTTTTTAAGTATAAGTAAGGTGACTTTCTGAGATGTCAATCTGATATAAATAACAAGCAAATAAATGAAATTTAAATGTAATTTAATTCATTTAATCGTATCATAAATAAATCTAACAATTTATTGGTAAATTTCAATAAAAAGTGGAACACGGATATTTCTTATTAAAGTAGGAAAACAATATTCTAAAATGTTTGTAATTTGTCGGTAATAATCTTAAAAATTTTTTTTAAAATAAATAGCTACATGTACCTAATAATATTTTATTGTAATCAAAATAATTATTTATATATTTATTTATTTATATATTTTTATAAATTTGAATTATCGCCACTGTAGCCCATAACACACTAATCTAGAATTTCATGTATTTTGGAAAAATCATGGCTTTTTTGTGCCATTAAAAACTGTGTATAGCTAATAATTCATGTTTCGATTATAATATATATATTTACTACAACAAAATTTTAATGTGTTTTATATTTTTAACCGGATAAGTGGTGCAGTGGTTAAAGCTTCGGCACTTGGACCGGGAGGTGCTGGGTTCGAATCCCATCAAGAGGCTAGATGCAAATCGAATTTTCATCATCGATTACGATCGGTGATGCTAATAAATACAACTAAGACCCTCTGATGGAGTGCAGAATTCCGTGTCACGCGCCGACCCACCTTCCATGTCAATGTACAGGTTGACATGGAGCTTGCAATGTGCAGGTGGTATACTGTAGTTGTGTAAGTAGGTGAAGTAGGTGGATTAATGATGTGGAGTGAATGAGTGGTATCACAATGGGCCTAAGTGTGCAGTAAGCAACCACTGAAACCTAACCTTTATATTTTTAATATTAAGCCTTTATGTTTAAAAATGTCAACAACAAAACCTAACGAATAAGCAGTTAGAAAGCATTAGAATCTCTAGCCCTTTAGTACCTTAAAATATTCCTGTAATCGATATTTTACAAATACTATGATTTAACCGAAAATTGGTTACACGAAATTCTCAATAACATCAGGATGGCGAAGCTATGATTTACTGGGTTCGCACTCGGCTCCATCCCAATTTGCCGGCAATTTGCTAGCCGGAATCTTCGCTACTGAATGAATTTTAGCAAGAAAATTTGAATTGTAATTAAAAATATAATATAAACGAATATGGAAAAATGGTTTGGCTTAATTGTAAAGTTTGGCTGTAAAAAAATAGCTTTTATCAAAACTCGCACAATGATCTGAACCAATTTTTTGCAAATTTAATTTAGAATATTTTTCTTACAGCCGTTTTTCGTATATGTATGCTATACACTTTTAAAAATATTTATTTACAAACAACGAACCAGCCGCAAAGGAGGCTCCCACGTTCGGTATGTCATCTCAATTCTCTGGGAATTTCCAATTTATGAGAAAACCTTGGTAATATCGTATAGATTTTTTTTATATTGACATTCGTTTTTCCCATAAATGCTATACTTTTCATAATATTTGCAAAAACACTTCTAATGAACCAATTCAGCCAAAAATTACTGGCACCGAATTCATGACATGTCAATGGGCGCTTTCAGGCCAACCAACAGTTGACAATACTGAGTAAAATTAAAGCCATCGTTATGAATATTTTTAAATCAAATTGGCAATGATTTCATTAATCATGATGTCAACCGTTGTCGCATCTGAAAGCACCAAACGTACCTTGTATACTGGAATATCCTCTACTCCAATTAGTGTTAGATGGGTGGAACATTGAATTTATATTAGCGCAGTCAAAATTTATTATATTTATTACAATTTTTAATCGTACGGAACATCACGTGATCGGTTGGTAACAAATTCTCTCGCGGAATCTATCTTATTTGTATATTAAAAATTATAAATATGTAATTTATAATTTGTGGCAATTAGAATTACACAGTTAAAGCGTTACAATTATTGTAGTTTCTGTAATTTTAATTATTTGCTCAGTATTTGTTATTTGTTTGCTGTTTTTGTAATATTTATTGAGCTTAATATATAATAAACTCACTCAGCATGTCGAAATACAAATATAGAGCATGTGATTGAATTCGTTCTTCTAATTTGGCTAGATGCAGTGCAACAATTCAGGATATGGTACTGGGAGTGCATTTCTTTAACTCTTGAGAAATTTGAAGCTCTCGCAGATAATAAGCAAGACAAGTTGTATAGCACAAAATAATTTCAAAATTGACACTAAAATGGCGATAGCACATACTCTCAAAGACTTCCAAAATATGATACATCTCCTAAATGATGAGGACCTTGTCGACACGATTCCAACAAATGGTCGAAAATTATTTACACCAAGGGTGATAAGGTTAAATTATGGTTAAACACTAAAACGATATAATCAATGATTTATTATCTAGAGTATATCTGATAACGAATAACGCAAATAACGAATGAAGATCTAACTATTCGACTATTACTAGTGAGATGGACATTAATAATTCTGAGTTTATCAGATGTATTTCTAATGCACTGCAATTATTTCACATATCAAATGGTGACGTTGATAAATGCTGCCGTCTTCTAAAATTTACAACAACGAATATATGGATTCTCGATTTTAATATTGGTTTGCTTCAATTGACTGCTTTGGAAAGTAGAAAACTTAGTGCGATATTAAGTTTTTTTCGACCATCCCACCCCTCAATCCAACCCCACACGTCTTAATGATAGTGGAGGATCACTTATTAACTTAATTGTTTGCAAAACAACGTTGCAGAATCATAGCTTCATCCCAATTTTCGGATGTAGCTGACAAGGGCAAGCCTTTCGAGTATTGATGGAATAGAACATCATTCATGTACCTGCCCCGGCTAGCTTGATAAAAGCCCATACTATGAGTCTATGATTTTCAAGTAAATTTTCGATGGTTTCAGGCTCTATTTCGCGAATAACTCTAGCATTGTTCTGCTTAAGGGTCTGAATTGTGTGATAAATTTAAATAATGAATAGACACTTGAGCTTCGCATCTGATTTATATAGTAAGATATTTTGGGTATTTTATTTTGAGGATCGAAGGCGAAGTTTTGTTGTCTATTTTAATGGCGTAATTTTTTTATAACTCACTGTTCTTTTAACGATAAATATTTCAATGAATGAATAAGTGATGCGCTCTATTGTTAATTTGTGGAAGTAATTGTGGTGTAGGAGACATCTGGTAGAAATATGACAACAAAGGATTATTATAAGTATTAGGAGAATTTTTGAAAATTGTAGTTAGAATTAAACAATTGAGGATATTATGATGTAATTTATGTGTATCTATTTGTGCTCGTGGCTTTGCAAATCTTGCATTGTTAGAAAAAAACTGCACCGATAGTGCGTTAGTGTTTTAAAGCGGATACGTGCGAGGAGAATTTTTGAGGATTTTCTAATTTTAAACAAACTCCAGGCAAATCAGAAATTTAGTGTTTGTGTTCTCAGGTAGTGTTTGATTTTGGGACACACAAGCTGGGAAATGAGCATTTCACGCCATTGCTGCTACGATATCTTGATATATCTTTTTACAACATTCATATTATCGCTTTAAGAATATTGATATGATAATTCATCTTTAAAATTATTGTTGTTCAGGTGATGGATGACTGGAAGATATAAAGTACCTTAATCGTGAATGATTTCGAGCTTATTTCACAAATTGTATGATATTTCGATATAGGGTTGATTCTAAAACGTCTATTTCTCCAGCCGAAAGTGTTTAAATTTTAATTTGCTATACTAATTTGGAATTATTTTACAATACCAGCCGTGTTTTACTATTCGAGCACTAACCGGCGCCGAAGGGAAATTTCTACTGAAACTGCAGCTATTATTCACTGGTGTCGCTTTTATACACATTTTTTTCCACTGGTGAGAACCAACATTGCGAAATATTTGAAATTAATTTATTAATGAAATTATAAATTTCTGTATAAAAACCTAGCTTGATAAGTCATAAGATTAATAAAAAGACAAATTACGGAAATTATATTATATGTACATATATTAAATACACTTTTTACTAAAACAACAATTTCGTATGCTTTTCTCAAAATCATAAAAAAAATTGACATTACGTCAAAATTTGTAAACGAGAATGGTTTGCTTTGGTTTAAGGATTGTACAAAACAAAGGAAATAGGGGCTCCTGATAAATAGGTAGCGCAAGATATTTTTTTATCGATTTTTAACTAGAAAGTTGAATAAAAAATCTTACTTTAGAATTAAATAAATTAATTATATGCAAAAATAGCGCGCTAAATATAAGTTTTGACATACAAACTTGGGTGCTCCTGATAAATCTATCAAAAAACACGGCTACTGTTTTTGTAGATAACCCATTACAGTCCGAAGGAATTGCACAAAAAATGGCAACCATACAATTTTTTCGTAAGTCGATAAATAAAACGAAATTTCATGAGCGCCTTCAAGTTGATCTACTCTGCCTATATACATAAACAAAACAGTGGTTTTCAACCTATGGTACACGTACCAGCGGGGAAAAATACAAATATGTATATAGAATATTTCCACCACGGATAAAAACCTACAACGAAAATATTGTATAGATTTTTTTCTGGGGGGATTTGGGGTTACCTCATAAATTATAATTTCAAATAGACTGAAATAATTTTACACTTTCGATTCCAATATATTTTTGTATTTTGATTTATTCAGTTTGAATGTATATACAGACATTCAGTTGTGTTTAAAACCGTTTTTTGACAATAAATAAAATATTTTTCTTATTTTAAGTTATTAAATAGTATTTTTAATGTATAACGCCATTTCTTGATGTAACCAAAATTTTTTTAGCTCGTTTATATTTTTTTTTGTACCGTCAAAATCCATACAACGAAACACGCATTTTCGCGTGAATAGTTCATAATGTGTTAAAAGAAATTAGTATTTTCCGATTGAATACTAAATTTGGTGTTCGGTATTTCAGTGTCAATGTTTACCGACGTTTTATTTTTACTTCGTCCGAGGTAAGTCAGATTAATATTGTTCCATTTTTTATAATTTCAAAAATTTATGAAAATACTTCAAATTAATTACAGAAAATTCATTGTGGCAATAAAATGGACAGAGGAAAAGCTTTGAGCGTGGCAGAAAATTCAAAAATTCAAGTTTAAGGATATTCCGATCGAAAAATAAGGATATTCCGATCGAAGTATTGGAACCAAAATAGGTTAAAGTTGCAACGTTGTCAATTCTTATATAAAAGACAAAGAAAATTATGGAGGAGGCATGAAATAGAAGACTTTTAGAGCGACAACGGAACGGGAAAATCAGCCTCCAATGCCGCTATATCAGCTGTAAAAATCGCAAATAATATAGGTTGTTCGAAGGGTCATCAAATCAAACAATGCCCTTATCTAATTAGGCGAAAAATGATAAAAAAAAACACTGTTAAATGGCAAGCATCGAGAACGTCGTGTAATATAAAGAAGTGATGGGTTGGTCTGAAAAACGAGGAAAAGTATTTTTTACGGATAAAAAAAGATTAATTTTGATGGCCCGGATCGATTCAACTATTACTTTCATGATTTGGGAAAGGAGAAACTAGTTTTTTCGAAGCGACACAGCAAAATCGGGGTGTTATGATATGGGGTGCAATCACTTATTATGGGACCATCGAATTACCATTTATAAAGGGTCAAATGAAAGCAGAGTCATACAAAACCATAATGGAAAGTGCTCGTCCGAACATCGATACCATTTTTGGACCGATACAATGGTTTTTTCAACAGGATAACGCGCCTGTTCATACGGCTCGTGTAATTAAAAGTTGGTTCCAAGCGGAGTATATTGAAGTTTTGACATGCCCACCATATTCACCTGATCCACCAATATTATTGAAAATGTGTGGGGATGGATGACAAGAAAGGTTTATGAAGGCGAAAGGCAATTTGAGGACCAGAGCTCGCTCATCGCAGCTATAAATGATGCCTGGAAGGATCTCCCCTTAAATTACTTAACATTTTTATACTATTCAATCTCAAATAGGTTTTTTGAAGTGATTTCAAATAATGAAGGTAACACTCACTAATAAATAATAAAAATCATTATTTCCCAAAACATAAACACTGTTTTATTTGTTGTTTATTAAGTGAACCTATTCTAATGATGCATTTTTTATTGGCACATTTATATAAAACTAAAACAAAAACTAACGAATCTCTCAAAATACCAAATGTTGTTTTTAAACTACGTAACTATGGTACTCATTGATTTGATTATTGAAAACCCTGTAAAAAGTTTTAACGTTTTTAAAAAAATTTAAAAATTATGGTGAACCTATTCATATGATTGGGAGTGGCGATGATTTTTGATAATTTGGACTCTTGTTGGGTGGCTTCCGTATCGAACCACCATCCGAAATTGATGACGATGTACCATTCGACATTCAAAATATACATAAATAGTGATAATAATGGAATTGAATTAAAAGATCCTGATATTGGTAACGCAATTGAGGTACCAAATGAAACAAGCGATCTCAAGGAATTAAAAAAGTTGTATATCAATACGATTTGGAAAGTAACACATTTGGATGTTTCATCAGACAAATATACATTTAACGGTAATGAATCTCTACCACAAGAAGTTCTCGAACTACAAACATCTCTTGAAATTTTCAATTAGTTTTTCGATTCTAAGTTTATTAATCGATATCGTTCGCGAATAAAATTACTATGCAATGGAAACTAACATCAAAAATACGTTTTCATAAACGGGAACAATTTGGCAAAACTCCTCGAGTTGTGTATTTTAACTTCCGTGTACCAACGAATAAGTTTGCACCGATACTAGTCCCATGAAGTGGGTAATGACATAATACGGGAAACCATTTCGAAAAAAATCATAAGTTAAGAGAATAATGTATCGGACACAAAACCAAATCACGATCGCCTGAGGCGATTGGAATTTTCTGGAAGTTCTTAATGAGATGCTCCCATTAAGAACTTTCAGAAGATTCCAATCGAGCAAAATATTTCTATTCATGAACAGATGTGCTCTACTAAAGATAGCAGCTACTACACATTTTTGGTTCAGTGAAATTTCAGGATTTACGTATAATTTTGAACTAGTTTCTGAACAAGAAAATAATAAACGTATCTTATCAGAAAAAAATTTGGAAGTTCATCAAATGTGAACCACCACGTTTACTTTGAAATTATTATTAAATTAGTATTAAATAAAGTTGGCATTCAATCAAAACCAACCGAACGTACTCTAAATAATAAGGCTCGAGGTTTTGTGATGGAAAACGTTACTACAATAGAAGACGTTGAAGTAAGTGTTGTCTTATGGAAAGAGTCAAAATGTGTAACATTACTCTCGGCATTTCCTGGTTGGTAATTTATCAGCAAAGGTGACATGGTGAACAGCTACATTCATAGCAAGAATAAAATCGTCCAGGTTGATTGTCTCCAATTCATCATGGAGTAAAATAAACATATGATTGGAGTGGACTTGTTAGATAGTCTCTTAGGTTGCAAAATAAAATTACGCTCCAAGAAGTGGTACATACGAATATTTCACGGTGGTAAATTCATGGTTACTTCCTAAAAGAATCGCTGGTGAATTAGGAAAATAGCATCTCACTGTAATGGATTTTAGAATTCAACAAGCTTTCACTGTGCAGAGTCAATGATAATTATAACTATTCAAAATGAGGCCGACCATCAACCAATGGTATTAGTCTTCAGTCTTCAGATAGACGTTAAACCAAAAAAGCCCAACGCAAGTCATATACCTTCAATAGACGTTCGCCTGAACAATGTATTGCATTTTCTCAACTGGACATCGGCAAGACAGCTAGTGTAAGTTACCTGGATGTTCCAAACTCACTTTTATAATGTGTGAAAAATTTAACATATATCTATAACCACGACTGAGAAGACTGATTATATGAATTTTATATTATAATTCCTTCATTATTTTAATTTTTATTATTTGTGAATTTAAAAAGCGCATAGGCTGTGAATAAACTATGTCATATTTTTAGTTATTTAAACTATAAGTTTGAAAATAAATAATATTATTATTTATGTTTGTTTTTTACTCATATATGATACAACTAGGAAAATCAATTTTCCGAGGAAACTACAAATAATTAGAATTTCTTATTTTCATATTATAAATAAGGATTAGAGAAATTAGAATATGGAATTTTTCGATAAAATAGAAAAAATGATGCATGGAAGGGTACGATTCATTCATTTCATTTAATAGTGATTAAATTAATTGCAATAATAATAATATATTAAAAAGATTCTTTTTAGCTGAGCCTGACTTTATAATATTTGGTTATTCAGGAGCCGCACATACTAAGTTTTATTGTGAAATGATTGCACTACTAGTACTTCTATTTCTTTTAGGTTTGATTTAGTTATAATAAATTCATGTATACGTCAAGAAACTATATTTTATATAGACTTTTTATATATTATTAGTTCATTTTAAGGTGCATGATTTTTGAAATTTCAGATAGTTGTAAAACTTAAATTTCAGGAAATTCACGTCTTGCTTTATAAGCAACTAATATAAATATCTAACATTAATATTTTATTACTAAAGAAAGGGCGCTAGTCATGGAAGAAGATAAATTATTAATCGCTGAATAAGTAGAATAGAATTGTGTTATCATTGTGTTACTAACTATCAACTATACCTAGGTGTCAGTTAAAAGACCAGGCCGATTAACATATTCAATCCTCTCGTGAGTATATCACCTTAGAGACAGACAACTGGACTGAGGTCACACAGTATATGTGGAAATTAAGGAGTTCAAATATCAGAAACGTTATAGTAAAAATAAACAAAAAAAGAAGATTTCAGATTTGGGTGCGAGCCTTGGTCGCTAGCAGCACGTACTATCTCAAAACTGCCCTAAATTCAATGAACGCAAACCAATTTGTACGATCCTTACCCCGATTAAAGTGATAGATGTTTACAGACGATTATATCACGAAATCAGGAATCATTGTAACGAAGATCAAATTATTTGTAAACCGTTATAGAGGCGGGCAAAATTATAAGCAAGTTCATATTTGATATATGTACTGAATTAATTAACAATTATTTGATTAGTTCAAATCTTACCGTTGTTAGTTTTGTGAGTCATTCCTGGCGTTTCCTTGAACTTTTACAATTTTTCGTTAAAATAAAAGTACTAAAATTACGAATATATTTTTTTAAATGAGAATAACTCTTGAGTATTTAATAGTTTTCTTATTTATTCGTCTTATGAATCTAAATTTAAATGTACTTGCCTACATTCTAGATAACGTTTTAAACAAATCAGTTCAAATTACAATATCGTTAACTCTAAAATTTAATAAAAGGTAAAATTACTGTAGCTCTCAACTCACGTAATTCACCACCCCAATTTTATACTGAGAAATTGCACTGTAGATCTATTTCTGAAATTTAACAGCGCACTCGAAGAAGAGATATCACCTCGCTGAACGAACTCTGTTAAATTTAATAAACAGGTTTGGGGTTGATCCCACAATGGGTTAGACCAGAGAAACAATATACAAAGTAATATGTAGTAATATGTAGACGAAGTACCGGTTTAGATCGGCAAACATACATACTTAGTATTATGCTCCGAATGTTTAATGAACGAAATTGTACTTAATATAAATTTATAACAATAATAAGTCTAATAATAATGTATAATAACATTATATGGTATGTTATCGTTTATTTTGATGCTATATATACATATATATTTATTTATATAGAGTGGGTGGGCTTGAACACAAAAATGGGTCGATTTTTCACCCATGTTTCGGTTCAAATTTATTTTATTTTCTATTTTATTTGCAATATAATGATAGAATCAAACCAATTTTGAGAAGTTAAACACGAAAATGTAGTAAAAGGATTTAGTCGATGTTTTGTTTTACTTTTTTTATATATATAATATTATGATGATTGTACAAAACTTTTTTTTTCCACCCCAATCACCCGTGCAATATATTGCCAGGGATACAATTGTTCGCTATATGTACAAACAATAATAATAATGAAGCACTTAGAATACAATATGTTATTTATTTTCAGGTTGAATTGTTTAAGAAGCTTACACTAAATTGCTTTTATATAGTTTGAAAAAAGTCGATATTTCGCTCTCTTATCATAATGACTGTAATTTTACATCCTGTCACCATACTCATGCTCTAAGCGTTCCAAGCGTTATTAAATTAAATTTTTTTCCGTACGATGTATACAATAATGTCGTATATATAAAACCTCTTTATATTTTTTGTACTCGTAATAAGATTTTTTATGACCTAATATATGAGTGTAACGCACATACACGACGGGCTGTGGTGTGCTGATATGAAATTAACAATAACAAAAATTTTTTTATGTACAACAAGGGTAACAATGAACGTATACACATAATTTTATTTGTTATTACCCTGATTACAGAGCTTTTAATGAAAAATATTACAGAGTAAATTTTGCGTCACCTACTTGTACATATTCATCTGGCACTGGAATTTTTCTATTAGATGTAGTAACTGTGGGCCGATTTAAAAACTAACTCTTTGCGCGCGCGGTATAGAAAAAAAACTTTCGTAAATTTTAAATGCAGGGAAATCGATTAAACTTTTGAATACCAACAAAAAAAGAAACAATTAAATGTCATTTTCAATTTCCCACCTTTTATAACAATCCGAAATAAAAACAACACAAAAATACGAAAACGTGATGAGTTCCATATAAGTTAATTAGACTTATTTCAACAGTAATTACACTTGATGTCCGCTAAATAATTTTTACTTTTAAAGTTTTATTAAAGTTCTCCCATCAGTAGTTTTCTCCCGAAAGTTTCCTTTTATATACATTTACGTTTTATTAAAAATTTAAGAAAACCCATTTTCCGTGCGTGACAAACAGAATACACAGCAAACTGAACAGAATTCAACATCAATTTGATGTATAATAAAAAAACAAACATGTTCAGCATGTTGTTACGTCGAAAAGGTGACAAAATCAATCCATACTTTTAGACTGTATGCCCACTTGCCATCCAATCAAGGTGTAAATTGAATTTTGCATACACGTTAATTTTGTGTGCGGTCGACGGAGTGGGGCAGGGACAAAGACCGAGATAAAATGTAGATTTTAATATTTTCCTGGAAAAAAACTTTACCAACTACCGACAACTACAATTGACTGTATAATAATAGTAATAAATAATATCATCATTAAAATAAAAAGTAAATTTTGAAATGAGAAAAAAAATTACCATAATTTCCATAAATTTTCCACAAAAAGCCACATTCATATATATATATATATATATATATATATATATATATATATATATATATATATATATATATAATATATATAATATATATATATATATATATATATATATATATATATATATATATATATATATATATATATATATATACATATATATACATATATATCACATATACATAGATATTGTTACTTGACTTTATAACTTTCACGATATAAATTTTCCACATTTTTCACAGTATTCATAATAATAATAGAGAAAGCTTCTTGTTCAAAGAAAAACTTTTCCCAAACAAAAAAATAATAAATGAAAATTAAATTATTTCAATTGTTTTGGTCGGTAAAAAGGATTAAACGTAAAATAAAAAGGATTGTTGTGTTTCGGGTATTTTGTGGCTTTTTAATTGGAAAAATCATATTTTTCCGTTCCCATTCTTTTCTCTCACTTTTGATCGACGAACTATATAGGTATACAAGTACTTCAATGATTAATGAACAATGATTCCGTTTTTCCTTTTATTTTTAAATGTATGTATATGTACTATATAAATTCACAAAACTGACCCAAAAATATTTCATGATATTCACTCTATTACCTCGCTCCGGAAATACCATTTACTCTTTTATTCATATTAGGGTTTAGAAAAAAAAATATTTTTCCTATGATAAACTAAAAAGCATCCGAATCAATTAAAAGCCACTTCCGGTATGAATAACAGGAACAGTAATGGAAAAATTAAATTTTTTTAAATCATAATAGGGTAGGTAGATAGATACGAGTTAGATAAAAAAACAATTTTCTGTGGCTAATTGAATTAACATATTACAATAAAAATATATGATGGATGGAAATGATAAATTTAAAAAGTTATCTCCTTACCTGCATGCACATTTGTTAGATTGTACAATTTAGTAACCTTATACTTAAAATACATAATCAATAAATTAAAACCGTAGAAAATCTCCAAAGCGATTATCTTCGTTCCATTTTAATTGATTTTTGATCATTTTTTCTCGTTATTTTCCTTTTTCGGTTTACGATGAAACCGACCAAAGTTCTCATTTTTACATTTTGTTCAATATATAATTTAATTATAATTTTCAAGCAAAAAACCAATTTGTTTTATTAGTTTTATGGAGAAAACTATTTTTTAAAAGATGAAAAATGCACATATTAGGGTTACTTTTTTTCTTATACATTTGTACATAAAGAGTTATAGTATTATATAAAAAGGTAAACCAAATAAATCTTGATGGGAAAGAACTTATACAAATAATGCGGTTTTGTTCAAAATTATAGAACCATCATGAAATTAGTAACAAGTTTTATTTCGTAACAAATTCAAATATGTACATTGTATCAAATGAAAACCTGTTGCTTCCCCATACTCTACAAACAGTATGATACATAAATATTTAATTTATACATTGTTGAAAATGTCAATTACATTTCATAACATAAAAAAAACACAAAAAACTTGAAACACAAAAATTAAAAAATACATAACGCGGTACAAAATTTTACATTCTCGTATTTGAAATCAATTAAACAAATTGATTATGTATGTATTACCACCAATCAACGTACTACATATGCACACATGTTTTTCGTCTGTCAGTCATTCAGTCAACTTGCGTCTACATGTAGACGTGGACATGTCGGCTTTTTCTGGGGCTTCAACATACAAATATTAAATTTAATTTATTTAATGGACAATGGATAATATAGTTTAAGCTTTCCAAATATTTAGTGATTTCAAATAGTTTTAATATTATAGTTATAAATATGTATCTTGATTAAAAAAGAAAATATATTACAATAGTTTAACGAAATTCTGGTCAGGTGGATGGGTGAGGGCATTACGCTTCTTATTTTGTAAGAGTACAAAGCGTACAGTTTAACAAGCGCTCCCATTTTTTCATTTGTCAAAGAAAGAACATTTTATACAAGCGACAAATAAGAAATTAATATTAAATTTTGAAAAAACAAAGTGCAATTAGTAGTAAATCTAAATGCGGAACGAACCCATTAAACTATTTTTTGTAAACATCATGCATTGTTAACTTTCTTCCAAATACTGAGAGAGGTAGTTTAATATGGGCTGACTACTAATAGAATATTATTTTCATTATCGGTTATTGATTAGATTAATGTATTTTGGCTGTGAACCTCAATAATAGAGATACATTTCAGTGAACTTATTCTTTGAGGTTCTTTCAAAAACTATTAAAGTTATCTTTGATGAGGAGTGATTAATAAATGCAATTTCGCTTCTATTTTGAGCCGAACGGCTACCCAGTTAGAAGATGCTTGAAATTTAATTTCTTACGATAGTTCATTTTCATTCAAAATTGTTCGACAAAGAAAAAGGTGTCTAAATAAGTTTGTCGTTTAATTTTCGTTTACATATTTGACTTTTCATTCAAAATATTTAAATGGACAAACAAAGAAAAGATGGTAATATGGTCGTAAAACGTGGGGCACATATATGTCGTTTCGTTCCGGCTTTTCAGTTTTTATATGAAAAATCTACACGTGTTCACCCTTGTGTTTAAAAATTATTTATGTGCTCAGAAAAACATAAAAAATAGTTTACTATGGAAAAATATGTATCAAAACTCATGACAATCTAATAATATTTTATGAAAATAGTCAATGCAAAGTTACATAATTATAAGAAAGTTGATTTTATGTTAAATAAAAGTATTGCATTTTAGTCGAAGAAAGAAAATTTGACTTTAGACAAAGAAAGTAGAAAGGAGAAAGTAAACATGAAGGATCGTCCATCCCCAAAAAAAAGAACTGTTGAACCATAAGTTTAACATCTTAAATATAATCTGAGTTGTCACTAAAAATTCCGAAATAACATTTTTCCTGTTCCCTGAACCAAAGCATAATTATTATTGACTGATATCGATCATAAAGTACCTTTCACGTCCGTCAATGAATACTATTTTGTTTATTCAAAGAACAAAAATTTAACTCATCTGCACAATTTAAAACGAATGTCAGAAGTAGTTTCATTTTATAGCCCGAGGTGCTTGAGGGTCTTACTGCTAATCCTTATGAATGATGGCTGTGAATTACAATTAAGCAACTATTCCACATTTTTTCCTGTGTCTATTTTTAGTGTCAGAAAACTAAATAAAACCAATAAATCGGGTTCACATAATAAGTTTGAGAAAGGTAAGGAACTATCTAACTAATCAATAACTAATTGATACGAAAATAACTTGATTATGTAACTTTAAAAATCAGGTTATCGTAAGATTAAACTTATTTTAAATATGTAATTATCTTAGTGTGTGGATACTAAATATATTGTATTTAACTGAATAAAAACAATCAAACGTACTTATGTTTATGTGATCGATTCCACGTTTGCTTGCTCATCCATAAACGACTTATTCACAAGGTGGAATTTATCCATCGAAGAATAATGTAATCTTACATAATAATTTAGGTTTGTATCAAATAGAGATATCAGTAAAGAATTAAAATATTCACAAGGAATAAGACTTCTGATATACGTCTATTTGATGGTGTTGTTAATTTCACTGATCACCACCAGAGGATTCAACTAAATTAGTGCTAGTAGTTCTCCCTAGAAGAAAACCGTGTAGTGATTGACATATGATTTACCAAAAAATGTAGGAATATATTAAGTCTAGTTGAAATGGGATATCGGGTCTTTTATCCAATTTCAAAATTGGGTCTGGCTACCAGACAAATAACTGGAATGGTCAAAGAGACTAAAACCGGCTGAATATTATAATTGGAGCAAAATGTTTTTGAATTTCCATCTCTTTGTGATCAGTATATGTTTATGAAATTTGGTAGACCTACGGATACTAGGGAAAAACTAGGTTTTTTAACCTTTTCAAGATACACTGCTGTTCACTAACTTAAGGCCAAGCGTTATTGACTTTTATTCCTGTTTTTATGGGCAAATCTGATTTGTTTTAGCAATCTACTTCACCTTCAGTTATAATAAATCGGATTAACAATTTGTTTTAAAGTCAAGTATCGTTAGGACATGGTTTTCTTACTTTTAAAAACATTATTTTTGTGTACCTCATTAGCTTAGGCCAGTTGGAATAATACGTTTCAATTAAATATGAAAATTAACTTTTTTTAATCTTTTTGTTTTAAATAAAAGGGCAATACTTTCAAAGTGATATTTATAAAAACAACGATAGCAATGGCCAAAGGAAAACATTTAACGCCTTAAGAACGTACCAGAATCGTAGAATTTAAAGAAATGGCTCTTACCAGTCCTACAATAGCACAAAAACTTGGGCGTAGTAAAACTGCGATAAACAACTACCTCTCTTACCCAGATGACTACGGTTCCCAAAACCGAGGATGCACATATTCTGCCACAAGTATCATAGAAAGACGAGTCATATTACGAAACGCAAATTCGAGGAGTTAAAGCCGGTATATCGACCGTGCGATGGGTTTTCCTGAATAGCAAAAATATACGCCGAAAATGGGAATAAAAACCAATTTTAAATTCACAAAGAAAAACTTTGATCGTGAAGTAACTGAAGAATGTGTGGAAAAGGATAGTGTTCTCAGACAGGAAGAAATTTAACATCGATGGCCACGGTGGTTACATGCTTTATAACCATGATTTGTGGAACGATGAAGTAATTTTGCCGCGTCATCATAGCAGAATAAGAGGTGTTATGGTCCTGGGAGCTAAAACCTATTATGGCACAATTCTGCAGTTGAAAAACGTAACTCAATGGTAAGAGATATAAAAATATGGTCCAAGAAAGTTTTCCTCAAATTAAAAAAACTGTTCAACCACTGGAATGGACTTTGCAAAAAGATAATGCACCAATTTACAACGCCAGGATTACCAAAAACTGGATATCTAAAAAAAAATTTCATATTTTAATATGACCGCCGTACTCCCCGGGCCCAAATATAATTGAAACTGTTTCGAGGTCGCTGTCATGAAAAGTGTACGAAGGAGAACGGAAGTTTGAGGATGTGGATGCTTTAATAGTGGCCGTACAAGTAGCATGGACCGAAATAATTTTAACTTACTTAAAATCATTATCATTCACTATGTAGTTGAATTTTCGAGATTATTAATAAAGATGGGATCGCAAGCATTATTAAAGAGTCAATAAAGTGAAATCAGGACCTATAATCCCTACTTGACTTCAAAACAAAAGGTTTAGGCGATTTCTTATAATTGAATGTTAACTAGATTGTAAAAAAATCAGATTTGGCAATAAAAACAGTCATTTGACCACAAGCTGGTGAACAAGAGTGTTTTCGGTAAAACAGTATTTATTCCATTAATCCTTTTCGTTTTCACATCCCTATCTTGGTTGTTGTCTTCCAGATCGAGGACGTATTGCAGGCCAATTTTGGTAGTCTTCGGCACAGATCGATGACAACATAATGTACATATATGGAAGATTTATCCACTCATATGTTCGACTCTTCGACAGGATATTACAGTTGTGTGCACTTCAATAATCAACCCAGATTCGAAATATGTTTGCCGATTCAAGCGCCACAGCTTTAGCCACTGTACCATTTGGTCGGTGTCCAAAGGTCTTTATTTCATTTAAAACTTTTATTTGCAGACAAAGAAGAGCTGCGTCAAAGGTGGTTTCATAGTAAATCGTAATTATCATAGGAACCGGTTTAGTGTCGATTTTGGTATGCATTTTTCCCGGAACCAGCATTTTTTGGTACACCTGATAAGAATTTTGATGTATTTTTCATTACGTTCTACCTTCGAAAGTCTTGTTCCTAAAATTGTGTCAGTATAGTATATATGTTACGGTAAAAGTCCGAAATCGGTAAATGTCCGAATAAAAATTGGAAAACCCTGTTTTATTTCTGCGACATCTATAAACGAGTGTCCTATATTCTCGTAATGGTTTTGTACAAATTGGAATTCCGAATAGTAGGGAGTAGCGGCTTTACTAACTCTCACGAGCTCGTGGGAGCTAAATGTGTCCCTTATGACGCATAACCTTCTGATGGGGAATAAATGAAACTACGGAGATGTAGGGAGGAAAGTCAACAAACATTTTGTAACCATTGGACCTCTGTACAACCGAAATTTAATCGTGTAAACGAATTTTGAAAATCTGCAATTTTGAGATTGTCACTTGCGTAAAAATAATTAAATGCTCAAGCTGTAGAAAACGTAAATTAGGTCTACGTAAAACGTAAAGCTGTAGGTAAAGACAATTAAATTAAATTAGTTCATGTATTTATTTAAGCAAAAAATGTTTAATAGTAGTTTTGGATTTGGTAAACAACGAGAGAAATCTGAAAACTTTATGAATTGACAAGAGCTTAGCATAAATGGTCTGCGAGCGGCTCGAAAACAGCGATCAAACTTTGTTATTCTAAGATGGACAACTAACTACAGTCCAATCAACATGCAGATATCGATGTCGCGAGGCCATGCTAAGAATATTACATTACGGTTATGCATAACCATCAGCACGTTGTACAGTTGCACTTCGACTGGGGTCATAATTGTATTCATTTACATCATCGAAAGTACTAAAAAGATGAAACTCATCTTGTACAGATGACTGTACTCTTGCAACCTGCCTATAACAGGATTCGAACCAAGTACCTCCCGATCCCAATGCTAAACTTTTAACCCCCGTGTCCATTTAAGAAAGTTGACTAGTTCCAACAATACGTCGAAAAATGGATAGCTCGAAACACCAGAGCTATCGGACAAACAAATAAATAACTAAACTTCTCCGTTACAAGACATTTGAAAAATGAACTGATACATTTCCAAGTGAAAATCGAATACTCGATCGAATAGAAATTTAACTAATACTTCCACTCTAGATTTATAGTTATTAGAACCGGATGCGGAGAATTGAGATCAAATAAGACTGATGTTTCTTCAGTGTGGCATTGGACGGAAGAAATTACTCTTATTAGAGCAGACTGGAAAGATTTAATCCAGTTATATAAATACTACAGTGGAGGAAGTAGTTCCTACTATCGGCAAATCAAACCTGCCCGCTCCTCATAAAATATCACTATTTGAGTTGTTGTTACTCGTAAACAAGGTCTACAAGGTTTTTACAAATGCTAGCCAAATTTATCCAAGCCGTGTAAAGATGCTAAACTGTTTAAAAATTTAGGCCATTGGGTATGTACTGGGCCCAAGAAAAATAATTTTATGCCACTGGACCAAGGCGCGAGATTAATTCACATCAAAATAACCAGAGTGCTAGCAACGTTAATCTAGGATAAATCATAACATTATGAGAAAATATAGAGATTATTGAAATCAGAACAGTGTCTCCATTCAGTTTTAACTTTCGAAAACGAAGAGATACGTATGTATGAACTCCAATATTACGACAGCATTGAACAAGGTTTGAGTAATATACAATATCGAAGTTGAAAACAACAGGCGATGGATCAAGAATTATGCCTGTGCAAATACAAATGAACATTCATATACGGTGATTGCCAGAGAGAGAGATTAATTTCCCAGATTAGTATTGGTAAAATAAAATACTAGAATACGAAAATCAATCTGATTTTTTAAATTCTTTGTTGAAGCTAATCAAACGTTTTTAACTGCCAGGCGAATTTATTTTATATTTATTTTGTAAGTATACAAAGTTTGCAATTTAAATATTTTGCGTTTACAAAGAGACTTTTAGGTTGTCTTTAGTTTTTTTACATTTCAAGAATATTCGCGAACCAGCAAATGTATTGTACATAATAAATTTTTGGGTGTATTTATTGAAGTTAAGGAAAGCCCAAAATAAATCATTTAGTCAAAAGTCCTCCCTATGCAAAACATAGCATATATCATATTTTCAGATGACTCAAAATTTAGTTTCACTCCTTATAACATATTTTCTGTGATTGGGAAAAACTTCAACTCCGGTGTCGTATATCAAAAAAATTCGCAGCTTCAACAATATTAAGTCTTTGTTGGCAAACTTATTTTAAAAGCGAATCCTATAGTTTTTTTTATAAGTTGAATAGACAAATTTTAAATAAACAATAATCAAAGAGAAATTATACGTATTGTATCAAATTAATTAAGGCATTTGTGATCTATTTAGAACAAATGCCCGGATTGGATTTTTGGACGCTACGTATTTTCGTTTAAAATATAAAAGATCTTTGACCTAATATACTAGCTCAACGTAACACAAGAAAAAACTATAATTAAGCTAAAAACTCCTTCGATATCTATTTATACTTTGTGCACGGCGGTATACTACAATCATCAAATCTGAAATTATGTATATATATTCAGAACACCTAGAAAATTTAGCGCAACTCTATGCAATAAATCACACTGATTTCTATCCAAATACTAAACACAAAAACACCATAATGTATTGTTATTTAAATTATCGTGAAAAATCCAGTAGTGTTTTATGTATTTCATCCTCTGTATAATATTGTGTGCAGCTTTGGTGTTTTTACAACAATCGGTTGTTTCGTTTAGTTTGAATAATACAAAAGAAAATCACTGTGTTATAATATAAAACTAATAATCATAATAATAACGATAATCATAATAATATTGCATTGTGCCAAACACACAAAAAAGCTTTCCTTAGTATCAACATTATCAATTTTGTTTAAAATTTACAAAAGTGGGAAGCACGACAATCATGATATTATGATGATCATCATTCACAACTGAAAAAATATAGTTGGTTATATATATATATATATATATATATATATATATATATATATATATATATATATATATATATATATATATATATATATATATATATATATATATATATATATATATATATATACGACAAAGCTGTTGTTGCTTTCTACATATCCGTAATCATACATATCAAGTGAAAAAATTCACAATCGGTGAACAACAAAAAGAAGTAAAACATTACATAATGATCATGATAATATAATGAAAACGTAGCAAAAAAAACATCGCGCGCGACATGAAAAACTAAAATGAAAATTTATAATGTTACAAAAAAAACAAACCGAAACAGGAAAGGGGGGGGGGGGGGCTGAAAAACTAGGTTGCATTTATACCTTCTTTTCCAAAAAAAAATGGCAACACAACATTGTCATCATCATTATTATTATTATGTTGTATTAAAACCCACACAACCATACATATTCACGTAACACAAAAGCTATGTGAAAAATAAAACTATTGAATTTTCTAGTTTTTCCTTTTGTCCTCCTGCTGCTGATATTGTTGTTGTTGGTAAATAGTTATCAAAAGCCTTTTATTAGGTTTCTGTTGTTGTTGCTGCCAGAGTTCAAATTTAGTTTTATTTGAATTTTTTATTAAAAAAGTTTTGTGATATAGAAAATGTGTGTACACACATATACTCGTACACACAGTAGATATACAGCAGGAGATTGGAGGAAAAGATAATTTCGAAAGGTGTTAAAGTGTAAGGGTTAAAGTAAACATGATGGTATCGTCGAAATAACCAGTGGACTACAAAAATGTCAACACACGTTAATGTATGTATGTGGGTGTGTAAACGTCTTACATACATGTCGCATAACATTTGATTATTTAAATAACTAAAATAAAAAAATAATTGTACTTACGAGGCGGTGATCCAGAAACCATATAATCCGTTAATAATATTGATAGAAATGATAAAATGGCTGCAAATATTGCGACTACATTCCTAGTCGCTGGCAGCCTCATTTTTTTGTATGTACAAAAATTTCTTTTTGTGTTTGGTTTACTATGTGAGATTAATATTACTTTTGTGTTTTTTATATAAAACGTATCCTTAAAGATAAATAAATTTTGCTTAAATATATATAAAGTAATTCTTATCTAAGCTAAAGCGGTTGTATTTTTAAAATAATACTTTGTATAATGATAACGATGGATAAGAACAATCTTATAATGATTGTATTGTAGTCCGTAGTTTTTCTCTTATTATTATTAATCTCAACATTAAAATACCTTTTGCGTAGTAAGAAAAAACAAAAAAAAATAATTAAATTAATAAGATATACTTTTTACCTTTTGTCATCGAATTCTTTTTTAATTTTTTTAATTTTTTCGATGACATTAGTATTTTATTTTGTTGTTATTTTAAAAAAGCTCTGATGGAATTAATATTATTTCACAGGAAACTTAAATTATCAAAAAATTCCGAAGTAAAACAAAAAAAAACAATTAGATATGGTACATCACTTTGATTTGTGTTTTATTTCACTTTTGGGTATAATAAAATGAAAAATACAACAAAAAGAAAGCTTTCTCCGGCATAACAAAACAATAACAACGACACTTAACGGATATATACACAGTAAATTACAAAAACAAAATTTAATTTTTTGTATTTTCCTCAACTAAATGCGATATGACGATGATGGATAAAAGAAAAATCAACAAAATAATGGCTAAGAGCTCAAAGGAAACTTTTTTTGGAAATGATGTGGATGGATAATTTTCACAAGTAGAATTTAGAAAAAAAAAATTTGGTTCGCAAGAAATCGTGTATTCCTTTTATTTTTTCGTTTAAAATTCACTAATCCGTCACATGAAAAAAATGAAAATTAATTTCCATTTAAATTAAAAAATACACAATACAATAACATCACTAATTTTCTTTAGTACATTTTTATTCACAAAAAATCACTTTTTGCTCACTCTTCAAATTGCTTTTTTCTCTTCATTTTTTTTTTATTTTTTTAACTCACAAAAGATTTATTTTCATATATTTTCTTTTTATATATACATGTTATATTAAAAATATATTTTAATTGAATGAAAATGTTTGTTTAAAAAATTAAAAACATATTTTCGTGAAAAATGAAAAAATCGGATCACGCGAAGAAGCAAAAAATCATGTTAATGTGAAGCCGAAAGAGATGCATGTGTGGGTTGATTTTGCGAAAGGCAATAGAAATCGTTTGCTGTTACAAAGGTTTAATTTTTTCAAAGAAATGATAAATTTATTTTAGAAATGTTGCTTAGGCTGTTCCCGTGCATCAGTTAACTAAAGCACGTTTAACCTAGAAATTATCCAGCATCCATCTCAATTATAAAAAAAACATAAATCATTTAACCAAACATTCAAAAACTCATTAACTTCATAAAACTAATAAGACAAACATTTTTTGTTTGTTTTCATCATAATTTTTCACAATAGGAAAAATTAAATTAAAAAAATATAAAAAGAAGAAAAACCCTATTGTTTCCTCAATTAAAGACAATCAAAACACAAAAATAACGAGAAAGACAAGAGAAAAATTAATTTTCTTACAAAAAAGAAAATTTGCCTAGAGGCCAATAAAAAAATCTCGTCCAAAAACTTTTCACTAAATTCTCTTTATATATTTTCGACAATCACATTATTACGAAAATTTCCAACTTTTCTTATTTGTGTTATCTAATTTTGTTGGCAATATATAATAATAAATAGACAACAAGAAAAATTTATAATTGCATTGAATACAAAATTGGAAAAGTTTTTTCTGCATGATTTTTACACCTAGAGGGCGATTTTTCGCAAAAATGTTCATTCAATTTTCAATATTAATCACTTTTAATAATTTTTCACACATAAAAAAATATAAAGAATTTCCTAATTATGTCATATAGGTTTGTAATCCATTTTTGGCAACACACGCTTTTCGGTAAATGACGAGAAAAAAAAATATTCCCGTGCTAAACTACTATGATAATCGTTTTTGATTTTTATGCATTTAAAAAATCAACAATAAAAAGCAAAAAAAAGTTTAAAACAGAAAACTAAAAAAAAAATTAAAATGAAAATTTTATGAAATACATGTTTCCGACATGCCGACAGAGAGCGCACTGAGCCGTATCTGGAGGAATTTTACAAATTTTTCCACTATTTTTCCCCGGCCTATTTAATCAACAAAAATATTTTCTCCGATTTTCCTCATATTTCTAAATTACAATGTTAAGCTACGTACGGGGAAATACTAACAATTTTAACAATCGGGGAAATACTAACAATTTTAACAATCAGGGGCTATTATACTACACATATTTTTTCCCTATGTTTATATGCAGGGGAAAATATACATTTTCCCTTATTCACATTGAATAGGAACTCACAAGAATATTTTTACTTCAGTCAAATTCGATTCGCTGTACAAGTAACTCATATAAATTCAGTATAAATTGCAAAAAGCTATAAAAATTTGTGTGCGAAAAACGTGAACAGTTTCTAACTGGGTTGTGTGATAATATTTTGTGACAAGTGAATTTTTGTGTTGGAATTTTTCACAGGTAAATTTTTTTAAAAATGTTCCATTTATATGTGTTGTATATACTCGTATGTTCAATGTAACTTAATTATAAGACAAAAAATTGGAAAAAGTGAAAATAAGATGTTCGCTGTGATAAGTGTATTTATTTTTTCTTATTCTCGTATAATATATATATATATATATATATATATATATATATATATATATATATATATATATATATATATATATATATATATATATATATATATATATATATATATATATATATATATATATTTTAAAACACGAAAACTAAGGAAAATTTAATGTGACAGATTTTGACATACACATGTTCCGCGAGGAAAATGGGAAAATTTATGTGCATTTATAATGATTGAATATAATATAAAAATAGCTCTCTCTAATAGCAAAAAAAGGATATACCTTTTTGGTGTATATATTATATAAAATATTTTCGACCAACAAACACGGACCGTTCCTTTCCCCGACCAATCGCACAACAACAACAACAACAACAACACGTTGAAATTTGATTTGGGTTTTCAAATATGTATTGTGTTTGCAAGTTAATTTAATCAATATAATATATAAGGAAAAACATAATCCTGTATATACATATCTTTATGATCCATCCTCTATTTTTAGTTTTTCATCAATTTTTAATGATGGTTTAGGAGGAAAACGAGGTGGTAACAAATTATTTTTTTACATTGTACTCCTCGAAAACTAATCTTGCATGTTGAATACCAATGTACCATTTAAAATTCATATACTCTTAAAAAAATAGATTTACCGCATAGAACATACTTTGAAAAACAGGCATACAAATTTCAGGAAAATTAATGAATAGAAATCAATTAAAATTTTCAATACAATGCAATTAAAATCGCAAAACAAACCTGTGTATTGAAATCTATTTTTGTATTCATTACCATAACAAAAAAGCTGAATTCACACCTCGGTATTATGTATAAGATTCGAATATAATTTTTTAAAAAAAATATTGTTATATTTCTGTGAAAATTCCATTAATTTAAAAAATATACTATATATATTATACACCTAAATAATCCACTCCAGCGACAAAAAAAATATGAACTTCTGAAAAGACCTTTAAAATGACAACAACCGTAGAGAAAAATGTACATTTTCCCATGGGTTTCCTTACATTTCATCCTTTATAATGTTTATTTATTTGAATTTAGTTTAGAAGACTGCTATTAAACCCTTTAAAGACGAACAGAGTATTGAATATAAACACGTTTGCGATAAATTCCCCAATAGCACCAACAAAAATTGGGCTAAAGGATGTAAACAAAATTACATCAAATTTCAATCTACCTTTCATTTTTATTACAATTTTATTTATTTGATGGATTGAAGGCGACAGATATTTTCAGTTTTTTCAACAACGAAAATAATATATACCCATCCCTGCCTATTAAGATATTTTGTAATAAATTTAAGATAATTTATTTGTTATTTTATTGTTTATTTAACATGAACGATATAAAAGGTAATCCCTTTCTCGTTCATCATCAATAGTTCTAAAATCGACAAATATTATTCAGATTAATGATTTACCCCAAAATTACTACAATAAAAATGTATAAAAATGAGTTGAAAAAATCTCAGCTCAATTAAGAAATTTTTTGTACCGCAAATTACAAAAAAAATAAAAAGTACCATCCCGTTATGATCTTCTACTAAATTCTCTTGACAAATTTTTTTTTGTTATCTTTTTATGTAAATTAAAAATTAAAAATAAAACAAAATCATAAAGTAAAAAATCCTTTCTACCTCCTTCGCATCATACTTATTTATATCAATCGTGTGTCCCACCACATCTTTCCAAAAGACAAATAAAATTAAATAAAAAATTTAATGGCTTTTAACAAAGTGCGATGAAAATGATGATAAAATTCGACACTTTTCATTCTGAATCTTTTTTTTGTTATGTTTTGTTTCAATCCATTAAATAAATTTTTTCCTTTTTTTTGTTGTTGCTCCTGCTCCTCTCTCTCATTCGGATGTGGAAAATTATTATTATTTGACAAGTGGATGGATGGAATATAAAAATGATTTTCGTTTGGAATAAAAAATATAATATATAAAATAAAAGACGAACATAAAATTAAAGAAAAACTCTCAGGTGTGAAAATTATAAAAACGACGAAACGAGATGAAAAAAGTTCATTTTCAATTTCAAAAAAGTAAATAAATAAAATGTAATAATGATAAATAAATAAGGAAACATATATATCTCGGAGTGATAGATGATGAATATTTTATATCATATTTTCAATTCTTGGGAAAATTATTATTTTTCTCTTATAAGTAATCGGAAATTTGTCACTCGAAATGTGACACAAATCAATTAACGTGTATACTCGTAGGTATATTCGCATCGATATGATCAATTACAATTTTCGTATTCTTCCACTGATCAATATTTTCAAAATGGAATATTCGTAACACAGTCAAGAGAGAAATTTGTCATTTGCTTAATGTATTTGTTTGTATACAATTTAATAATATTGATGAACCTGTCAAAATATGACCTATTTCTAAATAATAGAAAAAGTGGAGCTTAATTTTATACTTCCTTTGCGATTTGGTTGGTTCTAAGGTATCTAGTAGAAAACAGAAACATGTTGAAAATTAAAAAAACTAAACAAATTGATTTGGTTATTTGGTTATGGTACGAGGAAAATCAAAACATAAAAAACTAAAGATAGAAACAAACAAAAATTTTTGGTGAAATGTTGCTCGTCTATTTTGGTGTCATACTCACGAGGTCTACACTATGCAAAATCGCTGAGTCTCATGATATTTTACCTATGTGTATGTTTTCTTCCATGTATTTTAATTATTTATTTATATTCTCAGTTATAACACAACTACTAGATTATTCAGTGGATTTACTGTCCTTTCAAGAATAACCTGCGTAGTATGTACAGCAAAATAAACTATTACTATATAAAAAGTAATAAGAAAATAACAATATTAAAACAAAAAAAAAACAAAAAACAATAATGATAATACATAAATTGCCTAAAATTAAAAATACAATTCAATATTTGACTTAAAATACTTTTTAATACTATTCTTAAATTTCAAAAATGTTTCAGATTTTTTTAAATTGTTAGGTATTTGATTATAAATAAATGGTCCCAAGAAGGTAATCGACTTTCTACCAAATTCAATCTTTATGTGATGGTAATTAATTCTGTCACAATTTCTAGTTTTATAAATATGATGAATACAATCAAATTTAATATTAGATTAAACTGAAGATATATGTAGTGTTTTATACATATATAACGTTATTTGAAATTTATGTAACACGTTAATGGGTAACATTAAATAATTCTCATTACAATATAGTTCCTTAGTTGGAAACAGAAATGGCAACCTATAAACTGATTTTAAACTTTTGTTCTGCATTACTTGAATTTTATTTAGCCTAGTCGCAACACCCGTCTAGGAACAAAATACGAGTATTTCCTAAGAAGACCTACAAGTGGAGCAATTTTGTTAAAACTTACTCCTAAATATTTAAATGAATTAACTCTTTCAATCATATTGTTATTCACTTTAAGTGGAGGTACCGTAACTATTGATTTATATGGGGAATGAAATATCATATGCTTAGTTTTAGATATATTAAGTGAGATTAAATTGGATTTGAAGTATTCTAATAATAAATATTTATCAATGTATTAAATAAATATTTATCAAACAAACATCATAACTGAACATTTTACTCTCATGATAATTTCCAAAAATTCAATTAAAATTTTTAAAATATGGACCGATTTAAATATGTATAATTGTTAACAAAAAAAAAAATAAATACGTTTTTTATACAGCTATAATAAACTATGACGTCTAAACAGTCGGAAAATGCGAAAAACATAACCTTTAAAGGTAATTTCAATTTGACATTACGTAAACATTAAATGTTTATTTTGTTGTGAAACACCCTCCTGATATTTTGCTGAGTATCAACATTTGTATAACATACTTACACATACTCTCAGCGATTTTGCATAGTGTAGACCGCGTGACAAGTAAATCAAATTAGCAAAAACCAAATAATTCAATCTTAAAATTGTTTGCGCTTTTTGAAACTAACACCATGCATTCATACTATGGAAAAAATTCCAATATCGGCGAGTATTTTGTATAATTTACGTGATTTAATTGATTAAAACTTATAACGATGGGATGAAAAATCCGGGATGCTTATCCATATGTATGACCCGGACTTCAGATTATGTAGAGATTAATAATCTAGATTTGTGAGTTAATCTAGATTTTCTTATAGACTTAAACAAGGAAGCTTAGTCTAATCGTTTAAAAATTTAGAGATTTGTTAGTTAATCTAGATTAAGTGCTGGAGCTTTACCTCATGTTTAGCGGATATGAGTGACAACATTTTTAATTCCTTTATTTTAACTTTTAATTTGTGTTTAACATTCACATTTCACAAAATAATATAAATTTTAAATGTGCAATAATTTTCTGTACACACTAGAAAATTTGTTTTGTTTATATTTCGCTGTATAACCAAAGAACAAAAAATATGATAGCTTTACGGTACGATTGCAATTTTTACATAAAAAAACTTAACCTGGATTACAAGTAAACTAAATTAGGAGAATCTCGATTATGAATACCTAGTCTGAACAAGGTTTGGGGTTTTCAAAATTTTCGGAACTTTTGATTTCTCTTCAAATTTTTAGTTTAATCCTTTTTGTGCATGGATGCACTTATCTAGGTGGCCGAGACGAGTCCCTTGTGTTTCTTTTAGGATATATTTTTATGAGTCTCCAATTTTTATTCAATTTAAGTTATGGAAAACTTTTGTTCCATAAAATTTTCATTGGCAAAAATAATTTCCCATTTAACTTTCTTTTGCAAATATTTACACCGAACTAATTGCATCAGTAGACAGAAAAAAGGAAATTGGATAAAAATGGTATGGACATATTTTCCCCAATTCCTTATTCCAAGAGAAAGCCAAAATAGTGCCCCAGGACACTATGTGGTACCAGTAGATTTTATTTCAATAGGTTTTCATCTTTCGAGCCACGATACGATCACCGAATTACCATGTGCATAGGAATTATTCATATCAAATATTTTCGATTGACACTGGATTGTCGCGGTACTGATATCGCATGAATTAAAGTAGCTTAACAGCTTTTTCTACTTGACTTTGAAAAGAAGTACTTATAATTTAATAAAGAAAGCTCCTCTTTTCGAGGAATGAAAGTGGGAATCCCACAACTAATCCTTCTATTGACTGAATTTTATGTATTCATTTTATTTCGCTTGCGTTATCCCATAATGGTATTTGTTGCCTGGTTTTGAGGTAACATAATCAAGTTGTTATCTTTGGATTACTATTGATTGGTCCATTTAATCCGATTCACTTAATAGTACGGATCTTTGCTCATCATTAATATGTGCTTATAACTAGCTTTTTAGCTTAAAATTTCACATTAAATAAGCGTACTCACTTCTAGCCTAAACTTTGTTTTTGGGGGCGCCAAAAAACACAAACAAATTTGTTTTGCGGCCCAGAATTTGGTATGTTAAATTGTTTTTCATACACCCCAATTTTACTCCTAAATCAAATTTAAAGAAAACCTCATTTGTTTAAGGATTTTTTTTGTTTGTTTAAAAGATGTCTTCAGCACTTATGATGTTAACGTCACGGAAACGGTTAACGGAATTCGACGTTTAAAATTGAGTTAAAGGACACTTTGACTACTCTTACTTAACAATCACAAACGTCGTAAGTTTTACGTCAGGACTATTTTGGTTATAGAAATAATCTGCTACAAAGTAGTGAAAAAATAAGCACCTCAACAAACTCGTTTTGAAAATAAGTTACGGTTATATATGTAACTTTTAGTTTTTAAGGTATCAATAGAAAAGGAAACGTAACTAACACAAATTAAACCGCCAATGCAATATGTCAAATAGCATTATGTAAACATAAACAAAGCGAACAAACATTGCACACACGTCTGCTTCAATAAATAAAATATTCAAAATTGAAGGTGCGTCTTTCTAGCAACTACCAGAAATTATATCGAATTTTTTTCGAGCGACTAAAATCGTCGCATGGTTCCTATACTGGTTAACATAAAAGTTCATCATTTTGAAAAAAATCGACTATAAATGTAAATGTTTTACTCGAGATAATATTTGTACTATTTGGTCATCTATCAAACAGTATTTTTGAGCTTAGGAATTTGGAAATTTTGACCTCATAAACATAAAACTATTATAAAATCTGTTGGTGGCTTTGTAATTTTGGTTAATTAGGTTTAGCTAATTTTATAAACGACAATCTTTTCAAATTCATCACAAAATTGTTTAACACAATATTGTCCATGCAACCCAATAGTTTTTGCAGCGATGTGTCATGTAACGAATGTTTTCTACGGTACTTGTAATTTTATGTAGTAAATTAGTAGAAAACGTAGAAAAGTTTGCTGCATATGAAAATGTGGGAGGCGCTGCTATCAATATTAGATGTCAAAAACGTTTTTTAAACATTTCCTGAATATTATTTCATTCAGTTGAAACCAATCAGATACAACAGAAATTCGAATAAAACAATTAATAAATCTAATTAGCACTGTGTCTGTGAAATAAATTGTGCTAGAAAGAAGATGACAGGGCCCACCATATAGCATCTATTCATATATAAAATAAACAAAAAGGCTACTTAAACATTTACATTTATTTAATAACTAATTAAAATAATTTCTAATTTATTCCTTATAGAAACAATATTTGTAATTTTATTTTTGAAAATCGATTTCGAAATATAATTTCATCATCAGTTCAAAATTACAACGCGAGTTGTATACTACTACTATAAGGAATAAATTACAAATTGTTTTAATTACTTATTAAATTTCAAAGTGACAAAAGTTAAACATTAGTGAAAAATGGAATCAAACCATAACAACACAAACAGTTTATTTGTATTATATTTTCATTTACTGTGGCGTTTTACAATTATTATACGTCTGTAGAAAACCAATGGTAGAAATAAGAATACCATCTTTTTTACGTTACTTTACATGTACTTTACACTTGTAAACAATTACGACTCATCTCTTGTTTTTTGTAACTAAAAGGAAGAATGTTTACAAAAAATGTTTAAAAAAGGAAAGACTAAAACCATTAAACCCTATATTAATAAATTTTAAAAAAATATATGTACCCGAACAAAATATAAATACACGACGATATACGAGTAATTAAATAATAATCGATGACATCATAACTTTGAAAATGAGAGATAACAAAAATTTTGTTAATTTTATGTCTAATATACCAACAGTTTTATCAAAATCAATATGTTTAGCGAAACTCAAAAAGTCAGGCGGAATTTTACCCAAACTTGTATTTCATTTTTTCGTTTAAAGAGCAATCTCAAATAAGACATTTTTACTTCAATCTCATTTTATCATGTTATTGATATTTAATTTCCGTTGGCGTGAGAAATTAGTAAGAATTACGAAATGAAAGTTGATTTATAAGAATTCAGGAATTTGATATACTCTTTTCAAATTTAAAAGTGTAGATACTGCTTAAAAACGCCAAACCGTTTTCTTTTCGGAATGTAAATAAAATATATTTCTTAAAACACGATATTACCTCAAATTAAATTAAATTTTCAAGAAGATGGCAGCACTCAACAACAAAAGTGAAGGAGTATGTTTGCGCATGCGTTGAAAGGTACTCACCGAAACATCATATCAGCCAACTTGGATGCGCAGTTATTATTTAACAATCGTTCGAGTGAGTCGATGTGAGTGTTTTTGTGAAAATGTAAAAATCGAGTATCGGGCTATCATTAAATATTTAATTTTTAAAGGCAATACGCCTACGCAAATCAAAGGCGAGTTGAACACTGGGTACAGGGATTCTGCAACATCATTTATCACCGTGAAAATTTGGGCAACTGAGTTTAAACGTGGCTGTACCAGCTTGGATGACGATGAACGTTCGGAAAGTTCAAATACTACAACCATGGACGATAACATCGCTCAAGTCGAATTAAAGTTAGAGCGATGGAAGGGGCTGTGAATATGTCCAAAGAACATATTAAATCAAGGTTTAGGCGTTGGTCACTTTGGACCATAAACGTGTTCGAAAGAACATTTCCACCGCTCTGTTAGCGCAGTTTACGCGCCGGCTAATTACTTTTGATGAAACTAGGACATGCCATTACACTCTAGAATGAAAAATACAGTCAAAACAGTGGACTGCTAAGGAGGAATCGGCTCCAAAAAAGGCAAAGACTATTCCTTCGGGAAAGTGATGACGACTGTTTCCTAGAACAGTCGTGGAGTGATCTTAATCGATTATATTTAAAAGGAGAAACCCATTATAGGAACATAGTAAACCATTATTGCAGAAGGCAGACATTGCGGAAAAACGGCCACATTTGCAAAAACAAAATCTTGCTTCACTCAGACAATACGCCGTTTCACACCTCATGGTGAATATCCATGAATTACGGTTCGAACTGCTTGACTACTCTCCGTCGAATGAGGAGCTTATGGCCCTATAAGGTCATCATCTTATTGAAGTTGAAGAGATGGGCCCCCAGCATCGCTGGGAGGAGCGTATAAACTTACAAGGAGACTATGGAAAGAAGTAAAAATGTCGTGTATCTTATTGTTAGGTCGGAAACTTTCCAGACAGCTCTCGTATATATATATATATATATATATATATATATATATATATATATATATATATATATATATATATATATATATATATATATATATATATATATATATATATATATATATATATATATATAATATATATATATATATATATATATATATATATATATATATATATATATATATATATATGTATATATATATATATATATATGTATATATATATATATATATATATATATATATATATATATATATATATATATATATATTTATTTATATATATATATATCGATCTTTCCCAGGAAAAACATAGTAACTACGAGGGCGGAGTGAGAAGTCTGGTAAAAATGAAACAACGAATAATATTTTCGGTCAAAAAAAATTGATTTTTCAACGTAGTTGCCTTTTAGCTCGTACACTTAGTCTAACATTTTTCCAATTTTTCGATCCCTTCCGAATAATACGATTTCTCCAACCCTTCAAAATAGGCGTTTATTGCATCGATGATCTCCTCATTAGAGCCGAATCTCTTTCCGCCGAGCCATTTCTTCAAGTTAGGAAACAGGAAATAGTCGCAGGGGGTTAAGCCTGGAGAATATGGCGGATGTCGAAGCAATTCGAAGCGTAATTCATGGCTTTTGGCCATGGCAGCTACACACGTGTGCATCCGTGCAATGTCTTGATGGAAGAGAACTTTTTTCTTCGCCAAATGCGGTCGTTTTTCTTTCAAAACGTCGTTGAAACGGTCCAATACGTTACAGTAATATTCGCCGTTGACTGTTCTCCCCTTTTGAGGTAATCGATGTGGATTATGCCGCGTGCATCCCAAAAAACTGTGGCCAACCTTGTTGACCGACAAAACCGCCTTAGCCTTCTTCGGCGCAGATTAGCCGGTAGAAATCCACTGTTTATACTGTTCTTTGGTCTCCGGTGTATAGTGATGGATCCATGTTTCATCCACAGTTATGAAACGACGCAAAACTCCTTTTTATTTCGCTTAAACATCGCTAAACCTACCTCTGAAGTTGTCACACGTGTACGTTTTTGTTCGATTGTAAGCAAACGTGGGACCCAACGCGCGGATAGCTATTTTGTATACAAATGTTCGTGTAATATATTGCGCATACATTCATCACCTATTATCTCAGCTATCTCGCACACTTTCACTCTATGGTGTTGCAATACCGTATCCTGAATTTAGTCAATCATTTTTGGTGTAGTGACTTCATTTGGGCGTTCTGAACGTTCGGTATCAATTGTGTTTGTACGACCACAACGAAAATCAGTAAACCATTTGTGAATCATTTTAATCGATGGTGAAGAGTCCCCATAATATTTATCAAGCTTTGTTTTGGTTTGCATAACGGGTTTTCCGCGCAAAAAATAATGTTTAATTAACACACGAAATTCACTTTTTTCATGTTTGCAAAAAAAAAACAATGGGTTGTCTGTTTTCAATGGCTGTCAAAACTGAACTAAATGACAGATCTGTCTGAAAATTTTAATTTGATCTAGTGACACATGATATTGACACATGACATCTGGGATTTGCGATTGTGGCGCCCTCTGTTTCAATGTTACTAGACTTCTCACTACGCCCTCGTACTATAATAATACCAGAAAGGTTTTTGTCATGACAATATACTTTTATAGATAACCGGTCATAACCGTTAATCAACTAATTCTTACATTAGTTAAAGATGATGAATGGCTATATTTTTTAAATATTTATTCATAAATAACATATTACGGTCATACAATTTTCCTCTTCAAGCTTAGGCAAATTTTTAAAACGGAAATTCTGTTTTTTTTTTATTTTACATTGAGATTTTGGGTATGTGGAATCTTTTTCTCGTTTAATGGTGTGCTTTTAATAGCGAAAATAAGACAATTTTTGAAAATAAGAAGAAAAGTAGCTTCTTCATAATAACGAAATGCATATCTCATTAATTAACTTAATAGCTACCTAATTTTAGTTTAGTCGGACGATATTTCATTCGATTGCCGCTTGCTAAAAAAGGAACAGTCAATATAATTAATAATTGGAAAATTGAATTTATGTAAATAATAAAACAAAAACAAATCCGCCTACACACCATGTGCCTTTTCAATTTCCTCTCCACTATGTATATAGAAATTTTTTCCTATTGACAAAAAGCATACTCACACACACACATACAACAGGAGAAAACCAATATATATATATTTATATATTTTAAAAATAAAAGTTAATTCAATTTGATTCGACTTTCTCAGGTAGAAACTTAAAGAAAAGCAATAAAAAAAATCTCCAGATTTTCTTCTTCGGTCTTGAATTATTATTATTTTTATTATGATTATTGAGTAAATGAACCAGATTAATTCACAATAAATTTTCCTTATTTGTGTGTGCCTCTGTGTGTTGTATGTAATTCCCATCATCATCGTTAAATCTTTAATAGCTTTTCGAATATTTTTTTTTATCAACCTTTTTTATTTTCTTTAACAAAGTTTTTTTTCGAGGTTTTTTGGCAAACAATAAAATAAAGAAAAGACATCAATCCAATCCTCCATTATACCTTTTTTTATTAATGACTGGGACGATCAACAGAATCATTATCATCGAGGCAAAAAAAATAAATTTAGGCACAAAAATTCTTGGGGTTTGAAAGATGTTTTGTTCTCCATATTGAAGGAAAATTAAGAGGATAAAAGGGTGAATTACACAAGAGTTTATTTCGTATATGTGTTCTGTGTACAGTTATCTGATGGTACAGTAAAGACAATTAAGGTAACTTTATTGTCGATTGATCAAACGTATGTCGCTATATTGAGATATAAAAAACAGAATCACTATGAACGCCTTATATAATAAAATGAAGCCATCGAAAATAAAAATAAATTATACAGCTTTCGCTTCTTCAGGGGCTTTTATTTATTATATCCTGTAATAAGATTATATATATATATATATATATATATATATATATATATATATATATATATATATATATATATATATATATATATATATATATATATATGTGAATTTGGTATATACTATTTACTGATCAAATCAATCAATCAACTAAATTTCTAATACAAAAACAAAATAAATAAAACAATCAACCAAAACAAGAAAAATAACAAATAAAATCATCAATTTAAAATCAAATTGAAAATTTTTTATTTTCATTTACCAAAAAACGTATACAAAAATTGGAAATTGAATTTTATTTTCCATTTATTGTTATTATTTTTGGCAATCCTCAACTCATTTCCAAACTCCATACATCGTTACATAAATAAAGATCGAATCAACTTACAGCAAGACACACAGAACTTTGCCAATTCTATTTATATAAAAAAATATTTTTTCTCGTATCGAACTAGCTCCCAGTTGCATGTCTTTATTGTTGTCTAGTTAGTTTACTGCTATTTACAGAAAATAAAATAGTAACAGCAAGACAAAAGTACAGCACAATCAACAAACAACTAAAATGATTGTGTTAATAGACGTCAAACTTGTACTCGCTGCTCTATATAAGTTTTTTATGTTTCATGTTGCTGCTGCAACATTATTACTACTACTACTATTTGTGAAAAGTTTTCACCGAATGAATGTCACTTTGATTTTCATTTCATAGCATTTCCGTATCATTTTAACAACATGTTTAAATTGTATAGGAAACAGAAGCCATATCATCTAATATAAAAAATATATTTACATTTTCATAATTCAACCGGAAAAACTTTATATAGTGCGAGTTATGAGACGTTTTGCCACAAAAAATGTTTTTTTGCTACATGTACTTTAAAAATAAAAACGTGTATAGGAAAACGGAAGGAAAAACAAGGCAATGAAAATACAAGATAGAAATTGTTTTCATTTGTTATTGAAATTTTCCCTCCATGCTTTTCGTTGAACACAATTTTTTGTGTACTTCGTTAAAACCGGAATTGAACAAAATACTAAATAAAATAAAATAAGAAATTGTTCAGTTTCTTTAAATAAATAATTGAATGCGGTTAAAAATGAAAATGTGTTCTGTTTGATATTCTTATTTTTTTCCTACTTGTCTCTATATTTCCTCACTTTATGATGATATTTAGTTTATATGTGTACACTACACATACATAGGTGGTAAATGAAACGGATAAACTAGAAAATTTAAATTTTCTTTTCCTTTTCCATGCATACGGAAAGGAATTATGGGTTGAACGTTGAGGTTGAAATTGGTTTACAATAAATTTAAATATACCGTACAGCAGCGCACAAGGCCATTTTATTTTACGAATGTTTGGACATTTTTCAACATCGTTATGTATAAAATATGAACAACATTCCTATACAATTTATTTCCTTTATAAATAATGATTCTTACATGTATATAATCTAATTGAATCCTTAAAGATCAAAAACTTCCCACATTTATATGATATCATAAATTCTATGAATAAATCAAAACCTAGTCACGTTTCCAAATTTTATCAAATTCTCTCTCGAATACGCATTAGAATCGGAAGTCATCAAAATAATATCGCACCCTATTACAGAGCGAAATAATAATAAAAAAAAACAACAATCCACATTGGATTAAATTTCCATTGGAGAATTTTTCAATTACATTGATATTTCGAATATCCAATAATGTCCATACATAAAATAATCCATAAATGACATCAAAAAGCTTGCTAAACATCGATAAAAAGGATAATAATCATTTCTAATATGAAAGTAGCATAAAAAAATTAAAACCAAAAATCATCCAATTTGAATTCTACCACCCATTTTTCTTGTTCTCTGTTGGCTATATTCAACAAAAAAAAAACGAAACTAGGATGCCCCATACGATGATCTGCTATACATGTATACCGAGTGAACGTGAAGCAATGAGATAAACACGTGACAAAAAACCACAAAATAAATTTTTATTTAGTGTTAACCAACCCATGTTCCCATATCTTTTAAAATTCAATAAGAATAGGAACGATGAAAAATAACCGTACGAAGAAAAGCTTAAATCAACTTAAACTTTTTTGTGTTGGTTGTTGTTGTGTTTCGATATTATTATCACACAAGCATATTAGAAGCTCGGTTGAACAAATAGGCTAGTATAGTACTGAAAATATATACAAAAAAACATTGGTAGAAAATCATAATAAAGGAAAATGAGAAAATCTTAAATCACCTCAAACCTATATTAAATTTTTGCTTAAATGTTGCTTTCGCTTTTATTATCCTTGTTATTATAATTCGCCCCATACCGAAAAAATAAGTACATATTGATATAACCAAATATATTCGTTATTGAATAAAATGTCTAAATTATTACATAAAAACAGGAGGTGACAGGGTTATGGTAGGTTGAGTTCAGCACTACATTAAGTTGTACATTAATCACAAGATTTCGGAAAACATATACATATATACTCATGTAGAGACAAAAGAGTGGAAAAAGTTGCTTTTGACAACAAAATTTGACAAAACAAAATACGTATTAATATACAGGGACGACCACCACAAATAATTATAAAATAATTTACTTTACTTTATGAGTTTTCTTCGTTAGCTGTTTAATTAAAAATATACGAATACAAATAAATTTCGAAGATCATTCCATCAGAGCCTTTCTTTGTCGTAATATACTATGTATTTACTATACTTACAATTTGTTTGTGTGTAACAGCCAACTCTGTATAATTATACTGGATCTGTTCGCAGTCTGTTGGTTCGTTTAAATAAAATCTGTAAAATAATTAAAACAACAGATCAATCATTTTAATATAAAATTAATTTTAAACAAAAACAATTAATAATTAATATTATCTATCTACGAAATATATTGAATGCTAATGACATATATATTTGATTGACATGTTTAAATCATTTTCAATTGAATACTATTTGATTTTCAGCACGGAGAAAATAATACCATGTACATATTATAACACCAGAAAAAAACACAAACGCCCGGAAACATATTCATTAGTAATTACAAATAAATTGGAAAACATACACTTTATTTATTTTTCAATTCAATGCAACAACACCTAGCTATATAAAAAAATTAAATGCAATTTAAAACGAAATATATATTCAACATTATTGTCTGATAAATATAACAGTAACTTTAGATATAACATCTGGTAAGCGTGTAGTGTATGTGGCTCGAAATCCCAAAGAAGATCCCTCAAGAGAATTTTTCGCAATTTCATAATATGCAGTAAATCAAACCAAAATGTATTAAAACAACAAAATTAAATTATTTACTCATGTCCGACTTCACCTTTAATTAAAATCCATTTTCCCAATAAACGCATATAAATTTCCACTGACCATGTCTCACACTCGCTATTTCAAGCGTTATTTTTTAAATTTATTGTGCAAAATAATTAAAAACAACACAATGTGTTTATTAACCACAATTTATGTCATTTTTGCAATTACTGCGGTATTTATTGTTGTGATATGAGTTTAAAGTCAGATAAACACCATGCTATAGAAAATAAAGAAATTTGCTAAATACTATTATTTGATATAACCAAATGAAAATTGTAATCCTTTCACTAGATTTATAGATTCTACGGTTAAAGTCGGAAATAGGTAAATGTCCGAAATTTTTATTTTTTAAACTCGTTTGAAATTCGTTTCGATTGAATTAAATTTTATTATTTTTAAATCTTATACGAGTATAAAGGCCTTTTCCTAAAAATTAATTATAGGAAAAATAAATACTTTTCTCAACTAAATGACTATATTTAACCATAAACTAAATTGTAATAATAAAACTACTAAGTGTGTAGAAGAAACCAAATTTATGAAACGAAATAAACTGCAAAATTCAAAATAATCGAAATATTAATAAATATTTAAGGAGACAAAACGACTAAGGAATTATAAGGTTTGAGATTTAAGCAAAACGAACATTAAAAACACCAAGCCGTATCTACTCGTATATGTCCGATCACCACCGGCAATCGAAAACTGGACTGGCGAACAACAGAGCAAGCATTCTATTTACTCTACCCTACTGACTCTTGATAAAAACGAATTCGATTATATGGACGGACGCTCGCAAATATATATAAGCATTCTCCGTAGTTGGACCGAAGATCATAATATCTAATTTGTTTTTTGGAACTAGGACCATTTATAAAATATAATAATGCATAAGAATATTTCTTGGGAAAGCGGTACAATTAGATTACATTGGCAGTTCAAGAACTAGAGCAAAGACGCATAGTCTGTAAGTTTTGGGAAAGAGTTACAATTTAATAAGATTGAAAATAAATCCCGTAAACGAAAATATGTTTTATTAAAAGTCTCATCGTATTACAACATACAAGCGAATTGTTGAGTGATGAGGGTTTAGTCAGAAACATTTTGTGTCTAAATAAGGTTACTTGAACGAATCATTTGTCCTACGAAAGTTAACCAAGTTGATAATAATAAATATACAGTCGGTGACGAGACAGTATATGATTTTATATTAAAAATAAGTTACCAACGGAACAACTGCTTTCAGAACATTTTTTTTTTGATAATCTAAAACAAATTCCTGTGGTAATAAAGTTTATTTTTAAACGCTTTGTGTTATTATTGCTATTTATTTTGCCAGTATAAGGAAACATAATAGACGTTTATCTATTTTCAGAATGTAATTTGAGTCATATTGTCATAAAAAATATAGTTTCTATTTAAAAAAAGTTAATAATTTTAAAACCGACTGTATTTTATTATTTCTAATAAAAATATAGAGCTATGTGGTACACTCCTTTCTATACGTCAGCCTTGTCCATAATCATTTTTTTGAAAGATGTAGTTTTTGAGATATTTTGACTTATTAAGTTAAAATAAATACCCGGTACAATTACCAATTATTATAAATACTTTCCAACTTTACGGACAAATACCAGTACATATAATAGTATTTTTAACATTATTTATTTTAATAGGAAACCATGAATATGGACTCCGTTTGGTAAAAATAATAAGTAAAATAATAAAATAAATAAAAGCTGATAGAATGAGTATGTAATCTTATTTCGAATATATTAATACGAGGAGTATGAAATTGTATTTATGTTTGTAGATATAATGAGTTTGAACGGGATGATATAATGAGTTTGAAAACAATTAATATATTGTCAATTAATATATATTAGCTAGAATATACTTGTTTTAAACAAATCAATTATAATAACTGGAACATATAATATTATATATTATATTAATTATACAAATAATTCGATTGCATTATTATCGCGGATAAAAATGGGAGCTGTCTTCCATTATTGAATAAATCCGAAGCCACAAAAGTTATTAGAGTACCTAATATAAAAAAAAGAGATCATTTAATTTAATGGCACGAGTTCGTGGGCAAATTAAACATCTCACACGCTTCAAAGGTTATAAATGAATCACATGAAATACAAGGATGAATGAAGGAAAGAGTGCAACTAGTTTTAAGCTGTACTCCTTATTACAAATCCTAAAGTAAACTTTTACATGCACAAAATAGAGTGCGTGATTATGAAAATTATTGTAATATTTTTTGGGTCATCATTTCATCATAAATCTTGCTGATGTTGGGGGGCGAGTTCCTTTGAAAAAAATATCGGGTCTAACGATTTTAATAGTTATCAAACAGGAGGTTTCGAGGACCTGTAATTGAGTGCGGTGAATGAAAATTTCGAGAAAATTCATTTGGGTCGTTCTTCAGTGGAGTACGGATTCCTCTTCTTCTTTTTAGAAAGAGTTTTCGAGTGTCAGAAAATTATTGCAATGGGTCTAGATTTTCAGAAAACTGTACTTAGGTTTGTGGCTTGTATTTCTTTTGAGTATTTTTCCAGATTGAACGAGTTTAATAAAAATTGGTGAGGCATGGTGTTCGCGTGCTGGGAAGCAATTGCAAAGAGCAGTGATATAGATGTTATTTCGTGCCTATGTGATGCATAGCCTTGAGTGGGGCATGACGATAAATTGTATGTTTGTTAATCGCATATTTTCGAATATATTGATTACTATAAAAAACGGAGATGAATATATTGCGGCCAACGCCTGACTTTCTTTTACCATGAATGTATATACATAGATCTCGAATACACTTACCCATTTGATTTCTAAAGCGTAAAATTAAACTTACCGAACTTTTAGAAAACCTGTCTTATACATATAATCAAGAATCGTTCTTTCTGCTTAAATTTTACTTTTTAGAAAACCAAATAGGTCAACCCTTGTAAAAATCATTGATAAAATTGAAAAGGCTAATATGGCTAAATTTCGTAAAGATCTCCTACTTCCAACCTCGTCATTTCCGGTAAAATTTTAAAAATGATCTGAATAAATTTTGTTTAGAGTTTAATTTACATTTCTTTTATTTTTAATCGTTTTGTCGTAAATGCTACTTTATTTTCAAAACATTTGGGAAAAAACGAAAAGGCCGAATTTTTGACGCAAAACAGTTTATTTGTTAAAAATTGTCATTTCCGCTTAAATTTTGGAAAACTGGAAGCTACCACTTCCATTGGACCGATTTCGTCCAAAGATTACTGGGGTCTCCCAATTTATGGGAAATACTTAAGTATAAAGTTTTAACCCGACCAGGCAATCCGCCTGGGCTGTAGAGATCGCACAGACATTTATGCCCCTATTATGGTTTTCGCCTACGCGTCACTAGGCGACGGTGAGTCGCCGTATATATATTTTTGTATTATGATTCTCGCCGTGAGAGCGATGTGAGAGAGTGATGTGTAAAAAACGATCGCCTAAAATTTTTAGGTGATGAATGTAATGTAGTACGAATAAAGTTTTTGAAGGTTACTTAACAAGAACAAATAACAACCAAAAATAATGCGGCGACACATACTCTCTCTCGCCAAAATAAAGGTGAGAACCATAATACTAAAATATTGCTCACACGAATCTAAGTATCACGGCGAAAGAGTGGTGAAGCGATGGTGAGGCGAGAACCATAATAGGGGCATTAGTGTGCACACACAGATTTTTTGTTTCTGCGATGGTAAATATCGAGATCAAAATGTTTCATAATTGCTATACTTTATTTTACTAACAATACCAGTACTAACGATATTGATATGTAACATTCGTTATCTAATTAATGTTATTTTCAGTATCGATTTACCATGTTTAAAGGACATAAAAGGTTATGAAAATTGTTTATTTGGAATCCAAGAATCAAATGAGTCAGATTTTCGGAAAACATCGTTCGGCCTCTGGTTTCAGTTCGAACAATTTCGAAAAGGTCATGGTTCACAATATGACTAAGTTAGTTTTCAATTTTTAAGTTACAACCCAACTTAACTTCTTTTCCGAGTGTAATAAAATTTCATTTGAGTCCGAATGTGATTCAGGAAAATGGGTAAATTGGAACTCGCTTGCTTTGCTGCTATATCTAATATCGAATTATCCATGTATATATCCAATTTGATGGAAACAAGAACACAATCACGGGTTTTATAATTTTGCTATTTCGAAGAACTAAGCCGCTGCTTAACTAAGAAGAAAATAAATGATTTATAATCTAAAATTTGAAATAAGTTATAGTACTCATATATGTTCAAAATTGTCTTCTCTTTACTAAATTTAGGAAAATATTTCTTTAATGGTTGCATTAGTTATTGGAAATCTAACTAATACTCTTCTTAAGTGTTGACCTACTGTATTTGTGTTCGTTCATCTGCTGTGTTTGCATGTGTTCTATTAATTTGTCTTTTTGTTTTGGTATTTTGGGAGTTCAAATAGTGTGTGCATATTTACCCATGCATAACATATAAAGGCTACATATTTTAGAGGTTCACATCTTTAAGTTGGCAACACTGTTTTGTTTGACAACCGATTTGACAGCTGACATGGCTTATGACAACTATGGCTCGTTTTCGCACCACGTATACTCTAAATTATAATACGCACCTTGAAAGTACCTTTGCATCAGAAATACGACATGATCAATAAGTTGTGGTCGCGGCGCCTTGGAAATTTACCTGTTCCACAGCTTACTTCACAAATAGTCGAATACATTTTATCTGTATTTAGTTAATACTTGACCGTGAACTAGAAGCGTTTATAGAAATTTTTGAATTGTAATATTTCTGAGATAATTTCTGAAATTGTAATATTTCTGAGATATTTAAATGGGGTCACATTACTGTGATCCCATCAATTTGGAAAATCATACGAATATTAAAAACAGGAATGCAAAATTTGGTAAAAATCATTCGCGAATTTACTGTTTGTTATTTAATTTATATAACCATTTCTTTATATAAATTAAAGAACAAACAATTAATTAACGAATGATATCTTCATTCCATAAACACGACGATCATTTGAATTGGACTGTGCAGGTCAGGTTGCGGAAGATATCACCGAAAAAAAGAAGCGACTTCCAAAAATTGAGACTAAAATTAAAGCACTTTTTCAAGGCTTCTTATGTGTAGTTATTCGTGCAATGTGTCAGAATTTCTGTAATAGTGGAGGTTATTCTGTCGATCGCTGTTTCTTCGAGATTTGTTTTAAGTACTGCAGATTCCACCATTACAATTTTTGTTTTCCCAATATATGAACGACTAATTTTCGAAATAATTATTATAAAATAATGTAGCATTACATGTAGCATTGTACCATTAATTCAATAAACGCGGTTTTAAGCGAAACTAACAAACTTTTCAACATTGGTTGCATTTCCATTTATGTTTTATTTTAAATATCTATCAAATTAAAACGTTCGTATCCAATTTCGTTGACTATTTTCTTTGAACATAATTTCTTGTTGTAGTTTTTTTAAAGTACTTAATTAAAACCTGGTTAAATTTTTATGTAAATGTCAATAAACTGCGACTTCATATATTTTTCATTGGTATCACCTCAAAAAAAGATTCATCATCTTGAAAATTGTTATTTCCTCCCTTCGTTGTCGTTATCGCGGTTGTTTGCATCCTACAAATTATTTTTGTTTTTATGAAAAATTAATCTAAACTCAATCGCGATTCTGTTGGACAACCACTTCCGTACTTAACTACAATACACTTGTCTCACCGTTTGTGGTCCACGTGATGTATTTCTAAACCATCGTTTAGATTTTGCGACCACGATTGGGGCTTTTTGGATTTGCGCCTTCATTGACACTGAAAATTGATTTATTTACTGCAGATTCTAGCGTGTTTCCTTCACTGTTAAATCATCAGTATTTGATTCAGTAAAGTGATAAATAATTATTAGTTAGCGTGTTTAACATACATAACCAACTCTGTAGTTAAATAAAATTAGATTGCCCTAGAGTAACCGAGGGAAATGCTGCTTGTACCAAAGAACATAAAGAAAAATACAACTCCGAAAAAGTTTGATAAGTTTTCTATAAGGCAATAATCAACATAGCGAGTATTTTTTTGTTTCACAAATGTTTTCTTACTGCTAGTAAAATATCGTCAGTTCTATATGGAATACAGTGAAAATGTTCCAGTTATAAAACGTAATTGAAAATATTTTTCTGAAATTTTAAAATATTAAACGATTAGCATTAAAGAGAGAAGATTGTACTTCCCTATTTGATTAAAATCGATGATGTCAGTAGTGCCTTGTTTATGAATTAGATCTAACCTAAATTATCTGTCAAATATTTTTAATATCTTTAAAAAACTGAATTACTAAATTGAAATTAATTATAAATATTGAACGAAAAACATTTTTGTTTTATCAAATTCGATTTTAATCATCAACATAGTTTCATTCAAGAGAAATTCATTCCAACGCTTTTCTAACATATCGAAACCTTTCTTTTGAAATCTGTGATCAGGTATTAGTCGCTGGGAGCTAGATCCAGATAATAAGGGGGATGGCGAAGCAATTCGAACTACAATTCATGTAATTTTGCCATTGTAGCCAACGACTTGCGACACGGTACATTGCAACGTTATTTCTTTTGCATTTGGGGCTGTTTTTCCAACTTCTTTCTTTAAACACACAAATAACGCCATGCAATATTCCCTGTTGATGGCCTTTCCTCGATAGTCGACAAATAAAATACCTTGCGCATTTCAAAATACGGAGGCCAAAACCTTACCGGCCGCCATTTGCGTTTTTGGTCGCTGCGGACGCCTTTTACCAGCTGCTGTAACCTCAGTGACGATTTGATTTCGGAATGTAATGGTGCATCCATGTTTTATTCATTGTCACATATCAATACAAAAAATCCTGTTTATTACGATTAAACAGATCCAAACAGTGCTCTAAATAATCGACGCGTATTACTTTTGATCCAATGTGAGCAAGCGTGGCACCCACTTTCAACAGTTTTCTCTGGGACAAATATCCATGCAAAATAGTGTATACACTGCCTTTTGATATCTTTAAAGTGTCAGCTGTCTATCTCACGCATCTTAGCTTTTACGGTCTTTAACGATTTTGTGCAGTTTTTTTATCTTTTCTTGAATTGAACTACCCAATTCGGGCGACCAGAGCGTTCAGCGTCATCGAGGTTTACACTTTTAAACTCAGCAAACCAACGTTCGACGGTTGCTTTCGAAGGAACAGAACCCCTATAACACTTACCAAACCATTACGTTGCTTGAACGATAATTTTCTGCATCACAGGGTTTAATCAATACATGAAATTAATTTTTTTCCATTGTTTTGAAAATAACAAAAGTAAGTTACTAAAACCACTGTAACTTGTAAACTAATGGTCGGATTTTCATAAAATTTTGAAAAAATGGTTTAAAGACTGGTACTTTCTAGGAATTATATGAGTTTTTCCATTAGGTGCGCCATCTTTATGTCAGCCTCGGCACAGATTGGTCGACCGCTATTAATATATTCCACAATCCACTTATATTATAATATTAACGAATGTTAAGTGCGAATAGTTTTGTTTACTTACGGGTGAGGAGCTCACAATGTAAAATTCGATATGAATTTTACATCGTAAGCTCCTCACCCGTAAATAAAATAAATTATTCGCACAACCTTCCTTGCAGGCACCTCACTCCTTCATAATTCAGTAAAAATTATGTTACACTAATCCATAAACTGAAAGTATATTTGTATACTTACATTTGATTGTGTGTGTAACAAGTTAGACAAAATTACTGTAAAATTATTATTTTTATGTTAAAATGTTAAGAGATAATCTTGCTACAGTTCATTACAATATGAATAAAAATTAAAACCCGGAATAATATTATATTTCTGGATTTTGGACCAAATCGATAAATTTATTATTACGTGTTAATTTATTATTTCATTTTAGCTCATAAAGTGCCTGTAACTCTAGCGAATTATACCATATGTTGCAATTACCAACTACTTCAATTCAAAAAAACGCATTTAAATCATAAGTACATAACGATCCTGCGCGTTAACGTCACTATGGTTTAATGATTGTGCATTTCACCAGTAGCATTTAGTCCGAAAGAATTCACAAAACGCAAATTAGAGTTTATAATACGAAAACTTAAATATAAATACACAACACAGGCTACTACTAGAGACAGCCTAAAAGAGATATTTCATTGTATGTAAGCGTAAAAATTTAAACTCCGTCGAACACAACCAAAAATATTTTTTGTGTATGTACTCGTATTATATTTTTGTACGCAGTTTAACGAAAAATCACAGATACAACGAAAACATTGGAATTATTAGAAATCAATTTTGTTTCACTTTTTTAGTTCAAATGAAAAATCTCCTTTGATTGTCTGTGTTCTAAGCACATTATAAAAACTTACATTCCAATTAAATCTACTTATTACCACAATAAAGAACTTCTAACCGAGTAGAATATAATTAAACAACTGATTATCAAATATTTGAAAAAATAGCAAATAAAATTTAAAAAATTGATAACTGAAAATTATAAAATCTGGTTTACAAAACGACTAAAAATCTTGGACCGTGAAAATTTTCTAACCATTACAGTCATATCCATTCATTTGGATGTAGCGATGGATGTGGTACATATACAATTATTATGAAACGTAATCGCGTTGAATTAATTCAATTAAAACAAACTTAGGAACAAATTAAAAAAACAATATCGCATATAATCACAATTCTAAAAATAACATCATTAATCTATCATCTTATTTTGCTTCAAGACATACTTGCTCTACGACGTAATATAAACGCGTGCTACCCGAAGATAATATTGTGATAATACATTTTCGTACTGTGGTGGTCTCATATGGTTAACAAAATATGAATATTTTTTGGACATATGTGATTACAGTTGTTAATTTCGCAATTAATTTAGAGATTACGTAGCACGTTGGTATATGCTCGTACCGATTATATACTCTTTCTACTCTACTTGGTTACAGTTGGTAAATTCATATCGAAGGATTAAAGTTAGTAAGATTTTCCTTTTTTTAAAAAAAACATAATATATAAATTTCAACTTTTCAAAATAAAATAAAAACCTCAGATGTGTTAGAGATTAAATGAAAAACTTAGATGAAAATTAGAGATGAATGCGAAGCAAAATAATTTTCATTTTCACAAAGAAAAAACGAAAATCCTTAAGAAAATAATTCCATATCGTTTTACATCTTTTTTCCTACTTAAGTCAACCGAAATAGAATCCATTTTTCGCTAATCCATAGATTATAATTTTCATGGAAGAAAAATTAATTCTTATAAGCACAAAGTTTTACTTTTATTTTCTTCGTTCGGTTTTAAAAAAAATAAGAAAAAATTTATACTAAAAAATTTGAAAAAAGTTAAACAAAAAATTGATGTTATTTTAAGTGAAAAATGATGGTATCTGTTTCTCTATAGAACCGAGAAAGTTGTTTCGGTAGCTGAAATTTTTCTGGCCGCTAAACAATACAGGGTGTGGTAGTAGTTGACAGATACAAATTATATTCAATATCTATTCTAGATGACTTTTAAATTTAGCTGATTAAGATTTGGAAATACAATTCAATGAAAATACAAGAACAATTGTAATGGTCAAAATTATTTGTAATGATATTAATTATGTTCTCAAATTCAACAGTTTTGCGTATAATATCTGTACCACATTGTTAAACGCAAAGCTAGTCAACGGTTGTTTACTGGGAGGCTAGGTTATTAAATATTGTATACTATGGATTGCCAAATTATTTGTGCACTATTTTCTTTTAGTGCACGGAACAAGAAAATTGTCTGGGAAACGTAGTGGACCAAATTTTATTATGCGAAAAATGTAAATAGTATAAACACTACAAATCACATTTATTTATTTTACATTTTATTCAAAATATATAATTGGGAAAAACTTGAATAATATTTATTGTAAAATTAGTTGTGCACAGATAATTTGCCAAAACTATTTTTCCAAAATGGAAAAAAAAGTTCAAATATGTAAACATTATTAGATGATGAAGGTTTAACTGACGACGAATTAACTTTTAACAAGTAACTTGTGTAATCTGATTAAGGAGTTCTAAGTACCATTATTTTGCCTCTTAACATAATAATCGGCCAACAGCATCTGAATGCCGAGTAGGCAGAAGGTTAATATTGAAAGCTCTTCCAATTAGCGCATCCTCTTTCCCTGCAGTTAGGATTTTCGGCCGATATTTTCAACGTAATGTTTGCTTTGACGAAAACTTGGCTATTAACAAACTAATTAGAATTAAATCGTTTTGAATTTTAGTAGCCTGAGCTGGTGTATATACTCGTAGCTATATTTTTTGATGCTTGACCTGATCCAAAGGTGCTTACTACAAATAAAATCAAAATTTGTTTGTTTGCTATAAACGTATTGCATTGGTAAAAGTGGATTAGGATTTCGTTTTGGGTTAATTAATGGTGTATTAATTTTATTTAGAAACATAATAATATTTATGTCAATTTTGTAGTTTGAAATATCACTTTTAATATTTTAGTACAAACCTTTAGTACTAAAAATTGGATTGGATTTACGTAAATCCAAAATCATTTTGGATTTAGATGAATTCATTTGGGTTAACTTTTAATGCGGTTGTTGTTGTAAATGACCAATGCAATACGCTATATATAATATTTGAACTGATCCGGATCAATGGGTGTCATGAAACATAGCGATTATGAAAGAAAAAAACTGTTTTATCTTCTAAAGTATAACTGAATCACGTAACGGTTTTTATTATCACGTACCATGAGTTACTTTTATTTAATTTTTCTAAAATATTCAAATATATTATTGACGTCAAATTATATTCGAGGTCATTTTAAAAAAATCAAAAAAAAAACAATTGGATTTTGCAGTGTACAGTTAAATAAGTTAGTCAAAATAAGAAATTATTAATAAAAAAAGTATATGTAACTTTTTTTTTTCTTATCCCTGCAATCTGTTTTGGGGCCAAAGCTCTCCCAACACTTTCACGGTTTGCTTTTTCCGTCCTTACTTTTACACCAGTGATAGCCCATTCGAGAACGTACGGTTATAGGTCCGTATTTATTACCATCTGCACATTGCATAGCTCCATGCCAGCCTATACTGGCATGGAAGATGGGTCGGTCCATGAGTTTTGCACTCCAACAGGGGGTCGTAAATGTGTTCGCTTTCATCACAGATCGTAATCTGTTGATGAAAATTCCCTTTGCATCCTGTCCCTATCGGGATTCGAACCCGGTACCTCCCGATCCAAACGCCAAAGCTTTAATCACTGTGCCATTTGGTCGGTTAAATGTAACTTTTCCACAATAAAGAGAATGAGAAATACAGGGTGTCCCAGAAGTGGACGATCAAACGAAGCAAGGAGATAGAGAAGCTCATTTTCAACAAAAACAGCCAAGGAAAGTTTTATCGAATTGTTGATGGTGCAAAAGTTATTCCACTTTTAGTGTTTTTTTGTGAAATCGCATGCGCACCCACAAACAAATTATTTTAAAAAAACTAGGAGCTCTTTTGTTTAACTTTCTTTTTGAATACGATCTAGAAGAGTGTAGCTTTACGATAAAATCATTTTTATAAACTTTCTGTAGTATCTTCTGTCAAATAAAAACAATGGTTTTTTAAAGTCTTCTTGTTTCCCAAAAATTTTGGGTTTAAAACACAGATGTTTAAAAGTGACGCCAGTGTTAAAACAATGTATACTACGGAAAGTTGACCCATTATCAGAAAAATATTCGACACTAATGCAGATCTTAAAATGGTATCACACACCGGACTATTCACAACAGAATGTTTTTTATTATTTTTTTTCAAAAAGTAAGTCGTGTTTATGACTAATGAAAAAATGCACTTAACAAAATTTCGAGTTCTGAAATAGATGCTTTGTCAGAAATCAAACAAAATGAATAAAATAAATGTTGTTCTATTAACTTTAAATATTATAATAAGTGTTCGAAGTGTCAAAACTATTTGTAAAAAACTATTTGTCAAAATACATAATCGGCATCGCCTTATAAAATTTTGTTTAATCCGTTGAAAAGTACGTTCGTTATTTTTAATAATAAAGATTTGTTGCTTCGATTATACGTTGCCGCATCTCCTGATCGGTCTGGTTTACTCTTTCATAAACCAACTCAGTATAATAACCCCACAGAAAAAAGTTTAAAAGATTTAGATCAGGAGACCGCGGTGGCCATGCATTGGACCATCCCCTTCCAATCTAGTGGCTTGGATAATTTACGTTAAGGTGTCGTCTCACTACTAGTGAATATAGTGATCCATCATGTTGCAGCACATATTTTCACGTGTTTGTAAAGACACGTTATCAAGTAATTCATCCAAGTCGTTTTGATTTGATTTAGATAGATTTCCTCGTTGATCCGACGTGGTAGTTCAAATGGGCCAATTAATTTTCCGTCGACTACTCCCGCCCATATGTTCACCCCAAATTGTTGTTGCAACCGACTACGCCGCCCTACTTTTGGATTTACACGGGTCCAATAGTCCAAATTATGGATATTGTGTATGTGATATGTTTCGTCACTCCATAAAATGTAGTTAAAAAATTAGCATCGACGCAGTTTTTCTTGATAAAATTTTCCTGGCAGCGACGCAGCATTCCTTGATAAAATTGCACCCTTTTTTCGTGGTCAGCATGTAAAAGGTGTTGTACAATTTGCACATGGTAAGGGTACAAGTAACTTTTTTTAAAATAAAATGCAACGTGAACGGTCCTCCCGAAAATCTTGATAAACAACGGACACTTAGATGGGATGTCTGTAACCATTCTAATTACTCTATCCTTATCTATATCAAGTTGTCTGCTGTTCCACCTCTTCTCGGATGACCAGGGATCTCGTCTTCACTGTACATTTTATGTATGTTTTGAAATACTCTGTAATCGGGAAAGTAGTTCCGATTTGGATATCGTCTCTGGTATTCTCTTGCTGAAGCTCGGGCGTTGTAATTAAATAAACCATAAAAGAAATGCATTTCTGCATATTCGCGGTGGGAATAAGCCACATGGCTTAGTAACAGTTTAATTATAAACGTTCGAGTTTGTATGAATTACAAAATGTTTTTCTTTTTATACCACACATTTTGTTTAATTCGGGCTACTAGATTTCCTTAAAAAAATTGGAATACTTTAGTTTACCATTGTGTTCATCATTTTGGTTATTTCAGAGAAAGCATCTATTTTAGAACTCGGAATTTCGTTAAGTACATTCGTTAATAAACCCAACTTACATTGTGAAACAAATTGATAAAAAACATTGTGTTGTGAATAGCCCAGCCCGGTGTGCGATACCATTTTAAAATTTGCATTAGTGTCGCATACTTTTCTGATAGTGGATCAACTTTCTGTAGTACATTGCTTTCCCGCTGGCGTCACTTACACATCAACAAAATATTTTAGGAAACAAATAGACTTTACAAAACCATTGTTTTTATTAGACAGAACGCCACATTCTTCTAGATCGTTTTAAAAAAGTTAAACAAGAGAAGTCTTGGGTTTTTTTAAATTAATTTTTTGATGGGTGCGCATGCGATTTCACTAAAAAACACTAAAAATGGAATAACTTTTGCACCATCAACAATTCGAAAAAAAACTTTACTTGGCTGTTTATGTTGGAAATGAGCTCCGCTATCACTTCTGGGACACCCTGTATATAGTAATCGCCGTTGTGTTGCAATTTCCAGTCTAGATAGATACTTGTATTAATTCTTAGAGGTGTATTAGTTAAATGAAAAATCATGCAAATTGATTTTTTTATTCATTGCATAATTGCATGCATAATGCATTGCATAAAAACTTTATTTTGTATATCAAAATCGTTAAACCGCTAAAAAGAAAACAAAAAAAAAGTATTTCTAAATTATTTTCTATCCCGATAAATGTTTGAATGACTTCTTTACATTTTCCACTTAAGTTATTATACAAAGAGAATATCAACAACATATCCAGAGAAGTAGCTGCAAAATTTTCTCCATTAAAATAATGACCAATATCCCTGTGGTTCCATTGCCTAGTAGATGAAATTGTTCTGCAATTTGTCTTGAAAGAAAGACAATATTTGCTTTGAAAAAAGAGTGGCATTCGTACGTAGTGCGAAAAACATAATCGAGAAAGTAAATTAACATACAACTTAATTTTTTTAGGATAAATACAAATATAATGGATAAATACAAAACACAAGACATTTAATTTTAATTATTAAAATTTCTTAAATCCTTTCAGATATTGCTTATGTAAAACCTACTTTCCTTGAAATTACTGTGAAAGTTCTGTCTTTAATGGAATCTTATAAAGGCAGCTTCAATTCATGCAAACAGTTCTCTTCGTATTATGTCCCTCTCATAGTCGGTGACCATGTTTCTGATATTTAAATTATTATTATTATCTTTATTTCGTTCAGAATCATAAATGTAACATTACAAAATTCAATAAAATACATAAGTAGAAATAAATTAAAGCTCCCTAGGCAAGGAAATACCTGTGTTGGAGCACAATTAATTTGAAGCAAGTAATACAAATTAATTCTTATTCTCTAACCAACAGAAAAGGAGTTATTGACAATTATTGAAACATTAATATTACAAGGTCGGGTATCTAATAAACTAAAGTTTGTTATTATATGTTTCAAAAATAATATTAACTTTACAAGCTTAAATAATATTTAGAAAAATATGCAGAGCTGTAGTTAAAAATATTGCTCATTATCATATATCAAATTGGTATTGGCGCTCTATAGGGTGGGCCAAATAATATTTTTTTTTTAAATGAAATAAAACAAAAAGTTCTCAATATTTTATTGAAAAGTTTCATTGTAAAGAACAATCCTTCTGATTAATTATGGAATACTATTTCATTCAAATGACTGCCTCGGCTGGCCTTGACGTACCCCATACGGTTGGTCCAATTTTTGAGCACATTTTCGATGGTATGCGGCATTATGTCTTCAATGGCAATGCGAATATTGTTCTTGAGAGCGTCAATCGTTGCTGGTTTATCGGCGTCAAATCACAGCTCCGAGGCGGCCAAATCACATCAGCATTTCGGCTGATAATTCGATCTTCGAAGATAGTGTGCAAAAGATCAATTGAAACGGCGCACGGAGCGCCGTCTTGTTGAAACCAAATGTTGCCTATGTCCTCCTCTTCAAGTGCCGGGAACAAAAAATCGTTTATCATGGCGCGGTAGCGCTCACTATTGACAGTAACGGCGGCTCCTTGCTCATTTTCAAATAAAAATGGCCCATCGATGCCACCGGAGCAAAATCCGCACCAAACAGTTACTCGTTGAGGATGCATTGGCTTCTCTACGATCACGTGCGGGTTCTCCGTGCCCTAAATGCAACAATTCTGCTTGTTTACATAGCCGCCAAAATCGGCGTCTTCTTTAAGTCGATCGCAAACCCACTCAGCGAACCGAAAACGCAACGGGTGGTCTCTTTGCTTCAACTCCTGAACCAATTGAACTTTACGCCGTGTCATACCAAGGTCTTTATGCAGAATTCGTCGCAATGTTGTGCGTGAAATGTTCAATTCTTGAGCACGATGACGAGTTGACGTTCCCGGCGACTTACGTACATTCCCGGCTACAGCATCAACATTTTCGGGAGTACGCTTGGCTGGCTGCTTGGTTCGTGTTGGTTTATTAATTGTCAAGCCTGTTTCTTTAACTTTATTCACAAATAACGCATATATGGAGGTCCCGGCGGTTCGTTTCTTCCGAAAACCGCACGCAATTTTCGCACACGTTCTGCAACATTACCATGATTTTCGAAGTAATGTTTCAATATTTTCCCAGCGTTGTTCAAGCGAATACACAACCATTTTCGTTGAGCGGAAGGATAAAACTAACTTTCTGTCAAATCAGAAGTGACATAACCCTTACCATACTCAAAATAACCGCTAGTTCAAAAAAAAGTTAGATGGCCCACTCTGTATTGTGAGAAGTTTTAAATGCTTTGGTAACATATGAAACTAGTAGGGTGCCATAAAGAGATAAAAACGCCTATATTTTTCCTTCTTAAATCAGATGAATACAATGGTCATGGCAACAACTCTATGGTCTCACTCACGATCCATGACTTTACAGCACGGACATGAGATCAGTACTCTGTTGAAAAGTCCATTGAAAAGGTATGTATAAATTGTTCCCGAATTTCTGGGAAAAACTAATTGCAGCATAGCCTTTAAAGAATTATCAGGCATTTCAGTGGAAACAAGAAATTTATGAGCGCCCCAATCTGAAATATTGTTCCCTAGACTATAATTCCTCCTATTGGTAGAAATAATATACGAACAAATTGTTTCCATCTAAAAACAAAACTCATCCCAAGTCATGTGCCACATTGCGAATTACAATCTTTGTTGCGTGCGTGTAGGGTTCAGCGCTCGTTTCTGTATATTAAAATGTAGCATTTGAAATTGAGGAACTGTGAATTTGTGGACATTTTAAGCCCATTGCCGTTCTGGTTGTTTGTTGATGGAAAGGGTTGAATGGATGCTAACCTGTGCATTTTTCTTTTATCTTAAGGCGCTAGAATTATCGCAAACCTTTTGTAGCAGTAGGTTCCTTATAAGGAAGAACTGAAAAAATATTATGCACCATCTTTTAGTAAGTTTGCACTCGATTTTGCGAACTATAACGTGGTTTGAAACCCTCCAAGTGGTAGGCATCGATTTTTACTTTTTCTGACGTATTTAAAATATTTTTTTCAAACATCATAATCCTAAATCTGAAATGTTTAAAATTTACGATGCGTTTACTCAATTTTCACGAAAAAATGCGTTTAACACGAACAATATTCCAAAACAAAAGAAAGAAAAGTGCAGTTAGAATGCTCTATCGAAATATTTATTCATTTTTACTGAGCATTAATTTCTTTGTCTTCTCAATGGAAATATTTTCACTCTATCGCATGCGAAATAACAGAAAAATTTATTTGTTGATGCAAAATTGTAGTGCATCATGTGAGCTGTAGTGTGTGTGTAAGCCTGCTTGACCTTTAGTTGCTTTAAAACTGAATATGGCGTCTGTTCCAAATTTCGTCAAAATACAATCAATGTCGTCATGGTAATTTACAGGTTGTCTGGACAACCAACGTTGCCCGCAACATTGATTGGGAATTGGGACATTACTCGTAAATTCATTGGAAGATCACACAATCTTGTTTGTACAAAATTTTTTTTAAAAAAGAATAATATTTTTCTTGAAAAATGCCGATAGGAAGTTTGTTGTTTTAGTGCATCATAATACCACTAGTAAAATAGGCAAACAATTAAAATTTAACGTTTTTATAAATAAAAATTGATCTAAAACGGGTCGGCATGTCGACGAATTCATCATATTAGATAAATCCGTAATACAAATTGTGGTTTTTAAACCCAGAAATGTGTATTCCTGGTTCATTTCGATAGGACTCTATGTCCTCAGGTCGAAAAGTGGATGCCAATAGTTTCATCAGATAAATGTATTCTAAAAAAGTAAAACAAACTTTGTTTGAGGAATTTATAACATAATGCTAGTAGATATATTGCATTTTAATAAATAATAATTTTACATTCTATTATTCCAATTATTTTAAATTCAACAGAAAGTGATGGTAATGCTAACATTTAAAATAGTATTATAACGCTCATATCAAATTACTTTTGAACGTTTCTGGTAGCTGTTTTAGAAGTTTTTGAGCCAATTTAGGTACGGAAGAGATACTTTTAACTCCCTTATTAACTCAATGGGTGTTGAAAATAGACGTTCCATATCCTCTCAAAATAAAATTATACTATAATTTAAATACTACTTATTGTAATAAATTAACATGCTATATCAGAACATCCATCAAATATTTAACTAAATGAATATAATGCCATATTTAGGCTTTTTACATAAACTGTCAAGTCTACAAGTCATCGATAAAAATCAACCAACCGAAAATGATAAGTTGTGGCTTTCCGATTTTTTGCAAAAATGATCGGCAGGAAATAAAAGGTCTTTCAATTTGAATAGGTTGGGTCGATGTTGAAATGGAATAAAACAAGCTGTGTGTGAGGTATTAACGAAATTCTTTTTTTATTAAAGGCCCGTATATGCCATTATTTATGGAATATGACATCGTTCGAATCCGAGTGGTCCAATTTTCAATGACTCTGCAGCATAGATCCGGCTGAATTTAAGCGATGGTATTGGTTATGTTGGCTTTAAGGGCATCGGTGCATTGCGATTTATTGGCATAGACCTACAACTTAAGGAAACCCCACTAGAAAAAGTTTAGCGGGGTCAAATCGCACGATCTTGGTGGCCAATTCACAGTGATCACGTTGGATCTTGTACGGGTGTAAGCTCAAATCCCGGCGTAAAATTTGGCAAATTGAAGTCTGTGCAAGACCGAGTTCTTGTCACGGCGAGGAATTGACAGCCTCGTGTTCTCCTGTACAGTTTCACGGACCGCGCCAATGTTCTCAGCCGATCTGGCGTTCCTTTGACGCACGAATGTTGGTTGATTGTTTACCGAATCAGTTATCTCGAATTTGGCCATCAATCGTTGGAGAGTCGACTTAGGAGAACCCACCGCGTCTGCCGTAAAATGGGCGCAACGCGCGCATGATTTGTACTAATGAACCTCATTTTGATAATAAAGTTTTATCATTTGGACGTGCTGCTCAATCGTGTAACTTCTCATGGTGATTTGGCATCAGTGACTGAAAAAAAAACACCAGATTAGACAGACGCCACCAAAACAACATGGCCGCTACAGGCTGCTAACCCACCCAAGTTTCAAAACCCTTTACACAAAGTTGTCATGTTTTTAAAATAAATGGTCTTTCAATAGAGGCGCACGAAATTTGTTAGATTATAGCAACCATGTTGTTAAAGCAACATCTGTCAAATTTGTTGTGAATTGTTCAGTAGTGTATGGCAATCACTATGGAAGTATAGCGTTGAACAACGTGCTAAAATCACCAAATTTTCTCTTTAAAATCAGTGCTCCATTCGAGAAACGTACCGCGCATTGCGTGATTTTTATCCTTGCCACAACCGTCCTGCCAAGCCGACTATTCAACGTCTGGTGGGCAAATTCGAGTCAACCGGTTCGATAAATAACCAGCCAACACCCGTACACCGCCGAAATGCAAGATCTGCTGAAAACCTCGCTGCTGTGCGTGAGAGTGTACGGGAAAACTCGAGGCAATGAATTTCTCGTCGTTCATAAGAACTTGGCCTTTCTGCAACTTCAACATGACGAATTTTGCGTCGGGACTTGGGTGACCCAGAAACTTAAGGTAAACGAGCATAAACAACGTCGTATGTTCGCTGATTGGGTTCTGAAGCAGTTGGAAGTTGAACAAAATTTCGCCAAAAAAATTATCTTCAGCGACGAGGCTCACTTATGGATGAATGGATGTGAACAATCAAAATTGTCGAACTTAGGATTGAGGCCATGGTTATCTAGCGCGGCGGCGACATGATTTGGCCTCCGAAGTCGTGCGATTTAACGTATTTAAACTTCTTTCTTTGTGGCTGTCTTAAATACACGCAAAAAATTGATACCCTCAAAGTAAACATTACAAACGGCAGCCAGCAAATTTAGCCAGATTTATGCGACAAAGTCTCTGAAAATGGGCCTCTCCAAAACGTGCTTTATTCTTACGAAACACCATTTGATTTACTATGACGAGTGTTACATACATATACCGGGTGACTGACACGAAGTGTTACCAACTTCAGACTGTCATTGCTGTCAAACCAGTGATGACAGAGCGCTCAAATTTACGCTAATGGCAGTTCATTGCATTGTTTACAAGCGTACAAAAGCATTTTAGTGGGAAATATTCAAAAAAAAATTATCCGCAATGGAATTCAAGCGTAATAGTGTGATTGCTCTATATTTGGCTGGAAAACCACAGCCGCAGATTGTTAACCAGTTAAAACATCTGCATGTGAATAAAAGGTTTGTGTATCTCGGACATTCTTTTTACATATTGAAAGATCATCTTGGACTAAAGGCCTTGAAATTCCATAAAACGCATGGTCTCACCGATGCTCAAAAAGAAGTCAGAGTGGAAAGAAGGGGTTGTTACGCTTGCACGAAAGTGGCGATTTGCTGAATTTGGTTTTCTCCGATGAGTCACCGTTCGTTATTGGGCAATATGTGAACAAGCAATACGATCGGATTTACTTGCCCGGCCGTTCTACTGAAAATTTGGACCAACGGATTGCCATTCGAAACCAAGCGCCGCCGATGGTGATGGTTTGGGCCGCCGTAACGGCCGAAAGCCGTTCACTACTCGTTTTATTGGACCGTGGCATCAATATAAATGCTCAAATTTATCGGGATCATGTGTTGGAGGGAGCGTTGAAGTCTTGGGAACAAAAACATTTCGGCCGCAGAGCCTGGATATTTCAACAGGACTCGGCGCCGAGTCATAAAGCGCGCGTCAATCGAGATTGGCTGAGAAACAACGTTCCACGGTTCATATCCATTGCCCAATGGCCACAAAATTCACCAGATACAAATCCGCTAGATTTCTCGGTGTTTTGAAGAGCACGGTTGGGACAAAAAAATACCAAAGTGTCGATCATCTCAAGCAAGCGCTTCGCCTGGAATGGGCCAAAATACCGCAGAGCCACCTTCGTGCTGCATGCAATAGCTTTGTCGGCCGTTTGAAGACTGTAATCGCGGCTAAGGTTGGCCAAATCAAAAACCGCTAGTGCAAATCGAAAATTTAAATACAGGGTGGCTGAGACCAAGTGTTACTAAATGAAAACGCTGTATTTTTTTTAATTTTGATTATTTTTTATTGAAATTTCGTGGAATATGTTGAAAACATATTACATTTTATGAAAAACATGTTACTGCTCGATATGACCTCCTTTGGCTCTGATTATTTGATTCAGTCTTCCATAGAAAGCATTGCATGCTGACCGAACGTTAGCTTGCGGAATTTTATTCCATTCTCGAACAAGAGCTGTGTGACGGTGCCGAGTCCTGTTGGAATGTCCAACGGTTCGTACCAAAGTGTTTACGTGCCTAAGGTAGCAAAGCATCTTTTAGGATCTTTTGGCGGTACACCTCTTGGTTTACCTTGACTCCATGTTCGATGAAAACCAGAGGAGTGCGTCCATCTGCAGTCACTGCAGCCCAAACCATAACATAAGCTGGTGATTGCTTGCGCATGGCAACTCTTGTGCCCAAATTATCGTTGGACTTGTGCTCTAACCAAACACGATCATTTTGTTTATTCACATACTGTTGAATGGTGAAAATTTTCTCATCAAAAAACACAATTTTTGGAATTTCATCACGTTCGGCCAAGGCCTTCAATGCTCGTGTTCTTTCAAGCCTAACTTTTTTTTGTGCCTCCGTAAGATCTTGAACTTTTTGTATCTTGTAGGGCTTCAAGTGTAGTTCATTTTTCAATGCGGTTTGCATGCTCTATCGTGAAACATGTAGACGTGCGGCTAATTGAGTGGCACTTTGACGAGGATTTCGTTGGTTTCGTTTCTTCACATTTCGTATCATTTCTTTTGATGTTGCTGTCTTTTTAGGACCGCCTCTGTTGCGTTTAGCGATGCTACCAGTTTCGTTGTATCGAGTTATGGTTCGATACACAAACATTTTATTCACAGTCAAATGCTGGAGCTGACGAACTATTGCTGTTGTTTGTGAATTTCCACCCAAATACAGTGCAATTACACTATTACGTTTGAATTACATTACGATTTTCTTTTGAAGATATTAATTTAGAACAATTATTTGTTGACCACACGTAAACAACTAACCAAACTTCAATCTGTCAAAAAATTGACGCGCGAAAATGACAACTACACAAATGACAGCAGAGTGAAGTCAGTAACATTTGGTCTCAGCCACCCTGTATTTGTGAACATTTTTTACTTTGATTCAATAAAATTCATCAAAAAATAAAAATTTTGTGGCGTTTTGTTTTGGTAACACTTCGTGTCAGCCACCCAGTATATAGAATAGTATTTGATTATCGTTTAGAACGATTGTAAAAATTCAATAAATCAAAAATTTACTTTCATCCTCAATATTTTTATTGAGGATCAATATTAATATTGGTCAAAAAATTTTTTTTTATTAATGGCTACACTAAGATACACTGCTAAAATAAATACCGCCTTATCTCACCTACGACGGTGATGGAGAAAAAAAGGTTTTCATTGAGATGTGTTGTATCTGTGTGTATGTTTCCTATAATCTCTAACCAAATTTATCGGGGTTTCTCTCAAATAATTTAAAAAAAGAACCTTTCGAAAATTGTACATTGGATATACATTTTCCATAAAGGCAAAAATACAAATTACATAGTAGAATTTTTATCAAAAACCAAAACAATAATTTTGAAAAATCTGCATACATTTTGAAAAGGCGATGTGGATCAATTTTGTAAATTTAAATAGATCCAGGTAACTTCAGAGTGATTTACTGACAAAAACTTATCAACTACTTGAATAATTTGGGAATGTGATGTTTGTTGCTAAAATTTACTTTACCCATGATTTTAGCAGTGTTTTGAAAATACAAACTTTCCATAAAAATTCTTAAAAAATCATTTTTATAATGAAATATTCAAATTTCACAAGTGTTGCTGATTATAATAGCGCTCGCGAGCAATTTAAATTAGTATTTGTATGTGATAGATAAATTGAATGCAAATTAAATTTAGGTTGCTTTATTTTAATGGCTCAGAAATATTTTTGATGAAATTTAATACTAACCGATATCCACCATCATCAATTTAAAAGTTAACCAATTTTGTTTAAATAAAATTATAAGTTGCATAAACAATTTTGAACATGATGATTTGTTGACTATAACTAAAAGTGAAAAATAACGAAATAACTAAAGTGGTCACATATTTTAAAAAAATTACTAAATTATGTTATAATTGAAAAATAATAAAATAACTTGCTTTGAAATTGTCAATTAAAGCGTATTTTAAATCAGATTGTGTATCATTTTGTATGTACTATAGTCATGTAGAATAATGAAAATGCACTGTTATAATTGTCACATAATACAATTCACTAGAAAAATGTCCATCTATTTTATTTTATTTTATTCCTCTATTTAGAATACCGAAACAAAAATGTCGTGCAAATCAATAGTTTGATTTAATTTTTGTGAATGATTTATTGAAATTAGTGGCAGGCGGTACTCGTAAAACCTGACTAAATTAGAGTATAAAAAAATAAAATAAAAAATTTCAAGTACTGATATCTCATAGTGATTTACCGAACTTATTGAACCTTCCTCATATATACTCGTGCAATAGTCTCATACAAGATCGATTGCAATTTTCAATAACTGTTATACAGCGTGAAGTAAAAAATTATACGTATACTACACCCACACCCGTCAGCTATACAAGTCAATGAGATAATTTCACATTATATGTGTGGCCCCCCGTTAAACAAACGAACTAGTTTAATACCATCCACCGTAATGCGATTAGTACCTAAATTTATATAATTTTCATATATATTGTTTTGCGGTTTCCCCATATTTTTGTTGTTGGCTTGGAATACACACTATATACAATTGATAGTTGTTCACAAAATAATTGTTGTTATAATTGTGTTTAGTGGTTAAATATAATAATATTACGATAATGATATTATTTTTTGCCACAATTTTATTTTTATTTCGGTTAGTTCGTTAGTTTGTTGCTGGTGGTAATATACATAATTTGTAGTCAGCTGATAAAGTAGCAGGTAAATATTTTCGTGATCCTTTAAACGTAGATTATGTGCGATTTTCCTCAATAAAAAAAATCCTTAATTTTTTTGTTCTATATCATAATAATATCATAACCATATCATGTCACATCATAAAACTATGTGCGACACACCTATAGAATAACAACATAAATTTATTGCCCCATAATTTATGTGGTATTTTGGGTTGTATTCGTTTTTAATGCTTACCTCTGCTCGTATATGAGTATATAACGTAACACACACGTATTTTTAGTTCCTTTACCACACCAGGTATGCTTAGGTTATAAATCGTCCCGCGCACAAGGATACAAAAAATTAATAATCAAAGTAATTTTTGTATTCTATAATATACTTGGGTGCTAATCAAACCCCAAAAAGTATGAAAATGGCTAAATAACCTTATTATGGTAATTAATAATATAAAAACATAAAAATTATTGAAACTGATAAGTCAATGGTTACGGGCTTTATGACGTAAGACAACAATGGTACAAAGATTTTCGAAATACACACTTTAAATTTGTGAATTTTTCTAAATTTCGCGTTGGTTTTCATCAAAATTATGAATGTAATCCATCCTCCATTATACGCCAATTTACCACCAGATTTTATAATCTTGACACCTTTGGTTAGTTCTGACAATTCAAATCAAGTAAACTTTTGACTCCAAGAATGATGATGCATTTATCATTGTTATTTTTATTTTCCATTAGAACAGCCACATTGTTCAGAAACTAAATACTGCAAAAACGTTTTATACCAGATTCTTGTCATTTTATATATGGCTTTAGTTTTATTAATTAAGACGATTTAAATCATTGCTTAAAAGCATGTAGGTCCAAGCGCTGAACGTTTTTATATTTTCCTCTAATTTATCCAGCATCGAACCTTCAAAAACCTACTATTAATGATAAGGCCCAAGAAACAAATCATAGGTAGGGGATAGAGAACCTTTTTTGAAAGCTGAGCCGCCATCCAAAATTAATTTAGCCTTTTGCAAATCTACCATTCGGTAGGTTGCCCAAGTAAAAAAAAGTATTTTTAAAAAAATGTGTGTGTGTGTGTGTGTGTGGTGCTGTGTAGAAGAAAGTGTGTGTATCCTCATAGAGCCCAGACGGTTTGTCTGCTCGTAGTGAAACTTAATATATAAGCTGTTTTCATAAATTGGGAGTTCCCAGTGATCCTTGGAGGAAATCGGCCAACCGCAAGTGGCAGCTTACATAGGAGATTCCTCGTGTATATTTCTCGACGATCGATTCTCGATTCCTCGCAAATATTTTCAAAAGTATATCATTTATGAGAAAAACAACTATGCACTAAAAGATTATAAATTTAGTTTGCAACAATATCGGTCCACATCAGTATTCCAAAATTTAAGGGGAAATAACGGTATTTGATGAAATAACGATATTTGATAAAAAAAAACTGGTTTTCAACTAAATCCAGCCTCTGAAGACCGGTTGCCTGGTAGAGAAGAAATGATTCTGCTGCCATTTAGATTTAGGCTCATACTTAGGCTTTTTTATAAAGAGCACAGTGAAGTGACAGCTTCCATAGGTTTTTCGTTTTTTGCAAATGTTTTGAGAAGTACATCATTTATGATCAAACAACTATGAATTAAAGGATTCTAAATTAAAATTGCAACGATATCGTTCCACATCAGCTTCCAAAATTTAAGCGGGAATTACGATTTCGTTCAAAAAAAAAACATTTTTTCAAACAAAAAATTCGGCAGATGAAACTTCATACAAAACTTTTCCATAAATTGGCAGCTCGAAGTGATGTTTGAATGAAATTGGTCCACCGGAAGTAGCCGCTCACCAAAATCCGGCATCTGGACTGTAACTAGGCGGATTGATTATTTGGGATGAAATTTCATATTAAAGTTGTTTTCTTTAAGTTGTTGTTTATGTGGTGGAAATCTGTGGACCGGAAGTGGTACTTCCGTAGCATCCTTTCCAATTTTTCCAATGATGTTGAAAAGTATAGCATTTACAAAAAATGTTTTCTTTAATTTATTTAAGCGGGAAGAATGATTTTTTTTGCAAAGCAGTTTTTATCAAAAACTCGGTAGGTTTAATTTTTCGCTTTAGAAATGAAATGTGATGTATTCGAGATCTATGTACATTCGAAATTGTGTTCATTTCCTAACATAATCGATTTGCAATGAAGGCAGAATACAGAATATACGACGCGTACTCGTTACGTTTAGTATATATACAGGCGAAAAATCAACTTGACGTCTAGAAATAAAATGTACCACCATTGTACATGATCGATAAAGCTGCGTGATAGAAAGAATAATATACACTTTGAAAAATGGACATCGAATAAAAACATTTATCGTGAAACGATTTATAGTGAAATACCCCTAGAAACAAAATAGCATGTATGTATAACCATAGTAAAATAAGTTTTTTTTTGCGCGCAATGTAAAGTCTCAAGTACAATCATGACATTGGAACTTTCCAGAAATTTTTTAGTCAACGATTTATAAAAACGAGAAATCTATGATAAACTAATTTCTTTATGGTATAACGTTAAAATTTTTAAGCGATATTAACTTCTTGAAACGATTAATTCATTAATCCATTCAAATCATGTAGATCAAATTAGCTGTACGAAAGGATATTTCTAATATTTTAACACGAATATGAAGCATTCGGCTTCCAAAATACGAATACCGTTTTATGATCAGGGTATTTATTTTTGAGGAACTTGAATTTCATAAAAGAACACCACACTTGAGATAGAAGATGGTAACGCTTGATTTATATAGGTCGTTTGCATATTGTTTTGTTGTGGTTGGACAATCATTGCCCAAATTATAAATCAGGCGTGTTTGGAAATCGATCATACAAAGATTAAAAGGGAAGAAGTCAAGTCAATACATAGAGCTGTAGAAAAACCACACATTCTGCTTGTACGGAATCACAGGCACATACGCAGAGGTCTTTTCGCAGACCTCTTTTTCGAACATCGGCGAAAGAATGAATGATAAATCTGCAAAAATTTTGAAATCGATAATATTCAAATTGGGTACTAAATAAACAAAGCAGATAAACAAATATGTTCTGAGAACAAGGTTTGAGGTTGTGGTAAAAATTGTTGTCAACGCGAGTGGTCAAACTTCTGTCAAAATTAGGGATCTTGGCAAATATGTAAAACAATCTAATTCGAAATTATTTCATATTGGAAAGATGGAAAGTCGAATGTAGCAAGATTATTATTACAGATTCAGGTTCCACAAAATCAAAAATTATCTCTATTAATTATATAAGTAAACAAAAATTATTCATTAATAAGTAAACAAAAATTATTCATTAATTTATTATTGTCTAAATTTTATTAAAAATAAATTAAAAAGTTATCGGCGTCTATTTACTACCTGTCTTGATCATAAAAATCGCAACGCGTCGATGTAATTCATTGATTAGAGTGCTCAACCATCAAAATCTCCTTGAAGGGTGGGTTCTAATATACGCCAGATTTACACTTGCCAAAACCGAAGGATAGACACGGAAAGTTAAAAGAGACATACTTAGTCGGGTTACAGACATTTAATAAAATCAATATGTAGTTAGTATTGACAATAATGCGAGGGAACACATATTAATATCACTTTTCAATCCTCATCATGTATAGTTAGAAACAAAAGATTAGTTCGAAATTAATAGAGCAGTTAATCAAGAATCCCTAAAGATAATAGTTAATACATACTTATTATGAAACTAGGTGACACTCAAGACACCTAGTCGTGATCGTGAATGACTCTGACATTTCCAAATTTATTCAAGAACAAAGGAAAATTATATTCTAATCTAATACATTATGAAAAGTTATACAAAATTATAGATTAATTTTACCCGTATACTTATTGAAGCTAAGCATTCTAAATTCAAGAGAGTTCAGATCCTCTAAGTGGTCATGAGAATCGCACTGGGAACCGACATGCACTATTTTTACAACCCCTAAGGTTTCATGACCATTTAGCAACTCTTTACGAAGCCCCTCGGCCAACGTAATTAAGTAAATTTGTTAGTTGAGGAATTCCATTGCTTGCAATGTGAGTTGAGATTTAACGAGAAACTTAGCGAGCGCCATAATTATCAGTACTTGATGTTTTATAAGAACGGGAATTATAAAAAACGTCGAATACCGCATAAAGTAAATTCCATTATATTTACCACACGTACAATTATCACCTAAATGTTCATGACACTCTACCATTTTCTTATTTGTTTTCGTACTGTTTATCTACAACCGACATTGTACAATGAAACATTTGACTAGGATCTGTTTCTTGTTTACCACTTGAGACCGAAAACATCGTCCCTATTTGGAAAAACATAAATGCCACGCAAATATTTACCATTCCCATGCTCGTTGCACCACCGTTATAAAACTTTGATTTTAGTAATTTATTACCAAACAAATTATTATCCAATTGGAGCATTTTAATATGTTACTGGTTGAGTCGATTCGTACATACAGTCTTACATAGTGTCATTTATATCGTCGACGTCGATATTATCATTATGTTGTCATATTTCGGCAGTATCTCATTGACATGAAAGTAAATAAATATTTACACATATAAACTTTAATACAAGTAAATCTAAAGTAAATTAAATCCGAATAATATTTTTACTTACAATGGTCAATTTTTATTTGACTAAATTTGTCTGTAAGTATATAATGTGAAAATTACCGTTATGACGTTATAAGAAGTTGTTCATTGGCTTAGTAAAGTAAATTCAATGTTTTAAAAAATTAGATACTGTTAAAGCAAAGTTTCTGATGATTTTAAAATTGTACCAATTTATTTTTTTTGTCTGCACTAAATTTGTATCATCCCAGAAATAATTCCACAAGAAAACGACCTAATTCTGTTCTCTCACCCCCTTCGACTTATATGAAACTTGGGCAGAATGTCATATGTTTGTTCTTTTCTTGATGACGAACAGGAAGACACAACGTTATCAGTTTTTTGCAAACATGCATATTTTTCACACTCTGTTTCTCAAAAAGTACTTAGCCGATTTTAATCGATAAATGAGGACCCAAACGTTATCATTTTACTTCTCATCTTCCTATAATGTATCTGGGATTTGTATCAAGAATTTTTTATTTATTGTATTTTTATTTTTAACTACAATTTAGGAGCACATAGGGCGTCTACTAGAATGGACTATCTAACCACTGTTTGCTGCTATTGCTTTGATTTTTACTCATGACTTGCCGAGTTGTTTCGCTTGTAATAGCATCATTCGTTTCCACGTAACTGCTGGTCGACCGAATTATTTATCTCGTATGGGTTCCATTCTTTTTGCTACATCATTCGGTGGCTTCCTCACCATGTGACCAACCATCTCCACTCCCACTTTCTTATTTCAGACCCAATGACTATTTGGCTCGTTCGTCTAAGGAGCTAAACATTTGTTGGTCAGGAGCACCCCAACTTTCGCGTAAGACATTTATTTACAAACGCTTATAGCTTTGTTAATCTTATGTGTACATCATATTCCTTTTTTAATTTCGAGTTGATTGTCGGTGAAATTCTATCCAGGGTTGCCAACTTTTGCATCTTCTCAGGTCACCTGTCTTGGGAATCGTTATAGCCAAGCCTACCTTACATTTTTGCGGTATTCTACCGGAATATGTTATTACTCCTTTGAATATTTCAGCTGGTATATTGTCCGTTCCAAAGGCGTCGTTATTATTCATTTTGACAATGACACTGCTAGCCTCCTGCTCCATTGAATAGGTGTTGATAGTTTCGTTACTAGTGCCAGTTGCTTATTCGTATTGTTAGTGATGTTCTCTCCCAAATATTCCTTTCATCTCTTCAATTATGCTTCATCTGTTGTTAAGATTTGATCAGGTGCATCTTTTATTGGTGAATTTTTCAATCGCCCGTCGTACGCATTGATGCTGTGCGCGCATGTTTCTCTTTCAGCGATTAATTAAATAAATTAATTGGTTATCTGAGAAAAATGATAAATTTTCTAAAATTTTGATTTTACTATTACTTCTAATTTTAATTATTTTTAAAGTTTGATAATTTCAACAAATAAAACAAATATCATACTTTTCTGTTTATGATTTCAAAAAAAAAACTTCTTCCTATGTCTATTTTAAAGCTATTAAAGCTATTAATTAATTTTTATTTTAAGCTATTAAAATTGAATACTTAAATAACCGAAATTTTTGAAGCTGCACTAAACTTGGATTACGCCGCTATTAAACAAATTATATGACAAAAAATGTTATGATTTTAGTACTTTTCATGACATATTTTAATTATCTGTTTTACCGACCAAACGGTACAGTGGTTAAAGCTTTGGCGTTTGGATCGGGAAGTATTGGGTTTAAATCACGATAGAAGCAGTATACAAAACGGATTTTTCATCATCTGATTACGATCGGTGATGGACAACTAATTACGGCCCTGTGTACCAGTATTATAGGCTGGCATGGAGTGTTGGGAGATAAATAATAAAATTATTTATTTATTAATTGAAGTGTGCCCTTTTAAACGAGTTCAAAATCACATTCCTAAGGATTCTAATAGTAGTGAATATATTAAGTTATCTTTCGTTATCCATCTTTTCAAATCAAACCACATTCACCAAAAAAACCTAGAAATTTTACCATTTCACAACTTTGAAGTCCTCTAGCAGCTCCTAGAAGTAATATCTTTTGCAACGGATTAAGTTCTTTTTAAAAACGATCTTTAATAATTGGTACTCTTGCAAAATTTAAAAGGTACAGTGCGGGAAAAAACAAAAATCATTTTTCTTGGTTCTCATGTGAAACTGCAATTATATTTCTAAAAACTTTAAACTTTGCATTGCATATTTACAAGTACGGAAACCTCGTATGTAGTCATTTCCCCCAAAGAAAATTGAAAAATGTGTTAATTAGCACCTTATTGGTTTGGACACTATGCACTTTATATTATTTTTAAACAATATAAATTGTTTATCACACTTGTTCACAAGTGTTAGGTTTTCTTATAATTTCGAACCAGACCATTGATTAAGATTTAAGAAAAATCAAATTAATTATTCTCATTATAACAAATAAAGTTGTATTTCACTTTTTCAAATTGTGTATATTCTTATGTCCGCAAAGTAAACATTCATTAACTTGGAGTGGCTTAAATCTTCGCATTGAGTCAAACTATGGCACTTAATCTCATAATAAAACGACGTAAAAATGTACACAGCACATATACAGTAATCCCCCTATAACACGGTAGATTAGTTCCGCGTTATAGGAAAAAGTGTTGAAATGATTCACGTTTAACCTTTCTCGTTAAAGGGGGTTTAAATCGAATATGTATTAATATCGGTTTAAAAGTAGTAATAAAAAAAATTCCAGTGCATTTTTGACCTGTATTTTTTAATTTGCTTTTATTTTTGAGTGGTAGTGTACGATTAGTAATAAAAAAATGAATGTTTTGCGTGCTATACCATGTGTATGTATCTCGCAGAAGTATAACGTGGGAAATCCCCGCGATATATGGGTTAAACCACGTGTTATACGAAGGACATGAATTCGTGTAATATGAAAACGCGTTACCATGTTATAGGGGGGTTATATGTACATTAAATTTAAAACAGGATTATTATGTTGTGTTGTAAAAGTTTATTTATACATAAAACACATCTATACAGTACACCAGAAATGATAAATCACCATGCAGAGGTTAACATTCACAACACATTCACAATTAGGAAATTGTATTATGATACGACAACAAATAAAAACACATGTTTCTAACCAAAATACCAAAAATAACAACACCAACAAAATAGAATTTACATAAAATACTTAATTCTACGGACATAAACATAGTTTTTATGAAACATATGTACATATATTTATTATGGTTTCCGCCAAAAAAATAGACGTTTATAAAAAACACTGAACACATATACTGTATTCCTGAAATAGTGTATTTTCTGTAGTCTAAAACTACAATTATATCCCTCTATATGATGACAAAACTATTTTACCCGATTTCATTTTTAGCATGATGTGGTTTTCGTAATTTTCTCGTTATATCAATGATCTAATAACAAGAACAAATCCACAAAACTTTTCAATTAATTAAAGTAATAAAGTTATTAGTTTGTGTGCAAATTAATTCTCCTCCCCCCACCAAAACCAAAACAAAACAAGAAAAATGCCATAGGTACGCGGCGGCTTCATATTGGCCACAAAAACCGAAAAATCGGATGTCTCTCAAGCAGAAAATTCTTTTGAGAATTTAAGTGAAACGATGAAGTTGATGATGAAATTTATCATCTTAAAAAAGTTTGACGACCTGGCGGAAAAATTATAATTTTAGGTTTTTTTTTACAAAAAATTAAAAACGAAAAACAAGATAAATTGAAACAAAGGGGGGTCAAAGGATTTTTTTTTTATTTATTATCGCCCAAAAATAAATAGGATGGATTCTTTTTCGGGGTGGTAATTTTCGGTTATCATTATGGTTGCACAGTAGGAAAATTTTTTATTTCGTATTATGTTAAACATATTTCGTAAATTTTATTTTTAGAGGAGTGGTGTCATTTTACTTATTGGATTGTTGTTGATGTCGTTGGTGGTGAAAAATAGGAAAATATAAACGTAATCATAAAAATCGTTTATCATGTTTTTAAGTATCATGTGAAGATTTTTATAGGGATAATTTTGTTTTCGATGATTGAAAAATATCCTTGAACTTATTTTCAATGGTAGAATATTTTTTCAAAAGATATAATTATTAGATGAAGGCGCTGTATTTCAAGCCTAGTAAAATAAAAATGTTTATTGAAGAAAATTAAAATCGTATGTTAAATTTTACGTGCTATGACATGAACTCTGTACAATTTTTCAACTGCTGGCACAGTAACATTAAGTTTAATATTTCAGTTTTTTTTTCAATCCACGCTTTGTTTGTTTGAATCCTGGGAAAACGCATAAAAACACAAGACGAAAAAGAAATGAAAATTAATGAGGTGATGTTTTATTCTTATAATACTGTCGTTTTCCACGTAAAAAATCATCCATCTTTTATAAACTTATTTTAATTTAAATACATGAGAAATGGATTGATGTTTTTCGTCAGGAAAATAATATTTTGTTTTTAAATGTATAATAAAGGATTTTATGGTAGAGGTCTTCATTTCACAATTAAAAAAATGATAATCGTTTAAGGTTCAAGTGGCGTTAGGTAACCTAATTCAAAGTTTTAATTACAACGCGATCTTGAAGCTTAAAAAATATAAAATTGAAAATCTTTTGAATGTTTAACACATTACATTTAACATAAATGAATAGAAAAATTAGAAATAGCGTTTTCAATTTGTTTACAATATGGAAATATGCAATTTCTATCAATTTATCGAACACCATAGTACTGAAACCACCCCAACGTCAACGGTAATCTTGCAATGTCCGTAAGCAATGTAATTGAATTGAAAAGAAAACAAGCTAAACCAATTTAATAATTTTAAAAGCTTTTCAAATTTAATTCCGTATTTCCGAAAACGTAAAACCAATTAAATACGAAAAAAATCTTGAATAAATTAAAAACCGACACGACGACAACGAGAACCTTCTTTACCATTTTTTGTTATACTCGATTACTCTCCACATTCAATCCATCTAACGAGAAGCAAAACAATATTCGGCGATTTCATCATCAGTATCCAAATATACCCTTATCACAAGTGAAACCAAAACCCCTCCCTCCCCGTAAAGATACATCAACAAACAACAAATCATTGTCATTATGTAGTTGAGATGAGAAATTAAAATTGAAACTAATTAAATTACAAAGTAGAAAAAAAAATTGTTTGGAAAAATCATATCATTGTTTAACAGCAACACAAAAAAAATAAACGGAAAAATCATGATTTAATTTTCCTCTTGATTTCGTCGTATTTTCCCATTTTCTTGAGGTGGAATATTAATTAAAAACTTTCTATCATTTTTTGTTGTATTATTTTTATTTTCAATTAAATCTAATATAATTTAAATTAAATTGATGAGAAAAAAATAATAAAAAAAAACTTTTTCCCGTTTTATTAAAATGAAAAATCTGTACTGATAAGAAAACAAAACAAATTTATTTAATAAACAGGAAATTTCATCAAACATATTATATAAAAGCCGATAACTTATCAATCCACTAATTTGCGCAGTGTACAGTAGCCTACACAATCCCAGGATTGTTTTATTAGGATTAATTAAAAAATTTCTATAGAATTCACTTTTATATGATATTTGGGAAAATCTTAAATTACAAGAAAATTTATTTTCATTACCGAAATATAACAATATGTACATATAAGCTTTATGTAGAAATAAAAAAACCCACATGAGAAGTTGAAAATTGAGTTATTTTCTGTAAGAATTGAATTACATAACACGCTTGTAAATATTTATATTTTTCTACAGTGAGATAAGAAAAATTCGCAATATGATCCACATCTTAACCCAAAACTATTAAGTTTGTACTGTATAGTTTTCAATTTACATAAATTATAACCGAACAAAATATACAAAAAAAAATATTTTTATTTTATCGTCTTAAATTTCACAAGAAAATATAAGAATATTCTTCGTTACTTTACACCCTCTTATGAGATTATCGGGAAAACCACGGGTGTTATATTTTTTGATAATAATACAAAAAAATTAACAAAAGAAATGTTTTTTGTTTTAAATTTCAGAGTGCACAACAAAGGAAGAACCAAGTTTATACACATAATGTAAGGAAAGTACAGGAGGCGATAAGGAATTAGAATATGTATAGAAAAATGAAAAGAACTAAATGTTACCTTGGTTTTAAAAATATCACCAATTTGCCAACATAAACACGAAGGGCTTGTATGAAATATTTGTAATTGAATTCAATAAAGTAAATAAAATAAAACTGAATTGAGTCTTTTTATTTTTAATTTTCCTAACAGAATTTTTCCATGCTCTTACAAAAATTGGACTTTAATAATTTAATAATAGCTTTTGATATATGACTTCTGAATATGTGAAAATATAAATGTATATTTATATATATATATATATATATATATATATATATATATATATATATATATATATATATATATATATATATATATATATATATATATATATAATATATATATATATATATAAATATATATATTTATTTATATATATATATATATATATATATATATATACATATATATATATATATATATATATATATATATATATATATATACATATATATATATATATATATATATATATATAAAGGGTGTTTTTTTAAGAGGTTGCCGATTTTTTTTTTGAATAAAACACATATAAAATTATGAAATGACCAAAATTTTTTTTTATTTGGTAGATAATTTTTTGGCATTTAACATTTAAACACAATTTCTGGCATATGGCTACCACGACTATTTTTCACAAATGTCATTCTGGAGGTCCAATTTTCCAGCACTTTTTCAAGCATTTGAGGGCGTATGTCAGCAATGACACGTTGAATATTGGTTTCCAAAGCGTCAATCGATTGAGGTTTATCCACATAAACCAATGACTTCACGTATCCCCACAAAAAGTAATCGAGTGGCGTCAAATCGCACGAACGCGGAGGCCAATTCACCGGACCATTTCTCGAAATAATGTTGTCGTTGAAAGTTTCTTTCAATAAGTCGATTGTTTCACGTGCTGTATGGCAAGTGGCACCATCTTGTTGAAACCACATTTCATTCATATCCATATCTTCAAGATTTGACAACAAAAACTCATTTAACATGGTTCTGTATCGATTTCCATTCACGGTAACGCGTCGTCCTTCCCCATTTTTAAAGAAATATGGACCGATGATCCCACCAGCCCATAGACCGCACCAAACAGTACATTTATCAGGATGCATTGGTAATTCTTGAACGGCGTGTGGATTATCTTTGCTCCAAATGCGACAATTTTGTTTGTTGACGTATCCATTTAACCAAAAATGCGCCTCACCACTGAAGAGAATTTTACGGTAAAAAAATGGATCTTCGTTCAATTGATTTAACGACCAATCACTGAATTCACGGCGCAAACGATGGTCGTGTGGCTTTAATTCTTGCACCAATTGAATTTTGTATGGCACCAAACCCAAATCTTTACGTAAAATTTTCCATAAAGTCGATGGACAAAGTCCAATTTGCTGAGCACGACGACGAATCGATAAATTGTCGTTTTCTTCGACACTGGCGTCAACGACAGCAATATTTTCTTCTGTACGAACTCTTCTCATTCTTGTCGGTGGCTTGGCATCCAAAAGAGTGAATGTAGACCGAAATTTGGTAATTACGTTCTTTATGGTGGTCTCTGACGGACGATTATGTGCACCATAAAATTCACGAAGTGCTCTATAAACATTTTTAATTGAACACTGATTTTGAAAATAAATTTCCACGATTTGAAAACGTTGTTCTGGAGTTAACCTATTCATAATGATTTGCCAAACAATACTGAGTAGAAATGCCACTTTGAGCTGTCAAAACAACTGTCATAAAATAAAACGACATCTATCGGAAAAACAAACCTCCTAAAAAAACACCCTTTATATATATATATACATATATATAAAAATATATATATATAAATATATATATATATACATATATATATATATATATATATATATATATATATATATATATATATATATATATATATATATATATATAATGGGTTTTCCAATAGGAATGCTATGATTTTTAAGTAACGTTTCGGTCATTTGTAATATGTCATGATCTCATGATCTGTCATTTTTTGTTTCATTGTACTCAGTAATGTTTACAATTTCATCATGGTGGGATATACGCAAGAACAACGTTTACAAGTTATTCAGTTTTGAACTTGAAAACGATAACGATTTTTTTAATCTTCCCCAATGAGGCCACTTTCATCTGAGTGGTGCGGTAAATAAACAAAACTGTCGATTCTGGTGCGAAGAAAATCCACAAATTATTCATGAAAAACCATTACATTCACCTTAATTGACAGTTTGGTGTGGTTTTTGGGCTGGTGGAATCATCGGTCCGTATATTTTTTCGAAATGAAGCTGGTAACACCGTTACTGTCAATGGAGATCGGTATAGGTCGATGATAACCAACTTTTTATGGCCGAAATTGGAAGAAGTTGATCTTGACAACATTTGGTTCCAACAAGACGGGGCTACGTGCCACACAGCAAGTGCAACAATTGAATTATTGCGAATCATATCCCTCTTATTGGAAAACCCTATATATACGAGTATATATATATATATATATAATATATATATATATATATATATATATATATATATATATATATATATATATATATATATATATATATATATATATATATATTTATATATATATACACACACACATATATATATATATATATATATATATATATATATATATATATATATATATATATATATATATATATATATATATATATATATAACAAAATGCAAAGTCGCAACAAACCCCCTCCCACTTAAAGATGTCTAATAAACCAAGGACATTTTTATCCTTTCACCCCTTCCCCGTTAGTATTTATCTACAGGTGCGAAGCAAAAAGTAAGGCAGTAATAAAAAATGTAATAAATTTTAATAACATCACACCCACTCGCACAGCGCGGTCACCCCCATTTCCCAGCATGTGAATATATGTAAATTTATGTGTCGAAATATATTTCAAGTAACGGCGCAAAATTTCGCAGAATTGAGAAGATTTATTTAAAAAACAAAACGAGGTAAGTAAATATATAGTTTATCGAAACGCAGATGTTCAGCCCATGGCGGTAGGTATACGCGAACATGAGTTTATTAAAATATTATTAATGCAAAGCGATGTAGCTTTAGGTGTTGACTCAGGGAATTTAGAACATGCTAAGTAATCCAGAAAGGTAATAAACAAGCGAATACATAAATATCGTATGTACAAATTTGTTTTGATTAACTGAGCTTATTTAAAATTAAACAATAGATCAAAACAGTTACCGAATTGAAAACATCCGAACAGAAAAGCATTAATATTTTTCACAGTACCACAGCATACAAATAACAAAACTGTTCAATGACTGAATGACTGATTTGTTCCGATTACAATGTGTTAATGACTAATTAGGGATTAAACCACTTTTATTAGTAAATAACCGCTATTTATGTACGATACTATTTCTATTTCGGAATTTGTTAATCTCATTTTATTTAGTGATAAGTGAGTTAAAAGGATTATTTTGATCTTTGTTTAGTAATGGTGAGGTTAGAAAAACGTCATTATGAGGCTGTAATTTCAACAAAAACAATTAAATCTCCGATTAACAAAACTTTAAGAAAAACGCAATAATTTCCTAAAATTAAACGTTATTTTTGCTACGGTTATAAAATTTGACATTAAATTTAAAGTTCAATTTACTGTATAATGAAATTTATATCTTAATATTAATATACCGGGTGTTGAAAAAGTATGAAAACCCCAAAAAACTGGAAAAATAACCGTTTGATCGAAAAACAAAAGGTGTCAATATTTTTTCTAGAATACTAAACCAGTGACACCAAATTCGACCCCAAGCTCCAATCCCTGAAGGTAATGCGGGAGAGGGGGAGGGGGCTAATTTTAAGATTTTAAATAAGGACTCTATTTTATTATTGCAGTTTCGAATTCTACACTTCAAAAGCCGTAAGGTTTTCACGAAACTTGTTTTTTATTCATGATAGAGGGCATCCTAAATAGTTTTGTTTCGGTTTCAAATCATCGTAACACAAAAGTTGGCTATCGCAGTTGATTAATTTTTCAGTAGAAAATTAAACTCGGTTTGGATTTATATAAACCTACCAAAATTTAAGATTTCATAAATTATATAAAGCCAATTTCGAGTTACAATTAATTACTGATGCGAAATATGATGAAGCAGGGCACCTAGATAATAATAGCCTCATTGCTTTAACAATGTTACTATATGGCGTCAATTTATGTCGAGGGTTCCAATCTTTTGCTATAGATGACAGTATAATCATTTCATATTACATCTTTTTTTCGTGAAACGTCAATCGTGGTGAAAAACAGTAAATTCTACAATAACAACAATTGAAAATTATATTACGGGCTAATGGTAAGAATTAATTTATTATATTGTTATTAACATATGCATTCAATATTTCGTTAAACCCGTAAATGTCAAGTAATTTCAATTTTTACGAACATTACTGCCGTATACAGTTCAGAAAATAAACTGTAGACATAAATTTGAAGACGTATGAAGCAGCACTGCCTGATACTCTAGGAGTATTGGATGAACACTCTACGATGATTTGATAACAGAACAAAATTGATTAGAGCGCCATCTAAAGGCTATATAATCTAATTTTGAAGTTGCATACTCCCCAACCTGAGAAGGTGGAGTAGGGGTCGACTTTAGCGTCACAGAATTCTTTTTAAAAAATATTAAAGACGTGTGTTTTGTTTTTCGATCACACGTTTATTTCTCCAATATTTTAAAGGTTTCCATATTTTTTCATTACCCGGTTTGCTGTATAAACAAGCACCGATTTGTATTCTGCTAGATGCTTTTCTAATCTGGTGTGATTCAAGCTGGAGTTTTCAGTGTAGAGTGTTCAGTAACGGTTTTGATAATCTGTGTTTAATTTAAATAAATTTATCAATCCAATTGCGTGCAACTGTTATCAATCAATCAACCAGTCATCAACGGAATTATTAATTGGATTTTAATGCAGCAGCAAATAAAAAGCGTAACTTCAATAAAATTTTGAAACCAAACGAATTTGAACCGTTAACAAAATTAATAGAAATGTTTGCGAGCCATTGCAGATAAACAGAGATGGTTTTTCAATTCAATCGATTTTTTTTAGTAATACCGCCTAATACAGGTCTGTGATTTTTTTAAAAACCAAACACAAGTATTTATAGAGGTAAGATTATTATGGGCCGGAAGTAAGCTTTCGAATTAATAAGACATCTGAATTTTTTAAATTAAAAAATTCGATCCGGCAACGACTTAACGTAACCCTACAAAAAGAAATCCAACGGAGTTAATCGCATGAGCGAGCTGGCCATTCGACCAAACAATTTCTCGAGATTACAGTGTTACCGAACTTCCCCTACAATAAATCAATAATTTGTCTAGAGTTGTGTGGCATGTAGCATCATCTTGTTGGAACCACATATCACTGATGTCAAGTCGATTCAATTCTGAAAAAAACAGTCTCCCAATATGGCACGTTAGCGACCTCCATCGTCCGTAACATGGCGATCGCAACAATATGGTTCAATCACACCTCCGGCATGAAATCCACACCACACGGTCACTTTTTGTGGTTTTAATGGAGTCTCTTCAAACACATATGGATTTGTTGCTGTTCAATAACGCATACTTTGCTTATTGACAAAGCCATTAAGCCAAAATGAGCTTCATCGCTGATGGCGATTTTTCGATGAAATTCAGGATTTTCTTCAAACTTTAGCAGAGCCCAATCGGAGAAGTTTAATTTGATCTTTTGATCAAAACCAAAATCTTTACGCAAAATTCGTCACAATGTGGTTTGAGAGATTCCCAATTCCTGTGAACGGCGTAGAATCGATTGATTTGGCTCATTTTGAACTGAAGCATTTATGGCTGCGATATTTTCGGTACTTCGACCGGTGCGTTGTCTCACTGGCACAGGAACATCCAATAGTAAATATTTTGACTCGAATTTATCCATTATACAGCTTTGTTCAATTGAGGCGCAATAAAATAATCGCAAACTAAAACTATAAACATTTATTTTTGAATCAAGTTGGGTACTTTATTTGAAGGTTTATCGATGCCATTTATGTATAAATATGATATCACTCAAATGTTCATCAAGGCTGGATTTACAGACGTCGATCCGATGGTCAAATTTTCGGACATTTTCGAACAGGGACTTTTCTATGGCATTTATCTCGGCAATGATATTGTTTTTTAGGTCTTGGATGGTGACTGGACTATCAACGTACATTTTGCTTTTCAAAAATCCCCATAAAAAATAATCTAATGATGTTAAATCGCATGATGTTGTAGCTCAATTCACATTTCGGCGACACGAAATTAAGCGATTTTCGAAGGACCATAGCAATTCGGCGATATTCTCACGCGTAGTGTGGCAAGTTGCATGTAAATTCAAGTCCTTGTGCATAATTCGCAAAAAACTGGTACTTGAAATGCCCAATTCAAGTGATCAACGCGTTGTTGATTGCTTCAGATTATCTCTTACACTTTGCCTCACAACAGCGATATTATCTGGTGTGCGAACAGTTTTTGGTCTGCTAGGCTTCGGTGCATTCACCACAGAACCCGTAGGTTGGTTGTTTCATTTGGGCGGTTATGGTGTCCAAAATATGGAAAAAATACGCGAAACGTGTTTTTATTTGTTCACCATTTTTGTAGTGCTCTTGAATATATTTAGCACCATCTTCAATCGAATACTACTCTATAGCGATAAATGGCAAACATTCATCTAACAAAATGACATGAAAACAAACATGGCGTCTTTGCAAAATTATTTTTTCCCTGCGCCTCATTTGGATAAACCTTTATTAGCACGCACAGCCTGTCTGGTGCGACGATTATTACGACCGAAAATTAGAGTAAGCGCTCTTAAAGTTGTGACCATCGACTCAGATTTGCGGAAGTATCTTTTAATAATTTCCAAACGAGCTCGTTCGTGAACTTCATCATGATAAAAATGTTAACCTTGACTGACGGTTTGACGTTGGCAAAACATGAAAAGCGATCAAAGGTGCGTTCATATTAAAATACAAAATTGATGTCTCTATTGGAAAATCCGATAGAATGTTTTTGTTCTTACTCGCGGTTTTTCGGAAATGCTAAACTTTTCAAATTATGTGCAAAAACGAGGAAAACCCTAGAATCTCCATCGAAGCTGAAAAACACTTTTTTGGACTTCGGTGATTTAGCGAATGATAGACAAATCAGGAGATTGAATTCAACTGTTGTTATTTTTAGATTTGAACGAACTAATTTTTATAGTCATAGAGTAAATTCAGGTTCCTTTGAAATACGTAAAGGGGAACTTTTTTAGACTAATAAATTAGGGCATAGTATTACATTTTTTTTAGACAATCAAACTTACAAGATTGATAATGAAAATAACTTTTTTCATTTTTGAACTGAACGGGACCAAGAAGTTTTTTTTATCAAAATTGGAACAATTAAAGTAGTTGAGTATGTTAAAAATAGTTCTAAACTCACATGGAAGGCTATTGATGAAGTTTTGGGAACAAATAAAGACAAAAACCGAATCACCAAAATTTATAAATACCAATCTGATGTTCATATTTTATTTCAAATTATCAATCTATAAGTAATGAATTCAATACTTATTTCCTCAACGTTCCATCGGAGATAACAAATAATTTGAACAATACTAACTTTTCGCCTAATTCTCCAGGCTATAGCAGATATGTTTTAGGCTCGACCACTTCACCTAGTATGTCTTGTGTGTTTGATTCGATTAGCGCCAGAGAGATTATAAAAGCGATTAGTAGTTTGAAAAATAAACACTCTTGTGGAATTGACGGAATCGACAACCTAATCTTAAAAAGTTGCGTGTGGTATCTAGTAGATGTTTTAGCTTACCTCTTCAATTTCAGCCTAGGAAGTGGTGTATTTCCAGATGTTTTCAAATCAGCCCTTGTAATTCCAATTCATAAGAAAGGTGATGTGCTATTACTAAATAATTATCGACCTATTTCGTTGCTAAGTTCCTTCTCCAAACTATTTGAGAAAATAATAAAACGTAGATTGCTCGGTTATCTGGAGAAAATCAATTTGTTTAGCCGTAGTCAATTTGGTTTCTTAGCAGGAAGATCCTCTGAAGAAGCACTACTACATCACCTCAGTTATGTTTACTCGGCTTTTAACAATTCGCAAAAATCCGCTTCGTTATTTTTAGACATTGCAAAAGCGTTTGATACGGTGGATCACGAGGTTCTTGCAAACAAATTATTAAATATAGGTATCAGAGGTAAATTTGTTGACTGGTTTGTTAGTTATTTCAACAATCGTAGCCAAATTGTTAAAATAAATGATAATTTTAGTGAACCTGGTTACTTAAATTGCGGCGTTCCGCAGGGATCAGTATTAGGACCTATTCTATTCTTAATCTACATAAATTCTATATTCGACATCGATCTTCTGGGGCACACCACGGCATTTGCGGACGATTTAGCATTAAGTTACACTTCAGCAAACCCTTCGGAATTACAGAACCTAGTTTGCACAGACTTAGTGAATCTTGGTAATTGGTTTTACTACCATCGCCTGGCTCTTAGTAATAAATCCAGAGTAATGTTTTTTGGTCAGGCCGCATCTCCCAATTTTAAGGTTTTGTATCATGTTCCATTTTGCTCTGGACACTCATGTTCATCGCAGTGCTTTGAAATTTCCCTCGTAAATGAGTTTAAGTACTTAGGAGTTACCATCGATTCGCAGTTGAAATGAAATTCTCATCTCACCATTGTCAGAAAAAATGTTATTACTGCGACTTATAAATTCTACCATCTGAAGCAATTATGCCCACCGTCAACACTGCGAGTTCTATATCATGCACTAGTTGAATCTATTATTATGTATGGTATATCAAGCTGGGGTGGGATTTATTTTTCCAATATAGAGGACCTATACATTTCACAAAAACGGATTATTAAATTGATTTATTGTCGGCCTTTAACAACTCCAACAATTCCCTTATTTCGAGATTTGAAATTATTACCTTTAAGATATCTCTATGTTTATAAGGTACAAAAAACATCTTTTTTTTGTTCGGAGTTCCAGTTTCCATAGTCGTATTCATCACACGTATACTTTAAGGAATCCGAACAACTTTGCCGGTTTACGTTGTAATAATGAAAGGTTCAGAAGGTCTTACTTTTATATGGGATTGTATTGGTTTCACAAATTACCAATAGAGTTGAAATTCATTCCGATTGGCCGCAAACACTATTTCGATAAAATGATTCGACATTGGCTGATTAATATAGACAACATTGAAACCTACTTCTAATTTTTCTTTTTTGTATTGTATTCACTAAATATGAGCTGTAATTTTAATTTTATTGTATGTATTATTTATTTATTCTTTTATGATAGTTTTTAATTTATTATTTTTATTTGTACACTTTTGGCAACCTAAATTTCATGATTGTTTTCTTTCTTGCTCCCCCACAGGTTCTAAAAACCTATTAGGAGCTCTAACTTTATTAGAAATAGTTTATGATTTGTATTAATGTATGTAACCTGTTTTTCTAAATAAAGAGAATAATAATAAAAAAACATAAAAAAAAAATGTACGTGATACTTTTTCCTCAGTAGGCACAGATAAAAGTAATTTATACAAACAATATATTCGCCCGCTTCGTGACAATACCTCATATCTGACAGTTTTGTAAAAATGAGCTTTTGATAAGAAAGGCTGAGACAAACTTAGACGCACGCTTACAAATAATTAAAATAAGTTGGTAAAACAAGAAAAAAATAATTAAATCGAATTGAATTCCATCAAAAACAAAGCAAACATATAGAATGATTACAAGGTTTTTTAATTTCCTGGAAAATTCAGTTTTATCAGATAGGAGTTATTGTCACGAAGCGGTCGAAATATTATTCTCAATCTTTTATTCCTAGAATTCTTTGGCTATTGGAGAACTTTAGTACATAGTACATGCAAGTCAAGGATGTCGTTTCAAAATGTCATTTAGAGCATTAGCTGTAGTCAATTAAAAATTTTCATTCGCCGTACGATGTAAGTTATTAAAATAATCCTAAATGATTAAATATGTAATAAAAGTTTTTAAATGAGCATTTGATATTCGGCTTAGTTCTAAAATCGTATTAAAAATAAGTTCCACAAAATAATAGCAAATACCAAAAATCATCATTCTGTAGATTTAGGTTTTATAATTTTTTCTATTTTAGCGCCCCAAATTTCATTATACGTATGTATATATATTCATACATATATAATTTGGGGCCTAAAATGGTAGATAATGTAAACAAATAATCTTTTAACATTCATATATACACATATTTATAATTCCTATCTCCAAGGGTACCATCATCGTTTTCTTGGAATAAAAACGGCAGCAAAAAAACGAGAACGGAAAAAAACGAATAACAGAAAGAACTCATAAAGAAAAGCGCTTTGTTCTTGCCGTTCAGTATTTGTTTTTTTATTTTTATTTTATGTGCGTTCTGTTGCGTTGGCGTTTTTTTTTTTAATTTTTCATTTTGTTCGATTCATTTGGTTTTAGGGAAAATTGTAAATATTCTATGTAATTTTCGTAATTGATTCTTAAATTATTATTTTTTTGTTGTTGTTAGACATAAACTCCAACTTTGAATTATGAAGATGTAGGTAAACAAATTGCTATCAATGTATCGTTTCATAACAAGTGTATGTTTCTTGCAGATTTTATTGTAGAATTAAACTATTGGAATGTTCATTTTAAAAATTTCGATCAGGACTTGGATAAACAATTGAGTTTGAATGAAATGACCTGAGAGTTTTAAAAGCCATATTTAATATCAATTTTTTCTTTAGTATTCGACACGACAAATTCTGTAAGAACAAAAACAAACGGTATCAAATTATTGTTATCTTACTCACTTCATTGAAAATGCCATGAGAATATGCTTTTACGATAAGATTTGCATTCTTTACGATAGACATGTTACCTACACATTTGGACTACATGCTAGATCTCCCAGCTCATTATTGCCTTTAAAAAATAACTTGCTTTAATATGTGAGAGTGTAGTGAGATTTTTTTATCTTTTTGAATGCTACGTTTTTTCTCTCGTATTTTATTATAGAAAACAAACTTTTGTAGGAAAAAAGATTGAAATTTAAATTTTTAATAAGCTTCGAGAATTATAGAATGAATTTTCCTTTTAAAATTAAAAGAAATTGTTTTTCTTTCGTTCAAAGCAAAAAAAAAGTTGGGAAAAATACAGAAAATAGAATTAAATAGTAGATTGGAATCTTTTTGAGAATAATTAAAAATAAGAAAATATACAAGGAAACTTATTTTTTTTTTCATTTGACTATCTATGTTATGTTTACTTTTTGCCTTACCATCACTATTATAATTCACAAATAGATCGTTAGATAGATAAAACGTATATGGTTACATTATCTAAGATGTAATTAAAAAATGGTCTTACCTCAAATAATTATTGCATTTATGTGGTTGTTATTTAATAAATATTCTTATCCTTACAACTAAATATTTAATATCATTTTGAGTGCAGTTGGGTTATAAAGCTGCCTGAAAATATACAAAAGAAAACATATACTTAAAACATTTTGTAAACAAATTCATGGTGTTATATAAAGTTTGTCGTATACACAGGGCCAAAATCTGCCGACATTCTCGAAAAAGTTGCTGACGTGTTACAATGTTGAGAAACAAAAAAATCTAATCCCACATAATATTTATCTCATTTCGTCGATTTGCAAACGATCTGGATATACATCAGAGCGTCCTTAACATGAGGCCTCTCGAGAGATATTCCGATAATATAACAGCAAAAGGAAAAACAGCAGTAAAATATATGATAGGAAGAGAAATATAAATTTTCAAAAATTTTCATTTCTACAAAAAACTACCACCACTTACCAGAAAGCAACTACAACGACGTACATTTATGTACGTACATTGTCATATTATCTCGTGGGATATAAATAAAAGCACTGTAGAGCTTTTTTTATGCCGGCGCAAAAACAAAAACAAACAAAATACATTTTCCAGCAAAATAAACAGCATGTACCGATAGATCATCCTAGTCGCTTCGTTTACAGATATACACATTGGCACAAATTTTTCCAATTTTCAATATACACCACGCACATACACACCTATAAAGCGTATACAATAAACATCCTTGAAGGAACAAAACAAGGGAAAAAGGTTTATCGTGAATTTTTTTGTATATATAGCGAGTATATCTAGGTAGTGTATCCAAAGTTGCTTTTTAAAATATGTTTTCTTTTGCTGTTCGTTTGGTATTTTTGTTGTTGTCGTTGTTGATATCAAGATTATGTTAAATAGAATTAACATATCACAACAACAGCTACTACACAAAAGGGAAAAAGCACTTTGAATGAATGGAAAATTGTCGATGGAGGTAACAACAAACAATAATAAATGAAAATATATTTTCCTTGTTTATTTGTTTATTTATTTTGATCTTTCTGTTTGCCGTAAACTCGTTCAAAATATTAAAGTAAAAAAAAGTTGCAACAAAATACGTATACAAACAAATATGGAGCACAAGCTTATTCAAAGAAATTCAGTGAGCACCAACTTCATTTTTTCATGTTCAAGTTTTTAAAAAACACTCAAAAGTTGCTTTTATAAAACCGAGGTTTGCTTTTGAAATCAGATTTTCATCCCAAATATGATTTTTAATGTTCCAAATTTTTCCGGTTTAGATGTAAAACGAGGATGATGATTTATTAAATATATAGCTTTCGATTACATCGTTATAATCATAAAAGCTAAATCAGGTTTATGATAAAGACAAAAACATCAACTAAAACATTGAATTACAGCAACATTACAACATTATTATTGTAATTTTTAAAATTACTACAGAAAACACGATTTTCAATAGTTTGTTTTCCCGGTTCTCCAGTGCCCACGTAAGTGACTTCAGTTTTTTAAGATGTGAATAAATGAATTTTGCAATCGATATCAGCGTATCGTATTGATTTAATTTAAATGTTACATATCATTAAAACCAAAATGTATAGAAATTTTTATGTAGCAAGACAAAACTCGAGGATACTAACTCCCAATTTGAAGGTAGTCATTGCCCAGCATTTCACTTCACGTGCTCTCTAAAACAGAGTCATGGCTTAAAGGTACAATAAATTAAATACATAATATACAGGGTGTCCCTAAAGTAGCTGACACGAATGGTACCGTTAGATTCCTTGATCAAAACGAAGATGAGCTTACTTCTAACACTCCGCACGGTAAAGTCCTCTATCAAGTTATAGACGTTTAAAGAGGAGCCTTCCAACACAGCACCTTGTATTAAAGAAACTTCAATATCTTGAGAAATAACCATTTTCATTTCCAAGTACTAATTTCATTCAAAAGCTGATAAAATTTTAAATAAGGTATAATAATTATGACTATTTAGTCAAAAAGTATTTCAAATTTAAACAAAACTTTTAGAATTCTATTTTTTTTACGAAATTTTTTTTTTTCTGTTAAATAGTACAGTTAACAATTATTATAAGTTAGTAAATATTTTTTGATGGAAACATAGATCAGACTCTTAGCTTCCAGAAAAGCTAACAATTTGTTATATTTGCTATATTATGCTATTTAAAAAATTAAAAGTTCACAATAAAAATTTTGCATTTTCTTTGAATTTTCAAATATTTATAAATAATATTATTTAATGCTAGTACATATTGGTACCAAGAGACTTGTGTCTAATAAAGAAAATATACAAAACTTTTATTGTGAACTTTTAATTTTTTAAATAACTTATTACCTCAAACAACATGTTTGATGAATGCTTCCTGAACGCGACACCAACTACACCATATCAACCTAAGGAAATGTGAATGTACGTTTCTTGCTTCACCCAACCTCGTGGCTCTAGGTTCACTAAACTAATTTCTAAGTTAATTTCCACCTGCTATTAAAATACGATTATTATTTATATTTAAATTTAGAATAAAATTAATAAAGTCATACCGAAAACGAAATTAATCCTAAAACAAATAATTTAAAGAAACAAACAAATTTCACAAATTTCACCAAGCAACTAACTAGTGGCTATACTACTGACATATGTAAGGCGCAAAAAATTAAAATTTGAAAACTATAAGTGTAAATTCATTTTCATTTATAGCTTTTAAATTTTACAAAAAACGCTGAGCTATTACCCTTGAGATATACTCGACGCGACCGACGTGTCTCAAAGGTAAAAATATATGATTTAAAACTACAGCAAATACATTCGACGCGATTAACGAGTCTTCATCAGACTATGGATAACAACGTTTATGACATTTAGAAATGTGGCAGTCACGTCGAGTATATCTCAGGGGTTGGGAAATTGTTTGTGTTTCTATTATTGAGAAAAACAAAATACTTGTATTTTGTAAAAATAACAATTATAAAAAATCTATGTATTCAGAAAATAATGTTTCTATTTTGGTGCGGAAAACAAAACTTTCCAAAGGTAAATTAGTAACATAAACTCAAAATAAAAATTATAGAACGAGACGCGACATTTTCAGAGCTCAGCCTGCTAAAATTTTGATTTTATATGAAAATGACATGTTGCTACAGCTATTTAGCTGTGCTAACACGCAGCATTTGTTAATTTTGCTGTTTAAATTGTTGGATTGCGAAACGAATGATACAATAACACCGGATTTTCTTCATCTATGATCCGGGTTTATATTTCATGAAACAATTTCATTAATTTTACATATTCATTTAGAACTGATTGTGTGGTGAGATGTTGTACCATCACTCTTTTCGACTTACGACTTAGTTTATGCCTCATTTTCTACGGGTAAAATCGTAGTCTATTTCAAAGACATTTCTAAGTGAAAGATCATTCTACTTCTATTCTACGATTTTTAAGACAGATTGATGATTGATTTTATTTATCGCGAAATAATTTTTCATAATATCAAACACGAAACTGTTTACACGAAATAGAATGCTGATTGATTCCTGAAAAATGAGACCGAAACTAAGTTTAAAGTACGACGATTCCTGAAAGTTTCATCACATTTGTATTTCAATCATTCGCTTTCAACAATTGGATTAATTTATTACACTAGCGACCCTTGGAGGGATTTGGGCACTAAATTGTTGTTGGTACTTCAGTGTGTGTTCATTAAAGACTAAATTATACAGAGGTACAGGAGGCGGGGAGGGGGGGGGGGTTCTATGATTGAATCCCGATAGGGGTAACACGCAAATGCTGTTTTCACCAGATGTTGCGACGGTCAGTGATGTGGCTGAACACAACTATTATAACTCCTTGTCAGAGTACAGAACACAGGGGGTGACGCATCCTTCGTCAGTTCTATTAGCGATTTCAAACAAAGAAGAAATTCAATCTGATCAATAAAATGCAAATCATAGTCTATTATGAAGCAAGGGGGTCAAAACTGTAAAAACATTGGATTTTCCAATACTCGTTTTCATATGGTAGACAAAGAAAAGAAACCGATACTATCTATATTTTATGGAAATTGCGAATAGGCCGGAGCTAAGTAATATTACAATCCATTATTCAAATATTTTGCTGTTCTGCCATTATTAATATCGGCCTATGTGTACATTTAAAGCAAGAGTGCTTTTAATGTTCTAGGTCGATTTTGTTTGGCCGCCGTTTTGTTTTGGAATACATTTGTCAGTTCGCATTTGACAGTCGTAGACAACAATTTATTATGGGGCATCTAACGCCATAACGTGTTGAAATTATTAACATTTTATTTAAATAATTGTTCAATCGTGAATACGCAGAGAAAATTATGTGACTTGTTTGGTGTTGATGCTGTGCCGATCACATCACCCAGCATGTAATGAATAATTTTGAAAATTTGCATACACTGGGAGACAAAGCAAAGACTGGTCGACAATTAAGTTACCTACATCAGAAAAGATTGATGCAGTGAGGAAGGTGTTCCTGAATGTCCAGATATCTCTTATCAACGCCGTGCTCAAGAAATGGAATTGTCTCTATCATGTTTGTTAAAAATTCTCAAAGATTTCTATTTTTACCCTATAAAAGTCAATTGACACAAGAGCTGCAGGAAAATAACCATGAATGGTGGCGTGATTGGAGTGATAGTGTTTTACAGCTCGATATAGACGAGCACCAATGTTGCCAAAAAATCATTATGAACGACGACAACCCCGTAGTTTCGTTTATACCCTTCTGATGGGCTAATCATTATTCATTAAAAATATTATATATAAAGACTGTGATAATTCGGGTGCGTTCGTTATTTTCACAAATTTAGTACTAAAAATATTTATCACACAATCCGGACACAGTCTAAGACTGTATTAATTATTATTCTGTAACGAAAATGGTTGTGTATTCGCTTGAACAACGCTGGGAAATATTGAAACATTACTTCGAAAATCATGGTAATGTTGCAGAATGTGTACGAAAATTGCGTGCGGTTTTCGGAAGAAACAAAGCGCCGGGAGCTCCATATGTGCGTTATTTTGTGAATAAAGTTAAAGAAACAGGCTTGCTAATTAATAAACCAACACAAACCAAGCAGTCAACCAAGCGTGCACCAAGCGAGTCGCCGGGAACGTCAACTCGTCATCGTGCTCAACAATTGAACATTTCACGCACAACATTGCGACGAATTCTGCATAAAGACCTTGGTATGACACCGTATATAGTTCAATTGGTTCAGGAATTGAAGCAAAGAGACCACCCATTGCGTTTTCGGTTCGCTGAGTGGGTTTGAGATCGACTTAAAGAATATGCCGATTTTGGCAAAAAAATCAACTTTTCGGATGAGGCGCATTTCCATCTTGGCGGCTATGCAAACAAGCAGAATTATCGCATTTGGGGCACGGAGAACCCGCACGTAATCGTAGAGAAGCCGATGCATTCTCAACGAGTGACTGTTTAGTGCGGATTTTGGTCCGGTGGCATCATTGGGCCATTTTTCTTTGAAAATGAGCAAGGCGCCGCCGTTTTTGTTCCCGGCACTTGAAGAGAAGGACATAGACAACATTTGGTTTCAACAAGATGGCGCTCCGTGCCACACAGTACTAGTTTCAATTGATCTTTTGCGCACTGTCTTCGAAGATCGAATTATCAGCCGAAATGCTGATGTGATTTAGCCGCCCCGGAGCTGTGATTTGACGCCGTTGGACTATTATCTTTGGGGTGCCGTCAAATATAAGTGTTACGCCGATAAACCAGCAACGATTGACACATTGCCATTGACGACACCAACGATTGACACAATGCCGCATACCATCGAAAATGTGCTCAAAAATTGGACCGACCGTATGGGCTACGTCAAGGCCAGCCGAGGCAGTCATATGAATGAAATAGTATTCCATAATTAATCGGAAGGATTGTTCTTGACAATGAAAAAATAAATTTGAAAAAATATTGAAAACTTGTTTTATTGCATTTTAAAAAAAAATTATTTGGCCCACCCTATATGTATATAGAACAAAAGAAAAACAAAACTTCTGTATTACGCGTAACATATATACATTGATTCCTTAGTTGATTCTCTAGTTTTCACATCACATTAAGGAATTTTGACACATGCACAATGGTCCTCAAACTGACTCGGTTCATCGCACACTCCCCCAGTTTCGACCTCCTATCATTTGAAGATCTTGAGAGGTCATCGCACCAGTGTAGTCTAGATCTGCCACTACGACATACGTCAACTGTTTGTTGATGGAACGCTTTTCGTAGCATTCGTTATGATTGGAACCTTTCAATGTAGCCCTGCTATGTAACTCGGTTGGATTAAATGAATCTGATAATATCGCTGTCTCCAAGGAGACGAATCCAGTACTCGTTGTTCACAACCTTAGGGAATATAAATAGATTGAATGAGCTTTTTTTCAAAAGTAGATAGTAACATACAATCATTGGTGGTCAAGGTCAAGCTGTCACATCCGAAAGTTAGCACAGGTCTTATTAGTGCATTGTAAAATACGAGTTTACACGATGTGTGTGCGTAGCAGACTCGATGTCCGGCTGCTATGTGGGCTTTTATGGTATATCTGACTGGATATCGTCCGTTGATGTTATACATGAACTGAGATATTTAATGTCTTCTACGTTCTCAAAGTAGGCTGTTTGCTCCAAGATTTGCCGAACGGATGCTCCATGGTGTTGATAACAATTTTATTTTGCTGTTGTTCATTTTCAATCAAAGTCTATTCGTGTTGCGGGCAAGCGGTATTAAACTGGTATTGATAAAAATTGGTATCCGAAACCAGATACATTTGCATATTCAAGAATTTGACCTGACTTGTCGAATATGCAACTCACATTTTCAATATAACTGCATCTTCCTGTCGCACACCGGAGGTATTATTTCAATGGGGTCCCTGCCACTACGATTCTACACATAGAACTAGATATTGCTAGCTTACACAGAGATACAAGCTTCTCCATATATCATAATTATGCTTTAAATATCTTTAATAAATCTACGATTGAGTAACACAATATTACTCAGCAAATATTGCAGCAATAATCACGAAGTAAAACCCAATCATATTTCTTTCTATTAAATGGGGCCTGCACCATAATGAAGGCTGATTAATATCTCAGGTTAGTAAGAAAGTATGTTCGGTCTTTAAAAATAGAGAGCTTAAATGTGACTAATATCAAATACCAAAAATTAAATATTTGACCACTGACAAAAATCCTTCAAATAATTATATTTGAAGGATTTTTTGTCAATGTTCAAATATTTTATTTTTGTTATTTGTATTTGCAATTAGTCATATTTAAATTACGGTACGAATAATTTGTACTTAATTTTTGATTTGTTTTGTTGTCAGAATTGGTTTAAAACATTCCGTTTTGGAAATTTTTTCCTGAACGATAAGCAACCATCTGGCGGACCAAATTAAGTCAACAGCATTACTGAATGTGGCTTTTCAAATAAAATTGTATATTATAGATGTCAGTAAACCACGTTTAAGTAATATGCATCTATTCCAAAAGAAAGCAGCATGAATAATAATAAACACATATTGCCAAAAACTAAAACGAAATGGTTTATTGTTTATGTGTTATGAATGTAAAACCGTAATTTGAAATTAATACAAAATTCTGAATTATTGCTGATGTTAGACTGTTTTCCAGAATATTATAGAAATTATGATTACGGGATTTAGTTCTGGTAACAATTCATTTAATGATCTGCTGAAGAGGATCGCCATATAATTCTTCGAGGGATTGCAGAGAAGTTAAACGTGTCGCACACAATAATTTAAAATAACTTGGGGTCAGAAACTCGATATTTAGATTTCGCATGATTTGCGAAACGAATCAATATTTGTGATACGAATCATGGTCTAGCCTGGTGAACCAGTACAAACCACATTGAAAATATCAAAAAGATAAAGCTTTCAGTTTTGTGAGACTACAAAGATGTTGGGATTGTTGTGTAAAAAAAAAGAATTTTATTTACCACTACAATATCGAAATTACTTTTTTGCCAACCTGTTATTTTTGAAAATTTGCTTTCCAAATAATACAAGCTGCGTTTTTCTGAATAACAATCGGGTTGAGTTCGCGATAGCTTTTTTCAAATTTATCCAAGTTAAAATTTAAAATTTATTTATTTTTAAATTAAATAATTTAGATTTAATAGTAATCTACGTATAACTGAAAAAACCTATCATTAAAGTTGTATAGTTTTCTTGTAATATCGTTGCTCTGTATAGTTCTGAACTACTCCGATATTATACAGAACTATACAGAACAACGATATTACAAGAAAACTATACAACTTTTATGATGGATTTTTTCGGTTAAACGTAGATTACTATTAAATCTAAATTATTTAATTAAAAAATAAATAAATTTTAAATTTTAACTTGGACAAATTTGAAAAAAGCTATCGCGAACTCAACCCGATTGTTTTTCAGAAAAACGCTGCTACAGTAAGAAAACATATTTTCTGAAAGCCAGAATCACCCTCAAAAATATTATGGGTAGAATATACGCATATAGTAAAGATAAGTGTCGGTCAATATATTTCTGTCTGGTGACCTACTGAAATTTTTAGACTCCATCTAGCAGTAATCGGTCTTTCAGAGAACCACAAGTTGTACAATATAATAAAGGAAACCCCTCTTTGCGAAGAATTGAATTCCCATTAAATCTTCTCAGAACGTCCTAGATTATATTATATAATTCACAAAACGTCGAAACAATACTTTTGGAACGAATATAGTGATTGGCTTACTAGAGGTGCAGTCGACTTCAATCAAGAATTCAATAAACTAGACGTGTTTCGAGCCACAACCAAAAAAACATTTTTTCTTTATTGGATAATGAGTGTGTTTTATACCAAATGTGTCAAAAATAACCGAGTTGTTTCTTATCGTTTTCCTCCGTTTGAATGCTAGCATCGCTAGCATTGTGTTCAAAATTACATCATTTCGTAAATATCTCTATTGATATTGATCCTACCGACAAAAATAAAATTTATAAACGCAGCAATGAAGCGCGGTTTTACAGTTTATTTTAAGGCTTGTTAATATCAATATTTACTACCGTTATCAGCCATTGCAACCTGCACCATTGACTGCAATTTCTCTGCTACATTTTAGAAACACCATACATCGAAAGCTTTCACACGATCATAAAATAATTTGCAAAACAAAAACAATTTTCGATTGTGTTCTCTACTTTGTACTAAAATGAAATATTTCGATATAGATAATGATCTTGCTACACTACTGATGAAACCAAACAATTTCTTAAAAAATGTGTTGGATTGGATTTACATTTTGGGAATCTACAGAAAACGTCCGAGATGCAGATCATTACTTTATGTGTTTTTGACAAAACTTGAAAGATACCACAAATAGTAAAATCACAATATCTTAAAAGAATTTTAAGGCTGCCATTTAGAATTGAACATTTTGAAATCAAACTGTCCACTTAAATATGCTTATTATAAGCTCAACCAATAAGAGAAGGAAATTTTTTCTTTTCCCATATTAGAAATTATCTCTGGAAATTATTTAGATTAACTTTCTCAGGCTTGCTTTATTTCTTAAAGATTCATGATAATTTGCAAACGCGCATATTCGTGATTCAACATTTATTTAAATAAAATTTGTGGGGCTACATGGCCCATAATAAATTTATATTGATCAATCTTCACGACTGATGTATTTATGGACTAAAAATCGCCAGCAAGCCAAAATAGCGGAAAACAAATCAACCAAAAACATAAAACTATACTCGCACTGCTTAGTTGCGTGGTAGTTCTCTTTTGGCACAGTGCGCCTCATTACTTTACCATCCGAAATTATGTAAGTATTCGTTTACCCCAATTTCGTAATAGATTATATAGAACATTAGGTGATTTCTTTTTAAAATTGCTAAAAAATGAAAAGCATTCCAAATTTTTCAAAATTTGTTTCTTTCGTTCTTGCCTTGGAAATACTGGATGCACTATTTCTCATTTTTAAGGTATAATTTCAATGGTTTATATCTGACTGAATATGGTCCTTATTTTAATAATAGCAGGACCATCACAATTGGTTCAGGGCAGCCAGCGTAACAACTCCGTACAATCCTAGCAGTATCAAAAAAACTGCTTTACATTTATTGAACGTGATGCTAAAAAGATCAATTAGTGCGCCGCCAACTTACTAGAATCAAGTTCAAATTCAATTCATCAATTTCTTGCTAAAAACAATTCTGACCAAACAAATCACAGATCAAAGAGCACACCCTCATTTTAGAAATAAATTTTCGGTATTTCTGAACGTTATTCCATTCCTTAGTTATTGTAACTATTGCCTGCTTTTGTTAAGAATATACCACTTACAATCGGTCGCTCCTAGAAGTACTAGGTTTATACAGAATATGTCCAGTAATCGTTAGTTATGTGATGGAAATTCCTATTTGCATCACGCCCGTAATGAAATACTGTCTCACAACCTCTCACTGCTAATTTAAAGCATAATGCTCCTCCAGCGGAATTAGCGGAGCGCATTAAAGAAAATTTTTAATTCTTTAATGAATAATTTTTAACTGAGAATAAAACTTTTACATATTTGAACAAATCAACTAAGTCGAACAAATGTATTTCACAGAAAGTAATTTCCGTTTGGCACAAACTTTGTTAATTATTCGTAGCAACGATTAAATTTTAACCAATTAGTTAAAAACCTAGTTACGCGTGAAAGTAGTTTAACTTTCGCTGCTACATTTTATTGGTAGCAACAAAAACACAATAAAAATATTTTAAAATTTATATAAACATAATTAAAAAATGACCAGAACATTCAGTTTAAAACAAAAATTAAAATTAAAAAAAAATAGAAACCAAATTTTGACAACATTTACAAATTAAAAAAATAATTCTTCAGGATATATGATGTTGAATGATTTAGACAACCTATTAATGGAGTTGTTTTCTCCATAGTTTGTGGATTGGTGTTGTAGTTCTAAAAACTCATGCCTTCGAAATGTCCTGCATGACACATGAATGTTTTTCAAAATGTAAGCTGAATCAATGTGACCAAGTAAAACATTACCAATAAAACCGGTGCTCAAGAGAAGTCGTCCATTTTCAAGGGTGCATATTTTGTAATCAGTGCATCTTGTTGAGTACGGAGGTAAATGGGCCACATTTTCATGGAATGGTAAATTTTGGTAATAATCCCAGTCACTTTTCCTTAACAAAAAAATCAGAAACTTCTCTTGAATGCTTTCGATTCTTTTACTGTGCAAATAGAGTGAACATAAGGTTTGAATATCTTTAAATTCAACTGTCCGTCATTTAACAAATCCAAACATGGCGTTCGCCTTCGCAATAAAATGTTCAATGCGCCTATTGAAACTGGAGTTTTTGATAAATGTAACACCTAACTTTCATAACCTCATTGACTCTTTGCAATACTTCGCTGTTGACTTTATATGAATTAATTCACGGATTCCTTTTACAATGCAAATACTACTTAATATTTAAGTATAGCGAGTTTCGACCACACCACTCACTTAATCTATCTAAGTTTTATTGTAGTTTCTCCGTATCATGCATTTCATTAACAGTACGAAAAATGTTCACGTTATCAGCAAATATGAGCACGTTTGAATTTTTTATTATCTCGGTTATTCGATCTTTCAAAAAAATAAAATCCAGACTTCGATGTGTGATCCTTGGGGAATACCAGACGTTACTTTAATAACATTTGATTTCTCATTACCCATTAATACTAATTGTCGCAGTTTAGTATTACAAAGCAATAAAAAAAACAAAAATTTGCGAACCAAAAATATTCTTAGTGAAATGTTTTCTATTTTTCGTTGTACAATCAATCGCAAAAGTAAATATAATTCGAATATAAAATTTGTGTGGTCGCAAAATCAGTCGAGAGACGAATTTTGAAGTTCTGAATTTTTATTTACTAGCCAATCGAAGATATGGCCGTGATATTGATTTGATGATTTCAATCAAACATTAAAAAGAACGTTAAAAATAACCGCTAAGTAAAACTGTCGGTAAACTGCCAAACAGTAATGTCTTGATTCAAAATTATCCGTCTTTACATAACCAACCCAAAATAACCGAAACATACGGAATCTGTGACAATAAAATATATTTTATATTTTGATATTTTTTACTCGTTAGGATTATATGTTGGTTTGTTCGGTTGAATTGAAATATTTGTCGCAGTAGCTAGCTATTGATATACTATATGTAGCATTTTCATGCAATTTATTTGAAAAACTGCTGCTCAATTGAACAGGCTCACATATCCTTAGAATGTAAATGGCGCTTGCCAATGTACAGATTATAGTATTTCTTCGAATTGTTTTTGGAGATTTAATTAGAGGTTAATAACCGTCACGACAAGCAGCTGTCTAAATATAATTTCAATAAGCGTATGCTAAAATAGAGCGAGCTAAAATATTCAGAATAATTACAAAAGTTTATTGAGCTTATGAACATCAGAGTGGATTACTAAAAGCGTCCTTTTTATATTGTATAAAACAAGCAAAAAAATTAATCGCCCGAATCGAATCAGAAAAAAATCCATTCAGTGCACAGTGTATGTAAAATACCAGCAAAGTAATACACAAAAAATAAAAGATTTGTTACATATCATCAACCCTGCAAAGACATAAATTTAATTACAACATCAAAACCATTATCCTCGTCCACCCATCTACAGCTAAAATTAATAAAATGAAAAAACAATACTGTACTTGTATTCAAATTAAGAGCGTATTACAATGCCGTCAGCATACCAGAACATTTATCTCTACGACCAAACAAACAACATACAACACAAAATCTTAAACATAGTGTCAACATTTAAAATCTATACATACAAAAAAGATATAAGTCATTAAACTGTCCACCTTCTCAGATTTTTTTTTATTTTCCTTCGCATTTTAATCCCACTATTGCGCGACCATACAAAAAATGTTCCGGTCAACATAAATCTCGCTCTTCAAAGTGTTAAAAAATTTATTTCTCTACTAAGAGTTGTACTTCCTACTTTTTTAATATTCTCTATTTGTTTTAAATATTTTCTATATCTTCTTCATCCAGCCTTAAGACAACAAGACAACAACGACTATATGTATATGACGATGACTGGTCTTATGTTTTCATTTTATGTATATGTAGATTGTACAGATGTACATTATATGGTACTATCTATATATAAAGTAACTACTTGCCAGTTGCTCTACGATTGTGTTCTTACATTTGAGATGTAAAAAATTAAATGAAACTTTTTTATGCTGTAAAGAAGCTTTCTGTTTTTTTATTAGATGAAAACCAAAATAAAAGTACACACAAAGTGAAAAGCTTTGTTGTTTTATGATTATTGTTGGTGTTCCGAAATGGAAATGGATAATTAAAAACATGAACGGGATTTAATTAAAAATTAAAATTACAACAAAAAGCAAAATGCATATCATATATGTATGTATACCGCAATAGTTCCGACCTGATATTTATAGTGTAAAGACTCGCAGAGGTGAAAACTGGAAAGCACTATAAAAATCTCTATGAATTGTATACATAACCAAATCAAGAGAATATAATTGGTTTTTGATTACGATATAAAAAAAATAATAGTAATATACATCTGACTGACATAATAATATCCATAGAATCAAGAGAACGAAATTCAAGTGTACGTTTTACTTTTGTTATCCAAAATCGACTATCAATTACACCTGGTTGAATAAAATCAAATCTGAAATTCATTGGTAAAGCCATCAGCGTTGCTGTATACCCCATACCTCACCTAATTCAATATTCAATTGTGATAACTGCACTAAAAATCATATGTAAACTAATATGTCAACCGGGTTGACTGCATTGAACAGAATTCTCTATCGTTTTTCATTCTATAAACAAATCTATCGAGATAGCAATCATTTTTACTAAAACTACATACAAAATTACGAAAACAAGCAAAATATTTCAATTAATTACCAAAATGGTAATGATTATTTTGGTTATTTATTTCGTTATGTAATTGTATATACATAATTAAAAAATTTCCATTTCCGATTTCGTTGGGAAAATATTGATTTCTTCGCAATTATGAAAATAATTTATTTCCATTTTTTACTTAATGATTATCTCTCGCAAGTAATAACAATAAATGGGTAGTTTTTGATTTGTTGTTGTTTTCTTTTCGAATCTACATAGTCCAAAAAACATGGATACGAGTGTTTTTTTTTCGAAAAAAGAGTGAAATTTGTGTTGCCGTGCTAAATGCTGAACAGAATAATAGAACATTTCCAAGTTATTTAAAAATTCGAAACAATTTCATTTATAGCAATTTTCAATTTCGGAATTCATCCATAATCTTTAATTTCGTTCCACACACACTCCGAAATCACGGAAATCCTTATTCGAAAATATAAGCGTGCCGAATATTTCCGAAAGATAGCTGTAGTTGTTTAAATCTACGAACTAAAATCCATTTTAGTACATACATATGTTATAATCCCGAAAAATCCTTCTCCTATTTAGCGAAGACACATGTGATTATTAGAGAGACATCTAGTAAATATTTTAATTATCGTTAAGAAAAATATAAGCTTTTACACAACTATATTGTAAATTTTATTAAAAAATATCAGCTGCTAAAATAAGATTTCTTACCAGAGGTGTGACTAATTTAATAGCCGACAAGGTCATTCAAAACAATTTAAATTTGTAGGAGTTGTTAATTCCTATTCATTCGGTTATTAATTTCGTTCTACACATATTCGGAAATCAAAGAAATCCTTATTCGAAAATATAAAAGTGCTCAATATTTCCGATAGACAGCTGTAGTTGTTTAACTCTACCGTAAAATCAATTTTAGTACATATTTTATAATTCCGAAAAATTCTTGGCTTATTTAGCGCAGACACACGAAATGTAATGCCTTTTAACAGATATGTTATGTCATATGTGTATATATACACTTTTACTCATCTGTACTGAAACCTTTATTTCAAAAATTTAAAAAAAAGAACCTAAGAAACATTTGCAATACAAAATAAATTATATATTTATAATTTTATAGTATCGATTTAATATATGATAAGTTTCTTCTAAATACTACAAACTGTTCGTTAAAGTTAATGTTTTAGCAAATTGGGAGACAAATTACCGGGAATAGTATACATAAATATTGCCTACAAATTCTCAGATAAATAGTCAAATTTAGCTTCATTTGGAATGAATACAAAATCATTTTTGAAACAAAAACTTTATGTTTACACAAGAGTTTTATAACTTAGAAAACTCTAAATATATTCGTTAAAATAAGTTTTAAAATTTGTAAAATAATAAGAAAAAAAATAAAATATAGCGAACTGGCAACTGAGAGCATAACCAACAGTTTAAGGAACTTCAATTGAAAAATTTTATAGAAAAGATGTCTCTCCTTCAAGATACAACAGACATTTCAAAAAAATATGAAAAAATGTAAATTAAACTAAGAACAGTAAAAATAGCTATGACAAAATTCGAAAACCTTTTTAAAATTATAACAGTTCAAACCAGTGTAATAACATTGCATGTTCATAATTTATAATTTTTAGAGTACATAATTTACTGCTGAATAGAAAGCAACCCAACTAATTTTATTCACCACAAACCAACTTTGCACTACAAAACTTATCGATACAAATTGAAAGCAAAGTGTTCAATTTTGCTACTGTTTCAACATACGAACAGAATATACAACGACATCGTTCGTTTGTTCGTTCGTCATAATTTATAATTTTTAGAGTACATAATTTACTGCTGAATAGAAAGCAACCCAACTAATTTTATTCACCACAAACCAACTTTGCACTACAAAACTTATCGATACAAATTGAAAGCAAAGTGTTCAATTTTGCTACTGTTTCAACATACGAACAGAATATACAACGACATCGTTCGTTTGTTTCTTAACTTTGTTACAATTATATTATTATATCTCCTTTTATATGTTGATAAGGAAAATTTTTGTAACCGAATATAATGTGTACTCGTATATGTCTCTCCTTATACAAGAAAATAACAAAAAATAAAGCAAGCAGCAAAAAAGAAAAAGATTAATGGATTAGGAAAATTTATTAGAATTTTCTTTTTTTAAGTTACTTTTTGCTCTGGATATGAGAGATGCTGGCGTAAAGAGATGAGATTTGTAATTATTTTGTTTTTAACTAAAATTCTAAATAAAAAAATACAAAAAAAAGTTAAGGGGTTTTCGCGTTTTTTTCTTCTTTGTTTTCTTATTATTTGGGTTTTCCCCATTAATTATTCCTGACGCTAGAAGTGAAAAATCATGAAAAATTATTATTATCATTATTATGTTTAAATATAAAAATTTTAAACAAAAAATTCAATAATGGGATTTTTCTCACGATAAATCCATAAACCATTTTTTGTGTTTATAGCTATTATATTGTGTAGTATTATATAGTCGTGCAGTTAGTACTGGATAAACATAGACCTACATACAAGATTAATCGCTCCTCTCGTACCAGAGAAAAGCACACACAAGAAAAATAATATCCTAAAAATTTTCCGAAATGAAGGATATTTATGATAATATATTTTCTTATTAAAATTGAACATAACAACACCAATAGCACAAGCAACGATAGTCGAAAGAACAAAAAGAAATACTATAATGCGGAAAATTCTCCTTATTTTATCCTCTTACGTTTTTCAAGTATCTTGAAAACAGGCAACAACGAAGGCGAAAAAAATTACAGATTAAATAAACAAAACTATTGAGACAATCTATAAAAAAAATTATTTGATGTAATTTTCATTTTATATCGCAAAAAGTATTATCTTTTAACCATCATAAGTTGCCGTTTCTATTAGTTATAAACCATTAATATACGAGAAATCGAACGGAAAAATAAAAAAATAGATAACTGTATTTCAACGCATCCGGGATTTGTTATGAATATTCTGCACCATTGTAGTAATTTTTTTTTTTGGATAAACATACATATCTAAGTAATTCTTTTAGTTTTCTATATAAATAAAGCCGTTAAAAATATGTTAAACATGAAATTTTCGTGTTTGAGAAAATATTCGCGTGATAGTTTTCCAAAAAAAAACATTTCACATTAAAATGCAATTTTTCCTAATGTTTTGGTGAAAGATTTTTGTGGGATTTGAATAAATTTGGAAAACACGAAACCAAATAATCATTTTAGTTCTTGGTTCTCATTTGTACATTGGTAGAATGTATGTTGGGCAGGGGTAAACATTTAACCAAAAAAACAATTTAATTTAATTCAAAGGGAAAACGTGCAAAATACGTAATAAACAAATTATACATTGTGAGAAGTAAGTAGGAAGAGACAAACAATTATAAATTAAATTAATTGTTAGTGACTTAAGGATAAATTGTATATGCTTACTAGAATGACATGCAAATCATTTAGCGAAAATGATGTACTTACGTAACAATTCTCAACAATCAATATTATCGGATTCTGTATTATATACAAGTATATATGTATAACGGGTGATGGAATTAGTATTATATATTTTATAAACATTATAGCGGCCATTTTTTTAGATTCCCTTCTAAATTGACTTTTGTATTCAGAATTGGTTGGCAAATCACCATGGACAGATACACAGTTACACAGCGTTTAGAAATTATTAAAATTTATTACAAAAATAATGAATCTATTCGGTTAACACAATCGACCTACGAAGCTTAATATTCGTAATGTAATTAAAAAATTGAAGACAAATGGTAATGTTTGTGATGTTAAGAATCCAACCCGTCATAAACGTAAACGTACTGCTGAAAATATCGATGCTGTGGATCAAAGTGTGGATGAAAATCAAAAACAATCAATTCCATCACATGGAATATACTTCATTTGCATTTCAAATTGACCCAAGCACTTAAACCAAATGACCATTTATTGCGTAGACATTTTGCAGATTGGGCTTTAGAGCAACTTGAAAAAGATCTATTATTTCATGGAAAAATCATTTTGGAACACTTTTACATCCATAAAAATTATCAGCTTAATGTGGTTTATGGTCTGGAGGTGTAGTTGGACCATATTTTGTTGAAAATGAAAATGGCATTGCAGTTACCGTCAATGGAGGACGCTACAGACATATGATTACTGATTTATTGTCATGAATTATATGATTTCGACTGGAATGATATGTGGTTTCAACATTAAGATGATGCAACATGCCTTACATCTCATGATCAATTTATCTCACAATCAATTTATTGAGAGAAAAGTTTAATGACCGTGTAATTTCCAAAAACTAATATGTAGACTGGCCACCGAGATCATGCGATAGAACTCCATTGGATTTTTTTCTTTGGGGTTATGTTAAACCATCGGTTTACTCTAATAAACCACAAACAATAAATACCTTAAAACTAACATTATTTGTGTTATTGATGAAATAAGTGCATATTTATATGAAAAGATGGCAAAAAATTGGTATTCCAGAATCAAATTTAAAAAAACCAGAGGTGGTCATTTAGCTGAAATCATTTTTAAATAAAAATGTCATGAACCAATGTCTAAAATAAATAAAAAAAATATTTAACTTTATTATGTTTTATCTTTATTTCAAATTAACAATATATTATTTGATCACTCTTTATGTATACCATACTCAGATTCTTTATATTTTGAGGAAAATTTGAAGATTTAAAACGAAAAAAAGAAGTAAGTAACTAGAACAATAAAATATGGCTTTCATAGATTTACGGAAGATTTATTTGAATTGCATTTGAATAAAATACAATACAAAATTTAAACAAAATTAAGCTTCGGATGTAAATTATTTAAAACGAAGTAAATTTTTTTAAACACATTTCAAATTATTTTGAATATAAATATAAAAAATGGAGGGGTGAATATTTTGTGGCCAATACCCGACTTTCTTTTAGCACGAATATACGTACATACATAAATCTTGAACACGACACTTGATTTCTAATGTGTAAAATAAACTTACTTGAACTTAACTTAAAAATTATCTTGTATAATCAAAAATCTGGGTCAAATCTTATTGAAAGTTGAATCTTTAAATTTCGTTGAATCTTTTAATTCTTTGTCATTTTTTGTAAATGCTAAACTCCTAAACATTATTGGAAAAAATGAAAAAGCTCTACGGAAGCGCCACTTTCGAAACACAAAGTTCTACCACAATTTCGCAAGAATCTCCAAATTTATGGAAAAGGTTTAAGTATGAAATTTCATCTCGATTAGACAATCCGCCTGGACTGTAAAGGTACATAATATTGGTGAAATAAAGATTTTTTTCTGGAATAATTTAAACAAATGATCTGAAGTGGTTTTGTTTCAAAATTAATTTAGAATCTTTTAGCTTTGCTCGTTTTTTCGTAAATGAAATATACTTTTCAAAACATTGCAACAAACGAAAACTCTCCTATGAAAACTACCACATCCGGTGGACCGATTTCGACCAAACATCACTGGGACCCCCCAATTAATGGAAAAAGCTTAAGTACGGTTTCATCCCGATCAGTCAATCCGTCTGGGTAATTCAGAGGCCGAATTTTTGTTAAAAACATTTTTTTTTTGTTAAAAATGCACGCTTAAATTTTGGAAAACTGATGTGGACCGCTATTGTTACAAAATTAATTTAAAATATTTTAGTTCATGGTCGTTTTACTCATAAATGATATATTTTTTAAAATACTTTATAATCTGCCTCTTCCGGTGGACCGATTTCAAACTAAAATCACTGAGATCTCCCAAATTATGGAAAAAACTTAAGGAAGTTTCAACCCGATCAGTCAATCCGTCTGGGCTGTAAAGAGGACACAGACATTTAGTATGCATGGCGCCACTCACAAACATACAGAAAACTTTTGGAAAATCACTGTTTCGGAAATATAGCGAATGGTAAATCTGTAAAAATCTCGAGGTCTAAAAATTTATTGTTTCCTATATTCCATCCCGATTCGGGATTCACTATACGTAAATGAAAAAAAAAATTAACGGATTATATTTATTGTATTTATTGTAATACTCTTATATCAATTAAATCCTATCTGCCACTAAAGACATAGGCATCAATAAGAAGAGAATAAAAAGAGAAGAGAGTAAAAATTACTAATTATTTCTAGAAAAATACTTTCTTGAAATGCACAATAGCCACTGTCGCAAGTATGCGGCAATTCTATTTTCTTGAACTGTTAATTTTTAAACAAATGAATCACGAATACAAGTAAAATGCGCCGGGGGTTTCAGCTCGATGCAGTTCAGTTGTAAACAAATTTTCTCTCAATATTTTTCTGCTGAAAATTTGCCAAAGGAAAACATTTATAATTTCGCACTCAGTGACAATCAATTATTAGTTCGCGAAGCTATTTTTGAGTTAAATTGCCTGAGAATGGTGTATTGAGTTTCTTTTCCATATTTAATAAACTTTTACATAATTGCAACTTAAACACTGTAGAGACAACATTTGTCTTAGAGTACATACTATAATCACCTCAACTTAACATATTTTTGTTGATTATTGTTCTTTGATAAGGCTATGTAATATGCCACTAAAGGTTGTCTCCGTACCTACAGCCCAAGCCAATGGGGGGTTGATTTCATGAAAAAACTCCAACGGCAGTTTTAGCTTGAAAACTGTACTTTTGTGTTAGATTTTCGTAATAATTTATAAAATGATCGGTGAGGATATCTACTTATATGTATTAAGATAAGAATAATAAGAATATTTTGATTAAGGAATATGAATTGATGAATTTCATAAGATTCTCAGGTACCTAAACATCTGTTTTTGGATTGTATATGTAATATGTCTGTTTCCCTAGCTAAATTGGAAAGCTGATTCATTGCAACCACGTAAATGTTCTTTAGCTCGAACTCCAAAATTGCGCCCAGCCTGTCCAATATAGGAGAAACTACAATCATTGCAATTAATCCTATAAACACCAGACTTGGAAAGGCGATCAATTCTAGGTTTATTGTTAAAAACCATTTTCGTTATTGTGTTATTATTATAAAAAGCAGCCCTAATATTAGTATAATCGGACACGATGTTGCTGATCCTTTGGCTAGTTCTACCTATATACTCTAGCGACGCTAATTTTCCCGCGATCGACTATCCGGTGGATAAATACATGTTAGAGTTTTACACTTTAGCAGTTTATTCAATAACTTTAATATAGTCTTTCCGATAATTTTTCAAGTCTAAAGAAGAATTAATCCTTGTTATTGTCATATCTATAAAATTAATACATTTGTTTTCTTTCTTTTCCAACGTAACGAATAATTTTTAGTGTCTATTTTATAGGCAATAAGTCAGACGTAATGATGGCCTACCAAGTCGAAATCGATCGAGTGATGTTTTAAACATTTTGAAAAAAAAAATGTAATTAAAATATTCAAAATTTAATTTTTGCGAAACAAAAATACAAGTGCTTATAAAAATGTGTTTAATACGTATGAGTTTGTTTCGGATATAACTTCAGCTTTTGACGCAAATCTCTCGCCATGCAGTCACTCTCGGAAGCCAAATTCAAAGAATACGGTGGATGGGGAAAGCAATTCGAACTTCAATTCGTTCTACTTTGCCATCGTAGCCAACGTACTTTCAATTTCTCTTTATTTCTTACTAGTACGAGGTTTACGAACAAAAATAAGACGCTTGGTGTGTAAGGGGGATGGCCAAGCAGTTCAAACCGTAATTCGTGGATTTTTGCAATGCAACCACTGAGGTGTGAGACGGTGCATTGTCTTGTTGGAGCAAGATTTTTTTTTCTGCAAATGTGGCCGTTTATCCGCAATATCCGCCTTCAGCTTGCCAAGTAATGATGCGCAATATGCTCCTGTAATGGTTTTCCCTTTTTGAAGATAACCGATTAAGATAACTCCATGACTGTCCTAGAACACAGTTGCCATCACTTCCTAGCCGAAGAAACAGTCTGTCTTTTCCGGAGCCGGTTCCCACTTGGCAGTTTATTTTTTGAATGTATTTTTGATTCTGAAGTGTAATGGTGTATCCAAGTTTCATAAAAAGTAATTAGCCGACGCCAAAACTCTGATTTATAGCGCCTAAGCTGCGCCAACAGAGCGTTGGAAATGTTCATTCGAACATTTTTTAGGTCCAAAGTGAGCAAACGCGGCACCAATGCACGGATAGCTTTCTGATGCCTAAATCTTCATTCAATATGTGACAAACGCGATCTTTGGAAATATTCATAGCCTCTTCTATCTCTCTAGTTTTAATTCGACGATTGTCTAGCATCATTTGGTGAACATGAACGATCATCGTCACTAAAGTTGGTACGGCCACATTTAAATTCAGCTGCCCAAAATTTCACGGTGGTAAGTTATGGTGCAGAGTCCTCGTACACAGCGTCCAACCCGCCTTTGATTTGCGTAGGTGTATTGCCTTTCAAAAATAAATATTCTTTGATGGCTCGATACTCGATTTTTCCATTTACAGAAACACTCAGATCGACTCACTCAAACAATTGTTAAACAACAACTACGCGTCCAAAATAGCTGATATTTCGGTGAGTACCTTGAATGAGTAAACACTTTCTCAATTTTTTCCAGAAATATATTTTTTTTATATTCATACCAAGTTTCAAAAATGAAGCGCCCCCCTCAAGAGTTATAATACTTTCAAAAGACTTAATTAGTATCTTTTCAAAATTTCAATAGTTGAGTTCTTCTCCTCCAACATATGCCGACTAGTTCACACTTTCATCTGATCATCTGATGTAACGGTATTAAACTGTACTTGATATCATTTAGTCTTCGGCCTTTTCTAGATATCTACATATTTAAGAACTGCTGCGGGCTCAACCACCAGATTAAACAGCACAAGCGTGAGTGCGTCTTCCTACCGCACATTACATGTTACCTCGATGGAGTCGGGTACTGTCTCTTCCATTACGATTATACACCAGCTAGAGCCTTATATTGCCATAGCTTACACAGAAAGAATAAACACTCTGCAATTCGTAGTAATATGAGCGCGGCCCAGAAGTTCTGGAATTGATTATATCACACGCCTGTTGAAAATCTATTTATTAAGAGTTGGTGAATGGTTTTATTGTACCCCCAAAATTTCTCCAAGTTCATCTCAAGGAAAAATTCTGATGAGAGATTGGTCAGTTCGGGCGAAAACCACAGTAATAATCACCGACGATATTTTAGGCGAGGAGGTGATTCTGGCAAAGACAACTATAGTAATCACTTTTTAGGCGGTGTTTAACAGGGCTAAGCCACGGTAATTTTAATTTTTAAGACGGCCATCTATTTTAACCAGTGGACATATGAGTGCGATCATGTTTTAACAATTCTATGGGGTTTCCGTCGAGACCGCGTGCTTCTCAATTTTTTTAATCTACCAAATATCACCATTTTAAGTATTATTATATTTTGCCGACGATATTAATAACTGGACTACAACGAAAACGAATGATGTAGATGCTATTACATTACAGTTTCCGAAGCAGAAAAAATATAGTGTAAGGTAAAAGAATATTTGAATATAAAGTTATTTTTCGAGTTCAAAATATACTGATAAAGAGTCCGTTGAGATGTGGCACAAGCCTACAATGTAAAAGATGTATGGCTTGTAATTGTAACTAAACAAAACAATAGTCGAGATTTGTGTGGGCCAAATAACGCATTAAAATAAATCTAAAAAGAAAATATTTCAGCTTTAAAACAGCATTCCTCTGAAATGGTTGATTAGATCCCGAGCAGAATCTTAAAAGGTATCAACAATTTACCCTTCCATCCCAAACTTTGTGTTCGATTTCTTTTTTTTACAAAATGGACCAAGGAATCACGCATGTTGCATCCCAAACAGGATACATTGCATATCATTAGATGGCGCTTAAAACTATGAGGTATGTATTCAAAACAATTTGTAAACATAACAGTAGATGCTTGCAGATGTCCTTTTTACTACTGATAATAATAATAATAAAAGTGTGTTTGGATGTTTTTTGCTCAATCACGTCAAACCGATTTCATTAACACTTTGCACATTATTTGATATATAGAGGGAGACCTTAGATAGAAGTAGAATAATATCGGATACTTTTTATAACGTAAGGGAATCGCAGCACCGAATGATACATTTTTTTCACTTTATAAGCATCATTATCATTTGCGTTACTTAACACTTAGAATCAGACTAGTTAGGCGCAAACTGAGAATAGATAGTTCCAAATAATTATTATCATTACAAAATTTATTAGTTTAATGTAAAGTAATGTTATTTATGGGATACTTATTAAGTCTACATTTTGCAACCCTTAGAATATAAAAAAAAATTACCAACTTCATAACTTTTACATCTTAAATTATGTTATAAAAAATGCAGTATTTTATACTTTGATGAATTATCGAATTAATACTTTATACATCTATGAAATATTGAAATTAATAGTTGATCAAAACTGGTATTTAACAATATAAATTCAATATAAACAACATAAACACAAATTCAGATGAGTTTTTGACCACGTACATATGTATATCAAGAACTTTACCACTATTATTCTGCTATAATACCAAATTAGTATTTTCAGTAAAACTCAGGAAAATTATTCCACTGAAGATTAATCATTTTTCTTATTATCGCAAAAACTTTCCAGTGACATTTTTTATTCAATTTAAAATGTTGTTTTCGTTATCTCATTATCTCTAGTACACAGACCTAATACATAGATATATAGTCTGCTGTCGACCAAAATAAATTTATAATTATCATTAACGTACAAAAAATTATATCTGTAATGATCGTGATGTTCTTATCCGTCGAAAAAACGAAATTTTATAATCAATCAAAGTTTCAACAAAAAAATTTGTGTGTTTTTCTGCTTCACGAGTCCCACACCCTCGATGTACAAACCAATAAACACACGTATATACCCCACAATTTTTATCAATCAATTCTCATTAAATTCAAAATGGGGAATTTTTTTTTTCAAGAATTGCCATCATCTTTCAATTTATACACTCGTATATAATCCATATACTATTATGTAAACATTTCTTAATAAATGAGCGTGGCGTATTTATACATGGTAAAATACAATAACCTCATCATCGTACCAAAATATAAACCGCAAAAGTAGACGAAAAATTATTAACCAATTTTCCGTTTTTTCAACTAGTGAAAATTTGTCAAAGTCATTCAACTTTATTTCATTTTCTCCGTTTTGTTTGAAAGTCCTCGTACATAAGTTAACATTTCTGCTTGCTCTAATTTGGTGGAATATTGTGTTTTAGAAAATATCAAAACCAAACTGATTGTGACACTGCTGAGGAACAACACTACGAGTGGAAGCAGGCATCACTTTAAACACATAATCAGTGTGAATATCCTGTGGCCAGTAAATACAATACTTGATTACGGAGTTTCCCCTGTGGCCATTGTGTTAAAACATTTTAAATCAATATATAGATTTCTTGTTCAAATAATAAAAAGCTTTTTATACATCGCTCTCTTTCTACGATACACAATGTGTATAGTGATGGCATGTAGTGTAGGTTGTAGGTGGTAAATAGTGTTCGGCTATTATTTTGTTTGTTGAAAACTAACCCCAAAAAACTATTTTTCTAGGACTATTAAATCGGTTTCCATTTTCGTCTTTCTTTTAAAAATCGCAGTAAAATCAAAATACTTTTTGTTGTATTCCTTACTTATATCTAAATCGCCCGCAGACACGAATGAATACATACATACACGAATATTAAGAAAAGCTTTTTCGCAAAAAATGTATTTTTGTATAAACGCTCTATACAGATTTAAAGGATAACACTATAATTTTCAATATTTTTTGAATTTGTGCACGAAAATATATATTTCGGTATATAGTGCCATTTTCAAAAACAATATTCGTTTTTAAATTGAATTTTTCAATCTTGTCTACCCCCAAAAATATGTATTTATACTCGAAAGCGTGTTCATTTTATTTTTGGTCTCGACGAAAACTCATTTGTGTTCGATTATAAAATACATACATTTTTTGACATTTTTGGATATAGAAAGAAAATTAAAATTGTTTGGCTCTATTGGCGTCCATGCAACGTAAGCCCTATATCTGTTTTTCTTTGGTTCTGCTATTGTAACTATGAAAACTAAATGCAAAATAGACAAAGAAGTTACAAATTGTATTAACCAAAGATTATTAATTGTTAGAAAAGTATCGAGTTGCCTTTCAAATTAAAGAAGGACGAGTAAAAAGGAAAACTAGAAGATGTACAAGGAATCAGCACTATTGCGGTGAATTTTAATTTGAGTTTTTAGCAAAAAATCTATAAAATAAAACAATAGCAAAGACGCTATACCTTTTAATTTATATATTTATTTAAAAGGATGAATGAATAGTCCAACCAAAGGTTAGATAAAAACATCCTAATAAATCTCAACTCTTTCGAAAAACTCCGATTTCATGCGGTTCTTGTTGTGGCGAATTTTTTGTAACCCCAAAAAACAATCAAAGCATTCCTTAGTTTCTCACACTCCTCTGTTCGGTCGATTATACATGTCAAAAAAATCCAAATGAAAATTTCCAAGCTTATTGTTGCGTGGGCAGTTTTTTTTGGTTATTCGTTTTCTTTTTCCTGTTTTAATACACTTCTATGTCGGTTTGAATTTATACGATTATTATAATTCGTTTTCGATGTTGTTGTTGTTACTTCTATGAGTGGTATGGAGTGGCTTTTGTATCATCCACTCGTAAACTCAACTCGAAAAGTCAACCTTTTAATCCTTATAATTCATATAATGATCCTTTTTTGTTGTGTATTTTGAATGGATTAGTGTTGTATTATGATTATGTTATTTCTTTTATTTTCAGTTCTCGGTGAGGATAGATGGATGTTGTATTCGTGTATATGTTATTTACAACCAAAACCAAATAAACAACACAGTTATATTCTATATCTCCCGTTTCTGACCTCTACTAACTCATACGATGTAGTGTGTATGTGATGTGTACTATGTGCTCGTGTGCACGAAACAAAAAGAAAATTCGTTTTTATTATGTACAATTTACGATATTTTTCATTTTTCTTTTTATCGTGCAATAGCTGATTAATTATTGTAAAAAAATAAACAACTTTCACTTGTCGTTGTTGTTGTTTTTATTCTGAATATTCGGTTTGGCTAATAACACAAAAGCTAGTTTTACACGTACGTTTCCGTAATATTCATAGAATTCTAATTGATAGTTCAAAACACTAAAATACCTAAAATTTAAAATCATTTAGGTTAATTTTATTATGCGCAAATGGTTGTACGCCACAATGTATAAAGAAGAAATATTTTCCACCCACAAGTAAGAACGAAAATGAACGTATCAAAGCGTTCGTTCAAATGAGTGATGGCTGATCCTTTAACTAAAATGTCAAGCACAATATGATTTGGTACCCGACATTACTATAAAAATATAACTCTACGAGAGGTGTTCAATAAGTTGAAATAACGGTAACAGAATTTTTTTTATTTTGTTCGTTTATTCCTCTATTTAGTATACCGACAAAAAAATGCAGGGATGAATATGCTGTTGCTAACACATTCTTGGACCACGAATGAATACATCTCGATTACACCACACTTAAATTCTAAAGCACAAAATTAAACTTATCTCATTTTTGGTAATAGTACTGCCTTGTATAATCTAAAACTCATTATTCCTGCTTAAATTTCAGGAAACCAACAAAGCCAATCCTGGATGAAAATGGAATCTTTAAGTGCAATGGATCAAGACGATTAAATAAAATATTTATTTATCTTTATCATAATTATCATACTCGTAATTACGGGATATTAGAATATTTAATTCTAAGCTTGCACTGGACCTACATATAGGTAATACTCTTGCGTTGTCTCTGTACATTGTCTTTCAACTTCCAGCTACTCGGCGCAAAAGTCGTTTACGTTTCATGAATTTGTTCATTTTATATTCCTTTCATGAGCTTCAACACTCATTAAGCCACCAAAAATAAATAGTTTCAAAATTGTACGTCAACAGCAAACCATCAAGAAGTTTCGTCAACTCCGGAAATACTACTATTTTCAAAATATATGCAAAAAACAGTTCCTATGGAAGCCGCCACTTCCGGTGCGCCGATTTCTGCCAAATTTCACTGGAACCTCACAATTTTTGGAAAAGGTTAAATATGGTTTCGTCCAAATCAATATGTCTGGGCTGTTGAGAGGGCGCAAACCTACAGACAGGCCGTCAGGCAGGCCAGGCCCACAAAGAGATCGACCAGGTTGTCATCAATAGACACAACCTCGAAAACTACTTTTTCGGCCTCGGCCGACATAGCAAATGGTACATCTGTAAAAATTTGGAGGCTAAAATTTTCATGATCCCTATACATTGTTATACACATTACGTAAAATAAAATAACACGGAAAAAACTTTATTTTATACAAAATTACAAATTAAATATTAAATTTATTCCATGTTGAACAAGAGGGCGGCTACTTGTAAAATGAGATTCTAAAAATTTTTTTAGTGCAATTTATTTGTTTAAAAACTATATACTCGCACATAACGATCATCGTTATCATAAATATCATACTCGTAATTACGGGATGTCATTGTCACAAAAAACATTGTTAATTTATGTCTAAATTTCAAAACAACAAATCGAAATAAAATAACAAAAGGACTCCGAAATTAGACATGAATTCGATTTAATTCCAAAAGAAAGGGGGATTTAATTCCAGAAGGATATTATAAACCATCAAGTCTATTAGTATTGGGCTTATACTGGGTGATTTTTTTCATAATTTTCAAAAAAACAAAGTAAAATTGCAAAAATGTATGAAATTTGTATATGAGTCGATAAATAGTATATTGTATAATTAGGAGGAAAAGTACTGCATTCCCGGACGATAGTGGAAATTGGCGGACGAGGCGATAACCGAGTCCGGCAACCACGGGAGTCCGGGAATGCACTTTTCCTCCGAATTGTACATACTATTTTTTCTCCGATCGGACTTTAAAACGAATATAAACCCAAAATAATTTTTAGTATTATTCGTTAATTATCATATTAAGAAATCAAAACAAAGTAAAAATCGAAAATAATATAAAATTATTGCTTAGTTAGCCACGACATCATAAGACATAAATACATATTTTTTTTCAAAAGTTGTCACGTTTGTGTATCTATTTGATTTATAAAAACGTGTGAACGAAATTTAAGGGATATGGACAGTGAAAGCGAATTATCCTTATCTTGTACCCCGCCCTTATCTTGTTTAAATGCGTTTGACCTTATAAGTGTACTTTTATTTCTTCTAACCAACCCCGGCCTAGGCCGGGAATATATTCCCGTATGGATTTTTACATACGGGAATATATTCCCGGCCTAGGCCAGAAAAAATATTCTCGTACTATTATTACTTGTTGCTTAGCAACAAATACAATATACTGGAATCATGAGCTTTTCGTTTCGAAAAAACAACGGAAAGATATATTTTTTCCTACGATCGGAGAAAAACAATGTTTTCTATTTACTTTTTAAATATTATACAATGTAAATGTTTGGCACGGCTACGTTTTAAGTGGTCCTTGCGAGATGTCCAATTTTTTACCATTTTCTCGAGCATTTCGGCCGGTATCTCGCTAATGACAGATTTAATGTTGTCTTCCAATTCTGCAATTGTTGCTGGTTTATTGGCATAGACGAGGGACTTCCCGTAGCCCCATAAAAAATAGTCAAGAAGCGGCAAATCACACGAACCAGGCGTCCAATTCGCCAGATGCGAAACGTGAGATAAATTGCTTATCGAACTCATTTTTTTTAATGAGGCTCTCCCAACTCTTTCGCGATTCGCTTTTCCGATAGGTCCGATTTTCGTAGAACCATCTGCACATTACACAGCTTCATGCCAGCCTATAGTATTGGGCATGGAAGATGGGTCGGTCCACGAGTTTTGCACTCCAACAGGGGATCATAGTTGTCTTCCCTTTCATCACAGATAGTAATCTGTTGATGAAAATTCCCTTTCGCATCCTGTCCCTATCGGGATTCGAATTCGGTACCTCCGGATCCAAACGCCAAAGCTTTAACCACTGTGCTGTTTGGTCCGTACCGAACTCATTTAGCAATAAGTCCATTATTTCACGTGCTTTGTGGCATGCGGCGCCCAGATATATATCATGCAGTTTGTCAAAATATAGTCTAAAAGCACCGAACGCTAGCGAGCACCATTCACGGTAACGTTCGTTGCGGCCATGGTCATCTGTGAAAAAATGCGGACCGATGGTTTCATCGGCCCTTAAACCGCACCAAACAATGGTTTTTCTGGGTGCATTGGCAGTTCTTACATTGCCTGTGGCTGCTCATCACAAAACATGCAACAGTTTTGCTTATTAACGTACCCACTTAACCAAAAATGAGATTCGTTGCTGAACACAATTTTTCGTTAAAAAAACAGATTTTTCTCAAGATTATTTTGTGGTCAAAATTCGATGAAATTGATTTAGATGATCTTTGGTTTCAACAAGACGATGTCACATGTCACACAAAAATCATGAAACTCGACTTATTGGCACCCATGTTCGATGATTGTCTAATTTCAAGAAATTCTGATGGCAATTAATGGCAATTACCCACCGAGATCATGCGATTTGTCACCGTTAGATTATTTTGTATAAAGTTTTTCGAAAAGGAAGGTGTATAGCAATGATCAACAATCAATTTAAGATCTTAAGAACAACTTTCAAGCTGAAATTGAGATCATTGAACTGCTTTTATTGGAAAAAGTCATCAAAAATGTTGATGTTCGGATGCATGCCTAGAACCAACTTTCATTTTCAATAAAAAAAAAATTAATTTCCATTATACTATATGTTTTTTTGAACATAAAGAAAACTAACAAATGGAACACCCTTTACTATACAACATAAATATGAGGCAAAATTGGTGTCCATGACATCTTCTTGTTATAAAAAGTTAAAAATCGAAATCTTTTCGTGTTTCAGATGTCGATTGTAGGGATGATGTTTTAGGATTCAGTGTCCGTCTTAGCAGATGATTTTTCTCTTTTCCGCTTTATTATTTGAATCTTTTTCTCAATTGCTTTGCAGATATAAAATATCGATTAATGCAAATTTCGCATTATGTGTAATTTACATGCAACGATGCAGATAACCTCGGTGGAACGGTGCAGATAATCTCAAAAAGTCCGACATTTTACACACAAACTAACAAAATTAGAACAGTTGTTGTCTATGAATCTGCTATGCCGTCCGTAATTTTGTCTAATTATCGACATTTTGGTATAAAAAGATGAAAGTCGATATCTCTTCATCTTACATATTTCCATTGTAGGTTTTGTTTCTGGTGGCAGAGTCATTTTTTAGCAGATTAAAAATTTTTCTCTTTCATCCATATTATTTTTTCATCTTTTTGCATAATTATTTTGCAGATAAAAAACGTTGCCGAATGTAAGTACACAATATACAGGCGATGCATTTCGGATTAACTGAAGAATCATAATGGTAAAATCAATAGACATAATTGATGAAGACACTGATTTGTCAAAAATAACAAAACCAAACTAAACGCAAATTAACAACTACTCGTATACAAACTATTCATACACTTACAAAACAGGGGGTACTCCAAAAAACTGTATATCGTTATGATTTCAAAAACTTTAGGTAGAGAAATTTATAAAAAATTTGTTAAAATTATACCTTACACAAATCGGAACTCCTTTTGATATAACATTAAGTTATAAATTTTCCAATCGGCATAGTGGTAGGCATACAGGTAAAACTAATATTAGCTTAAATTAAAGATTAATTTGATTTTAATTTTTAATTTTATTTGGTGTTAAATTTTATATCGAAAATGTGATCAATATTCGAAAACTAGTTTTTGCGTTTTGCACGAAAAGAACCGAACCGGGTCAGACCAAGAAACGTAACTATTTATAAATACTAAACAATTTATAAGACTTGTTTTGGATTTAATATACATAGTTGTCTAGTTCGTTTCTGAGCATTTTACAGGTGTTTTTCTTTCCTTTTAGACCGATGTTCAAAGCCGATGAACCTAACCAAAAATATTCGATAAAGGTTTTATAATTCGATGTCTGGGAATCCTAAGCCTAACATAAAAAAATAAATTCGGCTAATTTCAAAAATTTTGAATTCAAACGAATAAAGAAAATTAGGCAAAACTCAAGTCGAATTTCTGAATCACATCATATCTTACGAGTCCTAGTAGTATTTTATTGTGATAATTATACGATTAATAAATTAAACCAGATCGTGCTCAATTTTTTCTCTTCAATTGCGGCATAATGATTTACTCCGATGGATATTTTTGCCAAAAACGAGCTAAAGATATATTATTATTTTGTTTTCTATTATAGTGGTTTTTATTGTGAGTGTTCCGTACATTGGTCTATTTTCAGTACTCTAGATTAAATACCAATCGTAGGAATATATTCCATTTAGCGTCAATCTAAGTGACAACAACCATGATAATCGAATAACAACTGATTTTAGAAATTGAAATGTTGTTAAGTGCGGTTTTTAATAAACACGACTTACTTTGTGAAAAAAAATTGAGAAAAAACATTCTGTTGTGAATAGCCCGGTGTGTGACACCATTTTAAAATCTGCATTAGTGTCGCATATTTTTCTGATAATGGGTCAACTTTCTGTAGTACATTGTTTTCCCACTGGCGTCATTTAAACATCAACAAAAAATTTTGAGAAACAAAAAGCCTTTACATAACCATTGTTTTTATTTGACAGAAGATAATACAGCTTATCAAAATGATTTTTGTTGGAAAGGCACACTCTTCTAGATCTTATTAAAAAAAAGTTAAACAAAAGAACTCTTGGTTTTTTAAATTAATTTGTTTGTAGGTGCGCATGCGATTTCACTAAAAACACTAAAAATGAAATAACTTTTACACCATCAACAATTCAAAAAAAAACTTTACTTGGCTGTTTTTGTTGGAAATGAGCTTCCCTATCACCCTGATTCGTTTGATCGTCCAATTCTCGGACACCTCTAGTACTATATGTATTTGGTTTTCCAGGGTTTTTCCACCAAAACTGATAAATAGTGCACGGTAAATAATTAATAACAAATACCGTGTTGTCGAAATTAGTCAGTCTAGAGCGAATAAAACCTCATACACGGCAGCATTAACATATAGAATGACATCACATATTTCAATCGATAAATTGGCTCAATCTATACATCTCTCTAAAATTGTATCCATATTTTAACTTGCCATGTATACTAATCAAATCATAAAATATAAATATGGAGGGGTTGTGGTATATTGAGGTGGATTTTATTATCACCGTCATCTTTCTACATGTACCTAAATAATACATTTTGAACGTCCTGTTATGTATAACCATGACACGAAGAATTGTATTTATACTGTGTGAGTAGATGATGATAGCGCGCGTTAATGATAATGATGATGAGCTTTTAGTTTCGTTTTTGCGTCTTTTAACATTCGAAAAAGTTGTGTGTGTGTGATCAATATTTCGCGATTTGTAGTTTTTCATTTTTTGTAGATATAATACTGATTGGCAAATGTGTTAAAATATTACAACATAGATTTTTAGGTTTTTTTTTAAATGTCGTTATATCTTGTTGAAAATTACGGTGAATGCTATTTATTCTCTTAGATATTTTTACATTTTGGGTAAATTGGCTTGTTGACTTTGGGTTGAAGTCCTTCCACATTTAATATTGACTTTTCGAATTTTATGTATTTTGAAATTAAAAAATAATAATAAATGTTTATTGTTTACATGGTAAATTATGCGAAAATCCGTGATACAATTTAACGAATTTTATTAAGCCCCAGGTAACTAGGGTATTTAATACAGCTAATATTACGTATGGAGATATCTAAATTTCAATCATGAATGTATGAATTATTTAAAATAAATAAAAAATAAATGGAATTTCAAATTTGAATTATACTGAAGCGTATTTATAAAATAACACCTACCACACACATTATACATAAAAACGTTAAAATATGTATGAGTATGAGGTATTCCCGCCATATTGTTCATCTGCTTCAAAATTGCTTTTAAAAATAAATTTTGAGCGATCCAACCAATAGTGACGATTGAAATGAAAATCGACAGTGGTAAATGGCATACAATTTTTCATATTCGATTGAGCTATGAAAAGACGAGGCAAAATCGAACAGAAAGAAAATTAAAATACATAATTTGAATAAAATACATATTTTCTGCCGCCATTATTGTATTTTATGATATTTTGCCACAGATAATAATGCTACGATATTTTTGAGAATAAGAGGAAGATGTATAAATATATTTCAATTTTTCTGTAAGGTTGTTTTCCAACCGAAATCGAATTTTAATCAATAAAAAGAAAAAATGAGAATTAAAATGATTATTTTTGTGTTGTTTTGTTGGAAATTTAATGGAAAGAGAAATTCTAAACACTGAATACAAATACCACAGTAATGAAACGTGAACAATATTTTGAAAGGTACCAATGTCACAAGTCCAAGAGAATTTCACAAAAATTTTCCTGAATTATAGTCTCCGGTGGTCTATATATACACACATACACTCCGTGTAACTTCAATAGGGCCAACATATTTTTTTTTTTTTTCATTTTTCTAATTTACTATTTTGCTATCCTCTTAAATTATTCTCTTTTATGCGTTGTTGGGAAAATAAATTAATAACAAAAACAATTAATGAGATTCGTTCATTTCTGAGAGTAAAATCGTTATTTTTTTGAATTTCATTTAAAATAAGAAATACAAACAATTTGTATGCTTATCGTTGTTCACTTAAATAGGGCCAGTTGAATGTTTGAACTATCTGATAATTTGTTTTTCTTTAAATCAATTTTAATTTTACAGTGGTGTGAATTAAACGTTGTTGATTTTATTCCGTCATGGGTCGTGGAAAACCGTTAAGTGAGGTTTAGAAAGATAAAATTAATGCTCACAAAGAATCAAATCTTACGAGTCGCGTGATTGCAAGTAAAATCGGCAGAAGCAAATCGGTTATCAATAAATACCTTTATAATATTAAAAACAATTGCAAAACCATGAAAGGTCCCTCGAGAAGCCTCGAATTCCACATACTCTGTGGCGAAAATCAAAGCAAGAACCGGTATACCGGTAAGTGCAAATAATGTTCAACATATTATTAAGTGTGCTAAGCATCATAAGTTTAAAAAACTGCAAAAACCGCCACTGAATGCTTTGCATAAAGAAAATCGGTTGGAATTATGTAGAGCGCATATGACGTGGAATAATGAATTGCACACTGTGGTGTTCAGCGACAAAAACAAATTAATTTAGACAATCCAAGTGGCTACAATTATTATTTTCACGATTTAAGAAAGCATGAAATATTTTTGAATCGGCATCACAGCAGAGAAGGCGGTATTATGGTCTGGAGCTTTATTTCATGATATGGAATAATTGATTTAATTTTCTCAACAGGCAGGTTTACTGGAATATCCTACAAAGCAATTCTGGAAAATTTAATTAATTAATAATAATTAAATAATTATAAATAAATTATAAAAAAATTACGAGGGAAAAAAACAGTTCGAAGACACTGAGGAACTACTTGAAATCGCTGCACGACTCAATTCATAATTGAGTTCACGAAGTGATTTTAAAAAACGGTGGAAGTACCAACTACTAAACATGTAATTTTAGTCTTAAAAAAATTGAATTTAAATTTTCCTGATTAAATTACCGCCTTGTTTTGTTCTTTTTTGAATTGGCCCTATTCAAGTGAACATCTAAAAACACATAAATTTTATTTCTTATTTTAAACAAAATTCAAAAAATAACGGGTTTACTCTCAGAGATGAACAAATCTCATTAATTATTCTTGTTATTGATTTGTCTTCCCAACAACACACAAAAGAGAATAACTCAAGAGAAAAGGATAATGAATTGGAAAAATGAAAAAAATTCTGTTGGCCCTATTCAAGTGACGCGGAGTGTATATTGCAAACAGAAAGAAAACGGAAATTATGTGTAGATATTTTTAAGTTAGATGATTTATTTGGGCAACACAAAATAAAATACCGATCCACTTTTCCTAAATACATATAATCCATGTTGTGTGTTTGTCATTTTTATTTTAAATTTAATATATATTACGTCCTGTTCTCGTTTAAATTTGCTACCTGTGCAACATATCGAATAATAGAAAATTGTACATTGAGATATGTATGTGTATAAATATTGTTATCTTTCTGGAATAACAAGAAAATAAAATGTGACAACACCAGGAATTATATAAAATCATCAGGATTTTCTTAACATAAGAAAAACACTTTGTCACAATACTAATTGCCCTAAAGGACTTCGTTTCATTTAAAATTGACGTATTTGTATTTATAGGAAACTTCAGCTTGATTGCAAAATAAGGATGAAAATAATAAGTAAACTATAGTAAATAAGAAAACTTGTTACGTAACTTTATAATTGTAGTTCAAAACTATGTAATAAAATTGGGGGTTTTGAAATTGCCACCCAAATAACCTCAATGATCAGTGTTTTTACGCCGCCAAAAAAAAACAATTTGAATCAAAATTGTATTATAATCCAACTAAAAATAAAAGAAATTTACCAAATCGAACCACGATACAATAATATATATCCTTTCAACCACCCCCGTTTATACTCGCCCGAAAAATATCATTAGTTTTTTTTATGTTTATTATTCCGTTTCAAGTTTTATTCGAATCGAAGAAAAACTACTATGCATGAAAAACAATGTGCATGTGAGGAAAATAAATTAAATTTTACCAAAAAAATAAAGTACGATATATATATATATATATATATATATATATATATATATATATATATATATATATATATATATATATATATATATATATATATATATATATATATATATATATATATATATATATATATATATATATATATATGTGTGTGTGGGAAAATTAAGTTTTCTTTCCATTTTATAATAAATCTTTATATTTTTGCGACCTACCTTTAAGTATATGTTCTGAGTTATATCCTTTTCTACATAACCGGAAATAATTGGAGCAACTACAGTAATTTTACTCTGAAATGAAAAAAACAGAAAAATATAACATTAAAATGCTGGATCTAATAATTTTTCCTATAATTTAACATTTTCAAATAGCCACACACAAAAATGTCAATCTACAGATGTACGCGCATACAATAAAAAGGAAGTCTAATATTAATTCATCTTACACACAAAGCAAATATTTCACTATTTAACGTGACTAATTCGATTAAAATAATTTTAAAGACAAATTACAAGAATTTTTATATATCTCAATTATTTAAACACGACATGAAAAACGTTATGCTAATAGCAAGTATTTTCGACGAGAGTGTCGAAAAGTGCTTTAATTTGAATAATTTTCACAACAATTACTGGTTTTTAATGCACTATATACATTTTCCGCAGACAGTTTCGAATAATATTGTATATACAGTAAAATGGTAATAGTGGTAATTAAATAAGGCATGTTGTAACTTTTACATACTCAAAAATGTGAACTAACCACGGGATTTAGGTCGAGCAGAAATAACTATGATTTTTCGTCAAGTGACAGAGATATTCCATATGTGCATGGGTTCCAATCATCGACCCCGGCACATATATTTGTTATAATTTGCCCTGAAATCCATAACGCAAACAAGTACAAAAAATATCCAATTTAAAATCATCCTACGACCATCAAATTCATCGACCTCAATATATTTTTAGATATTGTTGTTGTTTTATTATTTTTATCAAGATAATGAATGTCTTATTAAACATTACGAACATACTCGTATATAAATTTCCATATCTTAAAGACAACACAATATTATAATTTTCTTTTAAAGCCTGCCATTGTTTGTTTATATATATTTTCTTTTGTTGTTATTTATTACCTATTTTATTTTAAATAGACAAACAAACAAAAAAAGTAGTTAATGCAACAATTAGATAATACAAATCCATTAAAATAAATTATATACAACAATTTTAAATTCTCTCTCTAATATCAACCGGGGATTAAACGAGTAGAAAAAAATCGAAATGTTCAAATAAAAATATATAAAACACTTTGAATTATGAAATCAACTGATAAGGAGTTTTGGAATGGAATTTAAGTAGAATTGATGAAATTTTTGTTTTTTTTGTCTCACTTTTGAAACTCCAACAGGGAATAGATTTATATAAAGTTACAAAATAATATGTAGTAAATGTATATAAGATATATAGTTAAGATTGATTGATATGATATATGTACATAAATGTATCAGTAAACTGATGCGAAGAGAAGAAACATGACAAGAATTACCTGTGGGACATCACAATTCTAGCGCATTAAATGTTTTGTTTTTTAATTTTTATGTGGAGTATGGAAATTTTATGGTATTTATAGACTAGCCATTGACATTTATTAAATATTCTCAGATTATTTAATTTTTGCAATATGTCAATTACTACCTTTCACATTTCTAGAAATTGATACAGTCAATGACCTGTTAATTAAATTCAATTGACCCGAAAGACTTGTGAGACATTCGATCACATCATAAAATTTGCCGAGATAGAAGAATATAGGAATGCCCTAACTGATATATTATATTAAAATATTCGATTCTAGGATATTATAGACACTTGTACGAAATATTGAATGTAACACACACAACCCAATTCTTATGAAAAAAGCAATAGACGACACATAATACTCTTCGAATCAACATTTTATCTTTTATTTTATTTATTGTTATCTTACTAGCGCAAAAGTACTAGTATTTAAATAGCATTAAAGCAGAATTCTAGTTCTAGGTCTCGAAAAACAGCACAAATTATTTTATCTATTATCTATCTACTCTCTACTGTCAACATTTAGGGCCAATATAGAAAAAATTGAAAACAAATTCCACAAATTTTAAAATACTCTGTACACGTTAATTAAGTCCGGTTTATCGCATATATAGGTTTTTTCTGGGCAACCTCTGAATTTAAAAATTCTGAGATAAACGTAAGGAATTGTTTGATCTTTACTATGACCTCAGTAGAGATCCGGAGACTTCTCTAAGATAAAAGTTAAAAATAATCAAAACATGTTCTAATTTCACTGCAGAACAAACCAACTGGAAGTTTTTTAAATTTAACAGTGCAAATTGTTTATATTTGGTATTCGTTTCACAATCATAAATAGAAGAACTATACAAATTATAAACTTGCGGTTAGAACTGTATTTACGATTTTCCATTACCATCTTGAGATAAGTTCATCGAGGTGTTAAATGAGGTCAAAATTGTAAACTTTTACATTTTTAGATAACGAAATGTTTCAAAAATGCAAAACAGTAAACCTTAGACTTACCAGTCGAAAAGTTGTGCTGTTTCGTCGAAATTGTTATTGAGGACCCATCCGAATACCGTGATAAATATGTCTACTGTACACAACCAAAATAATTTTTGAATAATATTTTGTTCACGTTGGGAATGCGCCATATTTTGAATTCCGAAATTATAATTGCTATTGTTATGAATTCAACAAATGAATTAACACATTTAATTTAATATTTAAATCAAAATAAGCTTCAGTTGCCTTATTTTCTGCATACAATTACAATTCCAATTTTCCAATTCCAATTTTTTTAAAATGTCAAAAATATTTTTGTATTCGGACTGCAAATGAACTCTTTGGTTATGCGGAAGAGATTGAACACACCCTAGCTTATTTTATTAAATGTTTAATATTTTAAACCGTTTAATGTTGCGCATTGGTCAATATCTCTGATTCAGAGACCGGTGTTTAAAATATCAATTGTGTTACCATCCCTAAAAAAGGAGACATGGTTTTGGATTGCATGTTGTTTAAGGGCATTAATTATAGAGATATAGGCAAGGAAGGTAAAGTAATATTAAAATAATTTAATCAACTACACATCATCTTGCAAATGTGCTTCTATCTCCAAACGGATGTGTAGATTCGCCAAATTTTATGATAAATAAATATGTAAATAAAACAAAGGTCTCTAAAAGCTAAGGACCAACTATTTTTCAATTAGAAACATTTACATAATATACCGTTGAGTATTGGTAAGAGATAAGGTGCATAGAAACCAAAAAAAATATCAAAAAAACTACATCTTAAAATTTAAACTTAAAAAGGATAAATTATTAATAAAAATATTTATTGGAAATATAGACACTTCCCGAGATATTGAATTTAAGTTTCTTTACCACAAAAATTGTATAGATACCAAGCAGTTGATTTTTATTTGAGAGCTCACATCTCAAAATTTAATAAAATTCTGAAATCGCTCTCCATATTCCTGATACAGCGCCATTTTCTTTGTTCTGTATAGCTATGGAGAAAAGAAACAAACTTTGTAAATGTCGTACTTGCAGTTATTGCTTTGTAAATGTCATACTTGCAATGACTAACATCTCCCGATTTATATAAAAAGCTTCAGTAATCATTATAACCTCGATCATTCAATTCATCGGTTGTAGAGTAAAACAAATTATGGTAACGAAGTATACAAGGAAATTTTCGACCAGCTTCTCAACTTTTGCAGATTTACCATTTGGAATATTGTATATCTGTGATACTTAAATGTTACTGGCCTCTTTACAGCCCAAATGAAGTGGCTATTACATAAGTTTGGGGCTCCCAGTGATTTCTGTCCGAAAACTGTCTATCTGCTTCATTATTTTTAAGTATTTAGCAAATAATACTATTTATAAGAAAAACGAATATGAACAAAAACAGTCAACAAAATTAAATTCACCTGCCAAACCGCACCGGTTAAAGCTTTGGCGTTTCGATCAGGAGGTACAGGGCGCGAATCCCGATAGAGGCAGCATGCAAAAGGGATTTTTCATCTGTTATGAAAATGAACACAACTATGAACGCCTGTCGAAGTGCAGAACTTATGGGCTGACCCATCTTCCATGCCAGTACTGTAGGCTGGCATGGAGATATGCAATGCGCAGATGGTTCTATGAAAACCGAACCAACAGCCGTACGTCCTCGAATTGGCTGGAAATTGGCGAAAAGTAAAGACAGGAAAAATGAACCGCGAAAGAGTAGAGTGCCTTGACGCCAGAACAGATTAAAGATAAATAACGGCTTACCTAAGCTTTTTCCACAACTTGGGAGGCTCTAGAGAAATTTGTGTGATATTGGTCCACCGTAAATCGAATTGAATCTTTAACTTTTTTTGCAAATATTCTGAAACCACACTTAACGGTAATAGCTTTAGAAAAATATATTTTATTTCTATAACTCTTGGAATACTTTTGATTTCATTTTCAAACGTATAATGAACAAATTTACAAAACAAAATTTTTCCAAAAAATATACAATACCATCTGAATTTTAGAATCAAAATTAACGTCGCGCATCCTAAAATTTATGCCAAGTAACTCGAAATTCACGTTAAATTCAATCAGTTTAGACAATGTTAAAATTTTTGATAAAGAACAAAATGTTACAAAATGATCTATTTTAGATCATCTAGTCCAGTAGAGTCCGTCCAATAATGTTAGTGATTACGCTTACAATGACAATTGATACTTATGATTTAAGTTTATAATTTGATTTTTTCTTCTTACATTTCGGCTTTGTAAACGGTTTAATGAGAATTTTAATTTGTATTTTGAGTCGTAGTTTTGTAAAATGAAGTCGCTAAAACATGTTAAAGTTAACGGCCTATATTGAAAAATACATAATTCTATTTTTCTTGAAAAATTTTATTTTGTAAACTTTTTCATATAGTGTTCAAAATGGAATCGAAAGGATTACAGATACAAATAAAACTTTATTTAGATTTACATATTTAACCATTACGTGTGTTTACCTATTTTCTGTAAGCTAAATGTAATATTTAAATGTTTTGAAAGGCATATAGCATTTGCGAAAAAATAATAAAGAACAAATCTATTATAAATTAAATTTGCATGTCCGTATTTATTGTTTTTCTCAAATTTAAGAGGGAATGACGACTTTTAATTAAATAAACTGTTTTTTACCAAAATTAGACTGTTTTATTTTCGCTTCAGAAATCAAGTGCGATCTGTTCGTTATTTACTTCAGACATGGTCACAGATAGTCGGGTGTTCGCCACAACATATACACTCCTCCATATTTTCCTAAGTAAGCCAGAAAAAAATATTATTTAGAAGAGTAATATGTAATTTCGATTCACAGGTTCCCACTCCTACGACATTGCCAGAATAATGCCAAATATTAAATATAATGCAATGCCTTGTGTTATACATACGCAATATCTAACTAACCATTTCGATATGTTTCATTGCGATTCGATTTGTATGTAATCGGATCTCAAATGCCTTGAAAATATTCTAATCTATTTGTCAAAAAACAATCTTGGCCACTAAATTGTTTTTAGTAATAATTAAACCCAAAAATTCTACGATTAGTAGATTAGTGTCTGGCGTATTTAGCAGAGAATGGTTGTCCAACAAATTAATTTTCCACACGATCACACACGATCAAAACACATACAAAATATCACACACATACATTAGATTAAAATTAAAACACGTAAATGAAATGTTTGACCTCTCAATTTATTTTATTATAAATACTCATAAGGCAACTGTTCACATACACAGTTCTTGAGCATTACATTTTTTCGTAACTTCTTGCCATATTAAACCAAAATGCTCATCTGCTCTTCTCAGACTATCCGATCGGTTTTAGCGCCAAACTATTGTTCTCGGACTCAACTATTTTTTCATATTATTATCGTCGAGTTGCTATTTCAGAAGCAGTAACTATTTTAATTTTAGTGTGCGCAGGTGGTTTCTGTTGGACGTTGCCTATTGTACGTAACTGCTGCCTCAGAATTCTGCTGCTTCTACCATTTAATGATTTTCGTTGTCGGCACAAATTTTTATTTAAATTTAATGCTTTGTTTTCCTTATCATTCACGTTGAATTTTTTCGAATCATTATGTCCTCGATTTTATTGTCTGCTGGTTCTTCATCAACCTCCTTAATCTCATTGTTTTCCTCAGTATTAGTTTCTTCTACATTCTCCTTTTCATTTGGGTCGTGTTGTATTTTATTAAATTGTTTCTCTCGCTGTCTAATGTAGATCTATCCGATTTAAAAAACTATAAGAAATAACGTAAAAGCCATGATAAAAATGTGCTGTATTGACGATGTATATCTACATCTGGCAGCTCTTCAAAAGTTCAAAATTTCATCAAATTTATAATAATGGTACTTTTAATTTTAAATATTTTTCAATTTAGCGGAAAATTTATGGAATATGAAATAAGTGCATTTCAATTAATTTGTAATGTGTATTTACAAATAATTTGTAAAATTAACTTTATTTTATGTCATAATTTTACGGTCGGAAAACCCCTGTTTCTATAATAGTGGAACGCTTGGAATCAAATGAGCATTTTTACCGAAAATCATCTTTTCCGACGGAGCTCATTTTCACCTCGGAGGCTATGTCAACAAGCAAAATTGTCGCATTTGGAGCTCATAAAATCCACACGTAACGATGAAGAAGCCGATGCATCCACAAAGAGAGACTGTTTGGTGTGGATTTTGGACCGGCGTTGTCAATGGTCAATTTTTTTCGAAAATGAGCAAGGGGTCGCCTTTACAGTCAATGGGGAGCGGTACCGAGCCATGATAAACGAGTTTTGTTACTCAGAATTCAAGAGGAGGACACACACGACATTTGGTTTCAACAGGACGGCGGAACTTTGCACGCAGTGTTCGGGGATCGAATAATCAGCCGTAACGGAGATGTCAATTGACCACGCAGCTACGATTTGACTCCGTTGGACTTTTTTTTCGAGAACCGTTAAGGATAAGTGTTACGCTAACCATCCAGAGATTATTCCAACACTTGAAAGATTAAATCGAAGTTGCCGTGGATGACATAGGAGCCCAACAATCGAAAATGTTCTGAAAAATGGGTTGACATAATGGGGTACTGTAAAGCCTGCTGTAGGTCATTTGAATGAAATTGTGTTCCATACTTAATGGCAATGTATACTCTTTCTAATAATACAAACCACTTTGAAAAAAAATCATTCATCTTTGAATTAGAGCCAAATAAAACTGCAAACGTTACATGGGGCACTCTGTAATTACAAAATGCCACAGAAACTATCGGATTATGATTAAACATAACCAAACAGTACTTCGAAGCTTTCAAGCGTTTCCGTTTTTGTTCCACATTCTCGCGCCCAATTCTTCGCGAAAAATATTTCGTACGAGTTCAATTCAGATATTTACAATGTCCGAAATTTCTCTGATCTTAATCCGGCGGTCTTCTTACACGCTATTAGCAATTTAGTTAACCACCTCAACATCAAAAATTTTAGATTTTGCAAATTAAAAGTGGAAACATGTTTCAATTGTTTTACTTCTTGAGACAAATTTAGATGGTGTTTTCAAAAATCTAAAAGAATTGCAAAATTCAATAAGCGGTTGGCAAGTATATTCGTGTAGTACGTATTGATGAGCATTTTCTTTGTTACTTAGATGACACACCAATACCTTAACTTAAGGATAAACAATAGAAATAAAAAGTAAAATGAGTACACGAAGTTGGTGTGAATGGAAATAGATGATGAATTGATTTATTCGACTAAAATGGGGTATGACTACAATTAAAAAATATATGTAGTCATATAAAGTAAAATAATCCGTAGTGTTTAACACAACGTCGGCCGTCATGAGCTGATGAGATAAATGATTTTTCCAAACTGCGTAGATATTAAATGTTGTAATTTTTTCAGATATTCCATCTAAAAATTAGCGTTAAAATTGTCAAAATTAATAAACAATTTTAACAAAAGATATTAAAAAGCGTAGATATTAAATTTTTATAAATTAACCGCCGTTACTAATGGTTCAATATTCTGCCGAGATATTGTGATGCGTTAGGATGCAGTTATTTATCCCTTTATTATGTGATGGCAACAGTAACGTGTATAATCCGAAAAAATATTATGCAAATTGGGATGATGATATTGATTATTTGTTAGGTTAACATGAAAGTACAGTTCCGAAGAACAGTCATTACAATCAAAAGATCAGAAAAGATCACGATACCACCGAAATATCTATGGAATTTGTAAATCAAGCCTGTGGGGGGTGGCATTTTAATCACGAGCTAAATCAAACACTTGCCCTGGAGTTATAATTGCGGATCGAGCTACTCGATACAAGAAAATAGTCGAGGCTGCTATTGTAACAGGAATAGCCAAATCCAAATATATAATAAATAAATCCAAACATTTACAAAAAGATAGTTAGTTTGCTCATTGCCTTCTAAACTACTGGCCCCTTACATCAAATGATGACGACACGCTAAGTCTACAGTTCAACGTATATTTTCCAGGTGGCAGCAAAATAAGAAACATGAAAAATTACCTTTAAAAAAAATCATCCTCTCTAAACCGGTCAAGGGAGAAGTACGTTTATTTTTTCCAAAATTTGTTTTACACGTGGATTTTACTATTCTCTATACTCTCAATTTGCAAGGAATCATATGGGTAAGTTATTTGTGTTGCTGTAATATAAAACAATTTGTGACGCTTGCTTACATTGGGCACATTCAGAGCACCCAACAGTTGGGAACATGTTGAGTAAAATAAAAGCCAACGTTATGAAAATGTTTAGTACTATGAAAATTTGAAATCAAATTGGCGATGATTTCACTAATCATGATGCCAGCAGTTGGCGGTCCTGAACGCGCCCATTCATTATATATAATCTATTTCTATGAAAAATACTGTCGCACTCTCATAATCTCTCATTTTTGATAATTTTGTCTTTTTTCTCTCGCATACGAGTTGTTTATTGTCAAAAAATTTGAGTTAAACATTCCATAGTAAAACCATTATTTCAACAAAGTAAAATGTTTATGTAGATTGGCCTAGTTGGGATTAGCCAAAACAATATTTTTACCAAGCAAATCTCTTTCGGTCTAAAGGTGATGGATGACACATGTACAGATTTTGCCTGACAAAAAAATTTTGCGCGTTGATTGGTTAAAAGTCGGCCATATTGAATCGCCTTAAAGGCAATTTAAACTTGGATTAAAAATAGTCTGAAACTTTACTTGATTATGATTATGTCATTGAAAAATCATAAGAAAAACAAGTATTTAAGTAAATATAAACGAAATTAAACTAGCCTGCCAAATAATCCCTTGTAATCGAATTTTTTACTAGGAAAAGTAAAATCGCGATTGTCTGTTAATAACACTAACTCAACGATATTTTTTTATGATGTCGTGGCCATTTATATAGTGGCAAAAATTTAAAATTGAAGAAAGGCGATGATACATGTACCAACTTTACCTTTAAGCCACAAAAATTCTGCGCGCTGATTCGTTAAAAGTCGGCCATCTTAAATTGCCTTAAAGGCAAAAACACCGTAGTAGACACAAACTAGGTAATTATGAATACTTGGTTATTCCGATATTTCTCCGGTTTGTCATATCACGATTTTCATCAAAACAGGATTATTACGTTTATAGAACAAGATTATTACAATCGGGTTGTAGGAAGAAGATAAATGTGAAATATAAAAAAAATCAGTAGGATTGTATGAAGAGCGGCTAGGGAACATAAAAGTCATAAAAATTGTTACGATTGTAAATAAAAATTTAAATTCTTAAACTAACAGAAATTCTTTATAGACATTTAGTTTATATTAACTTATTCGAAGTAATTCAAAATCGGCAAATACGCATTGAAATTGATTTATTTAATTAATTAAATATGAATTTGAACGTTTGCAGAGTTGTAAAATAGGGTTTGTGCCTGTCACCATACTTATAAAATCGTATCGTGATTTTATTGGTTTGTCGTGCAATCACGATTGGAAGTAATCGCGATAATTTTTGTCTGTTTGTGTTTTTTGTTCAAATAAAATTTATAATTATAATAAAATATTATTAATTTTATAAAACAAAAATAGCTTTATTTTATCTATCTATTAATTTGAACAAATCCGTTAAAAACGGTTTACAGCACAAAATGCGCCTTTTGGCAAAATATTACATGTATTCTCTATAAAAGAATAATGTTTTTGACTTATAAAGTACTGTAAATTAACCAGAGTGCAGAATTATTATGCCTTAGAGACAAAAATTGTACACATATCGTCGCCTTATATATAACAACAAATCAAAAGATCGTTAGATAGATAGTTGAAAAACTTTACAATATTTGAGGAAATTTAATAAGTTATATGTAGTCTTGAAGAAGTTAAAATGATGATGACTTGACTCCTGCATCTTTTAGCCCTAGGTAATGGACATTGACAAGGCAAATGTGAATTTTACGTCGTCTTGCGATATGAATGATCTTGCAGAATGTGTAATAGACGTTATCGGCATCGTTTTCGCAAATAGCGATTACCACAAGCTTACTTGTAAAGAAAAAGAATCGAACATTAATTTCAAATTACGAATGCATAGCCGTACTGATTTATTTAAAATGAATAAAATGTAATTCTAATAGATAGTAAAATGATCGGAAGACCGGATTCCGTTAAAAAATTAACAAACGAAAAAATCTGAGGTTTAACATCAATTAGATTCGGCCCATAAAATCACCTCTCATAATGATATTTGGATTTTGTTAGTCAATATTGGTATTTGGTAATTAGTATTTGTGATTTCTTCTTTTTTTTGGAGGGGAGGGGGAGGGGGTGCAACAGTATGGTAAGGGAATCATTGAAAAAGAAAAAAGATCAAACGATCTGAATACCAATTTAACAAATAATGGTCAAGATGAAGACATGGTGACCATACCTTTCAGAGCTCTTAACAGGAAATTCCATCAATAGGTAGTTTTACCAATTATTAAGCCGAATAGTCCGAGGCTTATTATAAAGTTGTGAAATTGCTATACTATATAGAAATATGCACAATGTCATATTCTCAGCAGCAACATCAGTTTTAAGTACTTCGTATCAGAATGGCTTTCTATTGCAATAAAAATCTTTCTTCACAATTATTGTTTCTTAGTTCATCTCATATGCTGATTTTGGCATAATTAAGATCTAAAAATTAAAACTAGAGTTTAATGAGAGTGCTTATAAAAGATTTCGATAACGGGGTTGATACGTACCAAACAATCAAAGAAACAATTGGAAAAATTGATTCATTTTAAGAATAAAATAAGCAATTTTGTTGAGTCAGCTGTTTTTATGACCAAAACACAAATGTTTTGCGACAATTTTAAAACATTTGAAAAATCAATTTTATGCTACTAGTTTTATGTTTTGATCATGAATTAGGTGAGCACATTCTAATTAGACGAGCTTTCTTGCAATTGATTTCTCGTGACTGATTGGGTTAGTTAGGTATCACATGCTTTAAAAGAACCAATCCAGTTACGAGAAATCAATTTTTGAAAGCACGTTTATTTGAGCCCATTTTATATTTTTTGGGTAAATTTGCCTTGTATTCTAAAGATTTATTTTGTTGCTAGTTTTCGTCGCTTTTGTCTCGTGAAACTAAACAATGTCTGGTCGGCTTAATATGGATCCGGTACAATTCGTAAGTACATTTAATTTATTTTACCGAAATTATGTTACTTGTCTATTTTTTCAATGCGAAACACTATCGAGAAGATTGGTACATGTACAATATAAGAAACTGTAGTCTTGTTGGTACAACTAAGATTAGATAATTATGATGAATATTAAGAGACTATCAATGACTAATCCGTACACCTTTCTACATTATTATAGATATATTGATATCATCCTTGTTTCGCCTAGATTTAGCAACTAAAATCAGAAAAGGTTTTCTAATTATAACTTTTCAACTCTTATACTCTTAAGTAAATTTTTTTAAGTTTCTGCAATAATCATTTTCTTAGATTTATTTTTTTTTAAATAAAATTTATATCACCAAGAAAACAAATATTCATTCATAAATTTATTACACAAGTGTCTCTTAAAATGATGAACAGGTGTTTTACGTTTGTGCTGCATTAGTAACATGAAAAACCACTGTGTAACCAAAAATCCACAATTCTATATACATAACATAAACAATAAAAGCAAACATTTTGCAATAACCTAAATTTTTAATTAACAAAACAATAAGAAAATCTTAAGATAACAAAACGAATGAATCGTTGCTGGAATTAAGAAAATCACGTAAACCTTTTGACATTCCACTAGAATCCAGCAACACGATAATAACACAAACATAAGAAATTGTAGGCGAAAAAATAGAAAATTGTTTTATTTAATTTTTCCATTAATTATATTTTGTACACAGAAAAAATAAGTTAAGTGTTTCATATTCTTACAGATTTTTCTTATTTTGTGTTATTTTTAATAAACAAAATAAATAAATAAGTTTTCTTTCTATTGTATATGTTTACATGACAGTCAACTGTCAATGTATTGGTATTTATGGACGCCTACAAACTTGTTTCACCTCTATAAAAAAAATTAAAAAACCACGATTTAATACCACTAATTATAAAAGCAAGTAGTTGTCCATTTAATACAGAAATTAGAAAATACAAAATCCTAGAAGTTTGACATTTTCCTAAAAGTTTTGTATAATGACATTTCTCCATGTATTTGTGTGTATATATCACGATACAAAACACTATCGCCATCATACTAACCAAATAAAATCCATAGTTTTCATCTTTACTGCTGCCTTTATTTTACATTTTTATAACACAAAATTATACATAATATTTATATAAAACACATTATTTATGAATTAATAAGCACAAAATACATTAATTATTACTTTTAGTTAATAGGGATACAAGAAAACATTCTCAATTTATTTATGGTTTTCAATTGAAATTAAAAAAAAACTCAAAAACAAAACACAATCACAGCGAATGTTAAAAAAAACTGAATAAAACAACAAAAATTATGTCGATTGTCGATAAAGAAGATTTTAATGGTGGCGCATGGTTAGTAGGGCCATCTATACGGTTATTTTTTGTGTATTTGTTAACCGGTTCATAATGTAGATTGTATAAATTATGCAATAAAATCGTAATATTAATTTATATGTTGATAGAAAATTATTAATTTCATTTTATTTTAGTATAATTTTACAGAGAGTCATAAAAGCATTATACTTTTGAAATGGATTTGGTATTTAGCAGTAGTCAGTATACAATCTACATTCGCGGTGGTAAGAATCAATGGTAAAACATTAAAAAGCATTAAAATCGAGCTTTAAGCGAATTACACTTTCGAAAATATGAAATGCTGAACTTGAAATATAAATTGGGTGAATATAATTTATACTAAATGAATCATTACTTTGTAATTTGAGGAAATGGAGCTTTTTGAGATGACTAATATTTCGTCTAGTCTATTGAACTTAGTAAAACGTAGACTATCGATTTCAACTCAACACACGAAAGGACAATATTTTTGTATATCCACAAGATAAGATTGAAGACTGTATTCTTCTCAGCATTTAAGGATACGTGTAATGTAAGCACATTGGTTTAGGCCACCCGTACTATATAGTAAAGTTTTTAAATGGAATAATTCCTTTAATGTAAATGTAATATTGGAGTCGAAGAGGCCAGAACAAGTTCAAAACCTCTAGGTATAAAACAAAAAATAAAATTTGTTTAGGAATATTATAAGAACTCACAGTCAAGCATAGCTTCGGTTATACGTATGATACATTAAGTCTGCTTTTACTATGAGCTTAACACGAATAAGAGTCGTTACACGTACACGCCCCTGTCCTTGGCGAGCTCAAAATAAAATCAGACTTATTGTATTAAACGTTATGTTGGAACAACATTTCATTACATAGTACATTATGGTTGGAGACTTTAGCATGACCAACGTTCCGAATAGTACGATTGCTAGTTATAAAGGTACGGCCGCGATGTACTTCGACTTTAAGTTGGATCAAAACAAGGAAACTGTTTGATCCAATTCAGCTGCGTGAAGGTTAAAATTTATAAATATATATTAGAGTATAAAATTTACATTAGAGTGATAAATAATCAAGATGAATGTTTATCACCGGAACTTTAAAAATCAAACCGAAACACATGTTCCGACGCGCAAACTTCATGTGGCTCTCTTGTCTCAAGAAATCAACATACCTTCACCAAAACAAGTGTTATTTAAACAAGTTTAAATAATTATAGTCGACTTATATATAAAATTTGTAATCAATACAGTAGAGAACGATTCAGTAATTCCTCCAATTACTCATGACCCTACCATCTAAATGGAAAATTAACGGATTTAATTTACATGCCGCCAATGGCACTATCGTCTATCGTGGTTATAATCGAAAGTCTTTCGCGAATATATCAAGTTTTAATTCGAGAAACCTTTGATTATAGCACCTTAATGAAGGCCCCAAACTAATGACGAACCACTACAGCGTCAAAGATCCCATTAATTGTTTAACATAATATTTTGGTTCATAATTTAAAACGATGTTAGAACTATGGCCAAAAACTGCCCAGCTGTCAACTACCAAACGCTTCTTCGAAGTCCGTCTGGATATCGTTGTAACTCTACCGAATCCAAATCATGTCGTTATTTTATTACCTTGATAGTCCGATCACACGGTCAAATACAATTTATGTTATAGGCATCTTGGCTACTACAATCCCGCTCCGTTGCAGTGTATTCAAATTGGATCGCTTGTTTTGAAGTTCCATATTCCAGCTGCGTTTTTCTGAAATATGGTGTTCGAGACCGCGATAAAATATAGGGTTTTTTAGACAGGGAAATTTAGACAAAAAATGTAGAACAACAACTTTAACTAACTTCAAGTCAATCATTTTGACATTTAATTTTTGGTTTATAATTAAACACAATAATATCCAATATTAAAATAAATTAATTAATTTCACCAGCAAACATTAAGATATCCATTTTTTCTTATTAAAAACACAATTTAGTCATTTCATTTTCATTCTTTCAAATTTCCAGTTGTAAATGAAGTAAGGAGCAATCAAAAAATTGTGTACTAAAAATATTTCCCTGTTTCGACAGTTCAGCAATTATTAAGTTTTTCGATGAACTCGGTTATACTCTACATAATATCCAGAGTTGTTGAGAACAAGCATAAATAAACTTTGTTCGATAATATGATGCAAGATATTGACTTAGTATAACCTCTGTAGAATTCGATTGAATAAATCCGAAGCACAAATATTTTAATAATATGTGAATTGTTTAAAAAATTAAAATATAATTTATCGCGGTCTAGAGCAGCTGTTTCAAAAAAACGCAGCATCCATTATCATTGGCAAAGGGTCGAATTTGAGTCACAATTATTTTAAGGAAACAATATAAGGGCGCCGCAACAGTGTAAAGAGACTAATAATAATTACTTTCGACAAACAGAATTTGCAACTATTCTAAAGGACCATATCAGTGGCTTGACCATGGATTTTGTAAAATAGTTGTAATTAAAAACTGAAAAGATCTCTCACCTCTTCAAGCACATGCCCTTCGGAGTTCATCACAACCACCTTAAACGAGCTCATAAAAAATTTTCAAAAAATTCGATAAACATTCGGACATATGGGACTAAGAATTAGGAAAAATGCAAGACCAAATATATGTTTAAATGGTTATCGTTCGATGTTTTATTCGGAATAGCTTTCTGACACACAGCTGCATTCGTTGTTACGTTGAGACAAAAAAGTTCCGTCTGACGAAAATTGAACGTTCACGTATATTTCTTCCCTCTTTCAAGCATAATTTTCGAGACTGTTAATCTTAACCGTGAATTCTGATATGGATCGTCTTCAGCATAATTTTGAAAGATTTTTATGCAATTAAGGCATTGCAAGATTTCTGATCTGCCTCAAATTTTAATAAATTAATAATTTAAATAAAACTTTCAACCATTGGATAGTTAGACATAATATGAAATTTAAATTTGCTGGAAATTTGAAAGGCTTATAGTATTAAATTAGATGTTAAAGATGGCTGCAACCTCTTCAGTACGGGTTTTCGAGTATGATCACCAGTATCTTCAAGTATCTTCAATCAACTCGCTCATAACGCCAACCTAAAATCATGCTCTACATCGTTGGTTGCTACACACTCTGGCCAATGATATTCATTTCATATAAATCCTGAGTGCATGGTATATTTTATCTATTTTTAAATATTTCTGCCAATATACCACTGTGAAGTTTTGATTGTCGTCATAACGTTTTTCAATATGAATTAAAATGACCACCGAATTTAACAGGTTTACGACAATACGTTACCAGAAAAGTCACCAAATCTTGTTAACATCGAACAATTCATCGGTACTGAGCTGCTCTTTTCTCAAGTATTTTAGGCAATACCCTCTGGCTGCATCCACGTTCCCAGAGAGTTTCAATCGTTTTGAAAACCTTGAAATTGTTTATTTTTATGATGTTCGTCACATCTATTGAAAGATGTTCTAAAAACTGATGATTACTTCACTTTGACAAGACGATCGAATATTTTCATTTATTATCAATATACCTGTTCTCATAAAGTTTAACATTAAAATAAATTGTCTCACAATGACAAAACTGGCACAATTTGTATGATGAACACGCTTAAAGTTTTAAAAATAGTGCATACCTAATAAATTTAAATGTTTTGTTGCTTCTCCGTGAGAAAATACCGGTCGTTACAGGTCCACCTTCCGTGATACCGTGAAAACAGATTTGAGTGTAACCTAACACACACCAAGAATACTTTATCATTAAAAGAACTCAGGTATTATAAAATAGGCCGAGTAATTAAAACATCTTCGCATCTGTTGAATTAATATCGTGTTCCACTAGAATGGGAATATCCGTGTGGTGTAAACACTTAAAATTCACCGATATTTAGGAATGCCAATTGGGTAAATTCCTTTTGGACAAAGCAAAATAACAAAATTTTGAAAATCACGATGAAATTCATTAAATATGGCCAATTTAGAAATACGTTGTTAGAAAATTATATCAGAATATCTGAACGAGAAGCTGTGGATATTTCTGAAATAGGCGGTATAAATAACCATATATTTCATTAGATAAAAATATTATTCATTGGAATTTTGGTTATAGCACAGTAAAATAATCATAAATAAACCTCGTTCATTTTACGTTAGAACTTTGTCCAGACTATCCTAATAATCTTTTCATGATCTTATCAGATCGAAACTGGATTTTGCTTCTGTTACACAACTTCATTGAAAATTTAGCTTCAAATAACTTGATTAAAAACCTAAAGGGGTGGACAGGAGAATGGGGCAGGGCAGAGTAACTTTAAATTCAGCCTTTTTTAATACGAGTAGTGTCTATGAATATCTCAAGGACCGACTATAGAAAAAATTAAAAATCGTTTAAAATAAAACATCACAAATACTAAAAATCCGTTGTACAAGTTAAAAATCATCATAAATCGATTTCATTTATAGGTCATATAGGTGAAATCTTGTGAACATCTCATGGATAGCCGGTATACAATTTTAAGCATAATCTACGAGTAAACTAACAAACTTTTGAATTCAAAATGTTGTTGTAAATATTGTGTCAGAATTTACTGGCGTTCATCGCAAATCGACAGGCAGTTTTATTTAAAATGATACAATAGGGGTTCGGAAATACTCGTATCTTTAAAGTAGGAGCTGCAAATAAAACTTGTGTAAATTGTTGGTATATTATTTTTGTAGAGAGATTCCCAAGCATCACCAATAGCTTAATAGATTGATAATAGACTTGAAACAGAAGTATGACTTCTACTTGCGTAGAAGCACACCCGTTTCATAAAATTGCCGTAACCTGAATTGTACCCCATGCGGTTTAGATTCCCACCGCTCAGTCGGGTAGAGGAAAATGGTGTGGGTTTTTGGGGTACCCATATTTACTGCCTAGATTACCGCATATTTATATAAAACAAAATAAGATGGAACGACACCAAGTATGCCGTCAAACTGAGGGATTATAACGATTATGGAATTGGGTAAAATAGTACCCAAGTTGATGGTGTCCACGCCTTACGCTGCCGGCAGGTTCACCGCGGTTGTTTTAATACTTGTTTAGGGTAACATAATTACCCTAGACATTACGAGTAAGAGAAAAAAAAATCGAAGAACATTATTATTTATTATGGGCTGAAGGCCCCGAATGTTAGTAAGTAAATAAAAATCGGTAAAGCGTTACCAACAGAACGAAACCCGCGTGCCGAGGCACTTGCGCGGTTTCCGCCCCTAATGGAGCAGTTGGTAGACCCTTTACCAATTGGGCCCCTTTATGTTAGTATTTAGTTTTTTTTTTTGTTTTAAGCATACTTGCTCGAACGTTACTCGAACTCACGGAATCCAAAAAAAATTGATACACAACAATTGATTTTAAATTACAACAAATTGTTTATTTTGTAAGGTTTTTCTTTATTTCACAACACAAATCGTCTTTCTCGCTAATTACCACGGCTAAAGCTCTGTGCGTAATTAGTTAGGAACACCAAAAAACTGAACTGACCTCTTGCCAAAAATTTGGTACGGTATTTATGCGAAAATTAATTGATCTAGAAAAGAGGGGGAAATTAATTTTTATAACAGAATTTAATAAATGAATGGCCTCTTTTCAATCAATTAATAAATTTTGCTGTCTAATACCGCCCAGTTTAAAAGTGTTATAAATTAAATTTGTTCACTTAGAGAATTTTTGTGTATTAACATAAATGCAATGTCTCCAATTTTTAGGTAAGTCGATTACCCTACATAATTATGTAGAACATTTGCGTTTATCATATACTCGTACTTGAAAAAAATATATGTTATGTACTCAAATTACAAAACAATGAATTTAAAAAGTTTTATATTTGTAGCGACAATTTGCAGCGTCCTATAAAAATGAAAAATGTGTATTCCCGCCAATGACTAATTATTTCCGTGATTTTTGTGAAGATGATATCTTCAAGGCCGTGGCGGGATTACTTATGATTAGAATTTTTGGTTGATTGGATTTATGAGTTGATAACGGAATGAAGTTCCGTTACAGACTAAAAAAAATAACCCATAGTGATCACTAGCATTGAAACCTAGAAAGATTGTATTCGTTTTTAGTAACAATCGTTTCAACTACAATTTCTGCAAATAAAATAAATTTAAAAATTCTCAATTTTTTCGCAACTAAATATTATTTAAATTAAACTTGTAAATTATCAAATATTTCAAAGACACACGCGCATGATACAGCACTCGGGTAAATACTAGCGCTTACAATTTTAGTACAAAGTCCCAAAAAAATGTAAATAGTCACTTGATCATAATCTTTGTTCTAAAAGGATGAATTTATCTTAAAAGAACATATTTTTATAATACGTACATGTTTTCCTGCAAGTGTCTGTCGTATGGTGCGATGTTCTAAGGCAAATACTATATAGGAAATGAACGAGAAAACTGCGTTCCAATATCTTTCATAAAGTTGAGATGCCGCAGTAATAGCTTTCGTACGAGTATAAAATATTCGTAAATACTAATATTAGCTAGGTATAACTAAAACTCAATTACTAAAGAGAACACATGTGGTAAATTCTAAATAAAATAGTGGTTGTAAAAAGGCTAAATGGCAAATGCTAACTTTTTACATGGGATGATCTATGATGAATCAGTAGTGAATATCTAAATATCTGCATTAAAGGTGCAAACGTAGATTTAAAATCCCTATCAAATTCGATAAATTAGTTTGACTACATATCTATAAGATCGCTACTGTTCGATTTCTCTCCTGGTATTCAACCATGTAAGAATTTGGGGAGTTTCTTTAAAAAAATTATGACGCATACAATTTTAGAAAAAAAATTTTTAAAATATTTGTGCAAATTGATTAATTTTATAAAAAAAAAGATTATTTATTTGAATTTTCATATTTCTTAGAAAAATTTCGCTCTTAAAAAATATTTAAAATAATTAAAAATGATCCATTTGTTTCATTTATTTGAAATAAAGAATATAATCTAATACCAAATTCACGTCAGTAACTCAATACACGAAATATAGTATACCTCAATTATCCAGATAATAACTTAATATCCATTTAGTAAATTCAGATGAACCGGAAAAGGCCTTAAGAGGATTGCATCCAATTTGGTCGGGCGGTTAGTCAAGTTGGTCGGGAAAATTGAGTTGAACGTGTTGGATGCAAATTCCATCCAACCGACCAACATCCAAATTGGATGGTGTGTAGCGATGTCGGGCAATATTTCGCCATTCACGTGAAAAAAATAATAGAAAACCAAAACAATTTAGAATTAAGTGAAAACAAATACAAGTAATTCGACAAGTAATTTTATTTATTCATCGTAACGTGATCGTAGTGATCTGTAGCGCTCTTTAATAAGCTGGGCAGACTGCGATTGACTGCGGAAAAGTCCGATTTACCAAATTATTCATACGAAAATAAACGCAAAAAATTAAAACATATGAAATATCTCCAAATCAGATTCAAACCTTATTTCATTTCTTCATTTGTTTTTTTATTTATTTATTTTTGTATAAAAATTAAGCTAAACCGGACTTTTTAATCGCAGTCTGCCTAGGTTATTATTTCCAATAAGTAAACTTATTTTATTTATTCAAAATGGCGTAATGAAATAAGTCATTTTGAATAAGTCAAATAGGCCAGGATAGAAAGCAAAGCTTCATTTTATCGATAAAAAATATCAACATAAAAATAGTACATTGTGTCATTAGGATTAAAAGTGATACTTTGTTTGACGAGCAAGTATATTTGCATGCGAAGCGAAGCGCAGCGTAGCCGAGCAAAAGCAAAGATTGCGAGAAAACAAAGTCACGTTCAATCCGAATAACAACACATACTATTTTTTCTCCAACGAAGAAAAGCTCATTGTAAACTAATTATACGAGTAAGTAAAAATTATGTAATTAAAACTTCAAAGTTGAAACTAATTTTGAGAAACTAAGGAGATCATGACTTTTGTTTGGTTTGACTATTGTACGCGCCAAACTGCAAAGCTATAATTATATTTTCTTTCTTGCGAACAAAATGTTTGAATCAGAGATTTATCAAATTTACCACCGGATGTGGTTCAAACAGCAAAAATACTTATATCATGTACATTATACATATCATTGGGTCTTCACTAAAATATTTTTCTCCTATGTATTAAAAGTACCTACTTTTACACCAAGGGTTAAAAGTATAGCTTAGCAACACACACATTTTTTAAAATAGTAAGAAAAGGGCCAACTTTAATACCCAAAAACAGTATTGAAACAAGAGGCTTTTACACAGTTAGATATTTTGCTGCAATTTATAATGCAACCCTTGCATCGAGTCTTGTACAATGCAATCGTGTATCACGCAGTTGCGTCTAAAACTACTGCAGCAGTGTTTCGAAAGAAAATTTCTATATAATCTGGGATTAATTATTGTTTAGCGAATTTATAATAATTCGCTAAGGCATTGTGTATACTTTTAATATAAGCTTAAAATATTTTTCATATATTTCCAGTGTAAAGACGTCAATTGATTTACGTCAATCGAATTTTGGAAGTAAAAAACGTGGAATTTGTGAATTGCCTTATGCTTTTGATACAAAATAATAAAGTTATATTAGTATTTGGGAATTGCTAATGTGGTGTGCTTTACAGTTTAAAGCACTGACAAAAAATGATGCTTCCAAATAGATATTTTAATTTATATTAATTTATTTTTTTATGCAATGTGCTGTAAACTTTTAATATAACATGTATCAATTTTAACAAAATATTCCGTTAAAGTTTAATGTAAACTATACAATAAAAATTAATACAGTTAGCATTAATATCTGATATAATGCAACTTGTGCAATAAAAGACGTAAGACGTCTTAATTGTTTTAGGAGAAATTGGAGAAAGAAATGAGTGCTATGATAGATTTATTTTTATGTTGAAGTGAATTTCTACCGAAAAAATTATTTATTTAGTTCCGTTTTTGATCACTTTGTAAAATCAATTAATTTTAATTATTATTATTATTAAAATAGTAGATTAAAATTGTGCTTGCTCCTAGTCGACAATATCATCGGTAACTATTAATGTGATTTTCGCTCCCAAACGATCAACCACAGATCAGTGTTTCACATTGAAGATGGTCTTGGAGAAATATTGAGAGTACAATATTAATATTCACCAACTCTATATAAACTTTCAACAGACATATGATAGCATCAATCACGAAAACCTTTCGGCTCAGGCATCTGTTGATTTGATTAGTTTAATTTCATAATTTGTTGCTTTATCAGAAATCTCCAGATATTCAATATCTTCCGTACTGAGTTTTATCAGGAACGATTTGCAATGTGACTGGTGCAATGTTATGGTGACCATCCAAGTGATCAATCAATTTTGGGCTACGTGCTTCGCTTTTCATAATTACTGTTTATATTAACAATTATATAAGTATTAGATCATTAGGATTAATAGTAGCAGTAATTTGAATTTAAAGTGATACTTTGTTTGATGTTGATCAGTAAATGCAAACATTGCGAGTCAAACAAGGTCACGTTAATCCGAATAACATATCATTTTTTTTATAAAATTAAAGAAAAATGCATTGGGCGTATCCAGCACACTGAAATTCTCACTCACATATGTAAAATTTCTTTGCATTTAGTGAGCCCTCAATGTGTCCAATTATAATACTGTATAAATTATGTATTTAAAATTTCATTTGTATCTTGCTAAAACGTCAAACTGCAAGGCGGCAACAACAAATTTATTCTCTTTTGCGTATAATATTTGAGTTTGAAGATGTTTCAAGTTTACATCATATTGAGCATGGTTCATTTCATACATCTTGACTTATTCTTTTAAAAACTTCGAAGAAGCAAATTTCTTATAGTAGTGACGTATTTCAAAGGGAGTTTATTAGATTGTGGTAGCAATAGAAAATATATAATTGGAAAATGAAACAATCGTCAATTTCATTAAAGGTAAAAAAGTCATAAACTTCGATAAATTAACAAAAATTTGATGATAGAACATGCTACCACTGGCGACGTATTCTTCCATCAGTTTTTACATATTCGCCAAAAAGTTTCGATGAAATGGTATGATCTACGATAGATTGGTTTCTTAAGTAATTAACAAGGAATTTTGAACAGTGAATCCTAGTCAGAACCCTGGGCTGATAGAAGACTCATACTGCTGCTGGATCAGGTATACAGGCAGCTGTAGGGATGATCTAGTTTTCCTTCCATTAATTCCTTAATTCTTTTATGCTCTTCCCATGCGGTTCCACACCCAAATTTGTACTGACCAAGTAATGGCTGCTTGTGACGTTGATGATGAAGTTGTTGTCGCATTATCTCTCTCTGCCATGCACCCACACGGTTTGTTAAGAATTTAGTTATATCTTTCAAGCGCAAAGGCGAATTATGAACTATTTTTTCTATTTTGGAGTAAACAAAAAAAAAACACGACGCAAATTCAATTTGAAACACTGCATGAATATTTGGAAGGCCATCATGGAGAACTGAATATTAAATTAAATTGTTTTTGGGCTGGAGGAAAGCATTTCGGACCGGAAACTGAACAGAAGGAAAGCAAGCCCCAGTTTATTAATTGAAAATCTGATTATACATCTATTATTTTAACGACTTTCCGAGGATCGTATCGTAACACTCTTTCTCCCAGGAAGCACCGAAAACTATAAAAATATTTGGATTCGGTTTATTTTATTTGTTTTAAGTGAACCAAATTAATTTAGTTAATACTAATCATTACGTTACATTTATTGTATTCAAGTATAAATTAATTATATCGTACATTGTTCTGAATAATGAATCTTTAACTCATAATAATGACGTTTTATTTCAGGATATTTACCATTAAGATGGCAACCTTATTAATTATAAATTTTTTTAGGATGCTGATTGTTGAATATTTATATCCAAAAAATCCAAAATAGTTGTACTGTCTTGTGCTAACCCCCTTATATTATATTTTCAACTAATAATTTACTAACTATCGACTACCTTGGTGTCTGTAACCGGGTCGATTTGGTCATATTTAACATGCCTAAGGTGTATGGCGGGCCCGGCGTCAACCGGGATTCTCGCTAAATTGGTTGGTCATTCAATCAATCAATCAAATTATAAAATTCATATTTTAATCTTTCGCTTTATGATGCTTAACATATAAATGGGAATCCAATATGAGTATTATAATATATAGCGAGTGAGCTGAATAACATTAAAAAGAGAGCAAATGAATTTTTGATTTAATTCATAAATTTAATTGATTAAATTTATGGAAAAACATGGTGAGCGTTTCACCTCTTTTCAATATCGTACAGGTATCTCTTTCAACACTGTGTTTAACCAGTGCACCTAGAATACCAGGCGGTACTGCTTGCTATGTCATCAAATTTATGTCTAAAGTGTATTTTTTGTATTGTAGACGGCAGTCATGTTCGTAAAAGAATTCAATAAACGGAATTTTTTACGAATGACGTTTCCGAAAATAAAAATATCCAATATGCAATACCGACGGAATCAAACACCACACTCTTTCTATGGAAAGAAACATGTAAAATACATGCAAATCCATACTACTCGCCAAAGAAAAGTGTCACAAAAATTCCGATGTCAGTGTGAATCTCGACTAAAAAGAGAAAAAACCAAAGTGGAAATAAGGTGGAATTTCGTCGGAACCTCCGGTATATTCCATATATATTTCCATACTAATTTAACACACTTTATCGCACGCAAATAGAGCAGATTTCCATAGCACTTTTACATGGGATTATTTATAATTTTCTATTGAAATTAAAAATAAATATTTGTTGCAATTTGTATATTTCTATTCAGATATTCAATACACATTTATTTTTTATTTAAATTTTAAAAATCTGCCTATATAGGGTATTGATTAACATTTTGACGCGCCAACCACTTGTTAGATTTTCACACAGAATCTTAAAAAAATAAAACAAGAACATTTTACGTACAACATTTGCGTTGATATGTAAATGGCGACGCCATTGCAAAACTGTTTTTATTACCTCTTTAGCCCAACCCGATCACAACCATTTAACATCATTATTTTTTATATAAACTAAATAAAATTAATGTTACTATAATAATTAAAACTCATTAAAATAAAACACAGCAAGAGAAAATAAAATAAACAAAAAGTGCATGCACATTGTACAATCGTGTGCGTATTCATCCGTCGACTTATCACATGAAACTGAGTATAAAAGATACAAATAAAAATAATAAAAAAAATAAATAATATTACCGCGAAACAGAAAGAGAAAGAAATTTATTTTTCTCCAAAATTGATATTTTTGTGTCTTTGATATTTTGTAGTACGGAATTTAGTGTGGAATTGGAGCTGTTTTTTCCACACTGTGGAAAAATTTCATACTGGGTACAAACAAAAATATTTCCCTTAATTAATGTCATATTCGTTCGAATTTAGCAAAAAAATGTTACCCGATTTTTATAGTTATAAACGAATATGAAAAATAGTACCCGACTTTTGTATTAGTATTGGTGAAAAGAAAGACAAAAATTTGTTTATTATAAATGACAGGTTTAAAAATTATAAAGCAAAGAATAAAAATGTTCAATATAGTGTCTCCCATTTCTCAATTTTATTAATTTATTTACCACTCAATATCAATAATTTTCAATTAAAAACATAAGAAATTATATAATTTCGCACATAAACACAACATTTTAGTACACAAGATATTTTGAAAATACGTCGCACAAACAAAATTACAAATTATCCTTACAATTTTAATAAATCTATTAAAAGCGAAAATAAATTTAAAATGAATTATACAAATGGCGCGGAATCTTTGTTTTGATATTTATGTTTTGACGTTTACTTATGCGTAAATTTTTTATAAAATCTGACAAAATATCGCGATTTTTTAAAGTTACACTGCGGGTAACTTTTCCGGGTAAGTGTTTTTTTCGAACGAGCATGTTATGTCAAAATGTTACCCTGACAGCTGAATCCGGGTAAATTTTTGTTGCTTGACATTTCCAACGAATATGATATAACTAAACTGATTTCTATAATCAAAAATTGGAACCGTCGACATAAAACGACGTCATATAGCAACATTTTTAAAGCAACGAGGCCTATGGTATTCTAGGTGCACTGGTTTAACATTGAAAAAACTAACACATACAATTATCTGGAATATTCTTATATGTATTCGAAATCCAACATATTGCTGTTATTTTTTTTTTGTTAAAAACAAACTTCCATAGTTTTTTTACCATATTTTTCTAATTCATCAAAATCACCGTTTCTCAATAATCCAATTCCAAAATTCGATTAAACTGATGCTTCACTTTTGTTGGAAGAACATTGGAGAACATTTCGAAAAAATTCCAAAATCCAATCCATCCCAATCCAAAGTAGTAAAGATCTCCAGAAATTATTTTCAGCCGTTATCAATCAGATTACACATTTTATTTACTATCAAAATTACCGAACCGTTAAATTTTGTACAAAAAAAGACCAGGCTTTCAGGGCCGCATTAGTCATCCCGATTGGTAACAATTTCACCATCTTAAATGTACGAATATATTTCCCCATCAATTTGTCAAGTGATTATTATGAAATAATTATTTCATCTTCAGTTTTCGCCGTTAATTTGTATTCTTTTACGTTTACATAAATTTTAAGTACGGTGACGCACAAAATTCATGATTTATGAATCTAAAGTTTTTTTTTATTTTATTTCGTAACATAAATTAAAATTACAATAAATAACGGAAACATAGCGATAAATTAATATAAAATAGCGGAGACTGGGCCAAACTTTGCTTGCGTTAAATTTATTGTGATTGAGAGAATAATTTGTACTCGTATATACGATTCGTTTTTGTGGAGTGGATGTCGATTCGGTATATAACATGAACCTAATAAATCGAATCTCGATGCGAATATATCTGTATACGATACATGTCGTGTTCAATTTATTTATTTATTTATGGTTTTTGGCCGTGAGGAAGAACCAAAATAATTGCTGCACCCAAATTGATGTATGTATTATAATATGTACCGTACTGAGCATAAAAAACCAACAATTTCAAAATTATTTTTTAATTAGATTTTTGTTGTATTATGATGCTCAATATGTTTTTTTCTCCATATACTCGCATCTGAAATGCGAAAAATAAAAAATTATAATAAATAAATAAAATTAAAAATAAAAATGTTGTGATTTATGATTAAATAAGGTTGAATTTACACAATTTCCCCCCAACAGCAAAATATATCACTTCATTTCAGGTGCGAAATAAATATCCGTATAATAATTTTGTTTTTCATAAACATAAATTTTAAAGTTAATTATTAGGCTGTGTATGGGAAAATTAAAAATTACGAGGATGGTTTCCTAAACCACCCCTAAAAATATACATAATTTGGCGACTGTATATAGGAGAGCCACTTTTTATATTCTTCCAACGTCCTTTCCTTTTCATTTTATTACCGCAAATTGATTCTAAATTTCTAGGGATTTACTCGAGCGAATTTTTTATTTTATTATGTATTTTTGCTTTTCAGTGAGGGAGGAGCGGATACATAAAATAGATCTCGCACACCATAAAAAAATCACAAATCGAGGCCAATTGAATTTTTAAGTTTTAATTAATATTTTTAATTTATTTTTCCAATTATCCCTTTTTTCGTCATAATTTTTTTTATATAAAATATATTTTAAGGCCTTTATCTCTTCTTCCTAGGCAACTTTTCAATTTCATCATTTTCGTGTTGTTTATAGGAAAAGTGTAAAATGAAAATGAAATTATCTTGTTATACGATTTTTTTTATTATATTTTTTTTAATGGAAAACGAATCGAATGTGAGTACGGTGTTTTGTAGATGGTAGGTGGTTGGTTGCGGATAAGATACGTAAAATGGAAACGAGAGGCAAATTATAACGAAGAAAACAAATAAGGATCACAAGAAGAATATAATATCCTTTTTCTGTATTTCTTCATACTCATATCCTTCCTATATTTTCAGTTGAATGGTTGGTGGTTTGCCGGTCATGGTGTTATCGTAATTTAATTTGATACAAGATAAAAAATTGTAAGAAAATAAAACAGACGAGTATCTCTTGTATACCGACTATCGTATCGATAATTAAATGGTGTGAAAGAACATTAAAAATATATGTATAAGGCTTATTATTCGTCTAGGAAAGAGGCAGAAAAAATGTGTGTATAAGCATAGATATTCGAGTGTATAATGTAAGTCTAAGATAATTAGATTTTAATTTAATTTGCGAGAAGAGATTGTCATAAAAAACTATAAGATGTTGCATTTGAGTGGAAAGGGGTGCGGTCTCCAGGTTGCCTTTATATAGACTCGAATACTAAACTGAGTAAATAACAGATTTTTCACTGTATGTGCTCGTATACATACTTGTATTCTGTTATTTTGTATATCAAACTGCCTTCTTTACTTTTCGTTATGCACATAGTAGTCGTAAGAACATAATATAAGAGGCAAGTCATTTTTATTCATGAGAAGAATGCAAAACAACAATAAAAAAATAATTAAACAAATAGTAAAAGTTTTAATTGCAATCCGTTTTGTACACAATTCATTGCAATTTTCACTTGAACAGAATTTAAATTTTTCTCAAATGAAATTTTGCAAATTGGATTTAATATAAAAAGGAAATGCTAAATGAGAAGATATATGCACTGGTTGGATTTGATTCGGTTTGCATAAATACAGAATATTTACTTTACAATACGATTATATGTATATATAGGGGATATGGAAAAGCTCAAAGTTTAAGCCCATCTACATGTACATATATGGAACACATATAAATGAAGTTTTTAGCCTTAAACCATATTACAATCCATACCATATGTATACGTGATTTTTAATTATATTCTTTTGTTTCTCGTTTCATTTGAGGCAAGTTTGGTTTATAAATCTCAGTTCCAGTGGATTTAGTAGAATGTGCTATTATAAATGCATACATATATTTATGTACACTGTTCCGTTTTTTGACCTAGATATAAAGTAGATTTCCTCTGCCTCAGAGAATGTACACCAACAATACGAGTATTCGACGTTTCATTCCCATTCGTCGTTTTTATTATAAAGCAATCCAATCCATCCTATTGTTTTAATTTTCACAAAATTCCAAACAAACCTTACAGAAAGAACGAATGAACTGAGGATTATAGAGTTGATAGTTTTGATTGCTTCGAAAGAAGCGCGAAAAAGAGAGGTGTCATATAATTGTATGTCATATAATTTAGAATAAGCAATTATAATAAATAAAACTAAAATATAAATTTATCAAAAACATAATCGTAGTGGAAAATAACGGATGCTGCTCAAGGTCACACTATCGCAAAAGATAATTTCTGTTGTTATTTTATAATCAGCTGAATTTATAATTCATTTCTTTATCTCAATTTTCACAAAGACATTCCAAGGTAATAAAATCTTAAACGTGTCCCTTAAATTGTCATCTTGGTTGATCTCGGAAGTTAAGAAACTCGGCATTAGAATGAATTTTAAAATATTGGATAGAACTCCACCATTCCTTAACGAAATATGATAAAATTTGGTTTGCGGTATTTGATAGGAATTCTAAAGATTGTATATGGATTCAAATAGAAGTTCTTGATCTGCCTATATGCTACATGATTAAAGTGGATACTAATATGCATTTTGAAAGCAGTTCTTATATTTGGCTATGCTGAATAGAACTCGACTATTTCATAACTAATAATGGTCAAACTTGACTCCTAAATCTATACTCATCCAGTTAGTTACAAGTTAACATATAGTTCGCTTCAGCATAGTTACGATTCATGTCACATTTAGTCACACTTGAGGCATTAAGCATTTTTCACTAATGACTATATAGTGCCTGCATGTCATTTGTTCCAACGGCTTCAGTGGGCATTTTGCCTCGCCTCCAGGATGCTAGAGTTTAATTGTTATCGTGGCATGTTGGAACGTTTTTTTTTTCTTGTGCATAATTGTGATTGAATTGGTTCAAACAGGGTAGTGCATGAAAATTTGGCTAAACTATCCTCGGTCGAATAATATCGAAAATGGGTGATATCGACTGGCCTCCACAGTCCTCTGATTTTAAAGATATTTTTTTTAATATAATCTTTTTTTTGAGTAAATTGATAGACTCCAGCCTTTTGGACATAACAGTGGTTACATTTATGAAGTCTTTTACCAAAATTATAAATATGCCTGGGTAAAAGGATAGTGAATGCAAGACGATATTTTAAATTAAATCCGTTACAACGGCTTAACAAAAAGAATTTATGATTATCTTAGCGTATGTTATGTGTGGAAACAGCCTGTATAAATATATAGATATAAATATTTGTTCGATATTAAAACAATTATAAAAATAATATTACAAAATTCTGCCTTAACTTCCAATTAATATTTATAAAATAAATTATTTACTAACATTCATTGTATATCTCAGTATTTTATGTTGAAGTTTTATATTTTTCAGTATTCCATGAATTACATTTTCGGGAGTTCGTGTCTCGATGGAATCCCATTCCAAGTTTATTTCATACCATGAACCATTCTTGTGGTCGCTTTACATTCCGATTCCGCTTAAAATTTAACCTAAAATTAGCACGTTACCAGGAGTGTGTTCACGACAGACACCGATGTGTGATGTGATGCTGATGTGACACGTAGTATTGTCAAAATAGATAGCTAGACATTAGACAGTTTGATGTGTCCATCACAATGCTTTTGACTTGCAGTCAGGGAGTGATATTAGAAACCTATAACATTATTTAGAAAATCAGCTTCGATATAAAAAAACAAAAAAATAAGAACCAACAATAATCCAAGAAATATTTTTTTATTATTTTATTCAATAATACAACCGATAGAGAGATCATCTTCTAATTTATCTTAAATTAGTTTCTTGGTTGATGAAACATAAGCTGTTGGTTACCCTTGTTACAAGTGTTTCTTTATTCTAATTTGAACTACCTAGCTCCAATGTTTTCTGCCTCATCGGTTCTCTCTCATTGGTGGTGTTCAACATATGACGTATGTCTGCATTTCATGCCGATATAACCGTTGCACGTGTTACTCTATTTCCTTAAGTTCCTAAGAAGATGCTCATTTCTAATTTAACATGAGGTATCGACAATCCCATGCAGCACTTTATTGTGGAAGCACTGTATTATTTAATAATTTACAGAAACCTTTCTCGATAATGGCTTTCACAATTTGCCCAGTAATTATGTCATACCGTCATCATTTTTGAGGGCGACCCATGCATTTTGGTTCTTTTCAACATTTTCGTTGCTTTCCAAATTGTGTAATCGTTATTTCTTGTTCAAAGAGACCTCGGAGTTGCTTATTTATGCCTCATTTTTTTATTATTTTTATTAGTAGTTTTAACATGTTGCACATAAAATTGAGGATACTTTTATATTGCGGGGGCTACTGCCAGATTATAGTAGCTTTTCGTTTCCCTCTAACTATTTCTTTGACCATAAAGAGGATAATTATGTTCCTTTCCTTCCCTAATAGGATAATTATGTGCAGTACGAATCGGTATCAGGAATAGGTGAATTGTAGCATGGTTCTTGTCGGATACTATTATTGAACGCTTCTAGTTCAACTTTCAGCTGTATCGCTGTTCTTGGTACTCGGAGATTTATTGAATCTTGCACTAAATTATTGAATAGTTTAGGCAAGTTTTCTTTTATTATCATCATTTTACTTGTAGTCAGGCACGTATACGTCCTTTAAAATACTCCCTGTCAAGTTAAAGTTAAGTTTTTCATAAATAAGACTCACAAATAAATTTGATAAATTGAATTCCTGTATAAGCACATAGAACCGATCCAAACGCCAAAGCTTTAACCACTGTGCCATTTGGTCGGTAGTTAAACGTTTTAACAACGAGTTTTTGTAAAACTTAATGTTTTAACTTAAAGTATTAAATTCTATTGAGCAGTTCACATGTTTCACATGTATTGGATGGTTGAAAAAAATTTATTGTAGCACTGCATTAAGGATAGAATCTTAGAATTAATTTAACTAAATTTAAAATAAGTATGTGAATAATATGCTTATGTTTAGAGTATAGAAGTTTATGATCAAAATTAATAATGCGATTTAACGTATTGGTAAATATTGTCTGTGTTACTTAACAAATTTCTTTGGAATTGCGTACAAACCTTAAAAATCAAATTTAAATTTCGCGCGGAAAACCATTCGTCGAAATATTTTTTTTCTATGTTGCTATGACTGTCAGTGAAATCTGTGCCAAATGTCACATCAAAATAATCATTAGTGTTTAGTATACGCTTGTCTTTCTGAAGTACAAAAAGTGCATTCGGCGATTTTTACAATTAGTAAAATTATTCAACAAAGAAGTTCCATTAAATTTTGTGTGCGGCATCAATTTTGTGGTGCCGAAACGTTCAGAATGTTGCAAAAGGCCTTCGGTGATAATTGTATGTTGCGAGCAAGTGTTTTTGATTGGTACAAATTGTTCAAAGAGGGTCGAGAACGTGTTGACGACGAACTACTTCTAGGACGGCCATCAACATCAACTGATGATCAACACGTTAATAATATCAAGGAATTGGTGCTCGAGAATCGACGATTAACAGTCAGAGACCTTACTGGCATCGTTGAAATATCGGAAGGATCAGTGAAAACCATTTTGAAAGACCATTTGGGCCTAAGAAAAGTGAGTATTCCAAAATCACTCAATTTTTTGGAAAAACAGCGTCGCGTTGACGTCTGTGAAACAATGCTTTTCGACTACCAGGATGTCGTGAAAATATTATAACTGGCGATGAGTCTTGGATCTATGCTTACGGCCCGGAAACAAACGATCAATCGGCCGAATATCGTACCAAAGGTGAGCCGAAGCCGAAAAAACCAAGTCAAAGCGAGTCAAAAATCAAGGTGATGTTGACAGTTTTCTTCGATTATCGAGGTGTGGTGCACTCCGAATCCCTTCCGAGCGGCCAAACTGTCAACAAGGAATACTATTTGAGTGTTATGCGTCGTTTGCGCGAAGCTATTCGTAAAAAGAGGCCGGAATTATGGGTCGTCAACTCTTGGTTTTTGCACCACGATAATGCACCTTCTCATACTGCATTGGTTTTATGTGATTTTTTCGCCAAAAATTCCACCCATATCGTTCCACAACCACCGTATTCGCGCATTGGAGGCTATTCCGGAAATTGACTTTAACAACTGTTTCGAAGATTGGAAAAAACGTTGGCACAAGTGTATTGAGGCCGGGGGGATTACTTTGAGGGAGACGAAATAGATTTGGAGAAATAAATAATGAATTTCAAAATGATAAAGTCTTACTATTTTTTGCCCACAGTATTATATGTTGCCTTAAAATTTTTATTATGACTGTGCCCGAATTATGTGATAAATATGTATTAGTACAAATGTTTGTGAAAATACCGAACGTACATGAATTATCACAGTCTTTAGACATACAAATTTTTCATAGATAATAAGTATAATTTATTTTAATTTTCGAATCTACTCTATATAAAATATATATATTATGTAGAGGGGGAAATCTGGAAGAATCATAACAATCAGTTTCGAACCAGTGAGATAAAATTGATTTGAAAAAGTTTTTCTTCTGATGTATATTACGTACACTAAAATATTGTCAATATATGTAGAATAATATCATGCATTTGTAGTACTAGCGAATTACTTTCTAGTTTAAATGGTTTGTTTCATATTTCCCATCCATATTTCATTCCGACACCGAACTTCGTGCGTACGATTTTTATTTATATTTATTAGGTGTGCAAGTAGAAACTCGGCTTTTTTGGTCAAATTCAATTTTATTGAAAATATGATTATTACAAAGATTAATTTATCGAAATATTCGCCATTACTATCTATGGTCTTTTGTCGCTTATCAGGTAGATGATGAATGTCTTCGCGATCGAAACTTAGTGGTTTCGGGTTTCGAAGCAAAATAGTAAACGAGCCATTTTTCACAACTCCAATTTTCGTGAATCGCTGGTGTTTTAAATATGATGACATCGATCTGAATAAGTGGTAATCAGAGGGAGCCAAGTCTGGAGAATACGCCGCATGCTGTAAAACTTCCCAGCCTAAGGAAAATATGAGTTCCGGGGTTAATTTATGCTGTATGTGAACGAGAGTTGTCATGCAACAATATCCTTCCATGATCCACAAACTGTCTTTCTCCTCCAGAGCATCACTTAATTTAGTCAATTGAGCCTGCTATCAACTGTAACAGTTTCACTATAGGTCCGAGAAGCTCGTAGGAAATGACTCCTTCCCAAACCCACCAGACACACCGTAAAACTTTCTTGGCATTAATATTCATTTTGGAACTGATGTTGATGACTGGCATGGATCAACCCATATTTCATGGGTTTCCCCATATGATTTCTACATATAGATAAAGCAAATTCATGCAGATGTTAACTCTTTGGTTTTTGTTTTCTTTGGTCAGTTTATAAGGAACCCGTTTTCCTTCCTTCTGTATTTTTCCCATCGCATGCAATCGAAGTGATATTGCTTGATGAGTAACTCCTAACTGTTCCGCAAGCTCTTTTTGAGTTTGGCATGGACTCATACAGTAAAACTTTAAGTTCTTCATCTTCAAATTGGTTAACTAAACCTGAACGTGGATCGTTTTCCTGCAAACCCCCTTTTTACTGTTGAATGAATGTTCACTCAAAGTCGATATTTTACAAACTGTTCACTCAAAGTGTCAAATCAACTCAAATCAACTCCATAGCTTGAGCAGCATTTCTTTTCATTTGAAAATAGAATAGAATGCAATGAAGTAAATGTTGCTTATCGACGTTCATTTCTTAAAATTGATGTACACGGAACGACAGTAAATGACAGCTTGTAAATGACTGAAACGTAAGTCATAAAAACAGAAAAGACTAAGCTATATATATTCAAAATGGCGGGCGATTTGGATGCATTCCAATATACTTTAATGCAACCAACTTAAGAGCCGAGTTTCTACTTGAACATCTAATATATTTATATTATGCCTTTTGTTTATTGTTATTTGCTTTCTCATTGGTTCGAAACTGATTGTTGTAATTCTTCCAGATTTTCCATCTACATACAGTCAAAAATTAAAATAAATTAATAAAAATTTCTCCTCGGTCCAGATCTCTTACTAATTTACGGAACAATCACAATACAACAGCCACGAAATTATCCGATTAGAAGCTGTTTAATGTAAAATAATTGAACTCAGGCATATCATCCCATCCAATATAAAGCTCCTCTCCCCCTTGCCGCCATAATGAATAATTTCTATGAATTGTATCTTAATATAATCCGTTTTCGCCCATTTTTCGAATCAAGTGATTGGTCCCAAGCATCAAATTATATTAAAACACGAATATTAGTGGGGAAAAATCAAAATATTAAAAAATTTGCAAACATTCAACTGATTATTCGCATGGGTATTCTCCATGCCATGCTGACGTAGAACGCCATTTTTGCCTAAAGCTACGAGAAACTACCAAAATCTTGGCCATCAGTTGGGGCATATTAAGAAAATGGCCATTTGTAAAATGTAAAATCGCAAAATATATTGTTCAAGAGTGTTTTTCGATTTTGGAGCATCATTTGATGAGAAAAATCGATCTTTATAAATACTCCAATCGTCATGAAAATTCACATGGATACTCTCTATGCCATGCTGAGCAATTACGTAGGAAATAACTTTTGCCTAAAGTTCGGGAAACTACCCAAATTATGGGGTATTTTTGTTATTATGAATATTTTCTGAGAATACTCATGTGCATTTTCATGAGGATTGGAGTATTTTTGAAGATAGATTTTTCTCGCCAAATGATGCTCCAAAGTCGAAAAATACTCGCCTCATACAAAATAATAAAATGTCCCAACTGATGTCCAAGATTTTGGTAGTGTTCCGTAACTTAAGGCAAAAATGTCCTACGTAATTGCTCAGCATGGCATAGAGAATATCCATGTGAATTTTCATGACAATTGGAGCAGTTTAAAAAATGGCCATTTGTAGGGGAATATATATTGTTACAGCATCACTAGACGAGAAAACCCATATCTCAGGTAATAGTTAAAATATTATGAAACGGCTGATTGTTCTAGATAGAGTAAGGGGGAATAGAGGAACCATAGCATGACTATGTTAAATAACATATTTATGTGAATTACCTGGAATTTATACTGATAGAGATTTAACCTGTGTTAAATCTCTATAAAGGCAAATTATCTGTCACTTAAACAGATAATTTGCCTTTATAGAGATTTAACACAGGTTTACAAATTTTCGTCGTCATAATAAAATAATAATAATAATAAATTAAAAAACAAAAATTTACTCCTGACGAGATGGTATATTCTCCAATCAACAGTAAATTTATTACAACCCCTTTAATATTTTGAATTTCTTTTCGTTTTTTTTGTCAATCATTTTCTTTATAGTGGAGTTTCATATCAAATCTCAATTGTCCGAAGGAATGGTATCACATGATCCCTTAATCGTTTAATATTTCCCAATAATATTTGTATTTTAATATAATTTGCTACTTGTGATTCACCACTTGGTCGCGAAGCGCTCGAAATATTCGTATTATTATATAGCAATTGAAATTGTTTCTAATAAATTTTGCACCTAATGACAATAATCAGCTCAAAATCTACTTAATATCGATTTAATTTTATTTCGATAAATCGTAAACTCTCCATAGAAAATTCTTTTGAATCCTGAAAAATGCGCGAAAACGAATTGTGTTAAGATACATTTAAATCAAAATTATTGACCATTATTGGCCAGGGAGTGAAATGATCAAGGGGAATGATGGGGGAAAAATGACCGGGGGTGACGGCGAGAGAGGGGGAGGGGTTATGACCTAGGGCGTAATGGCTGGCGTAAACTACGGATGGGAGGTAATGTCTAGAGGTAATGGCTGGGAGGTGTTAATTGATCTGAGATAATCTGACCTTATTAAAGTTAGCCGAAAATGTTCAGCCGAAAAAATGTCGATAATGTAGATTCAAACTAATCAAACGAAAATGACAGCCGATAATTGTCGGTAACATGTTCATCGAAAACTCCAGTCTAAAAATGCTGGTAATTACAAGATACAAGTTTTATGTCGGAAATCAATTAATTTTATTACAAATTTTTATTTTGCTGTTCCTAAAAAACAACTACAAAAATTAAAGTAAGAATTTTTAATTTAAAACATTTAAAACAAATTACCCAAAGCAAATTTTATTAAGTGCTTTATTAGATATTTGGGGAGGTAAAATGGGAAATGGATTTATAGTGACATGTCCAGATAATATTTCAAATGAAGTGCCTTATCTATTGAATACCATTTTAAAAACGTCAAGCCAATTTTCATGTTGGGAGTCCGGGAAAACTCGACTGAATATATCGCACACACATAATTTGAAAATTTCTAAAAATTGACCGTTTAAAGGTCATAGCTGGAAATAGATTCAAATGATAGGTTTTAATGATGTTCTTACGTGGAAAAAATTTCAGGTCAATTTTTATGTTGGGAGTCCGGGAAAACTCGATTGAATATATCGCACACACATCGTGTGTGATATATTCAATCGAGATTTCCCAGACTCCCAACATGAAAATTGACCTGAAATTTTTTCTTCGTATGAACATTACTAAGACCTATCATTTGAATCTATTTCCAGCCATGACATTTTAAAGGGTCAATTTTTGGAAATTTTCAAATTTTGTGTGTGCGATATATTCAGTCGACTTTTCCCGGACTCCCAACATGAAAATTGACCAGATTTTTTACCTAGTATGGACGTCATTAAGATCTACCATTTGAATCTATTTCCAGCCATGGCACTGTAAACGGCCAATTTTTAGAAATTTTGAGATTTTGTGTGTGCGATATATTCAACCGACCTTCCCGGACTCCCAACATGCAAATTGACCTGACATTTTTTCCACATATGAGCATCACTATGACCTATCATTTGAATCTATTTTCAGCCATGACACTTTAAACAGTAATTTTTTAGAAATTTTCAAATTTTGTGTGTGCGATATATTCAAACGACTTTTCCCGGACTTCCAACATGAAAATTGTCCTGAAATTTTTGAGGTTTTGCTTCATATATTTCTTTGAATTTTCTCAGTAGTAAAATGGTTTTCTATTATAGTTTTAATGCATTTTATGCAACGAACTAAACATTTTTGAATTAAAAAGAAATTTTTAGGACATTTTTAGGCTGGCTATGTATACCAATATGTCTTACCGACTTTTACTAGCGGGCAATTCGTATTGTTTTTAATCTGCATTATCGAAATTTTTCGGCTGATACATTTTAGTTATTACAACCCGAATCTACATTATCAACATTTTTCGGCTATAGCGACTCGGCTAATTTTAATAGTATGGTAAGCTGACATGTTACAATATTGAACTTTTCTATCAGAACTAATATGCGAATCTATTAGTATCTGTAATAAGATTCTGTTGAGGTAAATGTTCTTTCTAGTAGATTACTAGTGCTAAAGGTCTTGATCAAGAGTGACTTGTGTAGAGTCTACACTAGCCACTAATCACCAAATTTAAGCAACCAAAAAAAACAAATAAAAATGCGAATTTTAGTAATGAAAGGCAATTTGAATTGTATATCTGTGTGTAGCGACTCTTTATTTTTTTAGACAAACGTAATTGTTTCGCTGTTGGGGGGCTAATTCCGGAATAAAAACCAGACGATGATATGATTTAACTGACCGTTGATTAAATTTTTGCTTGAACTAGTATTATTCTAAGTACCACTGATGAGGGCTAATACAGGAAAAATGAGCAGTTGACATGTGGCTGTTGTAATTTTATTTTGACTTTTACTAGAATACTATGTAAACGATATCGATGGCTTGTAAATGTTAAAATAAACTCCTCAGAATGTCGCACTGATCGGATATGTCGATTGATGTTGTCGTTCAACACGATCCCAGATATACTGTTTGATAATTTGTTGGAAATGGTTAATGTTGCAGGGTATCTTTGATACTTATTCAAATTCGATTCCCAAATAAAACCGTAAATTGATAAATTTATGATCCTATTTTTAACTTTTCAGAGTAATACTTGAACAATTTTCATGAACACGTCAAACAATGAATTAAGAGAACACAAACAAAGAAACTTGCAATAAATTGCAATATTATTTATTTATTAATATTTTGTGACAGATTACCTTCTGCTTCGTAAATTTCCTCAAATTTTCTGTGTTTGAAGAAACAATTTCGTTCGTTATACCGTCAGTATAATAGCCACTCTGTTTAAAAATATTTACAATTTTTATTTGGAAAGTTATACTAAAAAATCTAAAGTTGCCTTTTGGTAATTTCACCTCCTCGTGATTTTAAATATTTCCATACGCAAATACTGTGTTTAGGGCAAGAAGTTATAAAATAATGTATTTTTATGACAAAACAATTTCTATAAATTTTTATCAATAGCGAAATATAACCGCCCCATTCTAATTAAATTGCAAACTAACAGGAGCTGAAAGTGGCGTGACTGTAACACGACAGAAATAATTTATATATGTAAGGTAATGGATTATCAAATTCGACATGTTAAATTCTATTTTTAGTTCTCAGAATTGTGTGCAACACGAAATATGTAATGTAACATTCGAGTACAAACAGATTTTATTTAAATTTGAAACAAAGTGAAAATCCTTTGATTTTCCAAACTGGTAGCGGGTACTTTACTACAGCGAAATATATAGTTTATTGAATTAGTAAAAGGTGTAGATTGTATGTTGTACTTTTCACGTTATGTTTTTCTCTGTGTGTTCTGTGTGTTCTGTGTTGTTACATAACATTCACCACTTTCCCCATTATCCTTTAACATTTATTTTTGTTATATGTGAGTCGTTCTAGATTAGTTTTTGCCTCAACATTTGTTATTGTTGTTATTTTTTGGAATTTTAAGTTTTTTACTCGTTTTTCCAAACAACCGCACACAACATAAAACTAACATACATATATGTGTAGTGTGTACATTCCTCTCAAACAAACACCGCAATAATATGCCCTGCACACCCACTCGTTTCATATACATACATTCATACACAGTCAAGGCAGTATACAGATATAACAGATAAAACTAAAACGAAAAGTTTTTTGTTCTGTGTTTTGTTTTGCAATGAAGAAAACCGTCGGAAAATGAGGAAATGGTAAAACCACAAAGAAACGAAATAAAAAAATTGATCGATTTTACAAGTGGTGAATATACAGCTAATGAAAATGAATTTACGTTACATTGATCCACTGTACGTACATATTCAATTGTATATTACAACTACTTACTCGCTTTATATAAATTTAATCTTTTTTATTTATCTATTTATTATTTTTATTATTTTTAATATTTATATATTTTTTATGTTTTATTATGTTTTTTTTGAATGATTATGATCGAAATGAAAAATATCTACCTTGGTAGTAGGAAAAAATGGGAAATATTTTTCCATTGAAATTTTCTTTTTTTTTTGTGTTATTATTGATTTTTATCATTATTTTTGAATCTGTGTATTATACGAGTATAAAAATAATTGTACATACCATGCCGTACGTACGTACAACAACAGGATGATAAGAATAGTGTATAATACGCTACTAACATAGTTTTCAGTTTGTTAAATATTTCCCTTTGTTCGACATCCCCTTGTGCGCTGGAATTCAACATAGTTTGGGGAGGGAGTCGCTGCAAGATAAAATCTTTTCCATAGTTAAATATTGTATAGATATGACTCGCTTTTATTTGTTGTATGTATGGTACATAAAAATGCTTTGGAATGTCTAAACATTACTAACCTCCTTTTCCTTCCTCAATAAAAATGAAGAGAACATCAAAAGTACAAAAAAATTATGAGGAAGACTAAAAGTGGTGGAAAAAAGAAAAACAATAATCGGAAAATACGGAAATAAAAAAAGGTTTGTTTATCGATAAAAATCAAATTTTAAATTTAGCTATTAGATAGATAAATATATCTGTATGTGTGTATACTATAATAGTTTTCCTATCTCATTTGTATGTATGTTGTGTAAATGTGTATGGGTTGTTATTACTTTATCGATCCGATCCCCCCGTCTTGTATTTTGTTAACCATCACGAAAAATTGTAAAATTTAAGGACAAAACGATGACGAAATTTTAAGAATACGGCAATTTCAATAATCGTTTATTTTTATTTGATTTGGCGAATTCGAAGAAACTTTTTGAAAATTTTGCGAACTATGCTACAAAATTTTCAGAAAAAGATTGTATTGTAATCCCAGGAGGGTTCTTCTTTATGTTATGGTACGAGCACAGAAAATGAATTTCTGTGGTACGAGCATTTAAAGTTCGAGATTTATGACAGAGGATATACAAATCACAAAAATCGGTTTGAAATATGGGTATTCAACTTTAACTCTAGAACCACGCATCATTCTATCTACATTGTCCAAGAATGCCTATGGCCTCATTCGTGGCTACAATACAATTGTTTAATATTAACTTTTAGTTTTAACCAAGCTTTTGATAAAATATTACTAAACTTGGCAGCAATGTATATTCCTAGACTTGTTTTACCGTAATTGAATTATTTTTTGTATACGAGAAGATAATGGTATATGCTGTTAACATTTCTTACAAAATGTGTAAATAATTAAACAGAGAAACTAAACAACACGCAAATATAATCTTAGACTATGTATAGGCAATGTTTTTTCCGTGACTGTTGTGGTTCACTTAAGATTACGTAATAAATCCAAAATTGGCTCAATTTTGAAGAATACCAAATGTATACGTTCGATTTATCAGTATCGATTGATACGGATCTATTTGTTGTGATTAATTCGATTTTCTTCGGGAAAATAAGCTAACTGCCAAACTTTTGTCTTGTGGGTTTAAGCGGAACAGCTTTTCCCCCTATATTCTTATCCCATTTCATAATCAATAAATTTTGATACATAATTTTACGGTTATGTCATTCGTTTGGTGTGCAATACTCGTAGCTTTTAAATATTTATTCGGGCCCCTCATATAATAATATTTTCACTATAAACACATTATAGTGAACATCATACTTCAAACACTCTAAAAATGTCCATTTTTAATCCGTCAATAGATTTAATCTGCGATTAATTGAAAACATCCCATTCAAAATATAACGAAAATCACTAAATATGGAACAGGGTGTAGCTTACAAAATTGTTTGGTTTCGTAGCTCTCACTATTTTCTAATTAATCGATGTTTTGCAGGTAATTCAAACGTCAACTTCATTATTAATATTATAGCCATAATCTATATTTATTTTTGGACATATTCACCAGTTTCCATGTATGCCAAAAAATACACCCCAATTATCATAGTCGTCTCATTTCAAGTGACGTGACTGGAGTCTTATCACGTCGCGCGAAAATTGGTATTGTTGAAGTCGATTCAAGCGCTACGACGGTAATTAAGAAAAATAAGAAGAAAATACTAGTCATTTATTTTCCTTCTGACAATTAAGAAGAAAATACATACTAGCCACTTGTTCTCACTTGTAAAATTGAGCTGACAAGAATGCCATTCTAAGTGACATTGTCGTTTAAAATGACTATAGGCGTAAGAAACGACTATGATAATAGTAAAAATTAAGTGACGTGACTATACTCGTCTAAAATGACGTGAGACGACTATGACAGTTGGGGTGATAATCTAATACTACAAATTTCAAAATATATTAGTATCAATATCAAAAATTCTCAATTTGAAGCCTATTTACGACTATCGTATAATATTGTTTTTGGAATAATTTATAATGTACGAATAACAGAACCAACTTCTAGCCGACTGGTGTACTTATTTATTAATTTTATGTTAACGTAGAACGCTCTTCATTCAAAAAGAGCAATAACAATTCCGACAAGCAATGGGTTTATTTTTAATTTCAACCCGAGCGAACAGAATTACTCCGGGTATAGTACACCGAGCGATGGTTGCACAGTGTAAAATTATCCGGTGTGCTTTAATGTGTATTAAATTGTATTTCACTTTGCACACCCTTCGTACACTGAATGTCGGTAACACTCCACGTGGTCATCGTTTGTAACATGCAAATCGGTGAGTGTAATGTTAGCAGAAAATATATATCATAACAGAGGTTTCAGTTTCACGGTCATTGCACAGGTAACACTCAGGAGCGATTGGGGTGGGGTTTCCGAAACATGATATGATCAGTAATGACCGTTGATAATAAAAATGAACGATATTAAAAACACAAGAAAAAAACTCGAAGGAAGGTTAGTTGAAAGAAAAAGAATAACATGGATGTCATTTATTAGCACATGCCCATCCGAACTACTCACTCAACTTGTTATCTCATTTTAAATAAATTTACATGACACGAATTTGAAAGTTAAGCTTATAATTATTGAATATAAATAAAAATTAAAATTTACAGAAATTTTACTACCGTTCTAATGACAATAAATTTGTTGATTGATTGGACTGTAGGACCAAGTACTGGATAAGTGTCCCGGATAATGCCGGGGCTATTCCTACAGCCTGTTTACACATAACAATAGGAATGATAGGAAAGGTTTTTTTTTGGGACAGAACGACCCGGTTTGAGACACCTGGCGATCGTACGGCACAACACAATTCCAATCTACTTCTAATCTAGTAGATTAAGGATAAAGGCTTAATAGGTTTAATGGATAATGGTGGAATTGGTCTTCAACAATTGCTTATAATTATAGATGTACTAATTTAATTTTTATATTTATACTGAAGTCTTTAGAATGACCATTACATTCTGTTAAAATTATAAGTCTTTCTGTTATCACATTTTAACGATATTTTAACTTTTAGATTTCTTCTATAATTATATTTATGCAATTTAATTTTTAATTTTATTACTTGATTGTTCAAGATTATCATCCCGACTGCCCCCAAAAAAAACTGTCTTCCCCACCCAAATCTATGTCCATCCGAAAAGAAAACGTTTCATATCTCTTTTCTGGTTAATCCCGTAATTACAAATTTTTTGTTTCCTACACATTTACAAGATGCTTATGTATGTACATACTATATTATGCAATAACATGTTTAGCTATACTCATACCAATAAGGGTTAACATTTTATACTGAGTTACGGTGTATATACTTTTTACTATTCAATTAAATATGCGGTAGCGAAGATGTTACACACAGACTAATGATCAAAAATTATAATTAACCCATAAACACTTACGTTCCAAATTTATGTACCGCGCGGAAAGAGTATTACCAAGAACCATATTCGTTACAATACGTTGTAAGCACAGTTAACTAACAAAAACGCTTTGTGCAAATTAAAATTACACAAGTTGAATAAAAAACATGAAGTAATTTTTAACAGCGCACTGCCTGCTTGGGTTGAATTAAAAATAGACCCAAAATTTATCATTTTAAAACTTGATGGTCTGTTAAGTTATTGTAGTTGACTTATATGGTAAAAAAAATTATTATTTATTATTTTAATTATATAACCCTGCTTGTTTACCCATTTTCTTTTCCACTAATAACATTGAAATACAGGATTTCCAGTATATCATCTCTAGTGTCAAGACTCTATATGATTTACAAAGAAGTCTGTTATTAACTATAAAATTATCACACGCACTTTTTTATGAATGTAGAATATAAATTGCGATCGATCTGTGGGCTGCTTGCACTTTAGAAATTATACCATTTCCAATCACCGTAAGCACACAAGTTATATAGTCATTGTATTAAAATGTCTCATTATGCCCAACCGGAGATTCTCGCGTTCACCTCTTTCTTTCTAAATACTCCGTTAGTCTTAAGAAACATTATAGTTTTGAGGAGTATCCACCAGTGAGAACTTTTCAATTTCATTCAGTGTCACCCTACTCAGCCTGATCCGACCCTCTTCAACATGCATTGCGATCCTTACGGTTTAACATTTCACGTCTAAAAAGCTACACTGACAAATGCACTTATATTCTTCGGGTGTAATTTTTACATCCATCCTTACGCTGCAAATCGGACATTTATAATTACAGGCCAATTGCGAAATTGCTTTGTATTCCTAAGCATTTTGAAAATATCATGAATTTTATTTCTCAAGGCACTATCCACGACCACAAATCTTACTGAATTCACTTCACAAGCATTAAATACCACAGAAGCAGTGAATGAGGCTGATGTTGTTTCACCGAATTTAGCAATGCAAGGATTTTCATAAAATTATTTTGTTAAAACTTGGAGATAGTGGCTTCCCACTACAAATTTGGGGTTAATTTATTTCAACTTCCCTATCAACGACGTTAAATGCTTCGTTCATACCTATAAAAACCGATAGTACAAAGATTTACAAAGGGATTTCAAACACCTCTGACAAGAGCTTATTATAATCCGACCTCAGTAATTTCTCCATAAAGTGTGCAAAAACAACCTTGAGTTGAATTTGAGCAAATGCCAGACAATCTGGCTGTTATATTAAGAACGATATATGACCAGATTACGTTTGTGATTTAGGTGTCAAATCCTTATGTTACGAAGGCTTTTTGTGTCTTAGCTCGAGTATGCTAGCGAAGTATGGTGTACCACGAGATTTCTTCACTTTACTTTACCCTGGCTACCGTACGGTATCGATTATCCTGTCCTAGTAGATAAGATTAATCTAAATGTAGACTCGCGAGCTTTGAGAAAGATACCTAACTTTAGGATCGACCATCAACGAACTACGGTAAGTTTACGGTTAGAATGAACCTGTTTCTAGAATATTACTTTTTTAACAAATTATGTTGAAATTTGGTTAGGGATTCTAAAGTGAGTTTTGGACACAATTTTATTACTTGTTCATACTAAACTAGACTAGGTTATATTTCATAACCAATCTTTATGAAATTTGATTTCTAGATCGATTTTAGATTAAAACATAAATTTTAGACGAAGTTCTGATATGCATCTGTCCATCCTACAGGATTAAAATAGATTTCGACTATGCTGGAGAGAATTCGGCTACTTCTTAATTAATAATTCCGAACTTTGCACCGCAGGTCTATATTGTAATTCTAATATGCATTTTGAACAAGGTTCTGTATCTTTACAACTAAATATATAAATTGTTGCGCAGGGTTGTAACTATTTGCATTTTAGATAAGAAACTTACGAATATACTCGTAATAAGAAAATTAAGGGAGATTATCGTTTATCATTAAAATCTCGGAAACTTCCTCAAGTAACCAATACTTTCGGTTGTTTTTCTAATAGCTGAGGTCATACATGGGAAATTTGGAGAAAATTTATCAGTTAGAATTTTCAAAATAATTTTTTCATTTTCTGCGGATCCTTGTATTCTGAATACATGTTAGAATTACAATAAATAATACAATAATGGACGTGTAAAATGGACAGATACCAGAACCTCGTCTAAAATTTATTATGCTTCAGTCCAAAATCAATCTAGAAATTAAATTTCTTTGCATTGCTTAGGAAGTGGCCAAGTTTTGTCCAGCATGAACAGATCCTAGAATTTTATTCAAAACTCGCTTTTGAACCAATACAACTAACCAAATTTCATCATAATTCATTAAGAAATGGTGGAGAAAGACGGGACATTGTAAAATTTCAAAATTGCATATACATACTAAGTTTCATTTCTTCGGAGGTTAATCAATGTATCAATTGTCGTGTCCTTTAACCTTTAATATTACCCAATTGAAGTTTATCCTAAATTAATCCTAAACCAACAAAAACAAAAATAAATGAGAGTGTATTGGTTTAAAGCAGTCATTTAGGCGCAGTCATTACGCAACAAATATTACTATTGAAATAATTATAAATATTTGTTTATTTATTTATTTAAGAGTTTTAATATAAAAAACATCATCATTTACCTATAATAAGAGATATTTAGGAAAGTCGAAAATAAAAAAACTTAATGATATAACAACTATAAAATTTTATTAGACTCATATGTGCACTCTACTTGTGCCAGCCCGATTAAAATTCTAATGGAGCTCGCATACCTAAAATGACATTCTTGTGAAGAACGGAAATTCTTAGAAATTTTGATTCTAAGAAAATTCATATCTCAAAATTTTCACCGATCGGCAAACTTGCCACTATAATATTTTGGTAGACCCATATGTGCACTCTAGTTGTGCGAAGCCGATTAAAATTCTAATGGAGCTCGCATACCTAAAATGACATTCTTGTGAAGAACGGAATTTCTTAGAAATTTTGATTCTAAGAAAATTCATATCTCAAAATTTTCACCGATCGGCAAACTTGCCACTATAATATTTTGATAGACCCATATGTGCACTCTACTTGTGCGAAGCCGATTAAAATTCTAATGGAGCTCGCATACCTAAAATGACATTCTTGTGAAGAACGGAATTTCTTAGAAATTTTGATTCTAAGAAAGTTAGTATTTCAAAATTTTCACCGATCGGCAAACTTGTCACTATAATATTTTGGTAGACCCTTATGTGCACTCTACTTGTGCGAAGCCGATTAAAATTCTAATGGAGCTCGCATACCTAAAATGACATTCTTGTGAAGAACGGGATTTCTTAGAAATTTTGATTCTTAGAAAAAGGAAATACCAAATAATTTTAAAAAAATTATTAAATTTTGTGGACGATTTAGTTTAAAACACAACAAGTGTCAATTTTTACAAGTTAATTATTATAAAATTGCTCCAAAGGATTAGTAATTTATTGTAGCAGTAGCTGTTCTGTAATATATAATACATATAAATAGTAAATACACATATACACATATCGTAATACATATCACAAAATTTAATAATTTTTTTAAAATTATTTGGTATTTCCTTTTTCTAAGAATCGTCGCATATGAATTGTTGTTTTTTTTATAATATAACTGTATGTTATAGTAGTTTATGAATAGTGACAAATATTTTATTGTTCCTACAGTAGAATTTACGCAATTCGTTACGTTAATATATATTCAACTCAATTTTTTGTTTTGTGATTTTACATTAATATTTTAAAAATATTTGATTACAGGTACGTTTATCTATTTCAAAACTATTCGGGTTCGGGCATTTTTAGTTCGTTTATAAGCCCTCTTAGTTTTCGGAATAATATAAAAGATTGTTATTACAATGAAAAACTGTAGTGAAAACGCGAAATTGATTCTTAAAAAGCGAAAGCGGTTTAAGGCGGTCCAAAGCGAAGATAAATTAAATAGTCGCGCATTATTGAAGGGATTGTATTTAATTTACGGCAATAACTTAAAACAAATTAAAATACCACGGCATAACAATGATGAGCTTAAGAAATTATGTAGTATTTTAAAAATAAGAAATTCCGTTGAAAATCGAAGACGGATTTATTATATTTGGAATTATAATCTGAAAACTTCCTTATTTCTGGACTCGTTATCAAGTGAAAATGCTAGCTCTCTGATTCATGAACCCATTGTAATAAATGGCTTTTCTAATATTCTACATAATACCTTAAATCCCGAGCAGTTGAATATTAATGACAAAAAACATATTCCGGGAATTATAAAAGAAAATGAATCTTGTCTAATAAAAATTTCTAATGAAAATCAAACAACAATTAAGCCCCACGCTGAACAGCAACGCATTTTAGTATTTGGTTCTGAAGATGAGACTGTAACCCAATTGTACTCAGATGGTTATGATTATCAAAACGAAATTATCAACGAGAACAGTACTAATGAATATTTGAAGGACCCTGAAATTAACGTAACCGATATGCCAATCGTAATCAAAAAATATAATTCGAATGAATGGATATCACGCGGAATTTTCGAAATAAAAATTCAATCGAATGAAAAATCGTTTTCTTCCATTCGAGAAAGTATACGAGGATCGCTCATTCATGCGAAAAATACTTGTGTTCTATCGTTTAAAACTATTAACAGGAATACAAGTGTTAATACGTTGGTTATGTACGCGGTTTGTAAATACAAACACCACGAACAAAAATACAAATTTATCATTACGGATAAAAAGTATGTAAATATGTATACAATTGGAATTGACCTAAAGTATCACGGTCTTGTTAAACAGTTTGTCCAACTACGAGGGAAACGACGTTGTCATGTTCAAGACCAACTCACGAATAAAAGCTCGAACTTGTTCAGCTTGGAGCAATTAGTGGATATTGACAAAAATCTACTGCAAGCAGGAAACACCCAACAAATTATTACAATTGACGTTTTAAGGAAAGCAAGATCAGAACGATTACACTTTAAAGATCTAGTTCAAGGATGTGAAATTCATGATGCAATTCAAAGACGTAAATCAATTGGGGATTATGTATACATTGCTGCCGATCCTTTGTATGTTATTTTAATGAGATCGCAAACATTAAATATGTTGAATCTTTCGGATGGGGTTATGTATATTGATGCAACAGGTGGATTAGTACGAAATCCAAAATGTTGCGAACACCATGACTTTCCAACAATATTCTATTACGCATGTATAGTCAAAATAAAAGAACTATATTGCCTTTAGCGGAGTTAATTTCTTCTAGACATGATGCTAGTGCTGTAGGATCATTTTTAAATTATTTTCATTTTGAAATTTTACGTTGCAAACCCAAAATTCATCTTCCTAAATTTTTTGTAAGTGATTGGTCTTGGGTTTTGTAAATAGTGTATTAAAGCATATGAATAACGGAATTGGAATCAAACAATACTTAATTTTATCATACGAAATTATAAACAGTCATGCAACTTTACAAAATATAGTGGGGATTTTTATATGTTGTTCACATTTTGCCGCGATAATCATACGACAAATTAAATCCAAAGTAGTTCAATGTATCCCAGAATTAAGAAAATTTATAATGTTTATATTTTTTTCTATTATTGATTCCAAAACACTAAAGCAAATTGATCGGTTATTTAAAATTTTCTGTACGATTTGTTGTTCCAATTTCAAAACTAATTTGTTTTCAAAAGCTTACAAGGAGTTTCTAAATATTTCAGAAGCCACTTTGAAAGACAATTCGACGAGTCCAAATAACGATGTTCCACGTAACAGTTCAGTTTATGATTTTGAAATCGAGCATGACAATAATTATATCGGGGATACTCCATATTTTAAAAGGTTCAATAATATATTAAGTGAAACATTAACAGAAATTGCAGGTCAATTAGATGAAAATGTATATGAGTATAATGAATTTTATTGTAAAGATTTCGTCAATTTTTGTACTAAAAGGTATTTTACTTATTTACCATTATGGAGCAGTATTTTCTTGCAATATTTTAAAAATATCAATCGAGTTTCAAATGCAAATTGTGAAAATTGGTTTAATATTATAAAGCACAATTTAATTAAAGATCCGAACCAAAAGCTAGGTAGGTTTATAGACGCTCTAAACGAAAAAACTGGCCTATTAAATAATTCGGTTGATTTAGCGCCTCTCTTAATAAAGCGCCACAGAAAAAAAATTAATAAGAAAATATTAACTATCCCGGCCACACCAATATCGAGTCCGAATTTCAAATCCCAGGACGAAGTTGAACCAGACGATCCAAATTTAAAAGAAACTTGGGGTAAAACGCCGAAAAGAAAGAATAAATATGCAGGCCTCGCAGCTCTTCGCAAGTACATAACACCAAAAGTTATAAAGCTGAGTTATGATGAGATGCTACAGAAATATTTAAATGACGAATATTGTTTAAATATTTTTAAATTTAATTTTACTGGCCGAGATATGCCACTTAATAATATTTGCTTTGCATCATTGGATGGATCTAACTATCTTACCTCAGATGTTCTATATGTTTGTGCTGGAATTCTACTTACAAATACCAACGACGTGTGTATAGACCCATTAATATGCACTCGAATTTTTGATTCGAAGGGCGATTTAAAATTGTCAACAAAACGAATAGAGACCACGATTTGTCACAATAAAAAAAGAATCTTTTTACCACTTTGCCAAAATAATCATTGGAAATTGATTATTATTGATGTATCTGAAAAAAAAATTATTTCTTATGATCCAATTAATCCTGAAAGGAATATTCATAATTTAAATAAAAAAGCTCAAGCCTTTCTAACTGAATTACAAATTTTTTGGGGACACGAGTTAGAAACGTTTAAAACCGAAGCAGGATACTTCTTACCCATACAACGGGACAGCTATAATTGTGGTCCATTAGTAATAAATGCCATAGATTGCATTGCCAATAACAAAACGTCACCAAAATTAAATTCACCGATAGAATCAGAATATTTGGAAGAATTAAAAAAGTACCGAATAAAGTTAAAAACTTTAATAGTAAACAATTCGTTAGATGTGCTCGATCATTGCTTGGTCTGCTTCGAAATAATCGCTGAATCTGATAAATTTTTAAATTGCAAAGAATGCAATCGAAAAATACACGAACGATGCAACGTACATCTAGTTGTGTCAAGTGTGAATTTGTGTGTATTTTGCAAATAAAACACGTTTAATTCTATTTGCTTCTTAGTATAAATGGATTTACCGAAATCTATAACCGCCAACACTCTAGAATAAAATACTAAAAAATAAAATAAAACAAAAATAAAATAAAAAATAAAAAAAATAAAAATTAAAAAAAAAATTAAAAAATAAAACAAAAAAACAAAAAAATCATAAAATATTAAAACAACAAAAAATATGAATTGAAGTAAAAAACTAAACCATCCACGATTACAGCCTTGACGCGGCGGAATGGCTTAAACATGGCAAAATAATTTAAACAGATAACTAACCCAGATATAACGTGAAATTGGTGTAGAAAATTTGAAGCCTTGTAACTAATTGTAATCAATAGTAACCATTATTCAACCATTATTCAATTAATAGGAGAATGATAAATGTTAGAACAACAAATATATAGTTCGCAGATCGGTGAAAATTTGAGGTATGAAAATTCAAAGAAATATTGTTCTTCACAAGAATGTCGCATTAGATATGAAAGCTTCATTAGACGGGTTATCACAAGTAGAGTGCACATACGGGTCTACTAAAATATCATAGCGACAAGTTTGCCGATCGGTGAAAATTTTGAAATACTAACTTTCTTAGAATCAAAATTTCTAAGAAATTCCGTTCTTCACAAGAATGTCATTTTAGGTATGCGAGCTCCATTAGAATTTTAATCGGCTTCGCACAAGTAGAGTGCACATATGGGTCTACCAAAATATTATAGTGGCAAGTTTGCCGATCGGTGAAAATTTTGAAATACTAACTTTCTTAGAATCAAAATTTCTAAGAAATTCCGTTCTTCACAAGAATGTCATTTTAGGTATGCGAGCTCCATTAGAATTTTAATCGGCTTCGCACAAGTAGAGTGCACATATGGGTCTACCAAAATATTATAGTGGCAAGTTTGCCGATCGGTGAAAATTTTGAGATATGAATTTTCTTAGAATCAAAATTTCTAAGAAATTCCGTTCTTCACAAGAATGTCATTTTAGGTATGCGAGCTCCATTAGAATTTTAATCGGCTTCGCACAACTAGAGTGCACATATGGGTCTACCAAAATATTATAGTGGCAAGTTTGCCGATCGGTGAAAATTTTGAAATACTAACTTTCTTAGAATCAAAATTTCTAAGAAATTCCGTTCTTCACATGAATGTCATTTTAGGTATGCGAGCTCCATTAGAATTTTAATCGGCTTCGCACAAGTAGAGTGCACATATGGGTCTACCAAAATATTATAGTGACAAGTTTGCCGATCGGTGAAAATTTTGAAATACTAACTTTCTTAGAATCAAAATTTCTAAGAAATTCCGTTCTTCACAAGAATGTCATTTTAGGTATGCGAGCTCCATTAGAATTTTAATCGGCTTCGCACAAGTAGAGTGCACATATGGGTCTACCAAAATATTATAGTGGCAAGTTTGCCGATCGGTGAAAATTTTGAGATATGAATTTTCTTAGAATCAAAATTTCTAAGAAATTCCGTTCTTCACAAGAATGTCATTTTAGGTATGCGAGCTCCATTAGAATTTTAATCGGCTTCGCACAAGTAGAGTGCACATATGGGTCTACCAAAATATTATAGTGACAAGTTTGCCGATCGGTGAAAATTTTGAAATACTAACTTTCTTAGAATCAAAATTTCTAAGAAATTCCGTTCTTCACATGAATGTCATTTTAGGTATGCGAGCTCCATTAGAATTTTAATCGGCTTCGCACAAGTAGAGTGCACATATGGGTCTACCAAAATATTATAGTGACAAGTTTGCCGATCGGTGAAAATTTTGAAATACTAACTTTCTTAGAATCAAAATTTCTAAGAAATTCCGTTCTTCACAAGAATGTCATTTTAGGTATGCGAGCTCCATTAGAATTTTAATCGGCTTCGCACAAGTAGAGTGCACATATGGGTCTACCAAAATATTATAGTGGCAAGTTTGCCGATCGGTGAAAATTTTGAGATATGAATTTTCTTAGAATCAAAATTTCTAAGAAATTCCGTTCTTCACAAGAATGTCATTTTAGGTATGCGAGCTCCATTAGAATTTTAATCGGCTTCGCACAACTAGAGTGCACATATGGGTCTACCAAAATATTATAGTGGCAAGTTTGCCGATCGGTGAAAATTTTGAAATACTAACTTTCTTAGAATCAAAATTTCTAAGAAATTCCGTTCTTCACATGAATGTCATTTTAGGTATGCGAGCTCCATTAGAATTTTAATCGGCTTCGCACAAGTAGAGTGCACATATGGGTCTACCAAAATATTATAGTGACAAGTTTGCCGATCGGTGAAAATTTTGAAATACTAACTTTCTTAGAATCAAAATTTCTAAGAAATCCCGTTCTTCACAAGAATGTCATTTTAGGTATGCGAGCTCCATTAGAATTTTAATCGGCTTCGCACAAGTAGAGTGCACATATGGGTCTACCAAAATATTATAGTGGCAAGTTTGCCGATCGGTGAAAATTTTGAAATACTAACTTTCTTAGAATCAAAATTTCTAAGAAATTCCGTTCTTCACAAGAATGTCATTTTAGGTATGCGAGCTCCATTAGAATTTTAATCGGCTTCGCACAAGTAGAGTGCACATATGGGTCTACCAAAATATTATAGTGGCAAGTTTGCCGATCGCTGAAAATTTTGAGATATGAATTTTCTTAGAATCAAAATTTCTAAGAAATTCCGTTCTTCACAAGAATGTCATTTTAGGTATGCGAGCTCCATTGGAATTTTAATCGGCTTCGCACAAGTAGAGTGCACATATGGGTCTACCAAAATATTATAGTGGCAAGTTTGCCGATCGGTGAAAATTTTGAAATACTAACTTTCTTAGAATCAAAATTTCTAAGAAATTCCGTTCTTCACAAGAATGTCATTTTAGGTATGCGAGCTCCATTAGAATTTTAATCGGCTTCGCACAAGTAGAGTGCACATATGGGTCTACCAAAATATTATAGTGACAAGTTTGCCGATCGGTGAAAATTTTGAAATACTAACTTTCTTAGAATCAAAATTTCTAAGAAATTCCGTTCTTCACAAGAATGTCATTTTAGGTATGCGAGCTCCATTAGAATTTTAATCGGCTTCGCACAAGTAGAGTGCACATATGGGTCTACCAAAATATTATAGTGACAAGTTTGCCGATCGGTGAAAATTTTGAAATACTAACTTTCTTAGAATCAAAATTTCTAAGAAATTCCGTTCTTCACAAGAATGTCATTTTAGGTATGCGAGCTCCATTAGAATTTTAATCGGCTTCGCACAAGTAGAGTGCACATATGGGTCTACCAAAATATTATAGTGGCAAGTTTGCCGATCGGTGAAAATTTTGAAATATTAATTTTCTTAGAATCAAAATTTCTAAGATATTCCGTTTTTCACAAGAATGTCATTTTAGGTATGCGAGCTCCATTAGAATTTTAATCGGCTTCGCACAAGTAGAGTGCACATATGGGTCTACCAAAATATTATAGTGGCAAGTTTGCCGATCGGTGAAAATTTTGAGATATGAATTTTCTTAGAATCAAAATTTCTAAGAAATTCCGTTCTTCACAAGAATGTCATTTTAGGTATGCGAGCTCCATTAGAATTTTAATCGGCTTCGCACAAGTAGAGTGCACATATGGGTCTACCAAAATATTATAGTGGCAAGTTTGCCGATCGGTGAAAATTTTGAAATATTAATTTTCTTAGAATCAAAATTTCTAAGAACTTCCGTTCTTCACAAGAATGTCATTTTAGGTATGCGAGCTCCATTAGAATTTTAATCGGCTTCGCACAAGTAGAGTGCACATATGGGTCTACCAAAATATTATAGTGGCAAGTTTGCCGATCGGTGAAAATTTTGAAATAACTATTAATTTTCTTAGAATCAAAATTTCTAAGATATTCCGTTCTTCACAAGAATGTCATTTTAGGTATGCGAGCTCCATTAGAATTTTAATCGGCTTCGCACAAGTAGAGTGCACATATGGGTCTACCAAAATATTATAGTGACAAGTTTGCCGATCGGTGAAAATTTTGAAATACTAACTTTCTTAGAATCAAAATTTCTAAGAAATCCCGTTCTTCACAAGAATGTCATTTTAGGTATGCGAGCTCCATTAGAATTTTAATCGGCTTCGCACAAGTAGAGTGCACATATGGGTCTACCAAAATATTATAGTGACAAGTTTGCCGATCGGTGAAAATTTTGAAATACTAACTTTCTTAGAATCAAAATTTCTAAGAAATTCCGTTCTTCACAAGAATGTTATTTTAGGTATGCGAGCTCCATTAGAATTTTAATCGGCTTCGCACAAGTAGAGTGCACATATGGGTCTACCAAAATATTATAGTGACAAGTTTGCCGATCGGTGAAAATTTTGAAATACTAACTTTCTTAGAATCAAAATTTCTAAGAAATTCCGTTCTTCACAAGAATGTCATTTTAGGTATGCGAGCTCCATTAGAATTTTAATCGGCTTCGCACAAGTAGAGTGCACATATGGGTCTACCAAAATATTATAGTGGCAAGTTTGCCGATCGGTGAAAATTTTGAAATACTAACTTTCTTAGAATCAAAATTTCTAAGAAATTCCGTTCTTCACAAGAATGTCATTTTAGGTATGCGAGCTCCATTAGAATTTTAATCGGCTTCGCACAACTAGAGTGCACATATGGGTCTACCAAAATATTATAGTGGCAAGTTTGCCGATCGGTGAAAATTTTGAAATACTAACTTTCTTAGAATCAAAACTTCTAAGAAATTCCGTTCTTCACATGAATGTCATTTTAGGTATGCGAGCTCCATTAGAATTTTAATCGGCTTCGCACAAGTAGAGTGCACATATGGGTCTACCAAAATATTATAGTGACAAGTTTGCCGATCGGTGAAAATTTTGAAATACTAACTTTCTTAGAATCAAAATTTCTAAGAAATCCCGTTCTTCACAAGAATGTCATTTTAGGTATGCGAGCTCCATTAGAATTTTAATCGGCTTCGCACAAGTAGAGTGCACATATGGGTCTACCAAAATATTATAGTGACAAGTTTGCCGATCGGTGAAAATTTTGAAATACTAACTTTCTTAGAATCAAAATTTCTAAGAAATTCCGTTCTTCACAAGAATGTCATTTTAGGTATGCGAGCTCCATTAGAATTTTAATCGGCTTCGCACAAGTAGAGTGCACATATGGGTCTACCAAAATATTATAGTGGCAAGTTTGCCGATCGGTGAAAATTTTGAAATACTAACTTTCTTAGAATCAAAATTTCTAAGAAATTCCGTTCTTCACAAGAATGTCATTTTAGGTATGCGAGCTCCATTAGAATTTTAATCGGCTTCGCACAAGTAGAGTGCACATATGGGTCTACCAAAATATTATAGTGGCAAGTTTGCCGATCGGTGAAATTTTTAAGATATGAATTTTCTTAGAATCAAAATTTCCGTTAATTTGGTTAGCAATACATAGCTGAAGAATTTAAATTATTTAGTATTTTTGTAACTATCTTACTTTAATTTTGAGTACTTAGTAGGGATAAAGTGCATGAGATCTTAACGATTATTGTTTTCCGATAATGCACACTCTTTTTGATCGTATTTTTAATTTTGTTGATAAAATCTTTGAACAATGTTTAGTTACTTCTAGCATAACATAATTTCTTTACTGTGCAAATTGGTCCTAATATAAACATTGTGAAATGAAATTATTCGTAAACCTAACAATATTGTAAAATCGCCTAAATGTTCGCAAGTCACTAATACATATATACATTTTCGTTTATTTTGTATTATAGTATAAACTTCATATTTCTCAGTAGAAGTATGAATTTTTTCCTAAAATAGTACTAACCGCCATTATTATAATTTAGGATTAATTTAGGATAAACTTCATTAGCATTTAATATTTTATTATCCTGGAGTGTTTTATTTTGTGCAAAATGAGGTAGAAACTGAATAAAACATTTCCGTTGGTCATAAAATATAACAGATAATTTGTTTTGTGATAGTGCTGCCACTTCTGGCTAGTAGTGTAATCTATTATTTTCCGCTAGCAAATATCCGCTGTCTTACACAGCATGTACATGAGGCAATGCAAAAATATCAACAAGCCATTACTTAAGGCAGCGAAACTTAGTAAAATTACTAGCAGAGCCATCTACGATTTAAAGAGCTGTAATATTATTAAATAGTGTATGTTTCCACAAGAAACAATGTAAAATGACCAATTTCTGAATTAATATTTGTTAATAAAATTTAATTGAATGAAATTGAATTTTTTTATTTTATACGATTAAGAACATCTGCAAAAACACATATATGAAAATCTGCCATTATTATTTACTATTTAATTAATGAAAATAAATTAAAGAGAGACATAATTTTAATGGTTTTCTATAGACTGGAACTTTCTGTTTAGTTGCGTGGGTTAGTAAAAGGTGCGTAAATTGGTTTTCCGCAAATTGCACAAAAATCCAATTAAACAGTTCCGTTTTGTAAATGATATGAACTGAGGAATAAAACGATGAGTTTTAATTTCAATCAATGAACCACAACCATACAGGAGTATTTTGAATCTCAGAAATGATTACCTTATTAACACCTCGGATCCGTTAGTTGAGTCGTTGTCGTTCCAAGCGATACAGCGAAACAATTAAAATTTTAGTTTTGAGACGTGTTGTATTTAGAGGTGCCTAGTAAAAACATAAAAATACCGAATGGGGTTTGAAGTAAACACGGTAGTTAACATATTACATATTTTGGCCAAACAGTGGTTTTATAGTAAATGAGTCACTTAAAATGACAACTATAGGACTAGCTAATTTCTAATGAAAATTTTCACATGGATATGTTATCAAATATGTTGATTTCGTAATTATGTGTTATTTATGAAACCATTTGAAATGTTATTATATTAAAATTGCAAATCTAAATTAATCATTTCGGATTTTATTTACAAAAAATCATTTAAAAAATATTAATGTAAGTTGATTCTTATGAGAAAGAACAAAAGCTTATTATAAAAAATGGCGGAATATTACGGCTCCTATATTGGTGGCACTGGAACTAGCCGTTTAGACAGTTTATAAAGATTTTATTTCAAAACTTCTAAAGAAACAACTCTAACAATGTTTTTAAACTATGTGAAGGGGACTTAATTCCTTAAACTTTATTGAATCATCAATTAGCATTTTATTACACATGGAGAAATCGAAAATGGTGATAAAACAGAGATGAACTAAATTGAAGTTTGCCCACATAAGATTCGATTGATCGACCAAACGGCACAGTGCGCTTTGGCGTTTGGATCGGGAGGTACTTTCGATCTCGATAGAGGCAGGATGCAAAAGGGAGTTTTCATCATCAGATTACGATCTGTGATAAAAACTACAGAACGACCCACTTTCCAAAACTGGCATGGAGATATGCAGTATGCAGATGGTCCAAAGAAAATCGGACCTATAACTGCACGTCCTCGAATTAATTGGTAACGGTGTAAAAGTAAAGAGAAGAAAAGCAAACCGCGAAAGAGAGCTTCGGCCCAGAACAGATTACAAAGATAATAAAAAGCAAAAAACAAAAAAGAAGTTTCGATTCTGCTTTATCCAATTCAGCATGAGTGTGTATTCTTAAAAATGTTGCTGCTTGGTAAAGGGATGATGATGATCATGATCGTACAATTTTATAATGATCACCATTCAAAGAAAAATTCCAGCAGAATGTAATACCAAAGTCGTTATTTCTATAATCAGTACAGGTGTAGAAAGTGTTAAAGCGACATTAGTAACAAAAAATAGAACAGTTAGTTTGATCAACCAACAACAGCTCTAGAATATTTCAGTTGACGTTTACATTAATTAGTTGTTAATCATATAAACATACAGTTATTGATCAAAACTAAATTTTCAACTGTACAATGTAGTTTTTAAAATCACTGGAAGTTAAAGGATTGCCCCCTCATCAATAAATTCTACGAAACTTAAATCAGTCTAACTTTGTAACGGTCGCAGAATAGTTATAAAGGTATTGCATCCTCATATTATTGAAGCATAAATTCAAACTGGGTGTGACATTGTGAATATAATTTTACTTCAGCAATATCTCCAATAACGTCAGAGATCGATACCAAACACCTACAATTTTCAGTAGATTCAACATGGAAATGATTCAATAAATTAAAAAAAGGCACTATCAGCATTTATCGTTTGATCTTTTTTACCTCCGGCTGACTTTAAGAGTATGCTATATAGGCAATAATGAAAAGTTTTCTCTGAAACAATTAATCAATTCTCTTTAAATACTTCTAAGTTGGCATATTTTAAAATATGGAATAGTTTGAAAATGCATAAAGATTTGACACATCCAATTGACACCGGTGAAAAAATACTTTTAACGAAAATTAAAACTACAATGTACAATGTATTCGTGTCTTAGGTTCCCCCTTCTGGATATTAAAAATATGTATGTAAGTAAATATAACGTCGTTAGATTAGTTTTAAATAGTAAATAAATGGTTTCAAAAAATGGAAGCAAAATATTCTCATTCTGTGGTTCTCCCAACCTCCTACAATCATGTACACATTCTTAATTCAACATTTTTGAGAACCAACGGGTGGTATGTTCGTATATGAAAAAATAATGTTATTTTATATGTAACAAGGAATGAAAGAGTTAACAGTATTATACTCGTCTCATTCTCCACATTTTTATACATAAAACTATAATGTAGTAGAGAATTACAGACAACATAAAATGTGGGTGAATTGATGAATAGCTTAAATGGTACAACAGTACCATACCCTTCTACTAAAGTATATTACAACAATAATACCAATATTATTTAGGTTATTCAAGTTTACAATAATAAATAGTTGTTGTAACATAATGCACACTGTACATTGGATTGCATGTTCAGAGAAAATGCAACTGAACAATAAAAGTAACTATGGACTGGGTGGAATAAACTGGAATGGAGTTTCTCTTGTTTTCGTTACTAAGAATTTTTATCTACGAGCTTGTCGTAGAATACAAACAATATACTTACTTGATTGAATTTTATTGAATTATTGAAATTGTGGTTTGTATTAAGTGTGTTGTGTGAAGACTCTATACATAGTTATAGTGTTTCACGTGAACGAGAGTCGAGCGCATGGTAAGAAACAACTATAAATCAAAGTCGTCACCCTTTTCATTATGTACTCGTATGTAAATTGGTTTTGCAGAGAAATGGATGGATATTTCACCTAAACCACTCATAGACAAACGTATCATATAAAAATCTATTTTTGATGATCTGGTCAAATTATCACACGAATATAATATTCATTTTGATGATGATAGAAAATGCCTTCAAGGAAAATTAGATTTTCTCTATAATATACGATTTTCTATATTACATGTATGCTCCACAGTATTTTCCGATTGTCCATTTTCTGGTTAGGAAAAGGCAAACACAAATGGTTATGGTGTGTGATGATGAACCTTTTTTTATTTTTAAAGGTTGGTTTATTAATATTATTAGTGTTATTATCATGAGGATGGCATTTATACTAGAAAATAGTTAGATAGTTTTTGATGAAAAATTGATAATGGACGGTTATAAAAATGATCGCATCATGATTATCGAAATATATCCTTTTTGTATTTTATCCTCCCTTAAAGATTTATATTTGATAAAATGTTTAGACGTGTTTGTTTCCCAAATCTAAATTTGTGTAATAACTATGACCAATATTTTATTGGTGTGGATTTTTAATCGAACCACCATTTCGTTCAGCTATATCATATTAGTACAGTCCAACCATAATAGTACAGTCATGTATAAATAATATGGCTGAGTTTAAAAAAGTTGTGTTTTAAATTTAAAAGATACCTCAGGTGGAAATATGAATATCAAATTATCGATTTCTCGTGAATATAACAAAGTTGTGAAAATGAAAAATGAATTTTTCTTTTTGAGAGGAAAAACGAAACAAAATTTATTTTTGCTTGTACATACTTCTTTATATAAATGTATGCTGTGTATGCTGCTTAAGAATAATGAGTTTATACCATGTTATTATGTACTTATAGTGTTTTTCATTATTATTATTATTTTTTGCTTGTTTTCCATATATTTTCTTTAAGAAAAAATAGAAGAACCGTTTTTTCAAGTTTTGTTTTTTATGTTTTTTTTTGTTTTAACAAGTAGAAAAGTGATGAAAACGAAAAATGGTATAACTAATTTTCATCGAAATTTTATATTTTAATGAAGCTTAATGTTGTCTGTTTTCTGCTTTGCTGTACACATAAAAGATTTTTTTATGAATTTTCGGGAGAAAAAATTCACGAATTCACGTTGAAAAATATATGTGTTTTAATGTTTCCGCTGTGAAGACTGTACGTACATACGAGTACATACATACATATTTGTGCTCAATATATCATGTTTTTATCCGTGCACTTAGGACGTTCTATATTTATATTTTACTTACGTACGATGTACCATATACATAATATTATTCAACACTTATGTTTGTGATGAGGGTAATTAGTTAGAAAACTGTAAAAACATATTGTCATATATTTTTCTTAAGCTTTTTTTTTATTACTCTACAAAATAAAATATGGAAAAGTTCAAAAAGTTCTCTGTTTTCATTTTAAACAAACAAAACACTTAAAAACTACTTAAAATTCATTTTCATGACAATTTCCAGATGGAAAAAATAACACAAGGATTTCGCGCAGTAACGCACAAAAAAATACTTTGATGTAAATATAGGCATCTGTGCTGTGTTCTTAGAGAGAATTTATTGTAATTTTAACAAAGCATTATGTTGATGATTAGTTACACAACAGGCAAAACATGTGTAGGTTTGCCCAAAATATCGAAAATTTAATTTTTGCTGTAATGTTTTGTTATTTTGAAGAATATAATAGAACCACGTTTTTGAGAGCTCTCAACTTGATAAGTGCATCATATAATACACTTAGATTAAAGACATGCTATTGTAGACCATCTGAAACTTTATATAGTATTAACAATATTTAGAAGTAATTTAATGATGGGTTTCCAGAATTAGAAAAAACAGATTACATTATAAAAATATATGCTTTCGCCAAAAAAGCTGAATAGCCAAAAACCAAGCTCGGTCCTTCTCGAGATTAGAAATTATTTTAAAACTTATATTTATCCGTGAATAAATATGACAGCACCTCCAGTATGACGACTATCCGTTTTTAATTTTGATATAAAATTCTGAGTCATATACATGTCTTCTGTTCTACATTCACTGAGAAATACAATAGACAATTTATGATGACTAATTTTTTTCTTGTAGCTCTAAAAAATTAGAGGGTAAGATGCGAATATTAGTGTAGAGTAGGTTTTTTCTTTTAAACTGCGATTGGTAATTGGTTTGGGTTTTCAATGTTTCCATCTTCCATAAGTACAATGTTCAAGTGGTGTGGTTAATAACAACCTCTAAATTAAGAAAAATTTAGAGCAAAGCAGTTACCACACCTTGCTGGCTTTAACATTCACTTAACTTGTAGTTCTCTCTACATCGACATGGCAACTGTCAAAATGCGTATTTAACTTCTCAGCTTGCAAATTTTTTGTAAAATATGGGATCAACTTCAAAGATTGTACCGATTTTTTGAGGGTTTTTTCTGCAGAACATGATTTATACCTTGATTTCACCAGTAGTGAGAATGGTTTTGCTGGTTTAGCGCAGATACTATTTCATCACTCATGTTTGAGAACATCCTAAGTCTTAACACCGTTGGTTTAGTATTATCACCGGTAGTTTTATTTCATATCCTTCCTTCCATCTTTTCCGTAACGCTTGTCTTTTGTTTCTCCTTGCCATCGTTAGTTACTCATCAAAATAATCCACCATTCGAAATGTTGCAAAAGCCCGTTACTGTTATACTTTTTGGATCGAGTGACATTATTATCTCTTCAGTTTTTTTATTGAGGTTGTTTTGGTTGTAACATAACTAAATTGGTGGTATTGTTCTTAACTACTGCTGCAAAAGATTGTGGTTGCTCCGTCGGTTTTTTGCATTTCGTCTATATTACTTTTAATTGCTCTCAGCAGTACAATTTTCTGGTAATTCTCCGGGAACAGGGAACTGGAAAACTATTTTACATATAATTTATGTTTAAATTATTTTTTTCTGGCATAGCTACTATGGTAAAAAGTAACTGGTACTTTTTTGGAAACACAATACAATTTGGAATCATTTTCTCTGCCAGTTTCGCTATGGAAATATTTTTCCCAATTTAAAAATAAATTAAACATAAATTATACATAACATCATTCCCCAGTTCAAATTATTTCAATAGCATTAGAAACTTCTCGAGGTTCCATCCGAAATACGATTGACGATGAAACCTAATATTTAGTACGAGTAATGTTGAACTAATAAGTTCACATAAAAATAGTGTGAGGCGAGACCGATGGTAAATTGGCGAAAATGTCTGTTTTTTATAACACCGAAATTTATAAATCAATAAATAAAATTGATTAAATTTTTTGAAATAAGTCATATATAGGGTGCTCTTTATGTTCCAGGTCGATGTTTGTTTTTAATAACTTTTAAATGAAATACAACTTAACATTATGTATAGAATATAATGTCGGTCATCAATCTTTTCTGGTATTCACAATTGAACAATCATTAAAATAAAATGTTTTAATAATTTCAACATGTTGTTGCGGCATTAGATGCTCCATAGTAAATTGTTATCGGCCACTCTACTAGTACTGCTTACGTGTACTATAAATGGGCAATACTGGTATTCTATAGTACTTGATGTCAGCTGTCAAACGCAGTATGTGACATTTGGAAGTGTCAGCAACAAGTACTGTTAACTCCTTGAAAATGTCGAATTTTATTCCAAATAAACATCATTTGCGGGAAGTTTTATTACATATTTTATTGCAAAGAAAGTTTATTTAAGATGAGCACGCTCCACCGAAAACAACATGCAATGAATGGTTTCGACGATTTCAATATGATGATTTTGTCATTAAAGATATGGACCATGTAAAACTACATAAAAATTTGAATATACTGAAGGGTAAACGTTATTTGATGAAGATTCTTCTCAAACACAATCAGAATTAGCTACAGCATTAAATGTTGATCGACCAACCGTTGCAAAACGTTTACAAATAATCGGAATGGTTCAAAAGATAGCAACTGCGTTCCACATGAATTAAAAGAATGAGACCTCGAACGTCGAAAAATCAATTGTGAAATACTGCTTCAAAGACAACATAATAGTTACTCGTAATAAAAAATGGATTGATTATGAGAATCTCAAACACAAAAAATCTTGGGTGAAGTCTGGTCAAGCTGGTCCATCGCAACCAAAACGAGATATGCCTTACAATAAGGTTGCATCTGTATCTGGTGGGATCAAAGAGGTGTGGTATATTATGAACTGCTGGATACAGGTAAAACTATCAATGGCGATATCTACCGACGACAAATAATACGTTTGAAGAAAGTTATAGAACAAAAACGACCAGAATGGGTGAATAGACACAATAAATCAATTTTTCAGCATGATAATGCAAAGCCAGATGTTGCAACGTTGTGAAAAATTATTTAAAAGGGCAAAACTGGGAAGTTCTACCTCACTCGCCGTATTCACCGCTGCTTTAGATTACTATTTATTCCGGTTGATGCAGTCATTTCTTTCTGAACAGTGGTCAGTTTTCGTGCAGAGATCGAAAATTGGCTTATTGATTGGATCGCCTCCAAATACCAGGATTTCTTCAGAAAGGGAATCTGTAAATTGCCTGAAAGATGGGGAAAGTTGTAGCAGACGGAGCATACTTTCAATAAATAATTCTTTCATTGCAAATGGGTTTTATTTTAATAAAAAGAAAATTCACGAAATTCTCTAGTAAATAAAAGAATTTCAATAAGTCCATTAGGAGCCATGCGCTTATAACAAAGAATTTAAAGATATATTTTATTTTATTGGTGTTTTGTAAATTAGAAAAATAATTTTCGAATGTAAACAATTTCAAATAAATTAAATATTACCTCCGACGAAAGGGTCGTCAGTAAATGCCTCCAATTTGCTGATACATTTCCACTTTGATTTTATATGTTTCCTTCGACACTGGAAATATCTGTCTAGGAATATGACAAAAATATTGAAATTAAAATTTTGAAATCGTTTTTATACGGGTTTTGATATTTTCTAGCTAAAGTCGCTTATCAATTCGTAATATCAATATTCTTTAATTACGATTTGCGCCGTCCTCTCACACCATGCCTGCATAAATAGGTGAATAAGCTTTGTATTCAATGACGAATTTATAGATTATAAATTTCTATAACTAATGTATCCATTTTGAAAACTTTGTTGCTCCATTGCAATGGTATGTTGGTGTATTGCTTAAAATGGTCCCTCTTCCCAATTTGATCTATAAAATATTTATATGTATAACACCTGGTTAAAATCTAGAGAAATTTGACCGTCATAAAAATAAAAAATAAATGGGACAAGAAACATTTTCATAAAAAGACCGTATCATTAATCAATGGATTTAGTTGGATATCATCAGACGCACACGTTATTTCGGACCATCTACAATGTTTATAATATATAAGCTAATTATATTTAACGCCACGCCAAATTTAATACCGCGAGGATTAGATTCAAATCTACGAAAAAACCATCGTCGTAATCTCTCTCGAAATATAAAATTTACCATGGTGGCGATTTCCCATAGAAACAATTAGTATTTGGAACGCTCGATATATTTTTTGCTTATTATACCGAAAGAACGAAACATGTACCGTACACCAAAAAATGTACGTTTGTTCCGTAGGTATATACGTACTCGCATATAAAAAAAGCAGGCTGATTGAATATAATATTAAATGAGCCCAATATATTTATTTGTACCGAGCGAGGAGGCAGAGTAGGCAAACATACAACAACAACTATACCAAAAAAATGCAAAACATAAAAATTTATGTGTAATTGAAATTCATAAATCCCATTTAAATATGTACCCATTCCAGAGGACACCCTTAAAAACCATCCCGACAATATCAAATAGTCATTCTGTGAATACATACTGGCTGGTTGGCTTCTACGTACTCGAACTACCGAATTTATCTCGGAATCAAATATTCATAAATATGTACACACAGTACTCACACACATAAAGGGAGAGTAGAATTTTGTACGTACCGTACGTACACAGAAATAATAAAAAAATCCGTTCGTACACCATAAATACTACAATAAAAACGCAGAGGATATTTTTCCAAGTTAGGAAAATTCCGAAAATATAAAAAAGGAAGACAAAAAATTCCCCATTTATTTTTTAATTTTTTGAGAGGATGGAAAAGGATGAATAGTGTGCGGATGTATCGCGGGGGGAGGGATAAAAATGTTCAGTAGTTTTGTTGTATTCTGTGCGATAGGGTTCAAGTGATATCCTCTTTATTTTACTTTCTTTTTGTTTGTTTTTTGTGTGTGTTTTCTCTGCTTTTGGTGCGGTGCAGATTTGGATTGGATGCGAATAGAAGATATTGGGTTGGCTTGGTGTTCAGTTGTTGGAAGAATGGCGTATACTGTTTGCTTTATATTTTTTACCATTTTTTGTATTTTAAATTAATTTTCTTTTCTTCAAAAACCCATATTTATAGAATTACTCGTAAAGTAGTTTTATTGTTTTCCTTTCTTTTGCTCTGGTTAGGTTCGAGCTTTCTCATCCTTCTTTCTGTTGTGTACATACATACATACATATTTAATATATATGGATGTTTAATTAATGATTGTTGAGTTTACATTTCATTACAAACAATGTGGATATGTATACGAATGTATTAATATCCGCACTTGCACACACAAATAAGAATTGGGGGTGTTTTGAATTTAATACGAATTATCTGAAAAATTAACTCTAGAGGTGGATTTTGTGGTGAAAACATTTTTCATGCTTGGTTGAATTCGGTTTTACGTGTAGATGATAATGAAATTTTATCAGTTTTTCAGCGAGTTGAATAATGGGAATATATTATACATAATTATGTTTGTGTAATGTTTTATTTAAAATGGAAATTATAAACAGTTGTTTGCAGGTGAAAACCCCATCAGCTCAGAATCTAACTCCTAACTTGAAAATTGAAATTCACCGAAATAATTCAAAGAGAAAATTCTAATTACTTTAAAAAAACCAAACCGTAGAATTATTAATACATTTTATTTATATACTCGTACATAAACTTTTATAAAGATGTGTTTCGAGTGTAAAGGATGAAAAGTAGTTTAAAATTTCCGGTAAAAGGTAATTTTGTTTACCAGATAATAATTTCGACAATGGGACAGAGACATAATTTTTCTTCACTTCCTTGACAAGCATTATTGTTTCGCAGTATTAAATTGTTTTTCAATGCACTATTAAAAATACACTCTTTCAAAAATTTGTGTCTAAGAATTAAAAGTGAAAATTTAACAATTAAGAAAATTAATTTAATTTCTTTGTCTAAGAAATTCACACCGGTCGTAAAGTGCACACTTTGAATAACTTTCATTTAAATTTATGACAAAGACCTAAACACTCCAAACTTAATTTTGGAAGGGTATAATTTTTGACATTAAAATCATAGATGTAGGTTTGCCCCTTCGGCTTCTGAGATGAATGCTAATATTTTTCAAATAGCACTCGCGGTTGTGTGATATATCATTTGAAAAGAATTTAATTCTGCGTAGAACGAGACAAACAATTCAAATTTAAAAGAGAAAATAATACAATTTTGAAACTAAAACATTGAAAATTACTTCAATTCTCTGTGAAGGGTTCTCTGAGGATTAGCTCTATCTTGCTGAAATCCTATTTCATACTCGATTATAATTTCATCACCTCCAAGTATAGCCGTATATATATTATGGGCACGCAATTTTTACCGACAAAGCATAAAAAAATCAGAAAACTCGAACTTTGAAAGCATATACGTACATTTTTCCTGTCGACAAATGTGTAACTTCACATAAATTGTTTATTCTTATTTTACTGGCGCTACATTCCATGAAGGGATTTGGCCCCCTCTTGATTGAGGTTACATAATAAAATTATTCTCGGGTTAATGGATGATTGATCCGTTCAATCCAGCATGGCTCAGAAGTGCTGAGAGTGACAGATTGCTAGTCGATGAGGCATACTGACATGCCTTAATGGAGGGCTGATCTTGGTTTCCCTCCATTTTATATTTACCTACGAGTATATGTTGTTTAAATAGTAATTTAAGTTCCTTCTATGGCCTTAATAACATTGGAGAATTCAAATTACTTGAACAGTTTTCTTTGGAAAATGTATAAATTTATTAAAATTCTCAACGGCGTTGTGGCAATGACGGTAAATAAAGTCTTAAAGGGTGTGATTTCATTTCGAAACGACTGCTGTACATGTTTTTAGTTAGTGTAGTGATGTACACTCGATTAACGAAGTCTCTTTTGCGAAATTAAAAAAAATAAACTAGTCTCGGTTTACAAAAACAATTTATAATATGCAAATATGCAAATAATTTGAATTAAATACTATTTATTTATTACTAACTCATCTAATTCATTCAGGTATTTATTCTTCCCCGATTTTTGTTAGTTTTTTTTAATTAAGATTTGACCCAAATACTCAAAAATATACTAAAAATTCGGTTAACGAAATTTTGATTTACGTACGTTATCGGGAACGAGTTAATTAGTTAAGCGAGGGTTTGGTGTATTTAAATTTTACCAATTGGATTTGTCTTGTCTCTTGAATTTTTTTGGATTCATTTTAAGTATCGTCAGAGATATCCACGAATCCCTCTTGATACTTTTTAATTCAGTCAATTTAGACATTGTTTCAAATTTTATACCTTCGATCGTAGGGTGTTTAGAGGTTGTTGGATGCATTTATTGATAGCCTAGATAAAGTTCTGACGATAATGAACGATGTTTAGTTAAGAGTATATAAAAACGTTACGACTTAAAATGTTCATAAAGTTGAATAAATTTTCAAATTATATACCCCCAATCCCGAATAGATGTTCTAGCTCTTCTAGTAACTAGTCATTTTTATTTGAACGCCAAACTTTCAAAATTATTTAATAAAGTTAGATTTTTAGACTATGTGTGTAGTTTTGAAAAATAATAAATACTACAGAATCCCTCAGGATAAGGTAAGTGCAGTCCGGCATCCAATAAACTGCCATTATAATTGATCTTTAGTGAAGATAATCTAATTCCCTCTGTAGGAGTCTGCGGGAAAACAAGCCATTATAATTTTTATTTTGTAGCAATGTCTATCAGATAATGACTGTAAGGAGATTTTAAAAATGATCTCCAACAGGGATCCATATATATCTCTAAGAGGGATGCTAAAAATAGTTTTTTTTTTATTATTATCTCTGCAATCTGTTCTCGAACCAAGGCTCTACCAACTCTTCTGCGGTTAGCTTTTTTCCGTCCTTACTTTTACGCCAGTGTGTAGTCAATTCGAGGACGTACGGATATAGGTCCGATTTTGCCACCATCTGCACATTGCATAGCTCCATGCCAGCCTATACTGACATGGAAGATGGGTCGGCCCATGAGTTTTGCACTCCGACAGGGGGTCATAGATGTGTTCCATTTCATCACAGATCGTAATTTGTTGATGAAAATTCCCTTTTGCATCCTGCCCCTATCGGGATTCGAACCCGGTACCTCCCGATCCAAACGCCAAAGCTTTAACCACTGTGCCATTTGGTCGGTAAAATAGTTTAAAAAGGTTTCAATTTCACCACAAGACAAATCCAACTGAAAAAATGTAAGTTTATAGCATACATTTTAGCTATGATTTACACAGTCATTCAAGATAATCTGTTTCTCTTAATCAAATTAGGCGTTCATACAATAACTAACGTAATCTGCGCACAGTTAAATTAATGAAGTGAAGCGAACTTTCGATTTTATTCAGCAGTTTTCTACTTTGTAAAAAATTGACTTTGATGTGAAATTTTTTCACCACGTTCTTCTTATTGCAATATATGTACAACGATATTTGTTCATAGGTAAGGTAAAACTGCAGAGTACGAACGGTAAAAACCGTACTCAATATGGAATTCTCACTAGCAAGTGGTAAATAGTGCCACAAATTTAAAATCCATATGATTTTTAAATTCTACCAACCTTCAAACGATATGTATCAAAATTTCATTACATGAACAACAACAATAAAAAAGAGAATTCCGTGTGTTGATTAAACACAGTTTTTTGTTGGAAAAAATAAAGTTCAAGCGAAGCAGAGGTTTGATAAGTGTTATCCGGACACCACACCAGGAAAATCAACCACCATTCGTACAACCACCGATGATGCACCACGCTCTGGATACCCAAATGAGGCTGCGACTTCCGGGTACGCAAATGAGGCTGTGAAGACCGTAAAATGAAGTTGCGTGAAATAGATGACATTATAAAGATATCTATGGAACGTGTTGGTCATATTTTGCACACGTCACAAGTCGATCGCAGCAATGGCGAAATTGCACGAATTGCACATTGAATTGCTTCCGCAACCATTGCTTCCGCACCACCGAATTCGCCAGATTTGGCCCCTAACGATTATTACTTGTTTGCAGACCTAAAAAAAAGCTCCAGAGATTTGGCTCCAATAAGACGTGATTCACGAAACTGAAGCGTATTTTGAGGACAAAGATAAACCGTTCTACAAAAAAGGCATCTAAATGTTAGAGAGACGTTGGACTAATTGTATCGCTCTAGAAGGCAATTATATTGATGTATAACATGTATTTCCCCCCCAAAAAAATCTGTTCTCTTTGTTAGACCGGGAACTTTTCAGGCGATGTGTTATATTAACATGCTTGTTATAAAGTAGTGTGCAAACCATCAGTTATATTATACCCTTCCAACAGCTCAGCTCACCTTACATAATACTCTTCTACCTTGAAGAAATTAACGTCTTACGCAACTTAAATTTAAATTCTCAAAATAACTTTATTATCTTCGAAATCGAGATATACTTGAATTATTTAGGTGAAGAAGCATAATTTAAAAATTTGATAAAATTGATCGTCTGATGGAGACAAATTTTTTCATCTACTTATTGTATATTAAATCACAAATTCTCCAAAATAAATTAATAAAGTCTCGGTGTAATTTTTAAGATATGCCGGCTAAAGACCAAATACAGAACCATACGCATATAATACACGTGAAGTGTTTCGTTTCCTAAAATAAAATAAAAATATTTCAGGAATTTTTTTAGGAAAACTTCACGCGTGACTGGTGAAATGTGAAGAATTTCCAATTCCTAGGCAATTATGCAAATGTTAATGTAATATTCATTTATTACGTTGCTCGAAAAAAATATTACTTATAAAACATAAAAACGTTACTAATTCTGAAAATTTGATTTGTAATTTTCAAAATCATATAAAATAAAAAAACTTTATGCTCTCGGAATACGGAATTTTGAATATTCTATAGAGAATAATCACGTATCAAGTCAAATTTCCTGGTGTTCCTAAACGCCGGCCATTCTAACGGAAACTTGTTTTGAGTATCACCATCTACTCTAACAAAAGTTAGTAATTTTTTAAAAATTCTTTGGTCCCAGGCACTTACTACCTATAGAGAATAATCGAATATTGAGTTTGCCTGCATTTTTTTGGTGTTGCTAAACATGTATGTGTGCGCATAGTAAATGACTCTCTACAGCCCAAACTGTTCGGAATGCAACTTCATACATAAACGTTTTTCATTTATTGGGAGATCCCAGCGCTTTTCGGATGAAATTGGTACGCCGAAAGTGGCAGACACCAAAGGAGCTTCTAAATTAGTTTTACACCGATTCTGGTCCAGATCAGTTTCTCAAAATTTAAGCGAAAATGACGATTTTTGACAAAAAACTGTTTTAAAAAAAATTCGGGCCTGTACAGCCCAGACGGATTGATTAAATTTTGGTTGAAATCGGTCCACCGGAAGTGACAGCTTTCATAGGAGAAAACCGATTATGAACTAAAGAATTCTAAATTAATTTTACAACAATACCGTTCTAACGGGTGATTTTTTAAGAGCTTGAGAACTTTTTTTTAAAAAAAAACGCATAAAATTTGCAAAATCTCGTCGGTTCTTTATTTGAAACGTTAGATTGGTCCATGACATTTACTTTTTGAAGATAATTTCATTTAAATGTTGACCGCGGCTGCGTCTTAGGTGGTCCATTCGGAAAGTCCAATTTTGGGCAACTTTTTCGAGCATTTCGGCCGGAATAGCCCGAATTTCTTCGGAAATGTTGTCTTCCAAAACTGGAATAGTTGCTGGCTTATTTCTGTAGACTTTAGACTTGACGTAGCCCCACAAAAAATAGTCTAAAGGCGTCAAATCGCATGATCTTGGTGCCCAACTTACCGGGCCATTTCTTGAGATGAATTGTTCTCCGAAGTTTTCCCTCAAAATGGCCATAGAATCGCGAGCTGTGTGGCATGTAGCGCCATCTTGTTGAAACCACATGTCAACTAAGTTCAGTTCTTCCATTTTTGGCAACAAAAATTTTGTTAGCATCGAACGATAGCGATCGCCATTCACCGTAACGTTGCGTCCAACAGCATCTTTGAAAAAATACGGTCCAATGATTCCACCAGCGTACAAACCACACCAAACAGTGCATTTTTCGGGATGCATGGGCAGTTCTTGAACGGCTTCTGGTTGCTCTTCACTCCAAATGCGGCAATTTTGCTTATTTACGTAGCCATTCAACCAGAAATGAGCCTCACCGCTGAACAAAATTTGTCGATAAAAAAGCGGATTTTCTGCCAACTTTTCTAGGGCCCATTCACTGAAAATTCGACGTTGTGGCAGATCGTTCGGCTTCAGTTCTTGCAGGAGCTGTATTTTATACGGTTTTACACCAAGATCTTTGCGTAAAATCTTCCATGTCGTCGAATAACACAAACCCAATTGCTGCGAACGGCGACGAATCGACATTTCACGGTCTTCAGCAACACTCTCAGAAACAGACGCAATATTCTCTTCTGTACGCACTGTACGCATTCGTGTGGTTGGTTTAATGTCCAATAAAGTAAACTGAGTGCGAAACTTGGTCACAATCGCATTAATTGTTTGCTCACTTGGTCGATTATGTAGACCATAAATCGGACGTAAATCGCGAAACACTTTTCGAACCGAACACTGATTTTTGTAATATAATTCAATTATTTGCAAGCGTTGCTCGTTAGTAAGTCTATTCATTATGAAATGTCAAAGCATACTGAGCATCTTTCTCTTTGACACCTTGTCTGAAATCCCGCGTGATCTGTCAAATACTAATGCATGAAAATCCTAACCACAAAAAAATCACCCTTTAGATCCGCTTTCCAAAATTTAAGCGGTAATGACGATTTTTTTTACAAAAAACCGTTTTTCACCAAAATTTCGACCGCTGTACAGCCCAGATGGGCTGATTGTTCGAGATGAAACTACATACCTAAATTTTTTCAACAAATTGGTAGATCTCAATTAATTTTGACCATAATTGGTCTACCTAAAATGATAGCTTCCATAGAAGCTTTTCGTTTTTCCATCGGAAGTGACGGCTTCAATTGGAGCTTTTATGATTTTGCATGTATTTTGAAAGTATATCATTTACGAGGAAAATAGTTACGAACTAACATATTCTAAAATACCGGTTCAGATCAGTTTTCCAAAATATAAGCGGAAATAGCGTTTTTTGTCACGAAAAAATTTTTCAGTAAAAATTTGGCCCCTGTACAGCCGGATACGAAATGATTGATCGGGATGAAACTTAATACTTAAGCATTTTCCATAAATCGGAAGTTCCAGTGATATTTTTCTTAAATACAACTTTTTCATTTCATAAGAAATTTATTATTTATTCCATTGAATATTACTATGGAAAGCTGCTATTTACATGCGATAAAATGTGTTAAATTATTGTATGGAAATGTATATGGAATAAACCCGACTTTCCCATAAAATTTCACCATTATCATATTGGAATGATTTTTTGTCTTTTTAGTTCGGATTCACACCCACACCGAAATTTTTGTGAGACTTTTCTTTGACGAGTAGTATGGATTTCCGTGTATTTTCGATGGTTCTTTCCGTAGAAAAAGTGTGGGTTTTGCCCGCGAATTTAAACGGAAGGTTGTTGGCATTACATATTGGGATGGTTGTTTTTGTAATTGTTTAATTTCTTAATATAATTTTATTTTTATTTATTTGGTTGTTTTATTTTACTTTATTTGTTGGGACTGATGTGTCTGAAATTTGGTTCGAATCTTGATGAAAATGAGTTTAAAACAGTTAGAAGCCATTTCTTTATGTATAACATGATGATTATAATTTCTGCTTAAAGGGGAAAAGCATATATACAGGGTGGCTGAGACCAAATGTTACTGACTTCACTCTGCTGTCATTTGTGTGGTTGTCATTTTCGCGCGTCAATTTTTTGACAGATTGAAGTTTGGTTAGTTGTTTACATGTGGTCAACAAATAATTGTTCTAAATTAATATCTTCATAAAAAAATCTTAATGGAATTCCAACGTAATAGTGTAATTGCACTGTATTTGGGTGGAAATTCACAAACAGCAATAGTTCGTCAGCTCCAGCATTTGAATGTGAATAAAATGTTTGTGTATCGAACCATAACTCGATACAACAAAACTGGTAGCATCGCTAAACGCAACAGAGGCGGTCCTAAAAAGACAGCAACATCAAAAGAAATGATACGAAATGTGAAGAAATGAATACAACGAAATCCTCGTCAAAGTGCCAATCAATTAGCCGCACGTCTACATGTTTCACGATACAGCATTCAAACCATATTGAAAAATGAACTACACTTGAAGCCTTATAAGATACAAAAAGTTCAAGATCTTACGGAGGCACAAAAAAAGTTAGGCTTGAAAGCACGAGCATTGAAGGCCTTGGCCGAACGTAATGAGATTCCAAAAATTGTCTTTTCTGATGAGAAAATTTTCACCATTCAACAGTATGTGAATAAACAAAATGATCGTGCCTGGTTAGAGCACAAGTCCAACGATAATTTGGACACAAGAGTTGCCATGCGCAAGCAATCACCAGCTTATGTTATCCAAACCATAAGCTGCAGTGACTGCAGATGGACGCACTCCTCTGGTTTTCATCGAACATGGAACCAAGGTAAACCAAGAAGTGTACCACCAAAAGATCCTAAACGATGCTTTGCTACCTTGAGCACGTAAACACTTTGGTACGAACCGTTAGACATTCCAACAGGACTCGGCACCAACACACAAAGCTCGAGCGACACAGCAATTTTTACAAAATTGCGTTCCGCGGCTGATTTCGTCGAAAGAATGGCCACCATATTCACCAGACTTGAATCCCATGGATTTCTCCATATGGTCCATTTTGGAGAGTAAGGTGTCCTGATCAAACAATCAGAGCCAAAGGAGGTCATATCGAGCAGTAACATGTTTTTCATAAAATGTAATATGTTTTCAACATATTCCACGAAATTTCAATAAAAATAATAAAAATTAAAAAAATTACTGCGTTTTCATTTGGTAACACTTGGTCTCAGCCACCCTGTAGAAGCAAATTAATTCAAACCATTTTTTCAATTAACCATAAAATTCTTTAATGTTTGTCGAACCATTTATTAGAATATTTCGACATTGTGTAATATATTTTCTGGGTTTCGAAATTCCCATTAAAATATTTGCAATACAAAATACAGCTTTAACCATAGAAATCCCAAAGAAATGGCCCCTTAAGTTAGACATAAGGAAAATCTTATTTCAAAACTCTTCTAAAAATTTTTAAATAACGCCGAAAACACGAAAATTATGATGAAGGTAGAATTTTTTCGCCTAGGAGAATTTGATCTAAAAGTTAGGTTGAATTTTTAATTTTTCCTTATTAACCAACAAACCTAATTATCTTTCTTATTCACAATCCCATCTCGAGTAAACGTTATACTAAATTCGAAACTTGATACGTGTAGCTGATTATGCAGTAAGACGTTTAAATCAAATTAATTTGATGATTTTTGATATCAAATTAATTAAAAGTGTAGCTACACAAATTAACAAAAAAGTGTAGCGTACACAACAAACATTTTTAAAAGTGTATGAAAATAATCTATATTTAACATACAATTAATTTATAAGAAAAACATCGTAAACTAATAATCAGTTAATAATATCTAAATAAAACCAAACAAAAAAATATACTGATATGCAAATATTAATGTTTTCAAAGATTTATATATTTACTAATAAAGTTTAAACATATAATTAACAGTTCATCCTAGAATTTCCGCAATTTAGCCACTACTATTATCGAATAGTGGGCATTCGAAACTATTTAAATTAGTATAGCCCGTAAATATAAAAAGGGTAGCCCGTAAATATAAAAGGGACTGCAGTCTTCTGACGAAACCCTTTATTTATGTACGGGCTATACTAATTTGAATATGTTCGAATGTCTACTATTCGGTAATAGTATACTGGCTATGTTGCGGAAACTCTAGGATGGACTGTTAATTATGTGTTTAAACTCAATTTTTAAATATATAAATCTTTGAAAACATTAATATTTGCATATCAGTATATTTTTTTGTTTGGTTTTATTTAGATATTATTAACTGATTATTAGTTTACGATGTTTTTCTTATAAATTAATTGTATGTTAAATATAGATTATTTTCATACACTTTTAAAAATGTTTGTTGTGTACGCTACACTTTTTTGTTAATTTGTGTAGCTACACTTTTAATTAACTGCTCTCATAATTTAGTGATAGCACAATAATCTTCCCATTTATTATAAAGTTTTGTTTTAATTTCGGAGCTGTGGAAAATTTATCTTCCTCAAATTATGTGTGTTTGTGGCGTTTTCACATCTTGTATAAATGCATCATTTAAATTAACTAAAATTGGCTCGCACCTGATAAACCAACTCTTTATGAAATTTTCGATCATAAGTAGTCACAGAAAACAACAAAATATAGTTTTGGGGTTTTTAGTTTTTTCACGAGTCAGTTAAAATATGAATAATAAAAATCTTAATTGCTGATATGTGTGAGATAAAATAGTTATTAATTTATATAAAATTTGTGAATATATAATAGTAAAAAATAAAATAATATTAAAATAAATATTAAAATCTAATTATAGTGCCTTCTAATTTATAACTTTCAAACGAATATTGGTGATGCTTTTCAAACCCCTCAAAACCCATACCATACACAACTAAAACTGGTGACCCCGAGCAAGAACGAATTGGGACACATAACGCTTCCAATATATCGGCCATATAATCAAATCGGCCGCTTTCAACATCGTCGGCCGCAACACTTCCATTTTTCTATTTTTGCCCTTGTGGAGACACTCTAAATCAGACTTAAATTTAATCAGACTGGCCCTCTTCCCTCAAAAATAAAGATTCAATCTGTCTATTTAAAAACCTCCACTGTGCTAACGTATTCCACAACACGTTGCAACACGACGGTTGTGTTTTTAGTATAAATACATATTCGACCAAATAAAGTGTCAATATTCTTTCGGCAACCAGAAGCAAAAGAATTCAAATTGTTGTCAAATGTAGTAAAAATTAAATAAGAGCAGCTTTCAAAAAAATCTTTGTTACTCTTAATAAATGTCATCTCGATACACATTTTTGTTGTATGTAAAAATTGAACTTAGATAAAATATGTCGAGTATGACAAGTATTGTTTTACAGCTTTTCAATATACATACATACATGTATATATATGCACAGGAAGAAAATGTAATAAAAAGTACCAAACAAAAATGTTTTAATAGTTGTCACATAAAATTGGATGACAATGTCAAAAGTACAAGGGAAAAAAGCAGAAGCAAAAGCATGGAAAAAATTACAAAACAGTTCTATACCACTCTACTCTAACATCACCAACAATAACAGCAACAGTAACGACATCAGAGAGCGGTTCAATTCAGCAAAAGCTTTTAAGTATTAGATATACGTAGGTATGTATAACAATTATAATCTCAAAGACATGTTAATATCACGGATAAATAGTCATGTCAACTGGGATATTTTGTGATGCTGCTGTTGAATTGTTGGTTACTCAATGTGGCGGTGTTTATATGATGGGGATTCTATATATATATATATATATGTATATATAAATCGTGACCAGGAGATGAATTGGAAACAACAAATGAATATGTATACCAAAAATATTTTGTTTTTAGAATTTCTATCTTCAATCTGAAATATTTTGTTGTATTATGTATGTGTTCATCCCCATTTAATGTATAAAGCAGAGCACCATACACAGGAGTACGTTTTGTCGATGAAATATTGGGTGGACGTGCGACAGTTTTCTCTTTTATTTTTATTATTGGCATGTACACGGCCAAAAACAACAAGTTAATATTGATTTTTTTATTACCAATGCTACAGAATTTTTTCTAGGAAAGTAAACATACAAACGTATACGGCACACAATAAAAAGTATATACCGCTGAAGAGCGCAGGAGGTTGAGTATTTGTGTGTGAGCTATTTTTATTATAAATAACACTGTTGATAGCTTGATTTGATTTTTTTTGTACTACTTTGTGAAAATGGTTTTCAAGAGATTTTGGTTGGTTTTGATAAAAATGAAAACCTGAAAATATCTATTCTGTAAACAAAATGTATTGTTAAAAACTAATTACCAGGATGAAATTGCGATACAATTACTAATTTGTGTTTGTGTTTTGTTCTATTTAGTTAGTTGATTTACTTGATAAGCTAAATAATACACCATAAAAATTGTACAGATGATATTTAAAATTATGAATTAAATCTAACCACGTTTTATATTAATTGATTGCATTGATTGAAGTACTGGAGACATGTACCTCTAATGAGAGGGAAGGATAGGAAAGGTGATTAATTCTTTAAATGGTGAAACGACCCGGTTTTAGATACCTATTGATCGTACGGCACAAGACAACACAGGTTTAATCCCCTAGAAGAAAGGATACAGGTTACAAAGTGTATTGATTTTCATTATTTGCTTCTTTAAATCAACAACTTACTTAGAAAAAAACAATTATTATTTCGTAAGTATCTGGAGGTTTCCTGAAATTTAATGTTAAATTAATACTTTTCAACTTCCTAAAAAATATAAAAATTTATTAATTTAAGCTTTCCCAAACTACTGAAATGAAATAAAACTAGCTTATGATACTGAGAGTTGCAAAAATATTTATTTTGTAGTTTCCATTCATACAGAACAAGCTAACTAATAAAATGACTATTGACATTCTACCATGAATAGACTTACGCGAGAACAACTACAAATTAAGGAATCTTTTTTCAAAAATCAGTGTTCATTGAAAAATTGTTTTCGTGCTCTTCGACCATTTTGTGGTGTTCATAATCGTCCAACTGAACGCACTATTCGCGAAACAATTAATACATTTCGAACCACCTTTTCATTATTGGATATTCATCGACCGACTAGAGTGCGTACAAGTCGATTATGGGGAGGTGTCATCATCGGACCGTGTTACTTTAAAAATGCGGAAGGACAACGTGTAAACATTAATAGCGCAAACTACAGAGCAATGATCAATGAATTTTTATTCCCAAAATGTGTAGCCGACTTGTAGTTTCAACAAGATGGTGCAACGTGCCACACAGCAGGCCAAACCATCGATTTATTGAAAGAAAATTTTAATGGGAACACCATGTCAAGAAACAGACCCTTGAATTGACCTCCAAGATCTTGTGATATAACACCGTTAGATCACTTTTTATGGGGTATCTGAAATCACTTGTTTATATCGATAAACCGATATTAAATTGATTTTAATGCGTTTTATTTTAATGCGTAGAATTATTATCGTATAGTTAAATCCGCACATACTACAAACCAACGAGACGTTCCCAGAATCGCAATTCAAGCGTCAACAAAAAAGCTAAACACATCATAAACACGATTGGTAATCCGTTTGGAACACTTGCAGTTTTTCACAATAATACAATTAGTATGTACAATGTGACATATTTTCACAGAATGCTGCATACGCAACTTCAAGAGAAAATTACAAGTTATAAATTTAAGTAAGCTCATAATTGTGCTTTAAAGTGGAAGCCGCACAGGTGAAAGTTTAGTTCAAGTGAAATGAATATGTACAAACAAATTTAAATGTATTGAATACAGTGCTTGAGATAGATAAAAGCTATCTTAAGTGATTCCATCATAATTTATTTCAAATTGTTTATTTGTTTTGGTCCAAGGGAATTGGGGATCACGCCGTCCACACTACAACTTAATATATAACTGAATTTCTTAGTCTACAAACCACGAGCAATAGCAAACCCATGCAAGACAAATCAGACTTTAAAAGTCCGTATATGATAAAGATATAAAGTAATTTATTAATCGATACAATTACTAGTGTATGATTAACTCACACTCACCTCTCTTCCCACTCCCTGCTAAATATCCTAATATAGGTGTTGCATTAGAGGCAAAACCAAACGGGATTGGCTTATTTTTAGAACGACAAGTGATCATTCGGCGTACAACACGTTCATTGTGATTCTCTAGAGAGTTCGGCGATATTATTGAAGATTAGGATTTGAGAACAAGCATTTCGAGCAACCAGAATACACTAATATATTGAGGAATGACATACAGTCAGATCAAAATAACTATCCTTCATTTAGAGTCGAAGGACGGTACATTTTTACCAGGTTGGACCCAAAACAATTTTCCGAATTACCGATAAGTCTGATAATTCGGAAGATTTTTTTGGGTCCAACCTGATAAAAATGTACCGTCCTTCGACTCTAAATGAAGTCTGGAAATTGGGGATTCTTCTCAACTGATCCATTTGTAAAACTATCAAGTTACGCACCAGCAAATGCGGCTGCAAATGGGTAATATTTTTATAGTTAAATGACCGTTTGGGCTATATCCACGATCATCTAAATGAAACGACCATAACATTGATTGTTAGATCACCTTACGAAATTCGTAGTACTTAGAACGCTAACAGAAGGAACAATCCAACAAATTACTCCATTTGGGTATATGGCGGCCGGAAATAATACATTCGGAGAATGGCACGCAGTTTAAAGTATTAGAATTTAAGGCACTGCTAAACGAATACGAACGAGGCATTTATTTTATTATTTGCACAATGAGAGTTTATATTACAGAAAAACACACTAATTGCGATTCGTAAAATATTCGATCGGTAAAAGGGTTTTGTGAAAACGCACTCCCAGAGCAACGTGACAATAAAATTCTGCTCAAAATTTGCAGCACAATTTGTGAGCGGAGTAATGTTAAAACAAATTGGGAATGTTATGTATGTGATCTGACCACAGATGAAACGAACAAAACCATAGGAAATTTTCATTCGAAAGTTATTCGAACATAACTTAGTCAGTAAACTTAGCCTCGTAACTAGCTAATGAAGAATTTCGCACGTGAATTATTTGAATTGTTTTCAAATTCATCTTCAGTGGTGTTGGAAGATGAGCCTGCACTGTTACAGGTGACAATATTCCTAAAGAGGAGTTTTACCTACTAAACTTTGTTTACATTTTTTTTAGTATTAAAATATTGTTTTATGGTTAGGTGCAGACCTCTGGGGGTTCCTCAATAATACAATTTCGTATACGATTAATTTGTTTGTTTTGATGATGTTCGTTGAACTTGATTTGTCTGGTACGTTTATGTACTATTTATAGGTGTACGTATACACATTTTGTATTTTACTTCCACACTGCAGTTGCGTTTGCCCAGTATGAGAAAGTGCATTATCGTGGTGCAAAAACCAAGAGTTGTCGACCCATAATTCCGGCCTCTTTTTACGAATAGCTTCGCGCAAACGACGCATAACACTTAAATAGTATTCCTTGTTGACAGTTTGGCCGGTCGGAAGGAATTCGGAGTGCACCACACCTCGATAACCGAAGAAAACTGTCAACATCACCTTGATTTTTGACTTGCTTTCCCTTTGACTTCTTGCTTGTACCTTTGGCACGATATTTGGCCAAATGATCGTCTGTTTCCGAGTCGTAAGCATAGATCCAAGACTCATCGCCAGTTATAATACGTTTCATGACATCCCGGTAGTCGGAAAGCATTGTTTCAAAGACGTCAACGCGACGCTGTTTTTCCAAAAAATTGAGTGATTTTGAACCAATGATCTTTTAAAATGGTTTTCACTGATCCTTCCGATATCTCAACGATGCCAGTAAGGTCTCTGACTGTTAATCGTCGATTCTCGAGCACCAATTTCTTGATTTTATTAACGTGTTGATCATCAGTTGATGTTGATGGCCGTCCTAGGCCCGACCCTCTTTGCAAGGCATTTTGCAACATTCTGAACGTTTCGGCACCACAAAATTGATTCCGCACACAAAATTTAATGAAACTTCTTTGTTGAATAATTTCACTCATTGTAAAAATCGCCGAATGCACTTTTTGTACTTTAGAAAGACAAGCGTATACTAAACACTAATGATTATTTTGATGTGACATTTGACACAGATGTCACTGACAGTCATACCAACATAGAAAAAAAATATTTCGACGAATGGTTTTCCGCGCGAAATTTAAATTAAAAAGTCTTACTACTTTTTGCCCACAGTAGTACATATAAAAATGTCGGAGTTTTAAACGATATTATATCAATTATCAGACATATGTTCATTCTTTAAAGCCTAGTGAATTGTGTGTTTAGCTTTACTAACTGTGCAATATTGCATGTTTGTACACAAGTCAAAATAGGATTAGGATAGTGTGGAGAAAATGATAGATTTACCAACGTAAGTTTCCTTTGAATTAATTTGCACCACTTAATTGGTAACATTTACTTTTCTTGACTTTTTCTTAAATGTACATCAATCTACAATAACTAGAGTTGATACCGTGCGGCCGAGTTTAAATACCTAACTGCGTGTTGCATACTAAAAACGAGGCCTCAGCTAGAAAATTTTAGATCGTGGTGGCTAATTTAACCGACTAGGTAATCGAAGAATCATTTTGAAGGGATTACGGGTATGAGGTCAAAGATAACTTGGGTGGACTTGTGCCTGTCTTTCTATCTTTTTGTTTTTTGTTATTTGCAAATACATCAACACGCAAATATTGTACGGCCATAGATAAATCCGACGACAGTGAACCCCCATGCTTCTTTAAGCTAAAACAACATTTTAAATTAATTTTTTCAATTTTGGGATAGTCTAGAAAAGCACTACTTTTAATTCACGTTTTTGCCTTTCCAAAATGATTTAAAATTGGCCCAATTTTTCATATAAAAATGAACATTTTTAATTCAGTTTTGACGACCATTTCTAATTCACTCGGTTTAATACACGAAGACTAATTTCGATGATGTTGTTGTAGTTAAATATATTTTGATTCAGGTATTTCGGCAAATTATATTATTTATTTAAAATTCTCTGAAAATACAAACTATCCTTAAATAATCTCAGAAAATATTTTTTCTGTTGAAATTCGCATATTTAAATTTCGCTGAATGATGATCAATGTTAACGGGCATTTTTTTGAACAATTACTATATAAACAATTTAAAAGTCATCCTCAGGTTACCCAGGATCTATTTACGAAAACGACTGATTAAGCCTTAACCAGCGAACACATATTAGCTTTTAGTTGTACGCTATTTGGACCATTCTGGTAAGTGGTACGAGCACGAAAAGTAGGGAGCCGGTCCTCCACTAGTGTTATAGAACTATAAAATGGTAGTAGTTCTAACAGAAATGGCCCCAACAGCGTACAACTTAATCTCTTACGTCTCCGCTGGTTGAGACATAATATATTTGACAAACATCGATAAATAACAGTCGCCACATGATGCCATTATCTTATAAGCTGTCGTCTCTGTAAGTTTTGTTAATTATATTATTTAATTTTTAAATTATTTTAAAAATAAAATTGAAAGTAAACTATTTATACACCAACTACACTTCGCTGAGATTAAAGCAGCCGGAGTAAAAGACGAGTATCTCTCGTCTATAAAACATAAAAAAACATTAAAAAATCTTCAAGTTACTTCTCTATAATCCAAAACTTTTAAATAGTATGTCGATTACTAGATCTATAAAATACTCATATATGTAAATACTAAAATTGCAGGTACATTTAAGATTTGAAATTAATTTACCACAATGCTTTCTTAATTTTACCTTAAACTATTATTGAGCGAAATGTAAAGAATATCTCCCTCTTCTATATTTAGAAAACACTTGTTATAGTCGAAACGATAATTGGCGCAAACTAGTTACTTTCAAAAAATTTATATGGCAGCCCCTGGCCCCTGAGGTCCGATCACTTCTATATTTTAACAGAAAGTGTTTTCATCAAAAATACACATGTGTGCAAAGTTTAAATAAAATTGGGTTGTAGGAAGTGGATCAAAAACTGAAATAACAAGATTTGGTAGGCCACCGTGAATTTCGAAAAATCGAATTTAAACCCTAGTGTTAATACCATATCTCTATTTTAACAACAATTTCAGATTTTGTTCGAGTGCTAAGAGTATTTCTAAACTTTTTAATTTATGCACAAGATGTATGAAACAAAATAATTTAAAAGTGGTTGTTAACAAACCGTGAATAAACCGTAACAATTACCAGATAATTATTAAATCCAAGGGGTACCTATTTTTCCAAAAAAAAAAACTTTATCCGCAGATGCAAAATCAGTTTCCCTGTGTATTATAGTTTTTCATTTCCTTGGTCGGAGCAGAAATAAAAATTTACAAAAGAAACGAATAAAAACTTTGGATGTTTTTGTTAAAAGCTGACTGACTATATGTACCAGTTTGTATTATAAACAGGGGAGAGAACTTCCAAAAAGTAAAGCAAACAAAAAAGGAACTTTTTTAATTAATTTATAAACTCATCTGGAAATACATGAAAAAAAGTTTAACTTAAAAATCTTCAACTGTGTGTCTTATATAAAATACTGTACTAAAATTTTCTGTATTTGTATGAGGTTAAGTTTGGCAACAACAATTTGTGGGAAACAATTTCCATATAATTTTTCCATCTTAATCCCAGTTTTATTGTTATTATGATGAAAATTTTTATTACGTCATCTTGAATATTTCTTAAAAACTTTAATATTTTACCAGCTCGTGTAAGTGTATTTGCTTGTATACACACGTACATGTGTGTTTGCAAGAATATTCACATTACTACACTCAGTCAGGTAGAATTACATGTCGACGTAAGTCATATAAGTTTTAGATTCTTTGGAAAAGATACCCACACACTCATTTATATATCGCATCGTATGCCAATAAATTTACGATAGTCGTCTAACACAATCATTTCATCGTTTTGATTATCATTTCACGCCATCGTTTTATATATTTTGATTATGATACTTACACGTCTATATACGTTTGTATTTTGTTTAATGTCATGTGCTTTTTCCCGAAGTTTTTTGGTTTTGGTGGTTTGGAAGGTGGCATTGTGTTTAATAGTGTGTGTGTGGTGTGAAAAACCTGTTAAGTGTCAAAAAATTTAGATGTTTTTTTATTTGTGTTTCCGTTTTAATTTTAACCAACCAACCACCAACCAACCAAGCAAGCAAAAATTAAAATTATGTTAGAATTTCGTGTTTCTAATCTCAATGGTGAAATCTTGGTTATGTGTGTGCGGTATGTGCGGGCGCGCGCTCATTGGAATGAGAATCATAAGAAGATATTGTACGTACGTTATATTTATGTATGATGATTGTAAACTTCTTGTGTGCATACAAGTACACAACGCGTTTCTCCAAAGTGCATTACACACTTTCGAGTAGCTCTTTCAAAAAATCTAGAAAAATGTTCTTCAAAATATAATTTAGAAAAATTCAAACCAGTAGTTTTCAAATAGTAAGTATATTGATGTAAAATCTAAGCCCATTTTAAGTGCATAACATCCCCTTGAAACGAATGAAAATGCACTATGAAAAGCGTCTACATTCAGATCACCTTTCGTGTACCGTACTAATACCATTTTTATCAAATTTTGAGTATAAATGCAGGCGTAACAATCGCCTTTTAATTCAAAAACAATTCTCGAAACATTTTCCTTTTTATTATTCATTAGGGGCAGAAATAATAACCCTTTTCTCATATTCTTGTCAGAGGATGCTTTTATTTATATTTGTTTTATTTGTTTCTTATGTCACCTCATTAAGAAAGGTGAACCCAAATACACAGAACTCATTGAACTTGTACGCAATGGACATTTAAACAATTCATCGTATAGTTGAGATTTTATATTTTTAATAAAAAGTAAAGAAAAAATTAACAAAATTATGTATATTCGTCTTACCCCAAAGAGTCGTTAGTTGTTGTCGAACAGAGAGTGTATTCTGTGTCAACAAACAAAACAAGAAAATCCAATTTTCCTTTTTTTTATTATTTTAAATTCCAGGAAAATAAAAAATACACGAAGCAAAATCCATAAATTATTCCAAAGTAAAGTTAAAACTTTTCTATTTTTATTTTATTTCCACTTTACAGATATATTATTTTATATTATTTTTTTAACACACACACACACACACACATTCACACAGAAATATATACTTTTTTATATAAAGAAAAAAGAAAACTTTTCCAATTTTCTTTTGATTTTTTTTTACTTGCAATAAAATCACTTTAAATTTGAACACACAACTTTTTCAACACTTCACCGCCACAAGAAATTTTTATGCTACACACTTTCACTTTGCGGCTACACTGTGTAAACTGCACACTTTTTTACTTGATACCATCAAATAAATCACAAACAAATAAATTTTTACAAATAAATTAAGATTTAAAGCGCCACGGATTTCAGTATAATTAAAAGTAATAAACACAACAAATTAGGGATTTCTTTAATACTATGTATTAGAAACACAGAGTCACGCGACCGAAAGTCAGTATATGACTGAAAAGGAAAATTAAGGAAATTTCTTATTTTCTCCACGTAACGATTTTGCGCTAGAAAAGGACGTACACATGAAATATGGCTGCCTCATATTATGGCAACGGAGAAATATTTGAAGTATATATATTGTAGAATGTATATACCATCTGACACATTTATGTAGTATTAGGGTATATTTTTATAATACGCTTCGATACTTGTTACGGTTTAAACGTAAGCTATGCTTTACCAAAATAGTTTTAGTTAATTTTTAATTATTTCGATTACAATTTTTTAAAAGCCTGTAAGTATACATTTTTTCTTCTTTATTAATTACAACTGAGACTGCTCATCTAGCAATATATCTTTCAAATTTACAAGTTTTACATTTCTTAAATAATTCTGATTTGTTGGGGTGAAATCTAATGGTTAGTCCCAAAATTAATCAAACCTATTTAAAATATAATTTTAATTTGGTATGTTTACTAGGTCAAGTGGCCTCGCTCTTTGAAGTCCTCTTTCAACGACAGGGTTATCAAACACTTACTCGTACGGCACAAGACAACACAATTCTAATCTGCTAGAAGGAAGGATAATGGTTTTATAGGTTTAATGATATTGGTATTCAACAGATGCTCTTAACTCTTAACAGATGCTCTTCACTCTGTGCATTGGGGTAAAAACTACTCCAGACTTACAAAAACGTAAATAAAAAACTAATTACTAAACATTTTTGAAAATCCATTTAGATATACCTTCTTCAATTAGATTTACACCAGATATAAAAACCGAGTTATAATCTATTGATTTTATTGCATTTTTGTATCGTTAGAGTGAAACTAAACGCATTTCTGTCTACTGGGGTCAAAAATTACCCCATACATTACTGTATAAAAATCAGTACAAAACAACGCGAAAAACTAAAACTTTACTGATACCGACTTTTCGGCTATCGAATTTTTATATTATAGTGAATATAGTGGATAGTAATAAAATAAATCATTTTTTGGTTTATGCATCATTCAATAATTGTAGGTTATTCCTGTATTGATAAGTTTTATACTCCTCTATTCTATTAATTTGTTCGCCTTTTTTCCTTCTGTGTAGTATTTCTAAATTGCTGTCATATCCTGTGTAAGTGTACTGTTGATGATTCAGATGCGCATTTGGACTGTGTTATGGTTTTCCCCACATCTTTTACATGTTCTTTCGAAAGTTCCAAACTTTCACATTTTAAAAGAAAAGCAAGGATTATCATCGGCCTCATTGGCTGACAATCTAAATCCACCACTAATGTGTTTGAAATGCGTTTTTCCAGAAACATTAGTAATTATTATTGTATGTGAGACAAACAGATAAGCCAAAGATTATTACTATAAATTACATCTACAGCTGAAGCAACATGCCTCATGTGCCAGCAACATGCAGGCAACTATACGCCCTTTCTATAGAGCCGTCATGTCTCTGGCGAGAACGCAACAACTTTTACGATTCCTCCGGTTTGATAATCATCGCACTAGTAAAGACCGGCTGAAAGAGGACAAATTGGCAGCCTTTAAAGATATTTGGAACATGTTTCTAGATAGTTTAAGACAAGCATGTAAGCCATCAGCTAATCTCACAATTGACGTGCGACTAGTTGTAACACGAGGTCGATGTAATTTCCGACAATATATTTGCAGTAAGGGAAATGCGGTATAAAAATATTCAGGGTATGTGACTCAGAAAGCGCTTATCTTCTGAAAGGAGGAATACATGTAGGACATCACCCGAGTGAAGTGATAGTTTCATACTTTTTCTGTTAGCTTGGCGCACCGTTTGGCTTTGCCGTATCTAAACAAAAGTAGAAATATCACAATGCAAAACTTCTTTACAAGTTGCCAGCTAGCAGGAAAAATGATGGAGAAAAAACATCGATTATTGGAACCATAAAACCAAATAAACCTGATCTGCCTGCGCAATTTCCAAAAATCGATGAAATTAAAAAAGAGATATTGGATCATCACTTTTCTGTTTTGATGGAAACATGACATTAGTTAGCTATATTCCCAAAGCGGCAAAAACGTATTATTACTATCTACGCCTACGTTAGACAACAACACCACCATCAATAAAACCGCTGGTAAACCGAACATCATAATCGATTATAAACAAACTAAAGGCGGTGTGTACTTTTGATAAATCGGTTAAAACATATAGTTGCCTGCAAGCGAAAACTTAAAAAATGGCCAATGGTACTATTCTTCAACATGTTAGATGCGGAGGGTTTTGCCGCGTATAATTGGCATAAATTAGTAAACCAGCATCTCTATGACTCATCGGTTTCTTCAGAACGAAAAGAATTTCTCAAGAAATTGACATTGCAGGGCCTTGAAAAAAGCGTACAAATCGCAATGAGTCAAATAGGATACAATGCTGTAGAATTGAGATTAGCACCAACCGCTCAAAACCAACAAACTAAAAGTCGTAAAACACAAAGATGCAATTTATGTCCACGGTGTGTAAACGTGAAAACATACGTAACTTGCCACTTCTGCGATAAACCAGCATGCAAAAGGCATCATCAAACCGTGTGTGACGATTGCATTAATTTAGAAGTAGTTGATGATAAAATTTTGAACAACATGAAGAAGTAGATGCCTCTTCTTTTTAATAATTTTAACAATCAAAATTTAATGAATTAAATGATAAGTATCTTTTGTTACTTACAGATAATGTTTCATTTTACTATGTACAGAGAGAAGGTTAAATCAGCATACTTAAGAAAGAAATACTATTATTTCACATGCGTCTGTAGATTTTCTGAAATTGAATTCTAATTTAATACTTTGCGACTTCCTACATTATACAATTTTATAATTTAATATATCCCGAGCTAATTAAATTAAATTAAAAAAATGCCGATGGTAATAAAAGTTCCAAAAATATTTCCTATGTAAATAGTTCCAATTCACATAGGTCGTGGTACTCATAAGTTTATAAATTAAATGAATCAAATTAATAGATATAAAACTATTTATATTTTCTAGGAATTAGATTGCAGTGGTGTCAATAAATGTTAATGGCTTGCGGAGTATTAATTAATCTTATTTAAATAACCTCTGGTTTCAGGAACTCACTTGGTGTTGAGAATATTATTTCAGTAACTATGCTACCTATGCTGCGGGCCAATAGTCGGGTAAAAGTCAATTTTAAGTAAATTTTTCGGTAAATTCAGTTATTTTTCGAAAAACCTATTCAATTTTTACCATAGTAAACGATTTACTCGGCTATTGGCCCGCAGCCTTAGTTATACAAATAATATTCTCAACACCAAGTGTATTGGTATATGTGTATATTCCCTGAAACTAGAAGTTATTTAAACATGATTAATTATTACTCCAATGGTTTATACAATTTAATGATTTCGCCGCAAACTAGCTCCTAGTAAATATAAATAATTTAGGATGCGGGCCGATAGTCTAATTATGATTAAGCAAAATAGCAATTGTGAGCAATCTGTAATATGATAACTTAGGCTGCGTGCCATACATAAGGTAAAAGTCAATTTTCAGTTTAATTTTTCGATAAATTCAATTATTTTTCAAAACCTCTATCGCAAACTGATCGAAAAATCTGTCCTAAAACCTTTTTTTATAGTTAGTAGTAAACGATTTACCTTAAGTTGGCAGACAACCTTAATAATAAATAATTGCTCAAGGTCTCTAGATCTTAATACTCAATAGTAGATTATTCAACTAGTGCTATTAATAATGTGAGAGGTTGGTATATGGACTTTTTACCAACCGAGGACATTATTACCCATTAGTAACACAAGCCGGATACTTTATTTTATATCATTCTCGACTTTAATGGCACTTTATCAACAAATAAAACATTTTAACTCTCAATATAAACGCAACTTTTTTCTGACATTTTCCGTACGTCTAACTGACCTTTGCATTTATTGTTTAATTGTCACTATTGTAAATGAATAAGATTTTGTGTGAGTCAGAAATCCCATTTTGTAAATCCCACGGTTTTCCTATTTTATCGAGTAGTGTTTGATTGTGCAATTTTGTGCGTCTAACGGTAAAATTTGTGCATAATGTATTTTGGGAGATGTGGGATTTCCAGAAATTCCATAGATCCGTTTAATCATTAGGGCATATGTTTTGCTTTAGTTTAATTGTGCAAAACTGTGATGCCAAAATCAATTTAGTTCTCCTCCAGAATTGGTCAGGATTTCTCCTAGAACGGCTTTACCTGCTTATTTACATGCGTAAGGTACAAAATCTGTTAAAGTAGATCAACTATGTAAGAAAAAGTCGTAGTTTTCTAGCCACAATATTTAGATTAGATGTGTATAACCTGATAAGACCAGGATTCACTGGTGGCATACTCCATATGAGCCAGAATTGGGAAAGACAACCCTTAATTCAACCCTACATTTAAAACTTAAATTTTTGAAATATACTTAATGAATGGTTTTTGAAAATCGCACATTTTATTAATGAAATCACTTAATCAGCCCGAATCACCAGTAGGAAACCCCCATTTCAACGCTAATTTCGAAAGACCAATTCCGAAACATTTTGTATGGGTGATTTCTGGAAATTCCAGCTTTTATTAATGAAATCACTTAAACTAGTTGAAATGGACATTCATGATAAAATTTCATGATTGTGTCTACTCCCTATCAGCCAGAATCCCACATACAACATATGCTCTAATGATTAAACGGATTGGACGTGATTATCACACCAGAAACCCCACATTATCTCCCAAAATATATTATGCACAAATTTTACCGTTAGACGCACAAAATTGCACAACCAAACCACTACTCCATAAAATAAGAAAACCATGGGATTTCCAATATGGGATTTCTGGTGTGACTCACACTAAGTTTTTCATAATTGTGAATCAAAATGGCTGCTTCTAACATTGAAATGGATGATCAGGATTATTTATACAACCAAGACAATACATTTGGAAGCAGATAATGAAAATAATGCCGAAAAATAGTTCGTGGGATGCAATTTAATAATTGCAGTTAACGCTGAACTTCATTTTCAATAAATAAATCAAATTGCAATATTACATGCAATTGTTTGATTCATATAAAATTTTCAATTCCAAATTGGGAGTACTCCCTTTGGAAATCGACGAAAACTTTAAAACGATCTAAACTACAAATCCCAACAATTAAAAATGAAGATGGTGCAACGCAAAAAGCTTCGTTGTTTGCAACCCACCTCGAAAACACATTCTAGCCTCTACCTAGACAAACTGCAGAGGCAATCATACCACCAGTATATAAAATGGATAACTGCAATATATCTCCTGTCACATTACAAGAATTGAAAGGGGAAATCAATCTTAACCTAAATGCAAGGAGATCTCCAGGATATGACTTAATTACAGGACAAATAGTAAAAGCTCTTCCTGAAAATGGACTACGTAAACTACTCCAAATAATTAACGCAGTGTTCAGGCTTAAACACGTTCCAAATCAATGGTAAGTAGCAGAAGTAATTTAAAGTACCTAAACTCAACAAACCACTAAATAATAGCTCCCAATAATTTCAAAATTATTCGAGAAACTACTCCTAAAGAGACTCAAACCAATAATAGTAGAAAGAAATCTTATTCCTCCACATCAATTTGGCTTCAGAGAAAACCATTTAACAATAGAACAAGTACACCGAATTACAAACATAATTGAAGATGTACTTGAAAATAAGAAAGTATGTTCAAGCGTCTTCTTGGATGAAGCACAGGCCTTACAGAGTATGGGCATAAAGACAGTTTTATGAAACTCTAAAATCTTACATATCTAACCGAGTTAAATTAGATGACGAATACTCAGAAATTAAGAAAATATCTGCAGGAGTACTACAAGGTAGCGTTCTGGAACCAACTTTATATGCTCTATACACCTCGGACCTGCCAACTATAGAGGAGACTAACATAGCGACGTTTGTGGATGATACGGCCATCTTAGTTAATATCATAGAACAATCTACAAGCAGATTGGAAAGAGCTACTAATATTGTCAGTACCTGGACCGAGAGATGGCGAATAAAACTTAATGAAACAAAATCTGTCCACGTAAATTTTACCAACAAGAAGGTCAACTGAATACCAGTAGAATTCGGCAAACACGGCAAAATATCTAGGCATGACCCTAGACATGAAACTAAACTGGAAAGAGCATTTGAAAAAGAAAAAGAAGAGTTAAACATAGGAAGAGATTCTGAGCTAACTCTACATAATAAATTGCTACTTTATCGGCAAATCCTTAGACCTGTGTGGACTTACGGTATTGTACAAATAAAACCAATGTCAATATCATCCAGTCATTCCAAAGCAAAGTCCTACGTGGAATAGTTAATGCACCGTGGTACATAAGAAATGACAACCTCTATAGAGATCTGAAAATGCATTTCGTCAGTGAAGAAATTAGCAAATATGCGAGAAAACACATACAACGTATTTGTCTACAGCAAAATGCCGCACAAAATGAATAAAATAATTTTTTTTTATTAATTTTAAATATTATAATAAGTGTTCGAAGTGTCTACCAAAATACATAATCGGCATTGCCGTATAAAATTTTGCTTAATCTGTCGAAACGCACGTTCGTTACTTTTAATAATATTCGATGCTTGGATTATACGTTGTCGCATCTCCTGATCGGTCTGGTTTACTCTTTCATAAACCAGCTCTTTATAATAACCACACAGAAAAAAGTCTAAAGGATTTAGATCAGGAGACCGCGGTGGCCATGCAATGGACCCTCCCCTTCTAATGCAGCGGCTTGGATAATTTTCGTTCAAGTGTTGTCTCACTACGTGTGTTTAGTGAGGAAAAGCTCCATCATGCTGAAGCCACATATTTCCACGTATTTGTAGAGAAACGTCATCAAGTATTTCATCCAAGTTATTTTGTAGAAAACTTATATAACTTAGAGAGCCAACCAATTTTACGTCGATTATTCCCGCACGCAAGTTCACTCCAAATTGGTGATGAAACCAGCTGCGCCGCACTTTTTTAGATTTATGCGGACCCAATAGTGCGCATTATGGATATTGAATATCCCCTCCCTTTTAAAACTACTTTCGTCACTCCATAAAATGTTGTTAAAAACAGCGAATTTTCGTGGCATCGACACATCGTTCCTTGACAAAATTTCAGTCCTGTTTCATGATCAGCAGGTAGAAGGTCTTGTATACGTTGCACATGGTAAGGGTGTAACTGATTTCTTTTTAAAATACGATGCAACGTGGCACTCCCTAACGTCTTGATACACAACGAACGCTTATAGATGGGTCGTCTGTCACCATTCCAATTACTCTATCTTCGTCTATATCAAGTTGACCGGCTATTTCAATTTTTGAGCACATTTTCGATGGTATGCGGCATTATGTCTTCAATGGCAATGCGAATATAGTTCTTGAGAGCGTCAATCGTTGCTGGTTTATCGGCGTAACACTTATCTTTGACGGTGCCCCAAAGATAATTGTCCAACGGCGTCAAATCACAGCTCCGACGCGGCCAATTCACATCAGTATTTAGACTGATAATTCGATCTTCGAAGACAGTGCGCAAAATATCAATTGAAACGTGTACTGTGTGTCATGGAGCGCCATCTTGTTGAAACCAAATGTTGCCTATGTCCTCCTCTTCAAGTGCCTACAAAAAATCATTTATCATGGCGCGGTAGCGCTCACCATTGACAGTAACGGCGGCTCCTTGCTCATTTTCAAAGAAAAATGGCCCAATGATGCCACCGGACCAAAATCCGCACCAAACAGTAACTCGTTGAGGATGCATCGGCTTCTCTACGATCACGTGCAGGTTCTCCGTGCCCCAATTGCGACTATTCTGCTTGTTTACATAGCCGCCAAGATGGATATGCGCCTCATCCGAAAAGTTGATTTTTTTGCCAAAATCGGCATCTTGTTCAAGTCGATCGCAAACCCACTCAGCGAACCGAATACACAACCATTTTCGTTCAGCGGAAGGATAAAACTAACTTTCAGTCAAATCAGAAGTGACATAACCCTTACCATTCACAAAAAAACCGCTAGTTAAAAAAAACATTTTATTTGGCCCACCTGTAACGAATTGTCTTTAGACAAATCAAAATCTCGTTACTACTTTCAACCTATCTAAACCGTCCGATACAATTGTATACATATTTGCAGTGTTAATCATGACCTGCACAATATTCCTTAAATTTTTCTAAATGTATACAAATTGTTTATGTTACTCAAATAACATAATAAACGTATCTACCTGAATAAACCATTTTTATATGAGTTTACCCAGTGTTGTTCGTAAATATTGCTTATAAGTAAGTACACTGCACTCAATTTCCCACGTTTGCAGTAAATATAATTGTAATGTCGTTCAACTAGTAATCGCATGTAAATTTCTGATTTTTGGCACATGTTGCCTAATCAGCGAAATATATGTATGCGATACTGGTGAATTTCGAAACTTCGATTTTTTATGTTCCAACACATGCCGCTTAATAATCAAATAAATATTTTTTTGATGATTAACGGAAATGGAGGGGGGCTATTTAGAGGTGATTTCAATCATTTAAATAGTCTGATTTTTTTTTGAATTGGGAATTGGAATTTGGAAGGCAGACGGTGGCGGTTGGCAGTGTATAAATTTTTTTTTTGGATATATATATATAAATTGATATCGAAGAAGAATAAAGAAGGTTGAAGAAAAATCTGTTTCTTTACTTTATTTTTTTTTTTTTGGGATTTTTTTATTGGAATCACGTGGTGAGTAAAAAATAATCAATTTTTTTTTATTCACAGAAAAAAAAACCTCGGAACAGGAACTAACATACAACCGGTCCAGGCTGTACTAGTTAACAAGGAATCTCATGTGGCGTTTTTCGCCGGAAATTCCCGCTGTTGGCTAGTATAGTAACAAGGTGCATGGGCAAGCACCTTTTCTAATTACTAACCCGCGGCCTCGCGCCGTTATTTAACAAAAATTTTATTTTTTTTTGATTGATCGGACACCTTGCCAATAATAATGTGGTAAAGGCCGAAAAATCAGCGGATCTTGTGTGGTTTACGTCAAAAAAGTGGGCCATCTGCTAGTGATGGTACTCACGCTCCACCCTCCTTAACTCCCTCGCGATTGAGCGAGACGTCTTTCTCCCTACATTCACATGATAGCGGTAAACTAGGCCTTATTCACACCTCCATCCCCACGACCATACATACCTCTACCCTTTGAGCTACGGGCTAATGCCGCTTGGAGGTAATGTGAATAGGGATATTATTTGTGAAACTGGTTGCCCACAGCAAACTGTTTCACACCCTGTATGTGTGGAACTACTAACATGACTTACAAAATGTTTTTCTTTTTATACAATAAATTTTGTTTAATTCGGGCTACTATATTTGCTTAAAAAAATTGTTATACTTTAGTTTACCATTGTGTTCATCATTTTGTTTTATTTCTCACAAAGCATCGATTTTAGAAATCGAAATTTTGTTAAGTGCATTTTTTAAGAAACATGACTTACTTTGTGAAAAAATTGATAAAAAACATTCGGTTGTGACTAGCTCGGTGTGTGATACCATTTTAAAATCTGCATTAGTTTCGCATATTTTTCTAATAACCGGTCAACTTTCTGTAGTACATTGTTTTCCCGCTGGCGTCACTTAAACATTAACAACAAATTTTTGAGGAACAAAAACACTTTACATAACCATTGCTTTTATTTGACAGAAGAAAATTTAGATTATAACAATGATTTTGTTGGAAAGGCACACTCTTCTAGATTTTATTTTAAACAAATTAAACAAAAGAACTCTTGGTTTTTTATAATTAATTTTTTGGTGGGTGTGCATGCGATTTCACTAAAAACACTAAAAGTGGAATAACTTTTGCACCATCAACAATTCGAAAAAAATTTACTTGGCTGTTTTTGTTGGAAATGAGCTCCGCAATCACCCTGCTTCATTTGATCGTCCCATTCTGCTTCTCGTGTAGTTTAATCAGAAAATACAATATATTCTCAATGCATCTGTGTATTCTTATCTATGCGTAGAGGTAGTTTTGAAAAAAAACTACTAGATATACATTTCTAATACGAAAATAAAACGGTATCCGACCATATCATCGTAAACGTATGATCGTAGACCAAATCATCGTAAATATTTAACTGTATGGCCACATGATCTTATAAGCACTTAATCGTAAGTCCAGTTAATAATAAGACCAGTTAACCGTAAGGCCAGATCGGAAATAGGTAAGCAAGCAAGTAAACATGTACATCGATATCTATTTCCTAGGTGCCGTATTCCATTTTTAAGTCCCTATGAAGATTGTCGTTCCTAATAATTCTACAATCCACTTTATTTTAGAAGTGTCGTATCATTTGAACATTGGTCTTCTTGGCATAACCCCAAAGTTGGATAGCATAGGTTCTTAATGATTTTAGAAAGTTGACATGTACTGATTTTCATTTAATCATATGCGCCAAATTTTAATCCAGTTACTCACTGTGTGTAGCAGTTCATTTTGAAGATTGCTTGTTGATTCCGATATATACATATTTTCAAACTGCGAGGATTGTTCTATAGGAATACTGTATTGAAATACGTTACTTTGTGGCTTGTCGTATACCTGTCTTTTAGTTCAGAGTACTCATTTTAAAATTCTACTCGAGGGTGTCGATTTGTATTGTATAATTTAAGAATTTGGTAAGATTGTTTAGGCAGGTCTCGATTCAGTTTAAATCCAAGCCCGCGATGCCAAACTTTGTCGAAAGCTTGTTCTATTAGACATATAAGAAAACATCGCAGGATATCTTCTTATTTTCATCTTGTTATGAACTTGTCTAACAGTAAAATGGTTTTCTTTAAACCCAAATTGGTGTGGTCGAATTAAACATCTTTCTGCTATTATAGGTTTCAATCTCTTGAGCTGCAGTTTTGACTGGAAGTAGTGATATCGGCCAGTAAAATTGTTTATCGTTTGCCAGTTTTCCTGGCCGAAGTATCAAAATTTCATCAGCGACCTTCCATAAACGTGGAACATATTTCAGTCTGAAGGCTGCATTCATTATTTCAACTAATTTGCACAAACTTTTCTCGGGAATGGCTTTCATAATTTGGCCAGTAATTCTGTCATAACCTGAAGCTTTTCTGGCACTTAAATTATTATTTATTTCCCTTGCCATATGCCTTATATTAAGATCATCTATTTTGTCTACCGCTGTTGTATGTCCATGTTCTATTTGTCTCGGTACCTCGTTCAAAAGTCTTTTTCAAATGGCCAATAAAGACAGGCTTTCTGCTTGTCACTTTTCCGGAGAAGACTTTTCAAAAAGAATCAAAATGCTTGTGCCACCTATCAAAAACGATGACTGGATCGGTCATCGTTTTTGATAGGTGGCACAAGCATTTTGATTCTTTTTAAGAAGTTGTGTGTCCCATTTAAATTGCATAACAATTGAATTCTTCGAGTAGGTGTTAAAACTTATCACAAAATTTCTCTGAAATACAGATTTCAAATCCTGTGTGTTTCCGCATTCCAAATAGTACACAAACTCATCAGACTAGGTCATGTGCGTACAAAATAATACCAAACAAAACTACCCCGTATTATAAATCAGCTTAAATCCCATGTTAGCGCCACGTGAAATTAAAACCTATCGCCTAATTTTCCTCGTTATGTGTTGTTGAACAAAAAAAAAATAAAAAAATATTTGTGTTGATAAATTTAACGATGTCAACAACAATTGAAACCCTTTTATATTAAAAATGTATAAAATAATGCTCGGCGATACGGCCACCCGCTGTTGCCTCACCCCTCGTTTCGAATATGAAAATCATTAATTTTCCACATTTTTTTTTTGTGTTTTTTTTATTATTTCTTTTTGGAAAAATTAAGTCACGAAATCAATCAATTTTTGATGATTTTTTATTTTCCATTTCAATAAATTTTCTCTTCCGTTTAAATTTTCTTTTTTTGTTGTTTGTTTCTTCTTCATATATACGATACGATACGATAATATGATGGTTGGTGATGGAAAAATATGAAAATTAGATTTGTATGTGGCAACGAGGTGGTACGGGGTAAGAAAGTGGTGGCGATATGGTGTGGATTTTAAAATTCAAATCTCATTTTCTTAAGAAAATTATTACGATTAAGGATAATTTTCATCTCTGTACATATCTAACATACATTTATATAATATTCTAATATAGAGCTGGGTGTTTAGGGACCTAAAATTGCTTTTAGCTGATTATTGTATACATAACGAGTAACGACGACAAAAACAATCGTATTTATGAAGAATGAGTTTATAGCAGGATTGATGTCTTGTGTTTATTTGGAATGATGCGATGCGAAGTCAAAAATTATGTTAATTCTTGATTAATTTGATAAGCCTTTTTCACTCGTTTCACTTTGATTTTTGGGGTGGTCTCGAAACAGAAAAAATTAAATTGGAACACAAGTATAGTGAGTAACAAATCGCGTAGTCGTCTAACATAAAAATAACACTGTTGTTATTGTTCAGAATTAATTGTGACCAATTAATGGAATAATTAGAATATTTTTGTTCGTCGTTGTTTTTCACCATTGTTTACGTTTCGCACAAGTAGAAATTGTATATGCGGTGGTGTGTGCACAGAGGATGGCAAATAAATGACAGGAAAATTAAAGATAAACTTTTTGCCTTAAATGATGTGTAAAAGGAAAATTACGTATAAAAAGGATTATGAACTGAATTTATATAGGGAGGGGGGGGGTATACTCAGTTAAGGTTGGAGTGCTATTTTCATGAATATTTTCTAAAGGGTAATTTGTATACAGTTTAATTAAAGATTATATTACTAGTTTATGCTGTACGTTATACATGTGTAAGTATCACGAAGTATTCGACATTCCTTTGGATATGTACATACGTAAGTTGAGGATGTATACGCGGAATGGAAGCCCAAATTTATATTTTATTCCATTTTATCATAAATCATTTTATTATTGCATCTTATATTTGATCTACAACCAATAAATTTATGTGTATAATTTATTAAGTTGAGTATTATAAAGGTTTGGTTCAGTACCAATGCAAATAGTAGAATTCGTTTTTCCGTTTGGCTTGGAAAAATGAAAACTAATAAATCATTAATTTGTTTATATTAGGGCATAGTAATAGACGAAGATAATAATTACTATTCATGCCTTATATACGATTATTGCTATGTTGTAAATTGGATCATTAATTCGTTAAATTAAAAAATATACGACGTTTAGAAGAATGTGAAATTTAGGAACATCAACTAATGACCTTGATCTAGCCCGGCTAGTAGTTTTCTAATTTGTAAATTTTCAAGGGTTTAGTGATTAATTCTTGTTGTTGTGGTATGAATTACAATACCTGTAATGATGTGGTCCAACCGTCATATACAATTTTATTTCTATTTTTATTTCCAGTATAATTAAAACATTACATCGATTAATCGATTTATCTGGGCCGGAATGTCTTTAAAACTGTGTTTACCTTAAACGAAAAATGGACGGAAATGAATCAGTAATTGAAGCTCTCTAATCTGATATCGACGAAAATTAAATTTGGTGCATATGGTAAATTTCAAAAAACATCTCGTACACTTTATTTCATAATTTTATAATTTCAGTGAAATGAGTCCTAACATGTTTGTTTAGCAATTTCTCTGTTTGGGTCGTTCTTTAGTAGTACGTCCTCGATTTGGCTACCGCGTGAGGCAGGACCTGTCACGAGCCACGAAAGAGTTGAAAGTGCTTCGGCCTCAGAACACACTGCAAAGATGAAAAACAAACAACCAAACATTTATCTACAAATTTTGGAATTTTAATCCAAAAAAAATTGAAAAAAAAAAATATTAACGTAATGTGAACAATCGTTTGCTAGCTAGGTTAAATTGAAAATGATTTGCAAATCCATTTATTTTATTATGTAAATACTTTTCTTGGTTCCTTATTTATGAAGTTATACTGGATTATACTTGTAATTTTGAATTTTTATAGTGATGCAGAAAATGTTTTTTCTAAAGAACACTTTTCTTAGCTTAGGTTGAACCTATATCCGATCTCAATAGTGTTGTACTCATCGGATTGAGATAGGCTCAATGGCTCAATCAATGAGATTCGTCAAAGTGTAAGCTCTCTAAATACCAGTTCTTATTGTTATCTTAAACCCACAAAGTACTACTGGTGGCAGCGCAATGCTGTCCGCAGCGGAGTACTAGTATCGGAAGATTAACACGCAACTAACACGTCAACCTCATTAGCTTTAGAAGATATATATCCTATGCTCGAGATTTGTGTGTATGCATAGATGGAAAGCATACTCTCCTTGAACATCCCGAAGCCTTGGTATTAGTTTAACCCATTAGGGAGCAGCTGCACTGCTCGGAGGGTAACATAGCCTCCGATATTGTTAGATTTATGAATAATCAGGTCGGCTGTGGTGAGCCGGGTCTCTCCAGATCAACTGAAATTAAAATATAATTTTAATATTAGAATTTATATTTTAAGAAATAAAGATAAATCTAATAAATTGGTGACTTGTATTGTAAAAATGCAGTGTTGGTGAAGACGGTGAATTTTTATATATTTGTGCGATTCGGTCACATAGGGTGTCCCATAGGATCTGCCATTTTCTATCAACCAAACACGTTGAGGCTACAATCTTACACATGTTTGTTGGTTTTGTTAGATTTCACTTTAAGCATGTTTATGATGTTTAAACATACTCCCGGCCTTGACAGAATGGCAAAGTGATCAAGTTAACAATGATGAATTCAACGGTTTTGGTTGTTCAACTACGTTTGGCAATTTCTTCGTACGCCTTATGATGTAAATGAAGACTAGGATAAGTATGGCTGCAATACTTCCATAATATACAATATATTGATGCACGTGATATTGAGTGACTTTAATAGATGGTAATATCTCCCTTGCCCTTAGTTGGATGATGGCTACCTGTACGGTATCCCACTCCAGGGTATGGTCTCTTTTTAATCCAAGACCTTACAGTGATGTTAATTGCTAGTAAGACAGAATTATTTAGGGTACTAACTGACGTGTGGAATCCGGCTCGATTTCTTGATATTTGATAAGACACCGTGATTCTAGTTTTAAAATTGCAGTCCCCTTGATTTGGATCGTAGTCGTAGTTGTTCCGCACATGACATCCATCCTACTTCTTCCATGAAGTAAATCCAGGAATGTGACTCATGTAATTTTACTCATTGTAAAGGAGTTTTTGTCCTTTGTATTTTGCAGAATGAGAGGTTCGATGAACGTTCTAGTATGCTTAGTTCGCACTCGTATTTGTTTTCACTGTGTACATGGTATATTGATTTGCACACAAATATTCATGTTCGTCAAAATTCTGGCATTTATTGAATTCTGCTTCAGTCATTGGGTAGAATTTGTCCTTATGGTCATTAATTGCTAGATACTCTGTTAATGGTTTGATGTAAATATACTCATCTCCATTTCTTGTTGGCAATGGAAAAACACTTGATACCTTTGCTCATTGAGAAGTGCAATCCTTAATTCAATTAGTAAATTTGACTTTGCGGCCATAAACTTAAACATGTTAACGATTCCATTATCCATCTTACCTCCAGGAATGGCTAATGATCTTGGACTATTTAGATGTATCAGGTTCAATTGTTGGCAAGTTGGTCCTTGGGTAGAATGAGCGGATTTATCTTTCCTTGATGTGTGTCAACAACAATGTTTAGTAGTTCCCTTTGAATATTTTGATAATTAATTAGATCCAAGGCAGTACTTAACGCGAGTATGGTGAATAATTGTGTCGCCTTTAGTGTGTCTACTTCTGTAAGTAACACGTTTGCTGCCTTTGTTAAGTTGTGCAGTCCATTTGAGAAGGTTGCCATTTGTGAATGTATGCTTGAAATTTCCTTTTTGTATATGTTTAATATTGATTCAGCTATAGATGTTTGTTCCTTTAGTAAGGTCAATAAGTGCCTTTCATTTTCTTATACACTTTGTATTTTAGGCTCCTATTTGTTTGCCCATTCTTCATCTAATACGCCAAAGAGATCGTGAGCTAATATGCAAACAAAACTGACAAATGCACGTCTTCTTCTTGAACCGGATAATTTCTTATTAGTTTTCAAGATGTTATTTGCATCATCGATGTGCCCCAAATGGTCTATCAGATATACCACTGTATGTTGACAGAGGTGGGCATCATAATTGTGTTAAGTATCGTTCATTGTTTGTTAATTGCTGCAACTCTATCCAATAATTTTCCAACTTAAAATGAACAACAATCTTCCATTCCTCCTGGGCTAAAGCTGTAACTGCGATGTTTTCGAAGTAGATACCGGGTGTATTTTGGGACTGGTGTTATAAGGAACCGATTCTATTTGACTGGTCTGAGGTGTTGAGAACGCAGTCACCATTCCTATGCACATTAGGTAGATGGTCAACATGCTCAGAGGCTGCTTAACAAACTTTGCTGATTTTCCAAGGTTGGTAGTTAGCTTTTCTGGTTGTGTATTTGGGTGGTGTTCAGTGCTGGTAGGTTTGTCAAAATTGAGATTGTCATCTATGGGCAAAATGCATATTTTTTGGATTGCTATTTTAGGAAGTTATTTCCCTTACCACGAACCGTTACCACTCGGATCTATCCGTCTGTACCCGGATGTAGTTGCTCAATTTTGCCTAGAGTCCACTGAGATGGCGGTAGATTCGGATCTTTGATTATAACGATGATCCCAATTTCTATATTTGGCCTTTCTTCGTTCCATTTTAATCTACGTTGTATAAATATTCATACGACCGTATTCTCCAGAAGTATTGTACCATCTTCTGAGTTAACTTCCAACGATTGCTTAAGGTCCAGACTCCTTCACTAATATCTTGATCAGGTGCAGCGATTAATGATTCCCCAATAATAAAATGTCCGGGGGCTAAGATGAATGTGTCTTCGATGTCTGAAAACACGAACACAGTGGTCTAGAATTAAAACATGCTTCTATTTGGCTTAACACTGTTGACATTTCTTCGAATCTCCGTACGGTTTCACCTAAAACTCTTTTTAGGTAGTATTTAGCTGATTTTAATGCTGCCTCCCATAATCCACCGAAGTTGGGACGACTAAGAGGTTTATCCAAAAAACAATAATTTTGCCTCAACGAATCATTCCAGGTATATCAAGCAGCAAAAGCGGATCAGTAGCACTCAGAATATGAGTGGATCCTCTACAATGTATATGCTCTCAATAATTTTTCTCTGAACCTTAAATTTTCTGGTTATGGGTTTAAATTCTAATATCTCTTTTATTTTACGAGTGGTTGATCTGTGACTAAATTCCAGTAATTTATTTAACAGAACGAATTCTTATTCTCTCAATCTTGGTCGGTTTACAAAAATAAGATAGGTTTGTAAACCATAAGCTAATTCACATGTACTATACCAATTTAGACAGGTTTAATTTTGAGGTTAAATAAGTCCATTAAAAAGCATAATTTCAAATTACCTCACGGGTGAAATTATCTGCAGTCAAAATGATATTGGAAGATGAGGTTACTGATGAATATTGATCTCGAACAAGGATGGTATATTTTTCAGGATTTATTTCCAAACCTGCATTTTTTAATACACTTAAAGTTGTAAGATCTCGAATGATCAGAAAGATATCACCGGCATTGCCAAGAAAAAGTTAAAGCTATCCATATCTGTCCACTTTGATCTAACCTTAATTGAGGAAATTGAATCAGATCGGGGTCTATAAAACTTCGTCCAAGATAAATAGAAACCTGCAGTTTGCTGTTGTTGTTATTTTATATTGAATTGGATGAATGCAGTTTAGTTTATTGCCGTCATAAAAAGCAACAAAGTTAATTTTCTATTTTGATGACCCATAAAATTTTATGAGCGGTATATTGATCGTACATGGCACATAAATTGAGTATTCCAGCAGCATACATCTAGGCGAGGTTACATGTGGATGAGACAAAAGTTGTTATCAAATCATCATGGAGTTGGATGTAGGTATCGTTGTCAAATTTGGAAAACGGTTTTCAGATATAAATGATTTTCATTGCCGACAGCTTAATAACGTCCTAAATTTTTGGAAAATTTGGGGGAACGTCACAAATTTTGTTGTATGTAAAACTTACCGTCCAAACAGCACAGTGGTTAAAGCTATGGCATTTGAATCGGAAGGTACCGAGTTCGAATCTCGATAGGGGCAGGATGCAAAACGAATTTTCATCAACAGATTACGATCTGTGATGAAATAGAACGCATATATAACCCCTGTCTGGCATGGAGTTATGCAATATGCAGATGGTGATAATATCGGTCCTATAAGCGAACGTCCTCGATTTGACAGACGACTGCATAAGGTAAGAACATGAAAAGCAAACCGCGAAAGAGTTGGGAGTGCTTAGGCCTCAGAACAGATTGCAGAGATTAAATAATAATTAAAAAAATGTAAAAATATATTTTAGAAAATCAAATAGAATTTAGTTCCGTTTTAGTCATGTAAAAGCATTTATGCAAGATTCTTAGTAATTTTTGATTATTTAATTATAAACGAATGTGAATAAATTTTTACTCACATTTCACATCGTGAAAAATCTGAACATGTTGGCTTACTGTGTAAAAAAACGTTTGCAAACCGTACGTTTAATTAAAGCTATAAGTTGTTTTGACCGCTGGGCGTTTCTTTTTTGAAGTTTACTATATGTGTGATCCGGATTGGCAGCCGGTTGAGGCCTTTGTGGAGTGCTGTATGGTATTAAGATACAACAAAAAGCATAAAATAGGTTGAAAGCCGAGCGAGAACTGAACGAGTGTAGAGAATAGTGACTATTATGCAGTGCGCGTGATGGAGTTGTCTGTAAATGATCGAACCAACAGTTTGGTACACATTGTGTACGAAAAACTCATTAGACTTACTCCGAAAATTATTTAAATTTTTGTTCTTTCAAATTCTTTGTTTTTCGGAATTTAAAATGAAACTGGCACGTGGAAACTCAAATCAAAGAAGACAGCTGAAAGCAACTTATGATACTGTTACGAATTTATTATGTAAAATTCGGTTTAATTAATAACTAGTGAAACTTCAGGTGACTGAATCTAAACTTTGGTATATGAACCTATTGTCCATTACAGGTGAGCAAATATAATGCTTTTGATGCAATTCCACAACTCGTAATCATATAACCATCATATGCAACATAAATTACTTGCAGATTGATGGCGAACTCAGTATTCAGCACCCAACACATTATTGAATAATTCGAGCAACACAATTGTTCAAATGATCGTTTAAAGAAGATCATTTAATTAACTTTGACGACTTATTTTGCACTTTAACTCGACTTTTTCAGTTTTTCGGTTTCGGTCTTGGAATATCTTTTATCGAAATCGGGCGAAGCCGTATTTTGTTTTTCTTTCTAACTCGAGTTTAATGCTCATTTTTAAATTGTGGTCTGTTTTCTGCTAGCTTGTTTTAGGTAACCCTATTTTATCAAAAACGAATGGTAGTGTCAAAGTTTTTGGTGGGAAGTTTAATTAGACCATTACCAGTCTTTCAGAAATGTAAATAAAAAATAATATAAAAAATTAATTCTGCGAATAACTGTTTGAGCAAACATGAAATGTAGAGTTTTGTAATACAGATTTTTGGTGTGGATTATTTTTACGGAAAACACATTTCGGCATAATAATTACACCGGATTTCACACATAGAGATCGGTTAATTAATATCCACTGTTTTGGTACAAAATGGTAGGAGCTTATTATCTATCTTTAAAGCTGGTATAATATTCGGTGTATGATTTTTGTTTCGGTTAACTAACTTAGTCATATTTAAAATAATTGAAACAAAACATTTTTCGGAGTGTATTTTTGTAATTTTTTGTTAATATAGAATCGGTTCGCTCCGTGCAAAAGATAAGCATTTTAGAACCTAGACGAAAATAACTATTTTTGAAGCGAGTCAAAAAACGATGCTCGACGAGTGAACCACTACACTTTTTCTACCCGGCTTAATTAAACGATTTAGTTTGTGTGAATTTACTATCGTTACTAGAGCCGGTTTAATACTCCTCTTGGACCAAACGAAAAAATCAAAGTAATAAAAAACGCCGAGCGGAAGCATTACCCCATTGGTTACCGAAAAAGAACGCTTCAAGTATAAGACTCTGCTTCTGGAAAGAACAGAAAGAATGATTCTTATAGAAACTGTTAGACAATGAGAAGCAAGGAAAACACTCACCAGAAGCCTAATATTAATGTCGTCGAAACGGTAAACATCCAGAAAGAATATACGACAGACTCAGACGAATTGAGTAGAGCTGGGCGGTTGCATAGAAATAAACGAGGAAGGAAGCACGGAAAAAGATGGATATGAACAATCTCAATCGCCATCAATAATTGTAAATAAAGTTCCAAACTATCAAACAACATTGCTGAACAGTGGAGACTTCCAAGTAAATGTTATAGGCATAGATAACTACAGAAAACTTACACTTTCTCTTAATGAGAAGGGTAATAATACATGGTACTCGAACGAAGACAAATAGTCTCGAGCAATAAAAGTTTTAGCCAAAAGTTGCATCTGTCCTACCAGCCGGAGGATATAAAAGAAGACTTACTTCCGCAAAATTCAAAAATTAAAGATTACCCAAATTGAGAAGAGATTAGATAAAACCCATCTGCTCCTGTTTATGCCAAAATTCAATAAATCAGATATATCTTAGAAACATGTAAGGAATGTAAAAAACCCAGAGAAAGTCCAGCAAAGTGTGTGATGCGAAATGACAAGGAAATAGTAAAAGATAAACGTTTAGAGCGAAGAAACCCAAAGGAAATGGAAATCAAACCTACATATCCAAAACATCAAAGTACAGGCTTCCAATATTCCGAAGTTTCTCAACCTGGGCTGCGGGCCAATAGTCAGATAAATCGTATACTATGGTAAAAATCGGATTTAGAACAGATTTTTCGATCAGTTTACCGTATTGTTTTTGAAAAATAACTGAAAAACTGAAAAATAATTTTTCGGTAAAAAATTTACTTAAAATTGACTTTTATCCGACTATTGGCCCGCAGCCCTGGAACATAAATAAATAACGGCTCTGACCGTTGTAGTCAAATGTTGCAAAATTTTTAGACAGAATGGAAGAACAAGATCAGAAACAAATGAAGCTATTCGATCAATTATCCAAAGAACCACAAAACCACAGGTGATATCCCCTGCAATAAAGGCATAAAAATAATTGGCATTAGGATATTAACATGGAATCTCAATGGGCTATTACAACATCAGTAGAAATTGCAAATGCTCTGGGGCATCCAAAAAATTGATGTTGAAACACACTTCACAAAACAATAATATATAAAATTTACAGGATATTCCCTATATCACGTAATATACTCAGACAACACTACAAGAAGACGAAGCGCTGTAATAGTTAAAAGCAACATTTACCATTACGAAGCTCAAATATATGCAACAAAAGAAAAACAATTAACCAACATCAGCTTCAAACGATATGTTATTAGGACTTTATAAAGTTCCTAAAAAGTTTAGGAGAAAAGTTAATTGTTGCAGGAGACTTCAATACAAAACATACACATTGGGTATCAAGACTAGTTTTTACTAGAGGTAAAGAGGTTCTCTCGATTTCTTTCTAACTGGGAAATCACCATTAATTTATGTTAGTATCGAAGAGTTCTGACTACTCGTCCATACTGCTCACTCTCGCAGAATACAACTCGCGAAATTAAAAGGATATTACAAGGTATAAATTGCCAAAAATAAATTAGAGACCTGCAACAAACTACAATAGGTAAGAAATAAGGGGTGAAATGAATGCCCACGGATAAAGCTATACTGAATAATTTGAGCGAATAAATACAAGAAAAAGAAGGATCTACAGATCAATTAATCACCCTGACCACTCCTGCGGAAGTGATCAAAGAAATAAAAGAAATAAATCCAAGAAAAACGCCGGACTTTGACCTGATAACAAGAAAAGTCTTTAAGCAGCTTCCCAAAATCGGCCTCAAAAAATTGACCATCCTAATCAAAGCAGCCTTCAGAGTCCAAAGGTATGGAAATTTGTGGAAGTGATTTTGATGCCCATGTCAGGAAAACCATCCTATGAAATAACGTCTCATAGACCAACATCACTATTACCTCCTGACTCCTTTTAAAACGGGTGAAACTGTTAATTGGGCATCCAATTCCGGATTTTTGTTATGATGAAAAACAGAAAAACTATATTTTACGTTCGCGGTGACATCTAATTAAAGTATTACGAAACAATAAATACTCATCCCTGAACGAGTGAACGCATTTTTACCTAAATTTTATTTTATCCATCCCTAAAATATAGCTGTCAAATATTTTTTTCATCACTTTAGACTAAAAAGTTTGATGTGTGTTTTGTGTTATACGGTTTTGTTAACTTTATTATTATTTAAAACAATCTTATAGTAAAGAGTTAAAAATATTGTATGGAAATCCTGAATAAGAATAAACAATACCAAAAGCAATAACCGATTGAAATTGTTTATTTTTTTGTTTGAGTTTTTTCTTTTAAATTATAATCTTAAAACAAAGAATGTCGGGAGCACCTGATATTTATGTAGATGTTTTAAATTTAAAAGATGATCAACATTCAGTGTGGCGTTATTATTTACGTAACAAAAAATCTCAAACAGCAAAATGCAAACAGTGTTCTTCAATATTGAAAATTTTAGGTGGCTGTACGACCCCGTTACATACTCACCTCCGCACACGACATGACATTCATATTCCAAAAAAATCGATCTAATCATTTGGAAACTAGTATACCAAATTCCGCTTCGGACCAGTGTTTTACTGCCAAACCGAAAACAATTGCGCAATATTTCACAACAAAAGATGAAACTCTGTCAGCGGTAATATCTCGATTGGTTGTTTTAGACGGGTTACCGTTTAAAGTATTTTGTTCGTCCTACTATTTGCGGAAATGTTTGCAATTGCGAGGATTTTCGAACCTTCTGAAATCACCGACGACGATTCAAAAAATGGTCATGGAATACTATAAAAAGTTGCTAAAAATAACCATTTCGGAAATTGGCGCACTGAAATCAACAAAATGTAAAATGAGTCTCACTTTGGATGAATGGACCTCATCCAGAAATCGTCGGTTTTTAAACATCAATGTTCATGGGAAAAGGGAATTTTGGAACCTTGAGCTGGCACGAATTTATGGTCGATTTGGGACTGATGAATGTATAGCTTTATTGAACAAAACAATAGAATCATTTAACATCAATATTAAAGACATTTCATGAGTAGTAACGGATGTGCCGGTGTAATGATAAAAGTTGGGAGTAATTTAGCATGCGACCAAATGCTATGCACATGGAATTCAAATCGGAATTATAAATCTTCTCTACAAAAAGAAAAATGTGCAGGACTCTTTAGATTGCAATCAAAGTTAAATCGATGAGGACGTAATAAACTGATAGTGACGACGATACTTACGAACTTGATGATGAAGATGCAGAACTGGGATTCGATGTATGTCAAACAAAGGATGACGTTAATTTCGCGGAACTATCTCCTAACTTTTCTATCAGTGAAATTATAAAGAAAGTACGAATAATTGTAACGATATTTCGACGATCCCACCCAAAAAAATTAAATACTTCAGAAGTACGTGAAAGAGGAAAACGACGGTAAAGAACTACAACTATTGATAGACTGCGCTACACGATGGAGTTCCTTCTGTTTCATGATAGAAAGGATAACGAAAATTAAGACATGTATACAAAAAGCTTCAATTGACCTTAATTAACCTCCAGAAAAGATTATTTCTGAAATAGAATGAGACAGCTTATCATTAATTTTAAAATGTTTAAACCCTGTTAGATTAGCAGTCGAAGATCTTTGCAGAGAGGATACGAATTTGTTATCATCGGATGCCATAATTTCATTTATGTTTCATAATATATCAAACGATGATTTTGGAATTAAATTAAAAGGCGCGCTGGTCGTCCAAATCAATAAACGAAGAACCATTTTGTCCGGCATACTACAATATATCCATAATCGTGATAAAACTAAGTTGAATATCGAAGTGAAGCGGCATTCAAAATCCGAAATAAACAAAAAAATTGCAGGAACTCTGGTGGCGTTATAATTCCAGTTATAATTTCGATGAGAGCAGTTCAAGCTCAGATGGCGAGGCCGAGGATATAAATAATCTTAATCCAGAATACTCATTAGAAACGTTGTTGCAACAAAAGATAAATCATTCGCTCAGTTCTTTAAAAACGGAAAAAATAAACTTAAAATCGCTTTCCTCTGCGTTTCGAAACGAAATACAATTTTGGGATGATGGGGGCCCTCGAGGCCCACTGCTTAACAATGTTTATGAAAATCTAATAAATATACCATCAACAAGCGTTGCGGCCGAAAGACAAAGCAGGCAATATCGCCACTAAAATTCGTTCTAGTCTCAACGACACAACCCCCGATGCGTTATGTTTCATGCGATACGCATTTAAAAAGCAGAACAAAACGGGTTAAGCTTAATTTGTATACCAATTATAAATCTATTTAATCATTTATTATATGTAATAAAAGGAATTTGTTATTTTTTATATTGAAAATTGAAATATAGTACTATATATATAATTTGTTTTTATAAAAATCAAATTTTGGTTTTCAATTATTTTGCTTCAAAAATTTAGTACAAATATCAATTCCGGAATTGAGAATATTCCAATTCGAAAATTTCGGAATTACATTTTTGCTATAAATTGGATGCCCTAATTGAAAGTAAAGAACTTTTTCCTATACATCAATAAGAATTTCGAGATTGACGTTCTATCTCTAGACAGACAGTCATTTTCTTGTTAAACAGGAACAACCATACTCAAAAATGAAAGAGATCAAAGCTGGACTGGGCCAACAGCATAAGGAAGTGTCTTAGGACCAGTAATGTACCTTCTATTCACAAGCGATAGTCCACTAACTGATAATACAACATTGGGTATTTTGCCTTATGTCACTGCTCTCTTATCAGCGGGTAAAATCGTAAAGAAAGCTACTAACAAACTTCAAAGTGCGATAGAATTAACCTATGAACGAAGGCACATCAAGTTGAATGAAACAAAATCCCCAAATGTTAACTACACAAACAGTAAAGTAAAGCATTTGAGCATTTCAAAAAGAAAGAGCTCAGACTCAAACACAGAAAAAGTACTGGCTTTTGGGAAAGAATTCCCAATTGTAAGCATATAATAAACTGTTGCTATATAACCCGATATTAAAGTGATCAACAAAGTACTGAGGGATATTACTAAACAGTCGCCAACGGAGTAAGCAAAGCAGAGCGCAGCCAACTGCTTCACCAACGAGAAATAATAAGAAGAGCGATAAAATATTTCGCTGGCAGTACACAGCTATCGAAATATAACCTTAAAAAGTATTTTTTGCACAAAGCCATTCTCGCACTTAATGAAATGGATGTTAGATTTTATACATTAATATGACACTTAACTGAACTATTTACGAAGTACTAATACTTCGAGTGACAAACCGTTCCCAAAGAGTTTTATTGTCATAAGATGAGCAATGTGTAAATACGCAAATCATTTTTGCAACACAAAAACATTAAATTTACTTAGAGACTGTGGTCCAATTCATGACTTATTTTGAGGAAACTGATTTATTTGAAAGTCTTCAACAAGCCTCCTGTCGGCTGGACATATTGTAAATTTGTTTTTCTTTTTTAAGAGGTTTGCACCCAAACTGGTAACTCATCAAAATGATTGAAGCAAGATTCCAATAAGTCTCATCGTCAGGAAACGTATTGTAGGCTTTCAAATAAGTCAGTCTCTACAAAATAAGTCACGAATTGGACCGCAGTCAGCGTTGAATAAATTAAATTGTTCACATTCAACATTTTATTTTTTATTATTGGTCGTTGTCAAGAGGACTAGAGTGTATCTAAAGCCTATCTACCTTCGGTTAGTCTGTATCTCTACCTACTTTGAATTGTTGCTGAATATTCCTAGCAAATGTCCTAATATTTAACGAGTTAGCATGGTAAAATATACCCAAACCTCGTCAAAATCAAATGGCAGACAATGGGAACCCCAAATTGTTTACACCATGTTTTTAACGCGACAAATCTCAAGCATATTAAACACTAAAACTAAATAACTAAACCGAATATTTACAAAGACCACGATCAACCTTAATAAGAATGTATTCAAATTTTTAAAAGTTTCTTTCTACTAAAATTTTAAAAACTAACGAAGAACACAATTTACTTCTCTCAAACGCGAGTACAAACGCAACAAAATCAGATATGCACGTATTAATATTGTTACCTCTTACCTTTTATAAATTTTACCCACTACGTTTCTATGAGCCTTAAATGTTTCGAATACCATAATTTAGGGTGAATTTTTCTGAGTATCAATTCCCTCAATCCATAAAAAAATCGTTCATCTTATTTGTAAATATTTTTGAAATCAGTATTTCGATCTAAATTAAATTGTAAATCGTAGGTTTAGCCGCCGGCGCTTGTGTGAATTCTAATTAAATATAATTTTTAATAAAGTAGATTGATTAAGAATTCTAACTTTATCATTTCACTTAACAAGTAGAAATAAGATTAAGATAAAGACTTAACGATTTGTCAAAACAAAACACAAATTTGTAAAAAAAACTTTTAAGGGAAATTTAGGCAGAAACCGATTACCAGAAAACTGTAATCTTCTCGTAAATTCACTCGAAATAACGGCAAAATTCGGTCAAAATGTGGAAAGTCAAAGTCGAGCCAATATTGGGTTAAAACCCGACTTTATGGATAGCGACTCTGAAAATTTATGCTTGGATACGCTGGACATTTATGTAATGCTTGACACGTCTCTTTTATGTAATAGTTCTAATTACCTGTTACAATTAAATTACGATACAAGGATATCTACACAAATTACATAAAATAGAAGAAACAAATCGCTGTAATTGTCAGCGATCTGTTATTTATTAGAAGTGCAACCGTACATACTTACGTGCCCACATCTTGAGTTACAATATTTCTGTACACTTTGATGTATGACAAGTATGATAGCTTCAGGTACAAATATCACAAACTCATCAACTACATCATTTTTTAAACTGCGGTGACTTAATTGTTTTAGAAAGGTTTACACCCTTAGTCGTATCACTTCACTCGACGTGACTACTCATTTTCTTGGTTACTAGATTATTAAATCGAAAGTTACAAAATAATTATTCACAAAACTCGTTGCGGCTGGTTTTTAAATCTTAATATGCTGCTTTATAAATATTTTCTAGTGACTTCTATCACTTCAAACGACAATTTCCATCACTTGAAATTTTGATGCGACAAATAAATATAATTTTTTTCAAACTAAGGCAGCCAACTAAGATTTAAAAAATATTCACTGCGAGTTTTGTACGAAATTATTCAGCATATTTCGATTTTACCTTCTCTAGTAACCAGAAAGACCAGTAACCAGATAGTCACGTCGCATGAAGTGATACGCCTAAGGGAATAGAGGCCTAAAATTGAAATGGTTTTCTTTAAAAATTCTATATTTGTAAAAGTTTCTATCGCACCTGATTTCGTCCTTTTCATTTCTTAACCCTACCATGCATATTGTATCATATGGGATACAACACTTTTATAGTACAAAAAACACATTTACACGTATAAATCTGTGTCATTTAGGAATCTTTTTAAACACATCCAGAAAACCTACACCAATTTTAGTATTCCCGCGTAATTTTATAGAATAATACCAATGTTGTTTGCTGTTGTGATTAGTTTGTAGCTACAGAAGATTTTTGGTCGTGTATTCCTAAACCTAAGGCATAGCTAAGTATAATAGCTATCAGATGTTTTATTTTCATATTTCAAATGTTATGTATCAGTCTGTGAAAACTACCAATAGGCACAGATAAGAATGCATAGATCATTCATTGGGAACATGTTTTATGTTCTATTCAACTTGAAAATCGCTCACAAAACGGCCGCTCACCAATTATCTAAAGTTCATGAAACCATTTTTCGGTAGAAGTATTATGCTGAAGTTCTTCAATATTCGGACAAAAAAATTGTTCCAAAATTCATGCTCTGTGTGTTTTGTCTGTGCTAAAGTTAACTTTACTATCTTTTTTATCTTTGTAAATATTGAAAAATTTTGGTTGTGTCATATGATCGAACTCTCCTTAATTAAAATGTTATTTAAAATTTTTGGTAGTTGGAAATGACCGATCGATGTAAATTGTTAAATGCTAAAGAAATCGAGTAAGTTATTAATGATCTTTGATCGGTGATAATGAAGAAGACAGCGATGGCGATGATTTTTATAGTTTCGATCCAACAACTTGTCGCTTCCGTATCGAACCGGAATTGATAACAATCTACCATTCGACATTTCATGGCATTCAAAATATGACTGTGATACTACTAAATAGTAATAATAGTGTAATTGATTTAAAAGATCTTGTTATTGGCAACGAAATTGAGGTGACTAATGAAACAGGCGAAGTCAAGGAACCAAAATCGAGAATTACTAATTTGATGGTCTTTTCCAACGATGTATTTGACACTGCTGGAAATCGTGGTCAGGTTTATGTTATATACCCAAACTTTTCGCAATCTTTCGATAGATTGGATCATACAATTTTTATTCAGAAGTTAATTGATTCCGACTTCATTCCAATTTCGACTTCATTCCAAGTAAGGTAAGACGCAATCCATTTATTGCGTCTTACCTTACTTCTCGAAAGCAATGTATTAACATCTCCCAAGTTTGCTCCTTTCCATTTAACGTACCTTCCGGAGTTCCACAAGGTAGTCCCGAAACAGTTACTTTATACAGTATTTATTAACGATGTTACGCAAAGTTTCGGATTTTGCAAGTGTCTTATGTAAGACGATGACCTAAAAGTATATGCTAATGTCAATTCTGTGTTGGATATTGAGCGTATGCAAGATGAGCTGAAATTGATGATTGTGATTGATCTACACATAATAAATTGCCCTTGAATACAAATAATTGTAAAGTTATTCCGTTTTGTAGACCAAATGCACTCTAATAGGATGGAAAGTTTCCAAAAGCAAGTTAAGATTTATGCTTTACGTCGTTTACTAAATCTGAGTCAGGGGTTTGATCGGGAGCCTTAGAAGTAAACCGTCTATTGCTGAATTTACAAAGTCTGTCTAGTAGGCACGAAATTGCTTGCGCTATGTTTGCGAGGGATATTTTGTGCTCTAAAATCAGTTGCCCTGAGTTGCTTGAGAAACGTTGCATTTACGCTCCTTAGAAAGCCTATACTACTTTTACTTTTCTTGTACTTGTTACTTTTGATACTTTTTGTGTTAATAATTTTAATAATTCGGAGCCACATATAAATGTTTTTAAATAATGGGTAATAACATAATACGGGAAAGCATTTCGATAAACCACTTCGAAAAAATTCACAAGTATCTCCATTTCAACCGCAATAACAAAAGTGAACCGCACACAAGTCCACAAATCTCGACGACCTGTTCCAAATATCACGGTTATAGATGTTCTCATGAAAAACTTCTACAAAATTCCAATATTTGCCAAATATTTCTATTGACGATCAGATGTGCTCTATCAACTAAATATAAAGCTAATAAAACCACATATATGAAACTCCAAATTTTTGTTGTCAATTCCAGAATTTATGTACAATTTTGAATTATTTTCTGGGTAAGAAAATGATAAACGTATTATACGAGTATTAGAAAAAAAATTGAGGAGCTGGTCAAATGTGGGTTTTCGACTACTACGAAATGTGCCAAGAAATGTGAACCACCACGTTGCTTCGATAATTACTATACAAGCTGGTTGACGAATTAAATAAACTGGGCATTCAATTAATTCACGCAGTACGACGTGACAGACTATCATCATACAAGTAACAGTAGTGGGGAATGTTACTATAATATGTATAAGACGTGGATGTAAGTATTGTCTTATGTAAAAGTACAGAATGTGTAACTTTACCATCGCAATTGGCTGGTGAATTACCAACGACAAAGGCAAACCGCTACACCCGTAGCAAAAAACAAACTGTCCAGGATGATTGTTTGCAAATCATCATGAGGTACAATAAACAAATGGGTGAAATGGTCTTGTTAGATAGTTTCATAGGTCACTACAAAATAAAATTAAGCACCAATAAGTGGTATATACGAAAATTTTATCATCTTTTAGATATCACGGTGATAACTTCATGGAATTAAGAAAGGATCATCCCACTATAATGGGGTTTAGAATTCAACTCGCTGATAGCTTGTGCAGTCTGCAGAGTGACAATTGTAACTATTCAAAACGTGGCTAACCATGAACCAATAATATTAGTCTTAAAATAGACGTTAAATGGAAAAAACCCAGTGGATGTCACATATGTTTAATTATGGACGTCCTTCTGTACAATGTATTGCATTTTCTGGCTATCGGAAAGAAAGCGGTGTAAGCTACTTGGATGTTCCAAACTAATTTTTATAAGAGTGAAAAATGCAACATACACCTTTTCAACAAAGACAAAAATTGTGTTGCAATTTTCTCCGGCGAAAAACTGATCATATGACTGATATGAATTTTATATTTTTGCTTCCTTACCAACAATTTTAATTTTTATTATTTGTGAATTTAAAATCATAGATCATAGACGGTGTGCCAAACTTAAAGTAAATCATTTAGTAAGGCTGCAAAAAGTAAGGTAAATCAGATTTGTTGATCAGTTTGCCATAGAACATTTTGAAAAATAATTGAAATCCAAAAATTTACTTAAAATTTACTTTTACCTTAAGTTTTCACACAGCCTAAGCAATATTTACTTTGATTGCAGGTAAATTCAACTATTTTTTAAAAATTTCTATAGCAAACTGATCGAAAAATTTGCTCTGTAATCAGTATTTAGCGTAGTCTGTAAATAAGGATTACAGAAAGTCTAATGTGGATTTTTTTTCGATAAAATAGAAAAAATTATGCATAGAAAAGTTAACATTCAAAAGGTTTTACCTAGTCGACACAATCTAATGAAATGTCAACCGTAATCGATCGAACAATTGTGTATTTGCATACCGTGCTGCGTACCAATAATCGGGTAAAAAACAATTTCATGTAAATTTTTCGGTAAATCCAATTATATTCCAAAAACTCTATAACAAACTGATCTCTGTTCAAAACCGACTTTAACCGTTGTAAACGATTTCCTATATGCCTAAGAAGCCTAAGAAGATTTACTAAATTATTAGTCCATTGCTCTATTCACAACCAGATATAAAATTATTAAGGTTGTGTGCCAAACTAAAGGTTAAAGTCAATTTAAGGTAAATTTTTAGGTAAATTCAATTATTTTGCAAAAACTCAGAAAACTGATCAAAAATCTTTCCTAACACCGGTTCTTACCATAGTAATCGGTTAACCTTAATTTGCACACAGCCTACCAGTAAAAATTGTTATAGACCAGATTTCAGATCTTTTATCTTTGATTTGTAGCGGCCTGTTTCTTCAACTACAAGAAACACCGCACAATATACATGATTACAAACGGACAATTCTCCGTAGACTGAATTATTTATTAACGGACAATTCTCCGTATAAATAATAATATTCCAAATGAATATGCAACAACAGTCTTGTAACATAAAATCGGTACACAAAGCAAAATTAGTAAATTTTATTAGCATACCGATTTTCACACCAACCGAATTCGTTACCAAGAATAGATGATCATTGAAACAAACAATATTGTAATTGTATCATAGATGCCACCATAATTCTTGTGATAACCAAGACACAGAATATTTAAATGGTATGGTAGTTGTTAAAATCTTATAATAGATGCCCCCCATCATCATTAAATGATTGTGATAACCAAAGACACAATTATTTAATACCAGTCAACATGATGGCGGGGCAATTAGAACAAATGAAATTTAAAATTGCAATATTGTTCGTGTCAATAAATCAAACAAATTGGTAACCGAAAAAATCCAGATTTGGTCGGTGCATTCAATATTTTATTGCCTTGTTTACCCAAAAAGCGAAAGCACTGGATCAATACAATTTTTATTGCATCCAGCTGCGCTAAAATTTTGTATATAAAGTTATACAAAATTTTGATTTTTTTACTAGTCAGTTTTAAATTTCGAAGCCGAAATAATTAAATTCTTTTAATAAAATATTTTTATTAAATTCAAAAATAAAATTAAAGTGTTTTCTTTAGTATTATTAACTTGTCCAAAGTTCGGGGTTTTTTTACATTCGCCTTTCAACACTCACATCATCTTACTCAACATCTGGAATTGGTGAAGAGAAGCACAACATCTGGTGACCCTAGACGTCGGTTTTTACCGAACAGGTGAGTTTTGCCAAATTTTAATTAAGAAAAAAAACCAAAAGTGAAAATAATAAAGTTTAGAAGTTACAAATTAAAAAGTGCATGTGCAGAGTTTTATTTTTTTTTAAATTTAACAATATAAAAACGACGAGTTTTATGCAATAGTGGCCCAAGCCCCCACCAGTGGTAAGCGCATTATTTGCATAAATAGTCAATATTTTCCCTGGTTGTTTTTTAGAAATACGGGTCCATTCCGACACTATTTCTAAAAATTCGAGTTAATCCCTTTTGCGTATCAAGACCCTCAAGTGTGTGATATAAGAGCAGAAGCATACTATTTTGCTCATAAGCCGACATGGCAAATAACGGGGATGACAAGGACCACCTTGGAGCAAACACCCATAAGCAACATGCTGAACCTGAGATAGCCTCGTCAAAACAATTGACGAGGTTACCAGCGTTCTGGGAGTCCAATCCAAAAAGTTGGTTCTTGACTGCCGAAATCATGTTCGACGCGAACAAGATTACAAGCGACAAACAGAAGTTTGCGCATATAGTGCTTTCACTATCGGCAACACAGGCGGAGAAGATCAACTATATATTGCAAGATCCTCCAACTGTAGAAAAGTACGAGACAATTAAAAGAGTCTTAGTCGATCGTTACTCCATTTCCGAAGAGCGAAAATTGGAGACAATTCTGAGCAAAATTGAAATTGGTGATCAAAAACCATCTGATATTTTGCATCAGATCAAGTCGTTGGCTGAAAAAAACTTTTCAACCAACGTCATCACTAAATTGTGGATCAGGCAGCTGCCTGACTACATTCAAACAGCGCTGATCCCGCAGCAAGATAAACGAGAAGAGGATCTCGCTGATATTGCCGACAAGCTACACGATTTAGTTGGCACTCGAACTCAAACTTTGAGTTCGATACAACGCAGCAATCATAAACCTAGCTCAGAGCTACAGATAGCAACCTCAACTATTGCACAGCTGGAAAATACTATCAAGAGACTGAGCGATAGGTTAGCAAGACTAGAGACACAGCCACACACGCACCGACAACCCTTGCGTTCACAATCCCCCGGGAGACGTACTCCTTCTCCTGCGAGAAACACCCAATTTACCACATATCAGGGAAGCTCAAATCGTCGAAGCAGTCGACAAGCGCACAGATACCAATATCAACAAAACTGGTGTTGGTATCACGAACGATTTGGTAACAAAGCGGTAAAATGCATCAAACCATGCAATTTTGTTACCCAGCACAGAGAACCAGCAACTACCGGTTCCCCAAACCATTAAGTCTTAAGGTCGCAGCGGCAGACTTAAGACAAGCGCAACACAGCCGCTTATTTATACGGGATTCGGAAAATAATATCACATTTCTGATTGATACCGGCGCTGATTTAAGCGTAATCCCGTACTACAAATATTATCGCTACGGAACAAATCGCAATCCCGATTTAGTTCTGTCAGCAGCAAATGGTACCACAATAAACACTTTCGGTACCAAATTACTCAACGTTGACATTGGATTAAGACGTTCTTTTAAACACGCATTTATTCTTGCCAATGTCAACCGCCCCATCATCGGCGCGGATTTCCTAACGAAATTCAGTTTGTTAGTGGATCTGAAAAATCGCAAATTGATTGATCCATCCACTAAGCTTTGTATCAACACAGCATCAGCACTCGTTAATACACCAACACCATTGTTTTACATAATCGACAATGGCTATGGAGCATTGTTAAAGAAATTTCCTTCTTTAACAGCTCCACCGAACTACAACTCTCCGGTAAGGCACAATGTAGTACACCACATCGTGACTACAGGCCATTTACCATTTGCGAGACCACGTAGACTTGATCCAATTCGGCATAAAGCGGCATTCCTAGAATTCCAACACATGGTGGAACTAGGAATCTGCCGACCTTCTTCTTCAGCAATATCATGTCCATTACACATGGTGAAGAAGAAGGACAACGACTGGAGACCGTGTGGGGACTATAGAAGGCTTAACGCTGTCACAATTCCTGACCGTTACCCTATTCCCCACCTTCAAAACTTTTCCATGCAATTACATGGATGCTCAATTTTTTCAAAAATCGATCTCGTCAGAGCGTACCATTTAATACCAATTGCTCCTGACGACATACATAAAACCGCAATCACTACACCATTTGGCTTATTCGAATTCACCCGAATGCCATTTGGACTCAGAAATGCTGCGCAATCATTCCAGCGTTTCATCAACGAAATTGTGAGAGATCTCGATTTCGTTTTTGTTTATATTGACGACATTCTCGTAGCATCTAGAGACGAGAAGCAACACTTACTCCATTTGGAACAACTCTTCCAAAAATTATCAGATTATGGTGTCAATATTAACACAGCAAAATGTGTGTTTGGGACAAGCAACCTTGACTTCCTCAGTCACAAAATTACTCCTAATGGCATTCTGCCGTCCGAAGGACGAATTAAGGCAATTAGAGAATTCCCAGCACCAAAAAGCGTTAAGCAAATTCAACAATTTGTCGGTATGGTAAACTACTACCACCGATTCATTCCAAAACTCGCTGAGATACTTGCCCCAATTCACTCACAATTGGCAACACTTCTCAAGAAACCCAAAACGCCTCAACATTTTTCTTGGCCTAAAGAATGTCAAAATGCATTCCTTCAGCTCAAGAACAGCTTAGAAAATATTGCTCTTTTAGCGCATCCGCTAAATGCAACAAAATATAGCATCACTACTGATGCATCAAACACAGCTATAGGCGCAGTCTTACAGCAACTAAATAAAGACACTTGGGAACCTCTTGGATTTTTCTCCAAGAAATTATCAGATGCCGAAAGAAAATATTCCGCATTTGATCGCGAATTGCTTGCAATTTTCCAAGCAATTAAACACTTTCGCTATTTTGTTGAAGGTCGGGAATTCACTATTTTCACCGACCACAAACCGCTTACTAGAGCAATTACCTCTAAAGCGGAACGCAACCCAAGGCAAGCACGCCACTTAGATTATGTCTCTCAGTTTACTACAGACATACAGCATATACAAGGTAAAGACAATGTGGTCGCCGATACACTTTCTCGGATTTCTGACCACGAGCTTGCCTCAGCAGCTACTCGCTACGACATCACAACTATCGCAAAAGCACAAGCTTGCGATCAAGAACTACAAGACTTACTCTCTAGTTCTACAAATCGGCGCTCTTCTAAGTGGAAATTAGATAAATTTCCATTAGCCGATTTAACAATTTATTGTGAAATAACTACAGGCACCAATCGCCCGTACATTCCAGAGTCATTACGTCGAACAATTTTCGACACTCTGCATAATATTTCACATCCAAGTGTACGAGCAACTCGCAAACTCGTCACTTCTAAATACTTTTGGCCTAGTATGAATAAAGATTTAACCCTGTGGGCGAAATCTTGTTTATCCTGCCAAAAATGTAAAGTGCAACGGCACACCAAATCACCTCACGGGAATTTCCAAATTCCACCAGGTAGATTTGAACATATCCATATAGATATTGTTGGACCACTTCCACCATCTAATGGATTCACATACATTTTAACCTGCGTGGATCGATTTACGCGGTGGCCTGAAGCCTACTGCATAAAAGACATCTCCGCATCAACAATTGCAAAAACACTCGTCGAAAACTACATTTCTAGATTCGGCGTTCCGGTCAACATAACGACCGACCAAGGCACACAGTTCGAATCTAAGCTATTCGCTGAGCTTATGCAACTTTTAGGCTCACATCGAATACGAACAACTGCCTATCACCCACAAGCAAACGGTATGGTTGAGCGCTTCCACCGCCAACTTAAAACAGCTCTCAAAGCTCGTGCAAATACCGTCAACTGGAGTTCAGAGATCCCAATCATATTGTTGGGAATCCGAGCGACAGTCAAAGATGACCTAAAATGTTCACCAGCAGAACTGGTGTACGGTCAAACGATCAAATTACCTGGGGAATTCTTTGTGGAACACCCACTTACACCCCAAGTAACCACTGACACAGTGATTGATCAATTGCGCTCCACGATGAACCAACTCATCCCAACGGACACGCGCAAAACCAATCAAAGCGACATATTCGTACCAAAATCACTACAAACTTGTGACTATGTTTTTGTACGAATAGACAAAGTACGCACTGGCCTTACAGCACCTTATGAAGGGCCATTCAAAGTGATACGACGACTTCGTAAGCACTTTATTTTGCAAATTAAAGACAAGCAACAATCTGTCTCTATTGATAGACTCAAGCCAGTCTATGGAATTCTTAATACATCCGATCAAATATCGGGAGTCAAGAAAACTGTCCGCATATTCGGATAAGTTGCATTCCACCCACAAACATACCCATTCTCAAGTAAATACAACAAAATAAAAAAAAACACTAACAAAATACACTGTATTTTAACAGAATGGCACAACCACAAGAGCAAGGCGATATCAGACAGCAAAGCCTTCTACACGACATCGAGATGGCCTTGGAACTGGCGATCCAACCAGCCAAAGACAAGCAATCAACTGCACCAAAACGAGACTCTACAGTCAGGCAAGCGTTCGTGGACCAAGAATCACAGTCTCCACAACCAACACCGCTACACGGATGGCGTATTCCATTTAAAAAAAAACAACTCAAATCGGTGGCTACACAAACTACAGCCACTCATTTTCAAGCGGGGAGTCACACCCAGCCACTCATTTTCAAGCGGGGAGTCACACAAATCTGGCCCAATTAGAAAGGCGAGTTGCCATTTTGGAAACGATAACCAAAATTAAACGCCCGCCTAGAAGAACACGGAAACCATCGCTCGTGGCATACCGTCTGATAAGACAGGAATCCGAACCAGAACAGCAACCAAACGTTACGCGGCAAGCAGCACCAACAATTTGTTGGTTTCATGGGCGATTTGGCCATACGGCAACAAAATGCATGAGCCCATGCGCGTTCAACAGAACATAAAAATCGGCTTACCTAGCCGACAAACATTTTTTTATCAGGGAAAATAAAAGAGAATTCTGGGATTAAATATTTCATTTTTTTTATATTTCCGCCAGGACGATTACACATCGTCACATTGATACATTTACTATCATCACCATTCGCTCGTAAACAATTGCATCACCACTACTATTATAATGATCATACATCATTATAGTACTACAATTCCCAAGACTCCATCCACAATTGCTGGTGGACACAAAAACCCACAAAATGGGGGACCTTTTCACTGAAGAGGGAGTGATGTAGCGGCCTGTTTCTTCAACTACAAGAAACACCGCACAATATACATGATTACAAACGGACAGTTCTCCGTAGACTGAATTATTTATTAACGGACAATTCTCCGTATAAATAATAATATTCCAAATGAATATGCAACAACAGTCTTGTAACATAAAATCGGTACACAAAGCAAAATTAGTAAATTTTATTAGCATACCGATTTTCACACCAACCGAATTCGTTACCAAGAATAGATGATCATTGAAACAAACAATATTGTAATTGTATCATAGATGCCACCATAATTCTTGTGATAACCAAGACACAGAATATTTAAATGGTATGGTAGTTGTTAAAATCTTATAATAGATGCCCCCCATCATCATTAAATGATTGTGATAACCAAAGACACAATTATTTAATACCAGTCAACATGATGGCGGGGCAATTAGAACAAATGAAATTTAAAATTGCAATATTGTTCGTGTCAATAAATCAAACAAATTGGTAACCGAAAAAATCCAGATTTGGTCGGTGCATTCAATATTTTATTGCCTTGTTTACCCAAAAAGCGAAAGCACTGGATCAATACAATTTTTATTGCATCCAGCTGCGCTAAAATTTTGTATATAAAGTTATACAAAATTTTGATTTTTTTACTAGTCAGTTTTAAATTTCGAAGCCGAAATAATTAAATTCTTTTAATAAAATATTTTTATTAAATTCAAAAATAAAATTAAAGTGTTTTCTTTAGTATTATTAACTTGTCCAAAGTTCGGGGTTTTTTTACATTCGCCTTTCAACACTCACATCATCTTACTCAACATCTGGAATTGGTGAAGAGAAGCACAACAGATTTTTCAATTCACCAAAATAATAAATTAAAATTGGTTTTACCATAAATAAAAAAGACAAAGATGAATTATGTAGTGTAAATCTCTTCATTGACACCAGCGCGCGTGTCTATCCTTTGAACCATAATAAAGATCGTTTTGAGTTTTTGTTGTTGTTCACGTAAAATTGAAGGTCGGCAATTGGTTTTTTTATTCGTAAACACATGTGTCGACGAAGTGACGAAACGAAATAGAGAAATTATGTTATTGTTTTGTTATGTAGAGAAGGGAATTGAAGGAAGACGAACAAATATGTATAAAAAATATTTTTGGTGTTTAGATCAACGAATGTAATTTTTTTTTTCCTATGAATGTATGTGATATAATAAACTTTTATTTAGGACGTACACACATTCAAATATTTTTTCTTTTGAAAATGACGTAAAAGTAAAATACATGATGTGTTGTTATTTCCACAAAATTATTTTTCCTCTCGCCCTTTAAATATTATGAACAGAAAAACGAAATTTTAAATTCCTATTATGTTCTTTATTATTTTACATTGATCGTGTACTTCAAAATATTCTAATGATAATAAATAGCTGATTCTTAATATAACAAACAAATTATAGTATGTAATATACATTAGTAGCCTTTTTTAACGATTTAAATATGAACTGGAATACGTCCAAATTAAATAAATCTTCTTAGCGGTTGAACGATTGAATTATGTAACGAAAGTTTAATATCTGTATATTTCGCCCTTAAATTATTGCTCATTACGAGTACTTTGTCGAATGAATGATTTCAACTTGGTGGGTTTAGGTGCGATTACTTCACTTATTCAAGCGATGTTCTGAAATATGGAAATTGTTTACTAATTTTAATTCGAATTGAAAAATCTAATTAGATTGGCAGGATATAGAATCGTTGATTTTTTGTTTTAAGTTGCGGAATAAATTCAAACCAAATTGAACTGGTCATTTCATAACCAAATTTAGTAAATTAATATATTTGGATTATTTAACGATTGTTGTTTAACTTTCTAGAATATCGTCAAACAATTAAATGTAAGTCACTTCGAGGATTTTTTTAAATTCGAGCAATTAAAAGAAGCTTGGGATGAAAATGAGATTTTATTATTTTCCAGTAAAATTCCATAATACGGGTTACTTAGTCTCATGTTCCTAATCTTTATACTATGTAAAGCAAACTTCTGTTGAATTTTTTTGTAAACATTACGCATGAACCCCTGCGTCTGTGTTGCTAATCTTATTGATACAAAGTGCATTGATGTCAGAAATCCTTGTACAAAAATGGAGAGGTGAAAATGTTGTGGCCAACACCAGACTTTGTTTGGTACTGGTCTGTTAATTCACTCCAATTATTTTTATTTATTTTTTACAGAAATGAATGCAAAATCATTTGTCGTAACATTCTGGTCTGTTAAATTATTTAATTAAAATTTATTTATCTAAACTTGACATTCGAAATGAACGATTGGCGTTCAAATACGACCCAACAATCGGTATCGCCGACTTCGGAATAATGAGCACTGTTTGTCAATATTGCAATGCTTTGAGGTTTTGACACGAACCACCGGATTATGTTGTGCGAGCGGAAATGTCATATTACAACAATTGACATCGCCACCAGAGCCACTGGCATCATTGCTTTCTGGTCAAGAACCTCGAGCGAAGCATTTTTTGCAGAATATGGGCCGAATATATAGGTTTTAACCTGACTTTTAAGGTAAATTCTTTTTCGATTATATAGGTATAGCACACATTAAACAAACCCACATCACCGATTCACAACGTTTCACCGCCAAATCCACTAAAGATGTAGAACTCCGAGGCTCATAAATTAAGAATTTGTCTTCAATTTTACAGGTTCAAGGACAAATTCACCATGATGCAGGAGCATTGTTGCCGCCAATGAATGCTGACCACAAAATAGTGATCAGAGCAGACAAAGGACCAGCTGACGAACACAAAAGGCACTTCAATGATAAGCTTCACCATATCTGCGAACCCATCGTTCTTATGATGCATTACAATATCCACTGATATTTTCCCGAGGAGAGGATGAATATCACTTTATGATCAAGATAATTAATCCATTAACCCGAACGTAGCAATTTTGTTGACTGTTTCTCAGAAGAAACAAACAAAGAGAAGAGAAACAAACAAAAAGATCAACTCGATGAATTTTTATGCCTATCGTTTGATGATTCGTCGAAACGAGGACAATGACATATGGAAATGCCGCAGATTGTTTCATCAGTTCACCGTTGGTATGTATGTCAAAATCGAAAGAGAACGTCTGACATACACGCATTTAAATCAGCAAACATTGCGTACAGAAGAATACATTCATCTGCGCGATGCCATGAATGTAGATAGAAATGCAAACAATGTCGGTCGACTTATCATTTTGACAGCGACGTATGTTGGCAGCCCGAAGACATGCAAACCGGACTTATTCATCACTTTCACTTGCAACCCAAAATGGATTGAAATCACGCAGCTGTTACTACCCGGTCAATCATTAGGCGATCGCCACGACATTACAACAGTACTATCTGTCTCATTGACTCGATGATCATGTGCATGATGTTGAAAAATTTACATTTACAAAAAAACAGCAAGGAATTAAAAGATTTAAATAAATTTGAAGATAAAATTTTCAACAACGGTTAATCTTGTTCATTGTCTGAAATTTAACCAGGAATAATAATTTTGTATTATCAAGACAGTTTTACCAAAAGTCCGGGAACTTTAATTTCCCGCTTTAGAAATCAAGTGGATGTATCCGAGATCCGAGATATATACATGCGTGATAAAACAAAGGGTACTTGTCTGTTAATTCACCCGAACTATTTTTTTTTATTTTTTACAGAAATGAATGCAAAATCATTTATTTTAATATAAAACAACATTAAGTGTGTTATATTTAATTGTTTGCACACTAATTGTCACAGGTTAAACAGGTGGCCAAAAAAGCATCAGCGAGAATCGCATCAAATACATTCAATTGCCGAACTGTTGTACGTTTACGCCACATGTATTCACACATGTACGAATCCAACATGCTTCTGTGTGTTCCATTGCTGCCTTCCACGGACGTTCAATTCTTTGAGTATTTGCTCCAGTGATAGGATCAATAAACTACAGAGAGTGGTTTACAGAATTCTTAAAAATTAAAACAGCAAGTAAAATAAATTTTAATTAAATAATTTAACAGACCAGAATGTTACAACAAATGATTTTGCATTCATTTCTGTAAAAAATAAATAAAAATAATTGGAGTGAATTAACAGACCAGTACCAAACAAAGTCTGGTGTTGGCCACAACATTTTCACCTCTCCATTTTTGTACAAGGTTTTCTGACATCAATGCACTTTGTATCAATAAGATTAGCAACACAGACGCAGGGGTTCATGCGTAATGTTTACAAAAAAATTCAACAGAAATTTGCTTTACATAGTATAAAGATTAGGAACATGAGACTAAGTAACCCGTATTATGGAATTTTACTGGAAAATAATAAAATCTCATTTTCATCCCAAGCTTCTTTTAATTGCTCGAATTTAAAAAAATCCTCGAATTGACTTACATTTAATTGTTTGACGATATTCTAGAAAGTTAAACAACAATCGTTAAATAATCCAAATATATTAATTTACTAAATTTGGTTATGAAATGACCAGTTCAATTTGGTTTGAATTTATTCCGCAACTTAAAACAAAAAATCAACGATTCTATATCCTGCCAATCTAATTAGATTTTTCAATTCGAATTAAAATTAGTAAATAATTTCCATATTTCAGAACATCGCTTGAATAAGTGAAGTAATCGCACCTAAACCCACCAAGTTGAAAACATTCATTCGACAAAGTACTCGTAATGAGCAATAATTTAAGGGCGAAATTTACAGATATTAAACTTTCGTTACATAATTCAATCGTTCAACCGCTAAGAAGATTTATTTAATTTGGACGTATTCCAGTTCATATTTAAATCGTTAAAAAAGGCTACTAATGTATATTACATACTATAATTTGTTTGTTATGTTAAGAATCAGCTATTTATTATCATTAGAATATTTTGAAGTACACGATGTAAAATAATAAAGAACATAATAGGAATTTAAAATTTCGTTTTTCTGTTCATAATATTTAAAGGGCGAGAGGAAAAATAATTTTGTGGAAATAACAACACATCATGTATTTTACTTTTACGTCATTTTCAAAAGAAAAAATATTTGAATGTGTGTACGTCCTAAATAAAAGTTTATTATATCACATACATTCATAGAAAAAAATAAAAAATTACATTCGTTGATCTAAACACCAAAAATATTTTTTTATACATATTTGTTCGTCTTCCTTCAATTCCCTTCTCTACATAACAAAACAATAACATAATTTCTCATAATTTTACTGTTGGTCTATTAAAAAAATTAAAAAATTGTTCATTCCTTCCTATTTCATAACTTTGTCCTTCAAGTCTTACATAAAAATGTATGAGTAAATTGAAACAACAACGGTACCATGTCACATAATTATTACACATATATATAAATTAAAGAAAATGAGAGAAAGAGAGTTTGTTTACTTTATGTTGTTTTGCAGTTGTTGTACTTCACGATCGTAATGTTAGTTCCAAAAAGTAATATACTGGATGCGTCGCTAGCCGCGTTTTGGATTAAATAATTCATTCTTGTTAGGTTATCTTTCTCTCTTTTATTTATGGTTTTACTTATATAGTATTGACACATATATTCAACAATCGATTCTACTAATACAGTGTAGAACAGTTATATAAAAAACTAATATTTCGGAAAACGTATTTTTTGAATAGAATAAGTTAATTTTATACTAAGGACTGAATCCCTGATAAAATGTTCCTTGTTTTTCGATATCGAATTTTCCAAATATCCATCTGTCGTCGAACATTCATAACTTTTTTATATTAAAATGTTTAAATGTAATTTCGAAAAATTAGTTGATATTCTAACCAAGCATGCCGACTAATAGATGACACCTGGCATGAATTAAAACCGATTTTGATTAGTTATGAAACAAGGCGAATCTCATTTTAGTAATTTGAATATTTTAAGACAGATTGTATTTATAATCAAGTAAATAATTTACTTCAATAAAAATCGAGACAAAGGATTGTTACATAGATTTATTTTTTTGTAAATAATTGAAAGCTAAACTGTAAGCGGATTATTTATGTGAAAATCGGGGTTGGTACAGATTTTTCGTTCAGTTTGCGATAGAGTTTTGAAAAATAATTAAATTTACCTAAAATAAACGTTTACTCGACAATTGGTACGCAGACTATATTGTTTTTATACTGAGAGCGAATAGTTCTTTAATTCAGTTACTACGGGTAAACTCAATTTAGGCTGCGGGCCGATAGTCGGGTAATAGTCAATTGTATGTAAATTTGTTGGCAAGTTCAATTATTATTCAAGAACTCTATGGCAAATTGATCGAAAAAGTTGTCCTAAAACCGGTTTTTAGTGTAGTAAATGATTTACCTTAAGTTTGGCACGCAGCCGAAGTGTTTACTATACTGTTAAAATAGGTTTTAGTAGATATTTCTGTAACAGTTTAGAATAGGCCAGATTATAGACATCGGCTGCGTACCAATAGTCGGGTAAAAGTAAATTTTTCAGTAAATTCATTTATTTTTCAAAAACTCTCAAACTGATCGAAATTTTTTTTCTAAATCCGATTCTTATCATAGTAAACGATTTACCCGACTATTATTGGTACGCATCAATAAATTACATTGTCTACACGGACAATTCAAATAGACGCATAGATGTACAACAATTGCTGTGTTTAATTTAACGTTGTAAACTACAAATAAGTATGTACTTCTGCGGCAAATTTAAGGTAAATCGTTTATTAGGGTAAACCTCGGATTTAGAACAGATTTTTCGATCAGTTATCCAGAGTGTTTTTGAAAAAAAAATTGAATTTAGCGAAAAAATTACTTAAAATTGACTTTTACCTTTAATATTGGCACACAGCCTGAGCAAATAATGAATGGGACGGGTTTAAAAACCTACATTTGTAAAAACATGAGAATCTACGTGTAAACATAAGTACTTGTGACTACGTTATACTTGTGAGTATGAAATGAAACGCAGCAACTGACATTCAACCGATGATGTTAGCAGTCGCGTATAACATTTACTAAAAGTTACGGCCTGTGTTTTAGGTTTAGGTAGGTTACCACCGAAAAGAAACGCGACCAATAAACATCAACCGCGTGCCCTACAAAATAACTTTTCAGGCTGCGCGCCAAACTTAAGGTAAAAGTCAATTTCAAGTAAATTTTTTGGGTAAAGTCAATTATTTTTCAGTGATCGATTTACCTTAAGTTTGCCACACAGCCTGAAAAATAAAAAGCGCTTATGGATTTGGATTAAAAATAAATTTTACTTTAGAAATTTTCAAGAAACAATAATTTACCACCCAATAAGAGCAAATTTAAATCATTGGCTGCGTATAGGCAGTCGGGTAAAAGAGAATTCAATTATTTTTGAAAAATTCTGTGGTAAACTGATCTAAAAATCTATACTAAAATCGATTTTTACCATAGTAAACGATTTACCCGAGTATTGGTGCCCAGTCATTGGATAAATGCATGATATACTGTAAACCTAATTATACTTTCAAAGAAATTATGTAAAACCGATCGAATAATTGATAATTTAAAGCTACGTACCAATAATCGGGTAAGAACAATTTCAAGTAATTTTTTCGGTAAATCCAATTATTTTTCAAAACTCTATGACAAAGTGATCTTTGCTTAAACCCGATTTTTACTGTAGTAATTGTTTTCCTATATGCCTAAGAAGCCTAAGAAGATTTACTAAATTATTAGTCCTTTGCTCTGTTCACAATCAGATATAAAATTATTAAGGTTGTGTGCCAAACTAAAGGTTAAAGTCAACTTAAGGTAAACTTTTAGGTAAATTCAATTATTTTGCAAAAACTCAGAAAACTGATCAAAAAATCTTTCCTAACACCGGTTTTTACCATAGTAATCGATTAACCTTAATTTGCACACAGTCTACCAGTAAAAATTGTTATAGACCAGATTTCAGATCTTTTATCTTTGATTTTTCAATTCACCAAAATAATAAATTAAAATTGGTTTTACTTATTTAGTATTGACACATATATTCAACAATCGATTCTACTAATACAGTGTAGAACAGTTATATAAAAAACTAATATTTCGGAAAACGTAATTTTTGAATAGAATAAGTTAATTTTATACTAAGGACTGAATCCCTGATAAAATGTTCCTTGTTTTTCGATATCGAATTTTCCAAATATCCATCTGTCGTCGAACATTCATAACTTTTTATATTAAAATGTTTAAATGTAATTTCGAAAAATTAGTTGATATTCTAACCAAATATGCCGACTAATAGATGACACCTGGCATGAATTAAAACCGATTTTGATTAGTTGTGAAACAAAGCGAAACTCATTTTTAGTAATTTTAAAATAATTTACTTCAATAAAAATCGAGACATAGAATTGTTACTTAGATTTGTTTTTTCATAAATAAGTGAATAGCAAACTGTAAGCGGATTATTTATGTTAAAATCGGGGTTGGTACAGATTTTTCGTTCAGTTTGCGATAGAGTTTTGAAAAATAATTAAATTTACCTAAAATAAACTTTTACTCGATAATTGGTACGCGGACTATATTGTTTTTATGCTGAGAGCGAATAGTTCTTTAAATTATTTACTACGGGTAAACTCAAGGCTGCAGGCCAATAGTCGGGTAAAAGGCAATTGTAAGCAAATTTTTCGGTATATTCAGTTATTTTTCAAAAACTCTATGGTAAACTAATCGAAAAATTTGTTCCAATTCCGACTTTTTCTGACTAATGGCCCGCAACCTTAATAAAAGATTGTTCAATGAGTTTGCTATTAAATTTTTAAATAACATACTGAATTGATATTATGGGTGCGGGCCAACAGTCGAATAAATCATTTACTGTCCGTCCTAGAACGTTTAAACAATAATTAAAAGTAAATGTTGAGTATTCGGTAACTAACATTAAATTTAATGGATAACATTTCATGCAAAACAGAAATTTCCTCTAAAAAGGTAGCCTTGACTGAAATGATGAGTTCCTAAGGCTTGCTAAATATTGATAAATATTTTCTACCACAAATATTTGACTCCAATTTCAATAAAAAAAATTATTTTTTTACTTATATCCTCTTATTACGTACCCCCCAAATAGTCGGGTAAGTTTTTACTACGGTAAAAGCCAGTTTTAGTACAGATTGCCATAGACGTTTGAAAAAATTATTGAATTAACCGAACTATTTCACTTAAAACTGACTTTTACCCGACTCTTGGTACGAGACCTTAAATAAAGGTTGTGGGCGAATAGTCGGGTGAAAGATATATATTTACTTTGATTGAAGGTGAAATTAATTATATTTAAAAAAATTCTATAGAACACTGACTGAAAAATTTATTCAAAAACCAGTTTTTAGCGGAGTAACCGATTTATTTTGCTATTCACCCGCAGCCAAAGTTTATAAAGTGCTGGCTTCGAAAAATATATTACTAGCTTCCTTTGAGTCCGAATAGCCGCGTTTCATTTAGTGTGGGAAACTACTCACAAGCACTTCTGGATACTAGCAGCTACTCAAGATTTTACAAAAGAAGTTTTCATTTCGTAGAAAGATTTCATTTATTAACTACGCTCAAGTACTTATTGATTTGTTACGTTAATTGGAAATTAGTTGTCGACGCTTTAAAGAAAAGTATTCAAACATTGACATTTGATTCAAATTCAAACATTTACATACAAATTTACTTTTATGCGTGAATTGGCTTGCTTACAATGAAAATCTTCCACTTTTTCTTCTCCTTCGAGCGGGTGGCTAGCCGGATAAATTATTTACTGCAAATAAAATTAGTTTAAGGACAGATATTATGTTTATTATGAAAGTATTCATATTTCTTTAACACGATGTTGAGATTCAGCGAAATTATTTGTAGGTGTCAAGTTGGTCAAATTTCGTCAAGTTTCTAAATATACAAGAACAATTGCGTTGTATAAATTAAGAAAAAAATTTAGTTAAATTGATCACATATTTAGATTTTCGTAAATTAAATTGAATTTTTATTTATGGAACTTGCCACCAGGAGCCGTCTTCTTAAAATTTTAATAAAGTAAACAAATGATTTTCAAACACAATTACATACAAATGATTTCAATTTTTGGCCTAATAATATTATATTACAACATTTGTGGCATAGTATTTTAATTTACCATAGAGTTTTTGAACAATTAATGAATTTACCTTAAGTGTGGCACACAGCCTATGTAGAGATTATAAAAATTCGATAGATTATATATGGGGAGGATTCTCCCGTCCTATCGAGACAGTAAGTTGTCTTAAAACAACAGCATAAAAACAATCCTACGAAAAGATTTAAATTAAATCGTCGTTATTAATTTTTCTATTTTTGTAATTTAGCGCAGGAACATAAAAGAATAGTTAATTCTAATAAAGAATAATATAATTTCATAGTTTTAATAAAACGTCAGTTTTCTAACAATAATTTTATAAATTTAAATTTTACTATTCGAATGTGTGAATCCGTACACATCCTTTTTGTTCGAAAATTCAAATTCGAATTTTCGGTTTTATAAAAAGCCACCTCTTCACTATATGAAAACTTTACTTATATCAAACCTATATCTATTGATATTAACTATATCAAAACTTTACTATACAAATTTAAGTGACTATTCTGTTAGTTTTGTGTTAGCCCAAAGATGGTGAGTGTATTAAGCGCATAAAAATTCGTCAAATCCGCATTTTATTTGTCGATAAATTAGCTGTGGAATTTTGAATACCAATTTTGTCACCTAGAGCGAGAATTTGAATTTCAAATTGGAGGCAAATTGATCGAAAAATCTGTACTAAAATCGATTTTTAGCGCAGGCGAACATTGATACGCAGCCATATGCCAAACTTTTAGATTAACTATTTTTAATTTGCTGGTGAAGTATGATACAGGCAACTAAAATTTTTGTTATATTTCATGAAATATACTTAGGGTGCGAGAGAATAGTCGAGTATTTTGGCTGTGTACCAACAGTCAAGTAAGCCGATTACTATACGGTAAAAATCTGTTTTATTACATTTTTGGTTAGTTTACATTACAGTATTTAAAAACAACCGAATTTACCGCAAAACTTACATAAAATTAATTTTTTCCGACTATTGGCACGCAACCTGTAGTAATAAACGTTATTAATTTTATGAATCACTATTGTGCAATAAGTTGGGTAAATCATTTATTTCAGAAAACATCGATAAATTTATTTAAAGGCTGCGCGTAAATAGTTGGGTAAAAGTCGATATTTGCTTTGAATAAAGATTAAATTATTTTTCAAAATATTCTATGGCAAATCGAAAAATTTGTTCTAAAATCAGTCTTTAGCGTACTAAACGATTTGCCCTCAATCAAAGACACAAAAATGAAAAGGTGTCAAAATTTTGGTTACCACTGATTTTTTTTAACCAAATCTATAATTAGTCTGTGCTTGAAGCTGAACTTTAAAGTTCTCAAATGGTGAGACTCCATCGCATCGAGTGTCGGAGGCTTTAAAATTCCTCTTGAACTATCGGCGACTGGTTCTGTGAAAAGCGTTTTATTAAGCTGTCTTTCTCCAATAGTTTGTGATGAATAAACTCCTATATGTGTGCCTAAATTTATCCCTAATCTAATTTTCCTTCTGTTTTAAACGACTGTTCACTTCTACTTTAAGGTTTGTTTGTTGGTTTTTAATCTATTCAATCTGTTCTTGGGCAGAAGTACTCGGCCTGCCTTGCACAGCTCTAGGCTAGCCTATAGTACTGACATGGAAGATGGGTTGGTCCACGAGGTCTGCATACCGACAGGTGGTCATAGTTGTGTTCATTTTCAACACCGGTCGTAATCAGATGATCAAAAAATTGTACGTTTTGATGTTTACATAGATCAGTAAGCTGACCGTCTTGTTTAGCTCAGAGTTCTTAAAACTGATTTTGCATCGAATCTAGCGTCCATTTCGTTCCGGTCACCTCGTTTTTTTTACTTTTCCTTCGCATGGCTGGTCTTTCTGCTCATCGTTTAGGGTGACTGGATCATCCCTGATGGTGTCAGTGATGATTGTCGCGATCTACGCCCTCCTGTTTCAGTATCCTTTTGCAAGGTGCTCTGCAGCCTCGATAGGAATTTGTTTTATTACCTTCGGTAAGCCCCAGACTCTGAAGTTTTAATCAAGGCTGTTTCTACAAAATTTCACTTCTGTCAAAAAGTGTTGCGTTTTTCGGTCATTCGAAGCGAAATTGTCATGGATTTTGCAAACAAAACCCTCTTCGTTTAAAGTTATAAACTTTATTTACCGTCATCTTAAACTTTACTAAACTTCTTCAACAAGTTCACTGTTTCTCTGTTTATTACATTGACTGCGGACCAATAGTCGGGTAAATCAGTTTGCCATAGAATTTTTGAAAAATAAATGAAATTAGTGAAAAATTTACTTAAAATTAACTTTTACTCGACTATTGGCCCGCAGCCATTGTATTACTTTTCACTTATAATTCTTAGCTTGCATTCGGTATTCTGAACACCTTGATCTTCTGATAATCCAACAAGCGTCTATTCTCTCCACCAGAAGTTGCCGCGTACTTATCAAGTCTTTCATGTCAGGCATTAGTCTCATTTAGTCTTCATTGCAAAGCGCCACTGGTTAAAGTTATTGACAATGACGCATTGCTGATGAACAGCAAAATATTCTACCATCCAATCGGATACGAGAAGTTTACAAAAAATACACGATGGAAGATCCGGAGCACATTTTGGAATCAATAAAACCTTAGACAAGATAAGATACCGGTTTTATTAGGTCAAGTGTCGCAAGGATATTGAAGATAGACACAGAGAGTGTGAAAGCGGGCGAAAGCGAACATGCAGCAATATAATGTTGGAGCGCTGTTTGAATGAATAGTAATGGATATCGCCGAACCACTTATTGAAACAAAGAATAGTAATCGATACATACTGGTGCGTATTGATTACTTCAGTAAGTGGATGGAAGCCAATTCGATGGTTGTGAATCAAGAAGCCCGGGCAATAGCCGACATATTTGTGAACAATTGGATTTACAGATTCGGAGTATCGTAAGAACTATACTTGAAGAAACTTCGAGTTACCCGTGTTCCTGGGACTGTGCAAAACCCCTGTGCAAATCTTCTGATACGAATTTTAAGCGGTCGGATACGGATTCGAAATGGATTTTGCAAATAAAACACTCGGCGTTTATAGTTACAAACTTTCTTTACCTTCTACAATAAATGCAAGATATATTACTTTGTAAAGGGTGTTTTTTTAGGAGGTTTGTTTTTCCGATAGATGTCGTTTTATTTTATGACAGTTGTTTTGACAGCTCAAAGTGGCATTTCTACTCAGTATTGTTTGGCAAATCATTATGAATAGGTTAACTCCAGAACAACGTTTTCAAATCGTGGAAATTTATTTTCAAAATCAGTGTTCAATTAAAAATGTTTATAGAGCACTTCGTGAATTTTATGGTGCACATAATCGTCCGTCAGAGACCACCATAAAGAACGTAATTACCAAATTTCGGTCTACATTCACTCTTTTGGATGCCAAGCCACCGACAAGAATGAGAAGAGTTCGTACAGAAGAAAATATTGCTGTCGTTGAGGCCAGTATCGAAGAAAACGACAATTTATCGATTCGTCGTCGTGCTCAGCAAATTGGACTTTGTCCATCGACTTTATGGAAAATTTTACGTAAAGATTTGGGTTTGGTGCCATACAAAATTCAATTGGTGCAAGAATTAAAGCCACACGACCATCGTTTGCGCCGTGAATTCAGTGATTGGTCGTTAAATCAATTGAACGAAGATCCATTTTTTTACCGTAAAATTCTCTTCAGTGGTGAGGCGCATTTTTGGTTAAATGGATACGTCAACAAACAAAATTGTCGCATTTGGAGCAAAGATAATCCACACGCCGTTCAAGAATTACCAATGCATCCTGATAAATGTACTGTTTGGTGCGGTCTATGGGCTGGTGGGATCATCGGTCCATATTTCTTTAAAAATGAGGAAGGACGACGCGTTACCGTGAATGGAAATCGATACAGAACCATGTTAAATGAGTTTTTGTTGTCAAATCTTGAAGATATGGATATGGATGAAATGTGGTTTCAACAAGATGGTGCCACTTGCCATACAGCACGTGAAACAATCGACTTATTGAAAGAAACTTTCAACGACAACATTATTTCGAGAAATGGTCCGGTGAATTGGCCTCCGCGTTCGTGCGATTTGACGCCACTCGATTACTTTTTGTGGGGATACGTGAAGTCATTGGTTTATGTGGATAAACCTCAATCGATTGACGCTTTGGAAACCAATATTCAACGTGTCATTGCTGACATACGCCCTCAAATGCTTGAAAAAGTGCTGGAAAATTGGACCTCCAGAATGACATTTGTGAAAAATAGTCGTGGTAGCCATATGCCAGAAATTGTGTTTAAATGTTAAATGCCAAAAAATTATCTACCAAATAAAAAAAAATTTTGGTCATTTCATAATTTTATATGTGTTTTATTCAAAAAAAAAATCGGCAACCTCTTAAAAAAACACCCTTTATCACTATTCATTATTCCACTGTTATTGTTCGCTTTTATTTCACTTTTTATTGTTGGAATAGGGTACTGTTTACAGTTAAATTACAACTGCGTCTGTGTTCGCGCTTATATTTGTGTATCACTCTATTCGAGATTATTTCATTTATATATATTGCATCGGTAAATGTATGTTTTTCCCAATTGTAAATTACTTGTAAGTAGTTGTACTCTTGAACTTTCCTCGTCAACAATTCCCCTATTTTGAAGACTACCATCGCTGTTAAATCCACTATTTTCCATGATGACTATATCTCAGCCGTTTGTAATTGATTTCGTTATTTCCATATTCCCCTCCACATGGGATGTCATTGTAATATCCAATTTCCAATCAGTATTGGAGGAATACTTGATCTGGTAACATCGTCACATAATTAGAATATTAATTGCTCAACTAAATTATTCACTCGGGTTGGACATGGACTCGATCTAATGACCATTCTGATGGTAAAACTTGGTAGTGTATATTTTAACCATTCGATTATCTAGTGTTATATTTGTGTAGAGTAGAATTCGTAACAATATCTTCAGTCAAAATACTGGTGACCTTGATAATTCGAATCCTCTAGGCCAGCCTACAGAGGGTGTGGATTTAGTAGCATCCCTATTGCTGTACCACTTGGAGTGTTACATTCCGTATTTATTTTACTCATTTCTTGTTTTTGCCAAGTAATACTTTGGTTCCTTGGCGTTTGGTTCCTGGTAGTACTTTGCTACGCGGATACCTAATTGCTACCTAGATATACGCAGAGACAGCCGAATGTCCTACGCTGATGTGTACTAATAAAATGAGTACCTAGAAAATACACATGGCAGAAATCTAAAATTTATAACCTCTACCTAGAAACTAGAAATTCATAACCTGAAATACAAATAAAATGTAATTATTGTTCAAGAACTATTTGGTAAACTAATCGGAAAATTTGGACAAATACCGTTTTTACCTTAGTAAACGATTTAAGCGACTATTGGTTTTCTCTAAGGCTGCGGGTGAATACTCGGGTAAAAGTCGATATATGCTTTAATTGAAGGTAAATTTAATTATTTTCAAAATGGCAAACCGATCGACAAATTTGTAAATGTGACCTGCAGAAACTTGAAACGGTTAAAAGTTGCCGAGACAAAAAGCGAATGAAAATACAACTGTCGTAAACTAAATAGATGATCTTAACATAAGACATGCCACTTTATTGGAAATAGAAAATGAAATCAATAATGATTTAAGTATCAGAAAAGCTCCATCCCGTGTACATATAAATACAAATATATTCTGAAAATGTATTAGTAATTACACTGTCAACCCAAAATTTAGTAGAAACAACTCGCAACCCTAAATAACACTGTGGTAATTGATCGAGGTATAGTTTCGAGAAAATTTACTAAATTGACTAAATGGATGCTGTAATGACTAGGATTTTGTTATGCCAAATTTTGTTTTAGCGTCCGATTTTACTTATTTACGTCATCGCGCTTCGCAATTGCTAAATATAATAAGACAAAATCGAGAAGAAATAGCTCCGCCCGCAGCGCAACGCATAAACGTAAGTACTTTTGGTGCTTACCATCCCATCGGTCAGCGGTGATTGTATTGGAAATGGCAATGTAATGTGTATGATAACAGCTGATGATAGTATGTCCATTGGTCTATTGTGTTAGGTAAAAGTAAAAACTTGATTTTACGATGTTTTGGCGGGGTAAAACGAGACTATATAAACGGAAAGAAATTTTGATGCGAGGTTGAGTTGTTTCTGATAATTAACGCAAAATTTATGTGATTAAATGTGAAATTGTGTTGCTCTGTAATTTGTATGTAAATAAAATTAAAGAAAAATTTTAGTAGAGCATTAAATAATAACATTTGGTTTTGTGTAAAACGTTTAAAATAATTTAGTGATATGTAAAATGGTGATCAAAAATAATATCTATAATAAATAAAATCGAATGAGTTTATGGTCAACCATGTTAGGATTAAGAACAATTGTATGTAATAATAATGTTCGTCTTAAACGAAAAATATGCATAAAATAAATACCAAATAAAACTGTTAGATAAGTGTATGAATGTACGAGTACATTGATTTGTTTATAAGAACATATAAAGGGAAAAATTATATAAACTGATTTGTACCGTGTGTTGCTAAATGATATTTATATAGTGGGTGTATCCATTACTATAACTAAACAAATAAATAATAAACTATAAAACCAAAAACAAGAAAAGAAAACGTAAATACAATAATTAAATCCAAAGTAAAATGTTTTATTAAATCACGATACCTATTCAATCGCAAAGTGTCATATTGGAAGTCGTGTGACGTGTCAGAAGCAGTGATATAAGAAACAAAAGCTCTGTAAATCGTGTTTTACCATATAGTGTGGCGTTTATAAGCTATATTTAACGGGGAAGAAACTACTCGTGATCTATATTCTAAAAGTGGTCCTATACGAACCGGATCAACCAAACCATTATCTTATAGCGATATCGATTATAACGTTGCATGTTATATCGCATTCATCGAATTGGTTGCACGCCAGTTATACCGCTTGCCATGCTACACCGTTTCGAATAATATTTTTGCTGTATGGTTATTGAATGTTAAACACCGAAAACGGCGATATACGAATTGGTCACATTGGATACTTATCGAGGCGATATATGAAAATAGAAGTTGCTGCCATATGATTATAATAAACCGGATGCTGAGGTTGATTGAATTAATTTAAACGACATTGGATAATCGCAAAACTGTTATCGTTTATACCGGGGCCAAGGATATCAGACATACGGGGATATTTGGTGACGTAACAAATTAGAGTTCTTTCTATTACTAACAAATTATATTACTATATGCTACTAATTATATTATTTAGTTAAGTTTATTAATTATTATTAAGTTTCTTCGAACAATTTCTAATATTTAAATTTTATCTATGATTATTTTTGTAAAATACAATTTCAACTTTTCTCACGAACATTTTAAAATTTCATGGGGCTTCGAACATATAAGAGGTTGATCATATTTTCTTTCTGGGTATATGTTATTGAAATGGTTGAGCGAAAATAAATTTTGATATGTCTTAGGGAACGAAAGCTTCGGGTGCACACACATTCGAGTCTTTATTTTTGAACCTCATTCAGTAGTTATTATTGGTAGTTGTAATGAATACTTTTGATATTTAGAACGCTTACAGTTAAAATTATTTTGTAACGATGACCGTACAGCTCATATCGAGAATACGAACCCACCCTCGGACTGACGGCTACCCGATTTAATAGCGTTCATCATATAGCTGTACCAACGAAAGAGGTCATACGTTACAATGCGTACCAATAGTCGGGTAATAGTAAATTTTAAGTAAACTTTTCGGTAAATTCAATAATTTTTGAAAAACTCTATATGGTAAACTGAACGAAAAATCCGCCATTATAATAGAAACAGGTGTTATATTTTTTGATATTGGATTCAATTAGCAGAGACGACACAATAGAAAGATTTTTTTTATATACTCGTATATATTTATTTATTACAACTGATTTACAAATCATCAGTAATTTATCTTCAGTAATTTATATTCTTGTTTGGTGGGTTTTAGCCCTTTGGCTAGTCCCCTTTACAATTTTATTTTATTTTTATTCGATCCTGATTGGATCTAGTAGACCATATGGTTTCTTCCTTCGTAGCCGCCTTACTGGGTTTGAACCGTCCAACATACGACGTATCTCAGCATTTTGGTGTAGACTAATACGTTGCATGTGTTTTCTCGCGTGTTTGCTTATTTCTTCACTGACGAAATCCATTTTCAGATCTCCATGGAGGTTGTCATTTCTTATGTACCACGGTGCATTCATTAATGATTACACGTAGGACTTTGCTTTGGAATGACTGGATGATATTGACATTGGTTTTCTTTGTACAGGCCCAGAGCTGAATACCGTAAGTCTTCACAGGTTTTAGAATTTGCCGGTATATAGTAGCAATTTATTATGTAGAATTGGCTCAGGATTTCTTCCTAAGAGCCAGTCCATCTTTATGTATTTGATGTTTAATTCTTCTTTTTTCTTTTTCACATGCTCTTTCCATTTTAGTTTCGCCTCTAGCCGTGTGTGCAATGTGCATTGGGAATTTGGTGAGAGTTCAGTTCTACTGGTGTCCAATTAACCTTTTTGTTGGTAAAGTTTACCTTAACACATATTGTTTCATTAAGTTTTATTCGCCATCTCTTTGTCATATTCTTTACAATACAAAATAAAGCACATTAAAGCTGTGTGCCAAACTTAAGGTTAATCGTTTTCTACTGTAAAAACCGGTTTTAGGACAGATTTTTCGATCAGTTTGCGATAGAAATTTTGAAAAATACTTGAATTTACCAAAAAATTTATTAAAATTGACGTTTACCTTAAGTATGGCACACAGCCTAAGTAATTCAGGTTCACTTGTTCACTGTTCACTAATTCACTTTTGCTGCTCCACTACTTTTTCACACTGTTTACTTTTCAATTTGCACTGTACACTGGGTTAAGTTACAACTGTATTTCCGACTCAAATTGTTTGCGCTTATACCCAGCAACCCAAACGTTGATAGCGGAATGAAATAGATTAAAAGACTTGCACACGCCGAAGCGAGAAATATAATGTATTTACTTCGATTTCTTTTATTCACTGTATTTTTACTCCCACCTAATAATTTGTTTATCAGTTTCATGTAGAAAAATGTTATTTCATTTCTATCAGTCTACAGATTTCCGCTGCCGGGGGTTTATGCGCTGATTGAGCGCTACATTGTACTACTGGCTATCGCTGTTCGAGATTATTCGTTTTATTGCATCTGGCGATTTATGTGTGTTGAAATTGTGAATCAATTTCAGGAAATTGTGATGATTATCGCCACCGTTTACAATTTCTTTCGTTATATGCATATTCCTCCCCCACTCCCCTCCACTTGGAATACCAATCTAAAATCCAATTCCCAATCAGTATTGAAGGAATGCTCGATCCGACAACATCGTTGATGTGAAGAATAATAATCGCTTAATAAAACCATAGTCTTCAACTGGGTTTGAACAACTGACCCAAAGTTCAGCAACAACATTGGTGGTGTATAACGTTACCACTTTATTACCGAGTGATATGATTATGTACAGTAGAATTTTCGTAACACTACCCTCACCTTAAATCTGTTCGTCCCGAACAGACTCGTCCCTTTTCCTCACGTTGTATCATTGTAGTCTATCAATGTGGCCCACTTTCATCTTAGTTCTGGGGCCTAGTTTAATCCGGTATACAATACCACAAATCCGTTTGATGACTTTATAAGGGCCTCCCAACTATGTTATAGCTTCTGTAGTATTCCTTTTTGTCTCTTGGGATTGTAAAGCCAAACCAAATCCCTCTCTGTAAATTCTTCGCTATCTGCTCTTAGGTCATATATCGTTTTCATTCTATCGCTGGCCTTTGCGATTTTACTTCTTCATTATGTATCCAGTTCATTTTCCGTCTTAGATCGGCTACATACTAATGCTGCGCGACTAGTTCGGTTTCTGATAACCCAAACTTAATATCACGTGGTAGAAGGGGCTCTTTGCCAAACAGCACCATTGAAGGGGAATTTCCTGTTGTATCATGCACTGAGCTGCGATATTCTAAAATGAATAGGAGTATACATCGATCCCAGTGATTCTGATTGGCATTGACTTCTTTCCGCAGATGCTTTTCCAGTATCCGGTTAAATCTTTCTACCATTCCGTCTGATTGTGGATGTAGTGGTGTGATATGAGTTTTGTTTATGTTGAGAATTTTGCTCAGTTCGTGAAACATGGACGACTCGAAATTTCTAAAATGATCCGAGTGTAGTTCTTGCGATACTGCGAATCTGCTAATCCATTTGTTCACAAATATGTCGGCCACTGTTCGGGCCGGCGATGTCTAGTGCTATTCGTTCAATGGCGCTTCAACATTATATTACTGCAGTATTCCGTCATGTATTGTCAGCGAGTGCCAACGTATTCGCCTACCTCCTACCAGCTATTTTCTTACTGAACCAATTGTTTCATCAGCCTCCTATAGTCTTCGTTCAAATGCTGTTTATCTCAACCACCACAAATTGGAATCGTGCAATAACTGTGGAACAGTTGTTTTCTTCCTGCGCCTTACACATTGCTTACACTGAACTGCGCAGCGCCTTCTTGATAATCCATCTGCATTGTTGTGCAACATAACTCGTCGATGTTCAGTCTTGAAAATGTAGGCTTCCAGTCGTTCGATCCACCTATCCACTTGCCCCCCGTGTTCCTTAAACTGCATTAACCATTTGAGTGTCGCATGATCCGTTCGAAGAACAAACTCTTGCCCATACAGATATTTGTTGAAATGTTTAACACTGTCCACCACAGCCAGCAGGTCTCTGCGTGTTACACAATAATTTTTCTCTGCTTTAGAGAGGGATCGGTTATAATATGCGACAACTCGCTCTTTGTCCTTTTGCTCTAGTGATAACACTGTACCTATCACCGGGTTGCTAGCATCTGTGTCGAAAATGAATATTCCATCGGCCTGCGGCTACGCTAAAATAGAAGAACTGCATACTTTCATCTCTTATTCTTCAAATGCTTTTTGATGTTCTATGTTCTACTGAAATGGTTGGCTTTCCGGTGAAGCGATGGAGACTTTGCAACATCTGCGAAGATCGGCAGAAATGTAGGCCAATTCATTACTGATACTAACTTCCATGGATCCGTTCGCACACCATTGCTTGAAACAGTATGACCCAAATAGTTAATCTCTTCCCCGAACCGTCTGCATTTCATTGCACTTAATTTCAATCCTACCGAACGGATCGGTTGTAGTACTGTAGTACAATGATGTCATTCACATAAACCAGACGTGTTTGCCAATTTAAGCCTCTAGAACTTGCACCATTAATATCTCAAATGTCAAATGTAGCAGCCACAATGCCAAGCGGCATTACCACAAATTAATAAAGACCGTTTACTGCCGTAAGCGCAGTTTTCTCTCTCTCATTAGGAAGGATGGCTTGCCAATATCCGCTTTTCAGATCCAATGTACTGACAATCTTGGCCCCTGACAGCATGTCCAACGTGTCTAACTTAAGTTAGATACACATATCTACGGACGACTTCTAAAAACAGATTTGGCATCTATGAACTAATTGCAACAAATTTTTCACTTAAATTAATGAGATAATATGTAAAATATCTCAAATTAGTAGCCAAAATAATAAATTTGCAATTATTTAATAATTTTAATTTAAAAATAATCATTTTTCTATTTAGCCTAAAAACGAATTCCGAACTCATCCAAAACTGTTAAACGACTTCTAACGTCGTGTTTTTAACCTCACTTCGTTGATTTTTGATACTTCAAAACAAAATATAAAGAATTGTTGTTGTAAAAATCGTCTGTATTTTTTCTTGTATGCGGCGAGGCAAAACAAATTTACGCACGAATCGTCTGTAGTTAGATGTGTATGTGACATCGCTTTAAAACTCTCTCCGAGTTAAAATACCAAACGCACCCGAATTATCACAGTCTGTAGGTATAAACGATTTTGACAAATGCGTGATAATCTCATGACTGGAGGCGCATGGCATCAACATCAAGCAACCGTTGCTTTGGTAGTCCAAATGTTGTAACTGCTTGGGAACAACATAAAATGTAATTGTAAATAATGGAAGGAAAAACGATCCTCCCGTTCGGTATGACTGTATGCCTTTGTTGTTGCGCCAGCAAACTAAATAAAAATAATTTAACCGAATCGGAATCGTCGTATGTACTTGTTTAATGTTGTTATGTAGGTTATATGTAACTAAGACCCTCTGATGGAGTTCAGAATTCCGTGTCACGCGCCGACCCACCTTCCATGTCAATGTACAGGTTGACATGGAGCTTGCAATGTGCAGGTGGTATACTGTAGTTGTGTGAGTAGGTGAAGTAGGTGGGTTAATGATGTGGAGTGAATGAGTGGTATCACAATGGGCCTAAAAATTGGCCTAAGTGTGCAGTAAGCAACCACTGAAACCTAACCTATATGTAACGTAATCTTGAAGTTTACAATCTCGAATTTTAAATTAAAATTAAATCTGGTGGTGGTGCGGAAATTTTATCAAAAATTATCACATTATTCGTGTAGTAAATTGTAGAAAATTTTGCGAAGGGTAGGTTAGGTTAGGTTAGGTTAGAGTGGCTGGTTCCGCACACTTAGGCCAATAGCGGCCCATTGTGATACCACAGGATCCTATTTTCCCTTTACCCCCGCTAACACCATCCAGAGCTTCTTATGTAGCGTAAAATATCTCGCACCCCACAGTTCGCGAGTTCCGAAAGGCTGTTCATCCCGTACACACCTAAGTATTTATGCCTTCTGTATGATAGAGCTGGACACGAGCATAGGAAGTGATCTAAAGACTCTTCCTCCTCTTCGTCCATACAACTTCTACAAAAGTCATTCGTCTGTAGACCCAGCCTTCTCGCATGTTCCCCAAAAAGGCAGTGTCCTGTCAGTATCCTTACGACCAAACTTAAGTCCCGTTTCCCCAGGGATGTGAGTGCCTTGGAGCGCTTTAAGTCCAGTTTTGGCCAAACCTGCTTTGCTACCCTGCACGTGAGAGTGTTGGTCCACCTCTCATTTGTCAAGGCGATTGCCTTTCTCCCGAGCGCCAATTTGAGCGCTGCTACAGGTCTCCCCAGAACTGATTTTTCCGGCTGCATCTGGAGAGTCGTACCGTACCTAGCTAGTTCGTCTGCCCTGCAGTTTCCCGTGACGTCCGAGTGACCAGGGACCCAGATTATCTGGATGCTGAAATACTCGCTCATCTCATTAAGAGATGATCGGCAATCCAGCGCCACCCGTGACTTCAGACAAACCGCCTCTAGTGACTTGATCGCCGCCTGACTGTCCACATAGATTGCGATATCCCTCCCGGATACCACATTATGCTTCAACCATGTCATGACTTCCCCGATCGCCACCACTTCAGCCTGGTACACGCTGCAGTAGTCAGGGAGACGAACAGAAATATTGACGTTTAGCTTCTCACAGAAGACTCCGGCTCCTACCTTACCGTCTAGCTTAGAGCCGTCAGTGAAAAATTGCAGTGCCTCGTTTTCCAGTATTGATCCGTTCCTCCAGGATTCTCTCGAGGAACAGATGGTCCCGAAACCTTTATTGAAGCACAACGTTGGTTTACTATAATCTAGATTCGCCAGTTCTTCCCTTTGCGATCTAACTATCGCCGAGTGTCCCGTCTGAAGACACTTCCACTGCGAGACCGCCGAGAGTCTCGTGGCCACATTGGCTGCAATTTTTTTACCAAAAAAATTCGATTGGAATAAGGTGTAACATAACCTCTAAAGCGCGTGTAGGAGTTGACCTAAGCGCCCCGCTTATAAGCATGGCCGTTCTTTGTACCTTTTCCATCATTCTTACATATGTTACCTTATTCAGGGCTGGCCACCACACGCCCACCCCATACATCAGCACAGGTCTTACCACTGCGGTATAGATCCAGTGCACCAGCGCTGGTTTCAAACCCCAACTCTTACCTATGGCGTTCCTACACGAGTAAATGGCTACATTAGCCTTCTTCACCCTTTCTATAATGTTGGGCTTCCAGCTGAGCTTACTGTCAAAGATTATGCCCAAAAATCTCGGTCTATCAGCAAAAGCCAGTCTAATGCCGTTCACGGTAGGAGGGCTAACTTCCTGAATTTTATATGTCCTAGTAAATAGTACCAGCTCTGTCTTGGAAGCTCTAATCCACATTTGCTGGCCCATCTAGTAACGATCAGGAGTGCATTTTGCATAACATCCCTAATCGTATCCACATGTTTGCCTGAGATAACTATCGCTAAATCATCTGCATACGCTACAACTCCTGTCCCCTCCCTCTCCAGTTCCAACAGCAATCCATTCATCACTGCACTCCAAAGAAAGGGGGACATTACACCTCCCTGCGGGGTTCCTCTAACCGCCCTTCTTCTAATGGTGGACTCCCCCAGTTTTGAGGTAATGATCCTGCTTACCAGCATCTGATTTATCAACCTACTTATAGGGCAGTCCCTATGAGGCGATCATGGAAGGATTGTCAAACATGACAATCCTTCCATGATCGCCGCCGTTTTTACATTATTAAAGGCACCCTCAATGTCAATTAATACTACCATACAAAACTCTTGCGAGTGAATTGACTTCTCAATCATGCGTACTAGATCGTGCAGAGCTGTGTCCGCCGACTTCCCCTTACAGTACGCATGCTGCGACACTGCCCAATTCTTGGGCTCAATTTTTGATCGAATACCTACATCTACCAACCTTTCCAAGGTTTTCAGCAGAAAGGATGATAGAGTTACCGGTCTCAGATCCTTTGGGTAAGCATGTGAGCTTTTTCCCGATTTCGGGATAAAGACCACTCTGACCTCCGTCCATTTCCTAGGAATATAGACAAGTTTCAGATATCCCCTGAAGATACCCTCCAGCCAGGGGAGGATGACTGCCGAGTTCCTTTGGATCTCTGCTGGTATAATCCGATCCGGGCCCGCCCATTTATACGGCTTAAAACTGTTCAGCGCCCACTGGATTCGCTCCCTGTCTACAATGCTCTCCATCTCTACTGAAGGTGTTACTCGATGAGCTCCGGGCTCTATCGAGTCATCAAAGCTTCCCGAAAAATGGGTCTCAATGAGGAGCTCCAATGATTCCACACTTGAAGCTGTCCACGACCCGTCCGGTCTTATCAAATAACTAGGACTGGTTGGGTTAAAAGCTAGAATTTTCCTAAGGCGAGAAGTCTCAGAGACCTCCTCCATCCTACCACAGAAGAGTCTCCAAGACCACCCTTGTGCCTTCCTCAACTCTTTCTTGTACCTTCTTAGGTCCTCCTTATAGGAGTCCCAATCCCGTACCTCCCTTGTGCTTTTAGCTTTATTAAAATCTGTCCTACATGCCCTTCGATAGGTTCCCAACTCTGTGGTCCACCAAGTCGGTTTCTGCTTACCTCTAGGCTTTATCAGGGAGCACGCGGCCTTAAAGGAGAGATTGCATGCTTTTGTGACCGTATCAACCATGCGATCCAATTCTTCTACAATCGACGGAGGTCCGGGGACCTCCAGCGGCAATACTTGCGCCAACATCTCCCTATATTTGTTCCATTTAGTCCTTCTGGGATTCCTGAAGGGTTTCCGGGTAACAGGTTTAATGTCGAGGTTGTATGTTACATATCGGTGATCAGAGAATGAGTGCTCCTTCGCCACTCTCCATCCTCTGATCATATGAAAGATCGTTTCCGACGCAAAGGTCACATATAAAACCTCCTGCCGATTTTTAACAATGAATGTTGGCTCTCGTCCAATATTGCAAACTACAAGGTTGGTATTTAATAAGTAATCAAAAAATAACTCACCCCTCTCGTTTATGCCTGTGCTTCCCCAGATTGTGTGATGCGCGTTTGCATCACAACCGAGTATAACACCTACCCTTCTTTGATCTGCTTCCCGGATCAGTTCCCCCAGGTTATCAGGTGGAACCTCTTTCTCGCGATCCATATAGGCTGAGGCTAGCCATAGTTTTTCCCCACTAGCCTCAACACTTACTGCAGTGACGTCTCCACTACTAAATTGAGAAAGAAGAAAAATATTCAGATTATTTTTCGCTAAAATACACGATCTGATCTTCTCAGAGTTGCTTGAGTATAATAACTTATACCCTTTTGTTCTGAGGCCACAGATCCTGTTATTGTTAATCCAAGGTTCTTGGATTAACACCAAGTCCTCATCTGATTTAGTCAGCCTGAGAACAAGAGCTGCCGAGGCAGCCTTTGTATGGTGTAGGTTTATTTGTGCAATCTTAATCATTGCAGTCCACCTTACTCACCTCCTCCTGCACCCCCTGCATCGGGATAATGCCATCTAACGCGTTATTTCGGTCGCCATTCTCCTCTTATCGAGAGTCCGTCAGTACACGCCCAACAGTCTCCAGAGAGAGGAGACTACCTCCCATAACTATGCTCCCCACATCGGAAGCATCACTCTCCTGGCCGGCCTCTGCCTGCTTGACCATATCCCGTTGGGTCCGTTCTCCGTCATCCTCAGAATGGTCTTTCACCCCTGCATCGGCCTCGTCCTTTTTATATGTTTTGAGAGTGATCGACCCGAACCCGAAGCTGATCATTCCCTTTGTTTTAGCAAGGGAAGCCAGGGATTCTTTATTGATCAGCATGATTGCCAATCTAAAGCCCCCCTTAGCCTCCTCTTGCTTCACAATCCTCCAATCTTTCGTTGGAAGATCTGGATTGCTGGCCCGAATGATCTCGAGGATCTCCTCCGGTTTCTCCGGCTCGGTTGGCGCCATACGCGTGCCCTCGGTCTGCTCGGGATTTCCTTCCTGGAGACTGCCTCAAGCCTCGCGCCCTGCCACACCTCGCCTACTTCGGCCACTGCCCTTTTGTAAAGGTCGACCGATCTCTGGTCTGAGCACGCAGTTAATTTCACGCGCCCCTGGTACCATCCCGCATCTCTGCAGGACGGGGGGGATCCCGGATTTTCTCTCAGGATCCTCAGAAAAGTGGAGTTTAGTGCATTGTACACCACCCTCCACTTCTCTGACGTGATGCTCCCATCTTCCTGACTCCTGTCAATGACGGCTAGCACCAACACGTGCTCCTTTAGGATTTCACTGAATAGCTTCAGCTTTTGATCCTTAGGAGCACCCGACGTCATATCTGCTTGAACCTTGGCTCGCTTACTATCGCCAGGTACCAGCTCATCCTGGGACCTCTGCCTTTTAGACACAAGGGCCCTTTCCGAGCTATCGCCGGCGACAGTTTTTTTTGCCCATGCCAGAGATTCCTTTTGTTTCACTGTAAGCTGCCCCTAAGGGATCGCAGCCAGTTTCTCTATATCGACGCTTCGCCGGAGGAAGCTCTCTCACTCCCCCACTATTTTGTTTGGCGGTCCCGCTTCCACCTGGCTTCAATGCCATGGCGTCGCCTCCCTTTGTCTCTGATGAGGGGGCCCCACCTTTAAGGTTCGAGTTATCCCCTTCTTTTACATTTTCCGGTTTTTGAAGGGTACCGGCCCCTTTATTTTTGTTAATACCTCTGTTTTCCATGTTGCTCCCACGAGTATCGGAGAAATACTGGTCCACCTGCGCAGAGATCCATATACACAGATAAGGCTAAATACAACTGGAGGTCGCCAGGTATCCAGAGGGCTCCATTCGCGACTGGGCTTTGTTAAAAGGTGCCCCAGCCTAGTCGATACTCAGCACGAGCCGCATACCATCTTAATCCGGCCCATTGGCTTACCGAGCACCACGACCACCCGCGCCCCCGCCCCCCTCCAGCACTCACCCTCCATTCACCCATTTATTTGGATATCCCAACCCAATGAGACCCACTCCATTCATGGGATGACCCGTTTATAGGGTTCCCCACTCACTCCTTGGGATCCGGGAGAGCCGGGAGCCGCAGCGCCCAGTTCACCGTGGTTAGTAGTCGATGGTTTTGTGGCGACATCAGTTCGCCCTTTCATGCTGGGTATCATAGGCACTCAGAATTTAGTGAACTGAGGTTAACCACTCCCCAGTTCCCTGAGACTCTCCTCCCAGCACAGCTGCGGTTGGGGGCGGCATATTTAATTCACCGCTAACCTACCTATCGATAGGCCGTCCACTATCCACCACTTGTGACCCCCCCGATAGCTGCAGCCCGCCACGGGTAGAAGGGTAACATGTGTCACATTATGGTCAAATGTTTGTGGTAAAAGGAATATTTATCACATAATTCAAACACAGTCCTGGTTGATCGTTTCTATAAAAAATAGAATTTGAACTAACCAGTTTCTTTAAGTACGTAAAACACCCTTAAGAAATGAATTTATAATACCACTAAGCAGATTTTTTAGAACAATCTCGTAAATTTGAGTTTTTTTGATAGAGAGCATGACAATATTAAAATGTCTTCAATCACGTATTTTTTATCGGCCATAATACCATATCTTTGCCTCCAATTAGTATTTTGAATGTAAATAACAAAGCAGAAATTAGGTATTGTCATGTCCTGACCCTTGAGCCGGGCCAGTGACTCCCCCTTTATTTCGTTATAACACTGTATACCTGCTTATCCAAAATTATTGTCCTCATCATTTCATAATCCGGTTTTTTTGTTTTTTTTGATGAACTAACAAAAAATAAATTTCTAATTTTCCAGTTGGTTTGAAAAATGAAATAAAGAAATAAAGAAAAATGAAACCCATTCATTCACCTATATATTATGTGTACCTTGAACTTTTACATAATAAATCTGAAGATTGATCTCGTTTAGAGCAAACAGAGGAAAACATAAACGTAAAATAGATGCTAATCAAACAAGTCGACCCAGCATATCCACCTATACAACAGTACAAAACTGATCAATTTTCAAATTCAATTTTTGCCAAACCTGAAAATTGAAAAAACCGGCCACCACCCAAATTTTTTTCCAAATGAAAAATATCCAAGCATTTTTTTGTCGTCTTTCCTCATCAAAACGACTTTATTCAGAATGAAATTTTTTTGATTGTTCCTTTTTTTCCTTATCTGTATCCTCATTTAACTTTCATTTTTTTGTCTTCTCAAATTGTTAAGGGTTTTATGTAATTTTGGTTTCCTTATGTACACACACACATTTTATCTCCAGTATGACACAACAACAAATAAACATAAAACATTCGGATTATAAACTGTAATCCCTTCTCTTACTTATACACGTTATTTCTTAACCCTTGCACACCAGGTGATCTCTACTAATATACACCCGTTCGACAAACTGATTGAATCATCGATCGTATTTATTTAATGTTTCCTGGTTCGCTGGTCGTCTCGTTAAATTAAATAAAACTTACGCGCCCTAAATGCGGGTACATCCAACAATGCAAAAGTCATTATATCAATACAGTTCCAAACTTTGGAATTAACAATTTGGAAAATTATATGGTCGATACCGGTGTAGGCCCCTATTTCAATTCTGCTTTAATATTTCTGGAAAGGTGTTTTCTTAAAACGCACAACAATAAAAATAAAATAAAAAACTAATTAATTATACGAAATTGATAACAGGGCACGTGGTGATGGTTTGTTCTAATTCTAACCCGACGACTTACAAACAAAATAAATTCATAATGTTCAAAACCATCGTTCATAGTGGATCAAAATAAAAATTAAATTGTGTGTGCAACCAACAAGAGAGTTCGAGGTAGCAAAATGATGGATTGTGAAGAATTTTCACAGTTCAATGGCAGCGAGAACGATGAAAATAATTCTGATTTTCTATCATCATCATATCATAGTTGCGATTGTATGTGCTACAGTGATTACTGTCATGATGGTAAGTGTGATAGTATATAAGTGGTCGGTAAATAAATGATTATATGTGTCGTTGCTAGGACATCGTGCGGACAAAAAACGAAATGAAACTAAGCTCTCCAAAAGTTATCGTTTTCATGATGCAGATGTTTTAGTCGAGAAACGTAATGAAAGAGAACGTTGTAGAGTTCGTGCTGTCAATGCGGCTTTTACTAGACTACAACAGATGGTGCCAGCGGTTGCATCACGAAATAAACGAGTTTCAAAAGTCAAGACACTTAAAAAGGCTGTTGAGTATATTTTACATTTACGACAACTATTGTGTTTGGATGAGTTATAATTTGAAATGAGTGAAGTACATATATAATAATATTTGGTGTGAGGTTTTATATTTTTTGTATACTATCGTATGAGTATCGTGATACTTTTTTAGAAATTCATTATTATTTGTGCTAGTCATTTTTGGGTATTTCCGAGTGCTCTAAAAGTTTAAAATTCTGATGATTTTAATAAAAATTAATTTATTTTTGATGAACAAATACAAAATGATTTGTAATTTATTAATATCGGTGTGCGAGCGAGCAGCATGCATTTTAATCAAAATAATCAAGTCGGAAATAACTACTGGCTAATTGAACCCCATTCGCTTAAACAATGTTGTAGATTCTATTGATATTTAAATGATTCAGCAGGTTTATGTGGTAAGTATAATAAGACGTCATCACGCTAACAATTTATTGTAGTGATTCTAAAGTTATATTTGATTTTCGCCGTTTAGTTATAAACTTCAGATTATTACAATTGGTTTTATGATAATCAGCTTTTTCGATGATGTTTAGCATGTTTAATTGTAAAATATTTGTGATACGATGTCGTACCAAATAGAAAATACAATAAAAAATATGCATAAACTTGCGTGTGTGTAGCACAGGCCATGTTTAAGACACGTTCTGTTTGAAACTTTGAGTTTAAAGTCCAGCTTACGTCATGGACACAACTAAATTAAAATTTGTTTATTTGACGAAGATTAATGAAATCGAAAGACTGTTGCGAACCAGAAGTGGAACCTAGAAGTGTGTAGATATGAGTCCATACTCATTTCCTATAAGCATACGTATGCAATAAGCAAAGGTACGATGAACCTTTTTAAATTGACTTTTGTGAGCCTAACAATTAATTTTCGAGAACTTGTAAGGAACAACCTGCGAGGAATAAAGTGGCTGTAAACAAATTTGCAAGATTTAAGTTTCCTAGTGCAGATGGTATTTAGCTCATAATGGCTTAAATTGTTTAAATCACTGTCTTGAATTATTAACTCTGATCCGATCAGAGTCAAGTCACGACTGGTGAATCTCGGGTAGTGTTCATTCTAAAGCCCGGAAAATTTATTTAGAAAGATCTTAATTGTTTTTGACATGTTTTTTAACATTTATTTTCCAGGGCATCGACGATATTATCTGCATTAACAACATATTAGTCTGCGTTTAATCGTATTTACGTGAAAATTCTCCAGTACGTTCATAGAATGATAATTCGGTTAAATATCGGGCCATCTGACAAGAGCTGTATCAGATAAAAGTCGACTTGCCCGTATATGCAGCGGCTTGCTGGAATAACTTGTCTAGTCAAGTAACCCTTCTTCGATCGGTTCCATTGCTGTTGCCATTCGGACAGAATATCCCCGCCAGGTTACTCTCCCACAAGTTTTGTCGTTCCATTGTCAGTAAATCAATCAATCACTATAATAACTCTAATTAGATATTTACAATATATGGAATTTACATTTCATCGATACGACGGCACTTCCGTTTTCCAACGCACAGCAATTTTTTGCCCAACTGGAGCATGTCATCAGCAAAACCAACTTACCTTCTTCCGTATGGTACTGCAAAATTAGATTGTTAAACTAGTCGGCGATCATCCTCCTCATGAAAATATATATTTAAATATATTTTTTATGCACCACTAATATGGTTTAGCATATGTATATGCATTTTCGAGATATTTTCCTATTTTTAGAAAAATCACGGAATAATGAGGGTGTGATTTAGCCTGCTGAACAAGATGTACACCTCCAAAACCATTGCGGGCTTTAAATCGAACTTGGTTATGTAGTGTGGCCATCGAGTTTTCTTATTAAGAATTCGGATATTAATTCATCCATAGGGAACGATGATAGATTGTCCGCTTCGTTGGTACTCATTCGAAGGCACAACTAGTACGTACTATATTACCCATCAGGATAGTACATTAGCTGCTACTCTTGAAACTTTGAGATTTCTGATGCTTTGTTTAATATCTACCTTCAGTGCACCACGTACTTCCGTGTACCATCTTGAGATTCATGTACTCAACAACCGACTCCATCCATGGATGCAACACATCCACCAATTCAAAGTGTTTCTAACGGCCGTCTAAATTTAATAAGTATTTGAAACTGACACGATGGATTTTTATAGAATTCATTCGTCTGTTTCTAACGAAATATGTAATGGATTCATTAATTGCAAGTTTCAACTCACTAATGTTTTAGAATCCTTGAAAATGATGCTGTGGAAATTTCAGTACGACGACTCTTTGCCGAGTTATTGAAGTTTTAGCGAGAAACGTAACCAAAAAATGAGATACGCATATCAGGCGTAATTTTAGTTTTTCAAGATCGAGAGGATAAAATAAGTTTATACGGTAAAAGAATGTGATTTATTTCAAAAGGTATATTGCACCAAAAATCGCTTTAAACTTTATTCAAACGCAAAAAAAACTAAAATCACTAGCAAAATGGAATTTACAATATCGTCTTCCATAGAAAGTATTGCATGCTGACCGAACGTGAGCTTGCGGAATTTTATTCCATGCTCGAACAAGAGCTGACTTCAATACATCAACACTTTCGTATTTTTTAGTGGACACCTTACTCTCCAAAATGGACCATATGGAGAAATCCATGGGATTCAAGTCTGGTGAATATGGTGGCCATTCTTTCGACGAAATCAGCCTCGGAACGCAGTTTTGTAAAAATTGCTGTGTCGCTCGAGCTTTGTGTGACCGTGCCGAGTCCTGTTGGAATGTCCAACGGTTCGTACCAAAGTGTTTACGTGCCCAAGGTAGCAAAGCATCGTTTAGGATTTTTTGGCGGTACACCTCTTGGTTTACCTTGACTCCATGTTTGATGAAAACCAGAGGAGTGCGTCCATCTGCAGTCACTGCAGCCCAAACCATAACATAAGCTGGTGATGCGCATGACAACTCTTGTCTCCAAATTATCGTTGGACTTGTGCTCTAACCAAACACGATCATTTTGTTTATTCACATACTGTTGAATAGTGAAAATTTTCTCATCAGAAAAGACAATTTTTGGAATCTCATCACGTGCGGCCAAGGCCTTCAATGCTCGTGTTCTTTCAAGCCTAACTTTTTTTTGTGCCTCCGTAAGATCTTGAACTTTTTGTATCTTGTAGGGCTTCAAGTGTAGTTTATTTTTCAATATGGTTTGAATGCTGTATCGTGAAACATGTAGACGTGCGGCTAATTGATTGGCACTTTGACGAGGATTTCGTTGGATTCGTTTCTTCACATTTCGTATCATTTCTTTTGATGTTGCTGTCTTTTTAGGACCGCCTCTGTTGCGTTTAGCGATGCTACCCGTTTCGTTGTATCGAGTTATGGTTCGATACACAAACATTTTATTCACATTCAAATGCTGGAGCTGACGAACTATTGCTGTTTGTGAATTTCCACCCAAATACGGGTTTCCTACCCAAATTTTTTATGAAGATATTAATTTAGAACAATTATTTGTTGACCACATGTAAACAACTAACCAAACTTCAATCTGTCAAAAAATTGACGCGCGGAAATGACAACTACACAAATGGCAGCAGAGTGAAGTCAGTAACATTTGGTCTCAGCCACCCTGTATATATTAAACGAGTTCTTTGTCGATTATAATGTATTTTATGCTGCTGCTTATATTTATCTTTGTTGAAGTTCTTTTTTGTTCCCTTATATTATCGCTCCTAAATTTTTTTACGAATTTCGGGCGGTTGATATGGATTCGTACTCCATTTTGCAAATACAACAACAACAGCACACCCCCAACGATTAAAGTTATAAACTTTATTTCCCACCTTTAATTTCAGCTGGAATTGACTAATTTCACTCGTAGGGGGGGGGGGGGAGAAATAATCCCTTTTCACTTTCACTGATACACTGTTTCACTTTCGTTCACAGTTTTTACTTGTTTACTATTTTTTCGCACTGTTTACTGTTTACTTTATGACTGTTTTTGTTCCCTGGTTTATTAAATTACAACTTGCCTCCGCGTCTCAAATTGCTTGCACTTATTATATAATACTTTATCTAGCTAGAGATTATTCCTTTTATTGCTGCGTCTGACGATGTACTACTGTGGGCAAACTACGACTTTTTAATTTAAATTTCGCGCGGAAAACCATTCGTCGAAATATTTTTTTTTCTATATTGGTGTGACTGTCAGTGACATCTGTGCCAAATGTCACATCAAAATAATCATTAGTGTTTAGTATACGCTTGTCTTTCTGAAGTACAAAAAGTGCATTCGGCGATTTTTACAATGAGTGAAATTATTTAACAAAGAAGTTCCATTAAATTTTGTGTGCGGAATCAATTTTGTGTGCGGAATCAATTTTGTGGTGCCAAAACGTTCAAAATGTTGCAAAAGGCCTTCGGTGATAATTGTATGTCGCGAGCAAGTGTTTTTGATTGGTACAAATTGTTCAAAGAGGATCGAGAACGTGTTGACGACGTACCACGTCTAGGACGGCCATCAACATCAACTGATGATGAACACGTTAATAAAATCAAGGAATTGGTGCTCGAGAATCGACGATTAACAGTCAGAGACCTTACTGGCATCGTTGGAATATCGGAAGGATCAGTGAAAACCATTTTGAAAGATCATTTGTGCTAAGAAAAGTGAAAGCACGATTGGTTCCAGATTTGAGGTGGGGGGGGGATTACTTGAGGGGGACAAAATAGATTTGGAGAAATAAATAAAGAATTTGAAAATTATGAACAAAGTCTTACTATTTTTTGCACACAGTATTGCAATTTGTAAGTAAATCACTTACAATATACATATACATCATATATGTATACTTAGTTTTTCACGAACATTACATTACACGTCATCAATTCTTCTGTCTTGATGAATACCACCGTTGTTAATTCCTGTATTATCCATTATGACTGTCGCCGCCGTTTACAATTGATTTCGTTATCACCATATTTCCCTCCACTTGTCGTGACTGCCGTTCTTAAATCCAATTCTCACCGATAGTGAAAGACTACATTTTGCGGTAACATCGATGTAGTTAAAACTAATAATTCCTTAACAAAATCATAGTCTGCAATTGGGTTCGAACGTGCAATCTTTGGGTTGATAACATTTGGTGGTGTATAACTATACCACTCCACCACCGAGTCAGTTTGCTTGCGTAGAGTAGAATTCGTAACAATACATTTCTAATATTAATCTAATAATAATCTAATCGATAAATAAAAATCGTTCTAATAATTGTATCATTTCCAGAAGAAATTTTTTCTATTAATTTTGCTTAAATGTTTATTAAATAATAATGAAATTAAATAATAATTTATTTCATGAACAAAACTAATATTAGCCGCAACGTATTCTGCGCATAAAGTTAACGAATTGTATTTTCATACAATAAAGTTTACAAATTACAACTCCCAAACTTAAAAAAATCGTGTTAATTTTTGTTTGCAGCGCACTTAATTTTGTAAATAATTATGCTTTCTGAATAAAAATAAATTGACAAAATATTTTATTAATTTAAAACTAATTAAATTAATAAAATATTTTGTTAATTATTTACTCCAGTTATAGTAATAAATTGTAAAGAAAACGATTGTCAAATTTTATATTTCAGCTACGACTGCAAGCAAAAAATTTTCTGTTCGCCCTATTTGAACGTGCTGAGAAGCACACGTACTGCCGCAGCCAATGCCAAGCAATTGAAATAAAGTTATATTTTTATCTAGAAATAAAAAGTTTTAAAATAAAATTAAATTGAAAAGAAAAGTTTTTATTATTATTTTTTAAAAACAAAATGTTATTCATGTCGATTAGTAAGATTGGTGTCTTCGAGGAACTGGGACAATGCACTTGCACAAGAGCTGGACTAAAAATGGAAGGATTGGAATACTTCATCAAGTATTATAAAGCTCATCATAAAAATTGTATCATCTGGTGCGATGCGATACTAATCAATCCCAAAGTTTCTCGAACTGGTATTATGCAATTCATTCAGGACCGAGGTGCCACAATACAGTTCACTAGGTCAACATGGTTTTTTGCGAAAAAGTATCAACTGAAACATTTAACAAAAAATTACTAGCAGGTTCATGTTGTATCAGGTGTATAACTAAATTCCGGGTTTCACACATAGATGGTGAAACATCTAGTTGTCATTTATGTCAGAAGCTGTGTTTTGTTCATAGCGTGGTCAGTTGTTAACGAAAACGCAACGCAAAAATATTTTTTCTAAGAACGAAAATGTCGAGTTGTGTGCCAAACAAACAGGATTTGTGGGATGCTTTGCTTTATACTTCAACTTGAAAAAAATGCAGCTGAAGCACGTCATTTGCTTGAGGAGACCTACAGCAAAAATGCACCATCGAAAACTACCTGTGAAGATTTGGTTTAAACGCTTCAGAAGCGACGATTTCGACATTGAGGTCAAGAAGCGCTCCAGAAGACCAAAAACATTTGAAGACATTGAGATGCAAGCGTTATTGGATTAAGATGATACGCAAACTCAAATCAACTTGCGGTGGCATTAAACATGACTGGTTAAGGTATTTCCAAACGTTTACATGCTATGGGAAAAATTCAAAAAGATGGAAAATGGGTGCCGCATGAGTTGACTGAGAGAAAGATAGAGGATCGAAGAGCCACTTGCGAAATTTTGCTTTCGCGGGTTGCTACGGAAGATGAGAAGTAGATCTTTTTAAGAATCCCAAACGCAAAAGGTCATGGCTTTCATCTGGCGAAGCATCAACATCGACGGCACGGCAAAATCGCTTATGAAAAAAGACAATGCTCTGCGTTTGGTGAGGAGCTCTGAAATAGGGCGAAACTGTCAATGGGCAACGCTACCGACAACAACTCATCAATTTGAACCATGCATTGCTCGAAAAACGGCCAGAATGGGACATGAGAAACAAACGAGTGATATTGCAGCGCGACAACGCTCCATCGCACTCCCATCGTCCAGGATACGATCAAAACGTCATACTCTCCATGCCGGGCCCCCTCGGGTTATCACTTCGCCAGTTTCGAAGAAGTGTAAAATTGGTTGTATGAATGGTTTCAGTTCAAAGACGTTTAATGTAGTCGTTTTATTGTAAAAAAAATGTGTAAATGGCGAAGTACAATACTTTGAATAAAACACTTTTTATATTTCTATTGAAATTGTGCTTTTTTCATTTAATAAAAAAAACTAATTTATTTGCGCACCTAGTACAACTATTGCAGTGTTTTTTTTATTAGTGCCCGATAGCTGTATCCGGAGCACGCAATTTTCTGTGTCAAAACTTATATTTAGCGCGCTATTTTTGCATATAACCAACATATTTAACTCTAAACTAAGATTTTTCATTCAACTTTTTAGTTAAAAATCGATAAAAAATATCTTGCCCTACCTTGTACAACCCTTAAACCATTAGAAACTTAATCTTACAATAAAAATTTAAAACGCAGCAAGTTGATTTATTTTTTATAACGTCATGCCAAAATAAATGTTAATTGGTATATTTCAGTGGCACTATTCTGGTAATTCCCTGGGAATAGGGAACTGGGGAAAGAATATATATGTAATTTCTGTTCAAATATTATTTTTCCGGCCTACTGAGGAGAAAAGTTTGATGTAAATATTTATAAATTAGGAATAATTGTTCCATATCTAAATTGGCAGGGCACATTATTCCCCATTTAATTTTGTTTTCAAAAATATTAACACTAACTTTTTACTTCAGCATGCTAGAAAAAAATGTTTAAATATAAATAACATATAAAAACTTTCCCCAGTTCCCTATTCCCGGGGAATTACCAGAATAGTGCCACAGGTCGTTAAATGTTGGTGGTGAATTTATTTTTTCATTTTTATGGTATAGCGACACCCGTGAATAAATAGCTACAGTTTCAGTAGAAATTTCCCTTCGGCGCCGGATAGTGCTCCAATATTATAACACGGCTTATGCTAAGGATTTTCACTCTCTATGAAACCTGAGAATGCTTCTAAAAATTTGGTTTCTGCAGTCGTTTTGTAGTAGTTTGTACTAGTTTGTTTTGTTGGTCTTTTTGTTCTCAAACCATACTTGAGCAACCGCTCTCAATATATTGAAATTAGGAACTGAAGGACTGAATTAATTTCAGCTAATATTTAGTGTTATTTTACAAGAGAATATCCAAAAGAAGTTTGTACGTTACTTAAGTTGGAAGAATTGCTGGAATTCATAGTCATATTTCACTGGATCCAGAATCTACAATATAAACACTGTAGCTTCTGAAGTTCTCGTTTATTAGGAACATCTTACTAGTTTTTAGTTTCTTCAACCTGTAAACATGATGTGCACTAGTTTTAAGTAAAATTGATCATCTCTCTAACTCTTGTGCAAGCAAAGGCAGGACCATAAAATACGACCGTAAAATTTAAAGGTTTGAAAAATATTTGCAGATTATAAATTATAGTTAACAGTATTTAGCTCCAATTTTTTATAACACTCTTTATTTCTAATTCTTTAGCTTTCGGAACCTTTTAAGTTATTTGCAGATTGATTAAAATGTACGACCAGGACAATTTAGCGAGGCTCCCGAGTGATGCCGGGTCGTATACCTTTATTACATTTAACAAGATGAATTAACCCGGATACAGACAATTAAGTAGTCTATAGTTGATAAATTGTTAGTTGAAAAGATAAATAAGGCGGTTAGCACAAGTATAAATTATTATTTTATAGTATAAATGTTCAGCAATCACCATCCTAAAAAAATTGTTTATAATTAATTAAATTGGCAATATAATGGTACATTTTCTGAAATAATAATCAGAAATAATCTGTAAGATGACAAAATTGATAATAAGTAGCTAGTACAATTGTATAACCCTTGATAACCAAATGAACCAATCCACTCTTCAACGCTTTAATTATAAAATAAATAATTCTGGAAATATTAAAATAATACAAAATAAAACATTCAAAATTAGTCTACGATAGTCAACTATTGTACATATCAATTTACACCAGTATCAAATAAATTATAGAGCATATAATGAACTAGCGAAAACTATTTATCCAACCTAGAACCTAGAACAAAGAAGTGTCATGAACCCCGAAAACACAAGAACTATCCAACCACAGCAATACTTATCTGCACCTAAATTTTATTCTGTATTCTCCAAGCCAAAATGTATAATATAAACAAAGATATACAGCTGCTGGCTATTTTCACATGTCGTACATGTAAAGTACACAACTAAAATAACCAAAACACCCACGGTAAGGATGTCAAAGTTGTTTCCCCGTCCCTTTCTTACATTCTACAGTCAACTATTTTCCACTGTCAAAACAAAATTTAACAATATTTTCAGATGTACTTTTAAAATTATCCTTAGTGGATGTAAAGTGGTAAGACTCCAGTTCCGATTCTATAATTTGAAAGTGATAACTAATTCGTTTGTAAATTATTGAAATTTAATTTCCACCCGTAGTATATTTCCGTTTAAAATCGGTCGAAGTAAACCGACTATCGTTAAATTATCTTTTCATACAAAATATTTAGGCCATCTGTGATCAATTTCCGAACTGAAGGACTTTTTGTGAATCATAAAATCCTATAGTTTTCTTTTAATCGTCTTAATAATCTAATGCGATATATTGGCTATTGTGAATAACTAAAATGAATCTAACTTCATTTATATTATAAACTAGTACAACATAATATTAGAAACAGGGCATGAGAAATGTATTGAAAGAGCAGATGAGTGGAGAGGAATAGTGAGCAAGGTAACCGCCAACGCAATATATTCACCGAAAGCAGAAACTTATTCCCAGCAATTTTTTTTGCCGTCGGTAGCATGTCTTGCCGTGATCTTGGATGGAAAACACATCACAGGTGACATGCATAGACATGTCTTGTGATTTTCTTGCATAACAAACTGACGACATTGGTGTTTTGCTTAGTTATTTAAAAAAATTACCAATGCATCTTTAGTTAGTTATTGTTTGTTTCATATGTGTGGAGTTGGCAGGACTTATATTTAAGTAGATTTTGATGTGTATGTATATATGTGTGTGTATATATATATGTATGTGTATATATAAATATATATAATTTATTGTTTTTATTTAATTATTTTGATATTTTAATAATTAGTTTAATATATTACTATATCATTGTAATATTATTTTAATGTGTTTATAATTAATTGAGATTTGTGTGTGGACGCGAATGATATTTTGAGACCAGGAACCGGTCATTTCAAATGGATCCTCGTGTGGATTCACCTAATGTAGTTTAAATTCATGTATCTATTGTAAGTGTATAATATGTATATAATATGTGTATAATATGTATATAATATATATATATATATATATATATATATATATATATATATATATATATATATATATATATATATATATATATATATATATATATATATATATATATATATATATATATATATATATATATATATATATATATATATATATATATATATATAGGCGTTATTATTATTTATTATTATTAACTATTTTTAATGTTTAATTGGTTTATAATTGGTTTATAATTTATTTAATTGAAATCAAATTTCAGAACTGCTCTAAAATTCATTTTTAAATCACCACCCGGTTCTGTATACATGATATGACAATAGTTAGTTGGGATATGGCCGGATTATATTCAGAATGGTCGAATTGTAGAACTTACCGACCAAATGGCTTAGTGGTTAAAGCTTTGGCGTTTGGATCGGGAGGTACCGGGTTCGAATCCCGATAGGGGCAGGATGCAAAGGGAATTTTCATCAACAAATTACGATTTGTGATGAGAAGGAACACATCTATGACCCCCTGTCGGAGTCGGGCCGACCCATCTTCCATGCCAGTATAGACTGGCATGGAGCTATGCAATGTGCAGATGGTAATAAAAATCGGACCTATATCCGTACGTCCTCGAATTGGCCAATATAGGCGTAAAGCTAAGGACGTAAATAAGCGAACCGCGAAAGAGTTGGGACAGCCTCGGCCCCAGAACAGTACAGGGAAAAGAAAAAAAAAATTGTAGAACTTCATCAAAAAGACACGTTAAACTCCCAATACAAGTTGACCTTAGTTTATTAGAATCCTAGCCCAGCTCTACTAACTAAACTGGAGAATTTTCGGTTGGGAAACGGCCTGGTTCCATTCACTACGGCCGAATCCCAAAATTTCGTTTAAATTCAGATACGCACACCGTAGTTGGCCATTATTTGTTGTGAAATGGCCACGATCCATTAGAGTGCCAATCCAATTATTTGCCATTCCTCAACCAATCACCGTCAATTCCAGTTTGACGGTGGTTGCTTGAGGAATGGTAAGTTCCATTGAGCATGGCATAAATATATCCTATGCAGTATAATTATACTTCGTAATTAATCACATATTCTTTGGTGACCAAATTGGTAAGGCATTTTTTTACGAAATAAGCTGAATTTATTTGAAATATCCAGTCCGGTAGTTAATTGAATAACATTAATAGTTTACCAGGAATTATTGCCTTTGGGATGTTTCACTTATATTTTGCAACTTTTTGAAAGATTTTTTTTAAAATTTTTTTTTTTGTTATTTCGTGGATTGACCAATTAAAGGGTTAAATACTAATCTAGGTCGGTGTGCAAATCTCATGGGCCGACCCATCTTCCATGCTGGTATAGGCTGGCATGGAGCTTGCAAGGTGCAGATGGTCTTAAAATCGGTCCTATAGCCGTACGTCCTCGAGTTGGCCGCAAGGCGTAAAGTAAGGACGTTAAAAGCATAACCGCGGAAGAGCAGGGTGAGCCTTGAGCCCCAAAACAGATCGCATAGTTACCAATAAAAAAAAAAAAAAAAAAAAAAATAAAAAAAAAAAAAAATAAAAAAAAAAAAAAATAATAAAAAATAAAAAATAAAAAAAAAATAAAAAAAAAAAAAAATACTAATGGATTTTAGAACTTTTTTGTACTATAAATCAAATAACTATATGGTTTCAGGAAATTCTATTGTAGGTTTTGGAGTTGCAGAGGATTAAATTAACAAATGTTTACATTATTTAGGAAGCCGGAAAATATTAATTTACAATTAAATTTCAGGAAATTTCCAGATGAACGTGAAATAATAACATTTTTCCCAGGTTGCTGATTTAGAGAAGCAATTGTTGAAGACCAATACCATCGTTATCCATTAAACCTATTAAGCCTTAATCCTTCCTTTAGTAGATTAGAAGTAGTTTAGAATTGTGTTGTGCCGTACGATAGCTAGGTGTCTGAAACCGGATCGTTCTGTCCCAAAAAAAAATCCTTTCCTATCCTTTCTATTGTTATGTGTAAACAGGCTGTAGTTAAATTAAAAATTAAATATTATTTTAAATAGGACTGTACGAGTAAATTTTATAGTTGAACTTTCAAGAAATATTCTGCGGAACCGTTTTTTAGTGCGCGCGCTTTCAAGAATAATTTCATTATTTTGTGATAAAATATTTTATCCACAAATAGATTCTTAAATTAAATTGAATTTCTACTTCTTCTTCTTTAAACTTTTTAATATTTGATGACCATTGTTTTTTAATTCTAATTCAAATTATGCTGTAATAAATATATTATTAAAATAACACAAATCGGTTTTTCATGTCTCATATAATCGCACTTATTACCAACGACGCACACAAGACAAGTCTGGCAAGACGGAGAGTTCCAAAACCTATACCGTTGCCTTGCGTCGGTATTGTGTTTGACGAGCATGTCGCTTGTATGTTTCTGCACGACTCAAATGCTGGATTAAAACCACCTTGAATCAAATAAACATAAATATGAAAAAGCGCCATACTGATTTTTATAAATTCAAATGGAAATTTTTTTAATTTTCACTTTTATAGGCGCACGGAATTGTTTCAAAACGTTACTCATTTTAATTTAAAATTAAACTTCTTTTGTATTTATTTATATTTGTTTTATTATCATTACATTATATTTATTATTATTTAAGTATTATAATTTTTATTATATGCGTTTTATTATTATTATTACATTACATTATAATTGTTAATTTTATTTTCCCCTAAAGGCGACTTTATGTGAACCATCGAAAATTTGACGCAGGTTAGCATAAAGTCGCCTTCAGGGAAACTAAAATTAACAATTATAATATACTGTAATAGTAGTAATAAATACATATCGTCGGCTTGCTAGAATAGTGACATATCTCAAAAAATGCAAATTTTTAGTTAACTGTAAAAAAGTACTTAAAAAGTGCTATACTTTTATCTGAAATACCGTCGTTTCTAAATTATACATAATCGACACGAATTTTCAAGAACAACGTCACAACTCAAAAACAGCCTGTTTTAAACATCTAAATTATAAACAGGCAGAGCAAATTTCAAATTTTTTGCTAAGTTTTTAAAACTCAAAAACTATTCACCAAATAAATATGTCATTAGAAATTGATTTTAGTAGTTAGTGGATAAAAATTGATAATATCCTTTAAAAAAAACAACAAATCGGTTTTCTGCGAAACTAACTTTTTTTAGTTGTGTCACTCTTCTAGCAAACCGACGATATAAAATATGTATTAAGCTGATTATCGTTATATTTTATTTCTTTATGTTGATAAAAATCTATCAAATGTAATCGAGTTGTTGCGCTCGATATTTTTAAAAGTAACGGGTACACAATACAAAATATCTTAAAATAAAAACAAAAATTTCTGTATTGGGCAAAAATAAATAAATTTAATATTCATGAGTTGGTATCTCTGCGTCAAAATTTGATGCCAGATAAACATTTTTTTATTTCGCAGGGAAACATAAAATGTGAAGGAGAACATTTGTTTACAAAACAAAATGTTTTGGTTGATTAGTTTTACTCCCTTTCAATACTCTCAGTCGAATTTGTCCGGAAAAATTTGATGCAGATTAACATTTGAAATTTAAATATTCTTGCCCAGGGTTAAAATTCAAGTCTGGTCTTCAGCATAATAACCAACTGTTTTATCCACCTACCACCTCACTACCGCCTAAAATCAAATAACATAATACTGTGGGCAAAAAACAGTAAGACTTCCTTCATAATTTTAAAATTCTTTATTTATTTCTCCAAATCTATTTCGCCCCCCTTAAAGAAATCCCCCCGGCCTCAATACACTTGTGCCAACTTTTTTTCCAATCCTCGAAACAGTTGTTAGTATTTATTATTTATTTATTTATTATTTTTATTATTCATTCTCATAAAATAACAACGGCGGATTGTCCAGTGAATTTAATGTTCCTTTAAGGATAATCCTAGCTGTTATACATAAATATACAAAAGTTACAAAATTTACATAGATACATAAATATTATAAAAATTAAAGATAACGGAAATTTAGTTCCAAAATAATAAAATATTCAATTTAAAATGATTTTTAATATTTTTTTAAAATTATAACTAGGTTTCAGATTCCTTTATAAATTCAGGTACATGATTATAAATAAATGGGCCCATAAACGTGATCGATTTTCTTCCAAATTCAGTTCTAATATGATGCGAATCAATTCTGTTACAATTTCGAGTTGAATACACATGATGAGCGTAATTAAAGTTTGTATTAGACATAAATGAAGATACATTTAAGCTTTTGTACATATAAAGGGTTAATTGAAACTTATATAAGACATTTATGGGCAAAATCATAATATCTTCTTTGCTATATAATAACCTAGTGGAAAATAGAATTGGCAATCTGTATACTGCTTTTACACTTTTGTTTTGCATAACTTGCAATTTCTTCAGCCTGGTTAAGGTAGCTGTTTTTGGGGCCAAAGGACTCTTAAATCATTCACGGTTCGCTTTCCACGCCCTACCTTATGCTTTTACGCAGTAGCCAAATCGAAAACGTAATGATAAATGTTCGATTTACGCAGAACCATCTGTGCTTTGCATATAGCCCCATGCCAACATAGTGCTAACATGAAATGAGTGACACGGAATTTAGAATTCAATACTTAAGAATTTGTACCTAAATATGTAATTTCTCATTTCAAATTATTTCGGCATCGATCACGTCACCGGTACCTACCGCTTAATATAATAGAATTGAAAATATTTTGAGGATCATGATCCTTATCTACACGAGATAAAATTACGTAATTGTATTACTTAATAAACGTATCCGACTGTTCAAATGCATTCAGCCGTTAAATATCAATACATGAAAATCTTCTTCAAAATTTAACCGTAAATTTGAAATTTGATTCGATTTTTATATAGAGAAAGATACTTTATCAAGGTTGGCGTCAGAGATCGGTTTATTGTTATTATATCCAAAATTGGTTTAAATCTGGTCACTTGCATCATTGGGGTAAGATACCAGTACATAAAAAACTACATATCATCTTTTTATCACGTTCAACTGTATACCAAAAATATAAACTTAATTCTCATCACAATCATTTATTATAAATGTAAACAATAATATTTTATATAATATTTAGAAAAAAAATTAAATTAATATTCATCTTATTTTTTGTGCGAGAGTATCACAAGTGGATCTAAGACGACGGATACATATACTCTTATATAAAAAAACGTTTATAGATATGTATTTGTATAAAATTCTTTATATAGACTAGCATCTTATATGGAGATGCATGACGTTAGATAAATTTATTTATTATTCATGATCATGCAATTTATGTTAAATTAATTGTTTTGGAAATAAGTATCACCATTATTCAGACTTTAAACATATAATTATTTTAAGGATCCAACCGTCTTAAGTATTTTACAACGGTGGTGATCATTTTTTTAATGCGGATAATGTTGATGATCATCATCACCAAATCGTGTATATTATGTTTATGATGGCTTTTTACTGGTTTGGTAATTTGATCGCTTTAAACATAAAACTCTTGTTAAATATTTGTTATGATTTTTGAACAGCATAACGTTGGTATGGTATATACATACATACAGCATTGGTGGAGAAGGAAAGTTGTTTTTATTATTATAGTTAAGAAGAGACACGACGTGCACTGTTAGAGACCAACCAAATACACAAAGGCATATGATGGTTTTATATAAATATGATTACTAAAACTTGAAAGGTTTCTTACGATACGATTTGATATTTAATATTTTTCGTTTCGGTTTTATAATAATGCATATAATGGAATGTTGTTCGGCTACATTCAGCGCGCGCAGGAGGATAGAGGCTTCAACTCGCTCAAATATGAACTTGACATGAGGAATGAGATCACAGCATAAAAAGAAAAGTAAGAAATCAAAACATCTGGATAAATGCGATCTGTTCGAGCGCGATTACGATACGCAATTTTTATTTACATATTCAACGAGTGTTTAGTGCACTTCTTGCTTCTCAAATCATTAATTATAATTAAGAGAGATGTAAATTGATCTTTACTGCGCCATAATAATCATCTGATAAATGCAATCCAGATGATGATATGATATCATCAAAATATTATTTTATTTGAAATGGCAAGAACCTTTCCGATTTATGATTATTTTATGTATATGTATAAGTTAGGCGAACACAAAGAAATCAAAATTAAAAACCATATGTTGCGGTGCGATTTTTTAAACCCAAGTCGCGATTTTATATTTGTTTATTATGTATTCTGTGTTATGAATCATAAATTTATGGATTTATTAAAATAACAAAATATTTCCACCAGGCCGATGATGATAATATAACTAATCGCACACAGTGCAACGACGAGCCCATGGTATGATGCGAATCAGGTATTTTTTGAAACGCAAAGAATCCACAACCCCATTTTATTTTGAGGAATAACGTGTTCTTTAGAGGAAGCATACATATATACAAAGTGCCACCGTCGCAAAAGAACTCACTTTGAAGGAACATATTTTGAAGACTATATCAATCAACGCTGTGATCTTATTTTTCAAGACAAACTTGTAACACTCTAAAAAAACTTGAGCAATAGATTTCGAAATCTGCACTACGACGAAGCCAGAACGCGACCCATTTAATCGAATATTAGTAAATTGGACAGTTATTAAGACAAGGATACTCAACCTCTTGACTAAAGGATTTAGTCAAGTTAAAGTAAATAAATCCGGTGTATTTTATACGGCCTCCAGACAGTCTTACGTTCAAACGAAATTTTACTAGTATGCGAGATATATACGAAAGATGAAACCGACATCAACGGTCTCCTGATAGTTGCGAAATGACCACACTGCAAATAAAATGTATGTTCAGAATGGATCTCGTTGATGATGACTGCGGAATAAAATGGAATTCTTTAAAAGGAGAGATTTTCCTGGCGTGGTCGCATGTATTAATAGATCTCAAATTAAAACGGCAAAACCAAAAGACAGCGAACAAATTTTTCTAGTTGAAAAGGGTTATCAATCGGTGAATGTTATGTTTGGGAGTATCACGATTTAATTTTTTTAAGCTAAATGTTACTCACATAATTTTTTAATCATTGGATTTGCGATTATAAACTGATGTGCAATACTTGAGCTCTTATCACGATTCAATGATATGGAATCTAAGCGCTGAAAGAGCGTATTTAAATTCAAGCAGCTGGTCAAATGACAAAACAACTTGGTTATTTGGTTCGTATATTAAGTTTCAATTTTAATTTTTACTCCCTTATTTCATTCTTATTTCAATTAATGTTTTAAATAATTAGCCAATGAGGCAACATTCGATACAATTTTATATATTTCTAGGAGATAGGAACAATTCGTTGACAGCATATTTCAGTTGTGACGTAGGCACAATATAGGATTTTAATTGTTTGAACGTCATGTGCATCTCTCGTTCGCTTAATGAGGTAAGCAATGAATTTGCTCTAGCAACGAATTACTCTATGTGCTTGGTAAATAGTAATAATAATTTCCAACAATTGGTCGTTCCTCCCTGGACGCAACCTCCCTGGAGGACAATATATGAAGTTCGAAAGACGAAATGTGTTAAGAAACATTGTTAAACATATGTCTATGGTTAATTCTATATTTATTAAGTTTGGAAGAATTATACCCTTCCGCAAAAAGAAGGTCAAACCGACCGTTGCTCTCTTAAATGCAAACAGATTTAAGCTAGGGAAAATAAAAAATAGAAAAAAAAATTGAATTAAAAAGAAATAATAAAGAAATTAATAAAAATACTATTAAATAAGAAGAACAAAAATTAAAATTTTATTAGTCGATATTTGAATAGTGGAGCCTTTTTAGTGTGAACTAGCCAATGTTGAGATCGAAAAATTTGTAGTTCGTATTTACTTCATCCAGCATTCTAATAATGGGCTCGTTCTGACCATAAAGAGTTTTATGAGGTGAAATTCTAAATACAGGAACCCACTTTACGCACGAGGGTTTACATTGAAATTTATACATTCGAGACAGGCTCGGGACTATGCGACGCTTACTGAGAGCATATGAACATCGATAAGCTTCAAACGTTCGAGGTAGGGAGATAACCTAAAATAGTCGATCCTGGGCAGTCTACGGAGAGCAAAATGAAGATGCTCTTGCAATAACATCCATGTTGGTGGAATCATCTGTAAAATGAGGCGATAAGCGTTTCCTAGAATAAGTATTGGGTTGACATTTACTGATCTTCAGTTCGGGATGGTTGTTTGAGCACCAGATTGCAAAGCGGTTTAGGTCGGCATGTAAAAGATTGGCGTCAGCGTTTGTTGAAATATTTTTATAAATTTGAAGCATAATGTTGCCGTGGGAAACCCTAACCAAACCTTTACTGAAATCTGATGTGTCGACATAGACCTCCTTCCTCATACAGACGAGGTGTTAAGAGCGAATAATGTGAATTCAAAGAGGTGTGTTATGGTGGATCGACCTCTTAAAAAGTCGTGCTGAATATCAGAGAACAGAGGTCTGTAGTGAAATACAGTATATCATATAAGCCACTCTCAAACAGCTTGGGGAAATTATGAATGGTGATTATGAATGAATCTTCCCACATGTTAGGGCAAATTCCAGAAGAAGGTAATTTTTTGAAAAGTGTTGTAAGCGTTGAGCGGGCCAGCACATCTTTTTACAATAACTGCAATCAATCAGATTGTTTATTTTTCTAATAACTATGCTATAATCCACGTTAATGGATACCAGGGATGTTTAAGTGCAACATTCCAAATATTTAAAATAATTTACATATAAAACATTTATTTTAGACGAAAGTAACCTCTAAGTGTTTAATTTCAAATACTTGTTTGTAAAAGTATGCCATTCGACACTGCTGTGTGACAGTGTGTAATTCTCGATGAATGATATGATTTTGCACTTATTAATGTTGAGCATGATAAGGTTAGAGTCACACCAAGTTGATATAGTGTTGACATTTTTCTGTAGTTTGTTAGTATCGTCGATATTTTCCACTGTTCTGTAAATTTAAGATCATCTGCGAACATCAAGATCTTAGAATGCTGTATTACTTCGGTTATTCCATTTATTTTCAACATAAAAATCCAAGGGCTAATAAGTGATCCTTGTGGTACCCCTGAAGTAGATTGAATCAACTTCGATCTCTTGTTTCCCAGTTTAACATATTGAATTCGATCATTTATTTATAATTTAAACTAAGCTACAAACTGGTTGTAGAAGCAAAATTTGAGTAATCACTCTAAAGTTTTGCAAAGGCTGATATAGAATCGGACGCTTTGGCAAAAATTGTATAGACGACATCAACTTGCTCAAGTTTTTCAATTTTCTTTATTGATGATGATTTTTTTGACATATCCCCATGTTGATTATTTGAAATATACTGACGAATCAATGTTTTAAAGCTGTTGCATTTAACAAGTTTATACAATTTTGGAATTGGGGATATTGTTATCAAGTTTCTGTAAGACGGACACGTCATTTATTGCTCCTAATTTGGAAAGTTTTCTCATTATGGTTGTTTTCCACTTATTGGGAGATCCTGCTATTTTTAATGCTGATTATTTAGTAGGCATAACGGAATTATTAAATTTTTAAAATCTCTTAACAATGATGCTGGAATACCATCAGTTCAAACACTGGTCTCCGAACTTTTCCAAAGCTCGACGGCTATCTTCATTTAGAATATGGGTGTACCACAGATATCATGTGGTTGTTTATGTTTTTATACTCTTCAATGTCGTTCTGCTCTATCAACCAAGCGTAAATATTAATTAATGATAACTTAAATAAATAAATATTTCACCTGGAAAGCTCGAATGACTATTCCCTTTCCTATCAAGAGATTTACTGGAACTTCAGAAATATGGACAAAGAAAACTTTTATCTTTCTCTTGAAAGCATCAATAGGAAGTACGAACTGAACAACTGCTATATCGATATCAACGCAGATAATGTTTATCCATCATGTATATCCATCTATTTGTTCCAACAACTTACAAAAAATCAAACAATAACCCACCGTGATATGATGATACTCTAATCCTTCTGGAGAACAAGAATGGTAAGGCTTACATAAGAATGCTGAAAACTATCTTGAGAACAGGAAGCATAAATTGAGTTGAAGTACAATAATCAGGTCGCTTGTACTAATGAAAAGGCCAAAAGTGACACAAAGTACTTCTGAAAGTATTTTGAATCAAAACTAGAAATTAATGGTTTCCATGCATGAATGAGATCACAGAGAAATCATTAGATGCTCTTGTAATATCCAATATGTTTGCCAAGTTTTTTTAATCGGTCTATAAGCCGGAAGATTTGACAAATACAAACATCCCTACATCAGTGAGAGTAGCATCTTCATCGAAGCTACAAGGATTACTACCGATGACCTATATTGAACTCTAACCTTCGGAGAAGGTAGCAATCCAGACGAAATACCAGTTTTGTTATTAAAAATCATGACAACTTGGTGTTCCCATTCTGATTTAAAGTTAGTCATTCAGAATGGAACAATTCTTTCAAAAAAAAAACATCTATAACATCTAGAATAACACCACTCTTCCAGAAAGATGATATTTCCTGTTACGGAGGGAGAGGTATAACTGCTCATCTACTGATGTCAAAGTTATTTGAACTGATAATAAAGGGTGTTCCGTTTGGAGACTAATTTTAAAAAAATTTATAAAATACGTAAATTATCTGATAAGTATCTAAATTTCTTTTTCAAATGATAGTACAAAGGTTTCGGTTTAGTAATGGAAAATGTAATGTCGTATAAGTGACCTTCAGCTGGTGTAAGGTAAGCTACCATTCTTTTACCAAATTTTCGATGATCTTCTGACATAACCACAGCTCAATTTCTTGAATACACTTAATACGATAATAATCTCCTTAAGTTCATCAATTGTTTGTGGATCGTTGGCCTAGGCTATTACCTTCAAATAGCCATATACGAAAAAATCTATGGGTGTTAGATCGCAAAATTTAGATGATCAATTAATGTTCTAATTGAGAGAAATTATTATATTACCAAAACGTTCTCATAAAATATCAATTGATTCTGTGACACCATCGTGATAAAACCGCAAATTCTTGACATCCATCACTTTCAACATGTCAAATAAAACATTCATAAATGTATTCCGATATCGAAGTTCATTTATTACAGTAATAAAAATTACAGCTTCCTTGTCAATAAAATTCAGTCCGATTAAAAATTTATATTATGCATTTGTGAGCTCCCAACTTAACTCTATGCAGAAAAAAATGATTCATATGCTACCACCTTATGATGCTGAACGTAAAAATTTCACCATAACATCTTTGGCTAATAAACTGCGCTGCTTAACTCTTCTTTTATTACAAGCCTGTCACTATACCATATAGATGCACCGTCAATTTTAGAGAAAATTAACGCCAATGTTTCCAAAAGGAAGTTTACAACAGTAACTCGGAAGATTATCACTTTGTGATCGAAAACATTTAGTTAATTAAATAAAATAAATTAAATTATTTAAGTCGAGTATATTTGGTGTTTTAAATTTAATTTGTTTGTGGTTTCGAAAAGGTGGTTGGCCAACACACTATTATAGTTTTTCAAATAAATTTGTAATACATATAATGATTATCTTCCTAAACGAAGTTTCCATAATCTTAAGTTTCTTCATCTGGAGTCACATACAACCAACTACGGCGACAGCAAACCCATAACTCAGGTTAAAGAAACATTTTGCCACATCGTGATTGTCCGAATTCTTCATATTGTTTTAAAATATGCAATGTCAAGTTTTATATTTAAAATTTTTATGATAAATTTTTTAATTCATAATTGTCGACTTATTTCTTAAATAAATAAATACATAAAACAAATATCCAACAAAAATTTGCGCTAAATTATTTTTGGAACATAGCAAATTTACGTATTTATACATTTATATGCGAATTCTTTATCATTCTAGATTTAATAGATGACTTTTAATTTTTGTAGTCTCACTGGTAATCATATGGGTCGTACTATTCGCTCTATTTACATAAATGACCAAGTTCCTCGTTGCTTTTTATTTACGAAAATAAACTTATTCCCGTTCGCAATTAGTATTTGGTGTGAATACGAGCATTTAATTAATTTTTCATAGATTTCCTACAACACTCAATAAACCGAACTACTTCTCTTCAAAACCCTTCAAAAATTTGGAGCTGTTGGTAAGTCTAGAAACGCGTTCGTAACTCATACACACACTTTGATATCAATGTTAAGCTACAACAATTTATTTCATAAATCCACTGACATATTTAGTCCCCGACCGGTATCACTCTCAAGATTCTCGTGCCCGAATAACATAGACCGATAGTGTCGCTTCAAGTTACATTTATTCACAGTCCGTGACCTAAAAGGCAAACAATTTATCACCGTTCCTCAACATATTTCATCAATCTATATAAAATTGAAAAACTAGATACACTACAAACATCAGTCTCAAAGTTTATTTTCTTCTCCTGACTCGTAAATGTTGTACTATAAAGAAAACTTCAACTTTTTAAATTTTTACGCTTGGATTATCAATATTCATCACACTATGTTATCCAGAGTAGTATTATTGGACAAGGGAAGTTTGCAACTGTTTCTGATTTAATCGCCGCATCTATAGATACAACGTACATAACTTACATATATTTGACATAAATATACAGCAGTGTAATTAGTTAAAAATCGAAATGTTTGCCAAACACAGGAATTTTGAGCGAATATTACAGCAAACCGTCAATCCCACGATCATGAATAAAATTTAATAAGTATTCGTAGAAAAAACATACATACTCGGATAATCTCTAATAAATAGTTGAAGTTTATGTTTAGTTCTTAGAAATGTTTGAATCAATTGAAGTCAATAATTTTTATTATCTTCGACTCTTGACTTTCCACAAAAAACAGGAAATCACCTTTTGAAAAATCAATTGACAAAACGACACATATTTTATTGTTGTTGGCGGAAAAAATTGGCTATTATCCTTGTTTCTTTGAAAACAGTACAAAATTGTTTATAGTTTATAAGGATTCGGGATGATTATAGAACTTACCACACTCTCGTATGTGTACCATAATAAAATGGACTCTCAAAAAGTATATATCCTTTTTGACAACAAACAAAACATGTATACAAATCACTATGTGTGACGTTAGGGGGTCCTCTTAAATTAATTGTTCTCGAGAGTTGGTCTTTTTTACATTTTGAGGATATAAAAGATGCACACATAACTATGCAACAAACAACAACAATAAATAAATCTCAGGTATGTAGCTGGGTATAAGCGTAAGCATTTCATGTTGTGTTTGATTATTCAATATCATTCTGCCTCTATGTGTATTCTGGTGCTTGCTGCATCATTCCATATATGATGATTGATTGATTACGAAAGTCGATTTTTTGTACGTTACGTTTTACATTTCCTGTTGAAGAGTAGTTCTCATGTATATTATGTTATAAGTATGTACACCCTGAGTGAATGTGATTTATACATTTAACCACTTGAAAATCATCCATATGGATTTAATCCTTACATCCCGTGATAATATTATGTGTATGTATACGTATTTAGATTATATATGTATTAAAGTCTCTCGTTTAATGTGACCCCAAACAACGATAAATACAACAAGTTGAAATTGAAATTTAATATTTACGTTTAAATACAATACAAAGAGTTTTTCACCCCATTTTGTTCATCAGTTCGATTTGATTTGTTTGGTGAGCACACACAAATTTGACGTGTAAAATGTAACATACGAAACGTTTTTACAATCGCAACAATTTTATGTTAGTAATAATGTGTTAGAGCGGCCGATTGCGCTGTTTTTTTAACCCACGAGTTTCCGTTTCATCATCACCCACAGCACCACCAAATTAAATCATTATTATAAAACAAAATATTTCATCACTAAGCTGTACGGTGTATAATTTATCAAACCCACCTGATTGTGTATGTGTCTGTGGTGTATGTGATTTTAAATGAACTTATAAAGCAGAAAACGAAAATTATTGCGCGCGTTACAAGAATGTTGCTAAACAATACAGGAAATAACACAGTTCGCATACCAAAAAACTAAATAATGTAAACCAAATTAAGACACCAACTACATATACCAATACATACCACAGTGCACAATAAATGGCATGAGAAAATATTTTTTTTTTATTTACCATTAAAAAATGTACACAATGTTCAATTGTACTTACATATATCCGAGTGAAACGAATTGCATCGTTAAAATATTCATACATGTAAGTAAGATTGCGGCGCTCTTACGCTCACATCCGTACACAATATCTCACATGTTTAAGATATGCGACAATCTCGTTGTTATTATTCTGTATTATATCGATCATGATGATGGTGTACTCTGTCACGTGTGTTCAATTTACTTCACTGTTTCGTTGCCTCATTGTGTTTTTCTTATTCATCTCGCTCAATGTGCTGTGTTGAATGTAGTACAACATTTAGTAAATATAAGATAAAAAATTATTTTAAAAAAAAATTAACCCATGCTGAGATAAAAAGATCCAATTTTCTTTTCTTTTTGTTCATCATTTTAGTCGTATCTCATATTATCATTCTTTTCATTCTTTCGCAGGCAGACAAATAAAAACAAAACCCCAATGTTGATCGAGAACAACAAGACATCTGGATCACGGCACTTATAATATTGATCAATGATATTTTCGGTTTTATAATATAATTTTGTAATCATTTTATTGGTCCAGCGAGTAACTTTCCCGAACAGTTGAAGTACTGTACAGTTTCGAATTTATAACGAAATCTACTTTACGTTGGCTCTGAGCTGATATTTTAAGAAAACCCGATTTCCAAAATATGATATCTATCGATTCCAGCATATTCGATGATAACGTTCTTTTCTCTGATATCGTCTCGTGTACAATTGTTAAATAAAGTTAATAAATAAAGCGGATAAGTTACCTTAGAATGACCCTGGTGTGGTACCGAGTCCATCGCAAGGTGAGTCTCTAATAACTTGGCGATATCGACAATTCAAAACAATCGACAATGCAAAGGATTCGTTTTAAAACAAAATCACCAATAAAAATTACCTCCCAAATTCAAGCTTGCACTTTTGTATGACGAATGGCCCAGACGGTTTTATTGATTGGGATAAATCTTCATAAACTTTTTCTATTGATTGGGAGATTCCAGTAATTTTGACCGAAATTGTCCCACCTACAGTGGCAGCTCCCATAGGACCTTTTTGGTTTTTTGTTAATATTTTGAAAAATATTTATAGCATTTACGAAAAAACGATTAAAAACATAAAGATTGTAAACTAAATTTGAAAAAATGAATTCAGATCAGTTTTTTAAATTGTTCCGGAAATGACGAGTGAGACTTTGATAAAAAAAAAACTTTACTTCACCAAAATTGGACATATATATAGGACAGGCGGATACACTTCTCTTTCTGATATCACAGGAGCAACTTATTATCGCTCGCAAACTGGTTGTAAGCTATAAGGCCCGACGACGCGACGCACCAAGGGAATTAACGCCAACCAAAATCTACCAAATAATAATTGTAATTATAAAACCAATCAAGCACATTGCAAGACACAGTAGGAATTTAAAGGCCTTTAATTTGGCTAATTACTCTTATTGCGGTATTAAAAATGTTTTAGGCTCCATTCACTACCATTAGAACAATGGGTTCTGCTACCGGTAAACAGATTTAACAGAACCCATACAATAAGAACAAATTTAAAACTTAATGGATAATTGTAGGCTGATTAAGTACCCCATTAAAATTTTGAGGTTCCTCTCGTTTTTGTTAAATCACCATTTTTAAAAAGGGTCTCTATTAACCTGTGTAGAGCTTTGAATTAAACACTTTACATAAGATGAAGTTTCGCTTTCTAAATTTGGTTTCAGTAAATCTTGCTTTTAATTTTTAATTTGATTTTACGTTTTTCGATATGAGTTCTGTAATTTACCTTTAAAACCCAATCAAATACTTATTTGTCATGTAGTCAAATATTTTTCATGGACTAAACGCCTATACAAAGCCTACATAAAACCATGTTTTCAAAATGATATGAGCCGATTTAGTAATATGCTATGATTCAAAGTTCTGCCCAAACCTTTCGTTAAGAACGAGTTTAACTCTAAATTTTTGTATGGATCATTTATTTAGGCCATAATGAGTCTCTAATTATTTGTATGTTAATGTATATGTTTGGCCAGTTTTTCGATTTGAGTTCTGCTAGCTTCAAACTCAGTGTTTTATCTGAAATGAATGTAGTTCAAAAAACGTTTAATAGGTAATTTACTTATGCCAAAATTATCCTTTAAATTCCATTTGGTGTTATTTTCTTGAAGTGGATCCTACTCACTTTTTCTAAAGCTACCAAAATCCTTCGTTACAATATAAATGCATGGAGCCTCAATATTGAAAAAGCATTTAATAAACTATAATTAGCATTTAATTTTTCATATTGTCTTGTAATATTTTTTCGAAGGGGTTCTGTTAGTGGATTCATTTAAAATTACTTGCTGATGTACAGGAATCCGACTTTATTGTTTAGAGCTACGCTAAAGACATGAGTGTTTCAGTTTAAGATAAACGCTTAAGTATCCTTTTACTTAACTAGATTAACAAATATCGATGAACTTTGGTAAAACGATCACCGGATCAAATATCGTCAAACAACCAGATGTAAAATTTCCTGGAAATTTCACTTTAATTTTTTCTAATTTATTCCAAGTTCTTAGCACTGCTTATTAATAACTGTAAATGGTTGCTGCAAGGTCGCAGGTACAACTGTGGCTGAACATTTAGGTTTTCAAATGCCAAAACCCTACAAAATTAACATTAAAATGTTTTGTTTATATTTTGGTTATTATCCGAACATGGACATCACCTGTTTGATAAACCGGTCTTATTCTGTTACAATTTACTTTTTTAAAAATGCCTAAAAGCTTACGTAAACAACATTTAAAATATTGTACATAATCCAGATTGATAATTTCATTCTCATAAATAAAAGCGGCTTGTCCAAATCGGTTGATAAAATTTCGGACAATAATTGATGCAGCCATACCATTTCCTTCGTCGTCAATAACGTCACTGACTTTTGGCGTTCTGAGCCCCTACTTATAATTCCATTACCAAACACGAAAATATACTCAGACGTTGACCGTCTGGTTTCGATGCCTCCGGCATAGTCTGCGTCACAATTGATGCCACTTTCAAATCGAATTCCCATGTCCATTATCTTCTTTTTGTATTTCATAATACGTTTTATCGCATTCACATGCGCTGCCGCTTTTTCCTCCAAGCGACGAATTGCATTGTCAGTAGCAAAACTGATATCTGGTCGCGATAACACGGCCAAATACATTAAGCTACCGATCACTTCACTATTTCTCCATCCACTTCAAAATCGCCATTCTATACACTGTCCGATGGAGTTACCACTGGTTGCCAAATGGTTGAGTACCTTTTGTGCACACGCCTTGATTCACAGGGATCGATTCATTTTGCCTTTGTTCGATTTCAAGCCTCAAGACACATTTTAGCTCGAACGTTTTGACCTAGAATTCAATGCGCAAGTGTTCCATGACCAGAAAAATTGCTTCCTCGTTCTTCTTTGCAATCAAACCGTCGACGACATAAATCGTAAGTATCACCATTCCATTATTTCCATTACATACAAAACACCTGAATATAATTCACGGGCCAAAAAATCGAATTTTTTAATGAATGACAGCAATGCTTCGCTTGTATCAATTCGTACCAGCTTTTGGATAGCTTGCACACTCATCCGCTGCCATCGTCATATCCCATCGGTTGACTTATATAAACGTTCTCCTCCAAATTACAGTTCAGAAAAGCTGTATTTACGTCTAACTGCTGCAATCTCATTCGTATTGATGCCATCAGCGGCAGGATTGCTCCAGCCAATGTAAACTTAACCACAGGGCTGGACGTTTCTATGTAATCGATACCATATTATATAATCGAATGAAGCCCCACACTATCTATTGGGCTTTGTATCGATCAATTTTGCTTTAGTTTGTAGATCCAACGATTATCAATCATCTTTTGATCTTTGGTGGATTGTCCAAGTTCCACGTACGATTTTTTAAATAGTGGTTCATTGATTAATCCCACTCAAGTGCCTGATCGTATATGTCCTTGGTTCCCCGCTGATTGTCAATATGGCAATGTGTTCTGCCGATACATAATACGTTAATCGCCACGCCGCTTTAATGTTGTTTCGCTCGGGTCAATACCGTTCAATGATATTCCGCTTATCCATAGATCGCATATTGCAAACAGTTCGATTGGTTGCGCCGACGTTGTCACAGCATCGTTCAACTCTGATTCATTATCTGTCACGTTAACGTTTTCGTCGGCCTTCTTATTACTGTCACTAATGTTGTGCATCCGTTGATTCTTCCAGAAGAAGAATCACGTCACGAGCTATCTCAATTTTTTTCATCTCCGCATTCCACACTCAATATAATTAGGAATGATTGTTATATCCGACAAACACACATGTGACTGCCTTTGTTGAGTTTTTGTCGTTTTCCCTTTGGAATGTACATAAACACCTCTGATCTGAAAATCCGCATATGATAGATTTTCGCCTTTCTACCGTGCTATATTACATGTGCGGTGATTTCACTAGAATTGTGCTCGTTCCTGTTTGATTCAGTATATGCACTGCGAAATTGACAGCCATCGCCAAGAATTTGTACTCCATCTGCTTCGCATGATTCATTGTTGGCGGAGATTACGCAATTGTGCGATTGCCACGTTCCACACAACCATTCTGCTCCGGTGTATACCGTACAGTTCGCTAATGCTCAATGCCCATCTTTTTGAAAAACTTTTCCAATCCCGCATTGACAAACTCTGTCCCATTGTCTGACCGAAACCTTGTGCCGTTCTTTTGCTGCATTCGACTTTGGGTTCATAAAATATATGTAACGAAAATTTGAAAAATTGTGTTTTAAAAGCAAAAAAATACTACTTTTAACACTATGCGCCGTTGGTACTTGGCGAAACACATTAACTCTTAATAAACACATTATAACACTTGTTTATTATTTCGCAAAGAACTTTTTTTTTTAAATTTGTTCAAAATGTTTAAAAAATTACTCGATCGATTTCGACTTGTTAGGTCATCATCAGGAGTATCTACTGATTGGTAAAAATAAAAATTTAGTTATATATAGTAGAAATAAGCAAAAGAGAATAAAAGAAGGAGGGACAACAAATAGGCAACAAAAATTAATCTATTGATCGTTCCAACCATCTGTTGTTTACACGGAAAAATTACTAATAAAAAAGGGGGGTGGCCGGTGGAATAGCAGGTAAGCGATTAGTCATCGGTTGAGTAACAAAATTCAAGGTATATTGAAGTACATTTTATTACCCGACGTATTAGTCATATTATTAAGAGCGTGAGAATAAAACAGGGCGGGATCCGCAATTGGTGAGAAACGGATTTCTCTCCGTTCGTTAAGGATATTTTGGTTAAGGAAAATGGATTTTCGAATTTCGAAAGATTCTAAGGTATGTCGTAATTTGAATTTGTCAAAGAGATGTTTATTAGTCTATCTATAAGTGACGAGTGAATTGTTCAATAGTTCGCAGCGCTTGCTACTCGGTTGCAATCAATAGCCACGATTCATAGCCACGATCAATAGCCACGATCTATCTCGACGAAAATAAATTCATATGAATTTCCGGTACATACAGCACATCCACCACTCGTCTACAAATCCATGAATCACCGTCGAACGCAAGAATATTGATATCGCATTTTCCTCGTGTCATGATTTTTTCACCATTTCGCACGGTTATGTGCGACGATGTCTCCACAAAGTCCTCGAACCATCCACGTCGAAGACACATATGTTCACTAGCTCCTGCGTCTGGCTCAAGTATTCTTGTCTCCACTTGATGTCGAGCTATGTTATCTGAATTGTTCTTTTTATTCATCTGTGTTCAATCCCATTTCGAATTACCACTTTCGCCAAACGAAAACATTTGCCTTTTGGGTTGGTACCACCGCCCTTAGCTTTTTCGTTGATTTTTCTTTTAGGATGAATGACCTTTTTTGAACTGGAATTCTTCCTCGAGTTTGGCCATTATCGCATACATTCGTTTAATCTGACCCTGCGACTTCAATCGAAGTTCCTCTACCATTAGTCACGCACGTAAATTTATCATATTTTATATTCAGCTGGCAAAGACATTAAAATGTTCGTCATCCCCATCATTCGGACACCTCTTCATCTTGATTCTTTAATAGTTGCGCGACTTCTATGAGTTTTGACATACACGTTGCAATATCATCGCCCGGCACCTTTGATAAACTGAAGTACCGCCGTTGCAAGTACATAATGTTTGCCTTCAATGTTTGCTTATACATATAATGTGAATCACAATTTATTATTTACAGAATTGGTTGCTTTTTGCACGTCGTCGGAATTGCACGTCTTGCATTGGAATCATTCTTGAAGAAAGATGGAAAATATAAAGTCAAATTTTCTCGAATAATTATCGTAAGCTTAAACTTTAACAAAAAAAAAATATTATAAATAGTGTGAGTATGATGAAGGTATGATAATTATTGACAAAATATAATGATTTAATAAGCGTGCTGCGAATATAAAAATCTTTTGGGGAAAGCTCACGAGGAGGTAAACTATCGAAGATGAAAGTGAGCCACAAAAAAAACAATTAAAATTTAAATTAATTTACGAAATAGGTATACTGCTATTTCCGAAATCACCACATAATAATTCTACAAATTTAAGCAAGAAATCCACAAGTCATTTATAGATTCAATCGTTAAACCGAATGCATCTATCGGTGCTTTTCGAAATAGTAACCTTCTAATGGACAATGAATTAACCCTACTAAATCGTACATAAACGTTGACAATGAAAGAAAATATTAAACTACGGATTCGATTCGATTACATCTAAGAGGCAAGTAGTAAATCGGTTAAGCATACTTGAATCACAAGCCAGTCGATTAACCGATTTTCTGTTCGCAAAATCGCCGGTCCCTAATGACATCATCAATTGAAGATAAGCACAAAACTTTAATAAGATGTTAAACTCTAAAGGTATTTAACACTGTTAAAGCCAGAAGGGCAAAATAATAAAATTAGACTGATCGCAACCGCATACTATCACTTATGTATCGAAATGAATACAAATATTAAGCGGCCTTATTAATCGTCTGTAGTTAAGGCGTGAAGCTCCCTGGATGCTTTATTGGAGCAACCTAAAATGAATTCAAACAAAAATTAAACTTAAATAACGTTCAGCAACGCCATAATGGCCTAATCAGGTCCCTGTTTAGGCGCCATTTTTGTAACGGTACTTTGGTTGCGGTTGCACATGCGTGTGCTTGCTACTCTTTAATCTGTGAATGCTCAGTCCTGGGAGAGTGTATCAAGCAACCAACTAACCCGTCATAAACTTCAGTCCATGTGCAAATCGGTAAACGCGTTTATTCAATGGTTCACTTTTCACCTCACATTTTAATGCTCCCTCCTCAATTAGCTTCCCCAAAACCCGTCAGATTTAGCAAATCATCATTGAAAATTAGAAAGACGAATATTTTGCATTTTCATTACCATAATTATTGAACCTCATAAATCAAAATAATACAATAAAAAAATAATATAAAAAAAAAATATAAATGTTATAAATATATACATATATACTAAATTGGAAAATAGGAAAAATTTTATGTGCGATAGATACTTTAAAATAAACCCCGATTTATTTTTTTTGTTTTGTTTATATACATGCACAACTGTGAGTACACTATACCATTTTAATGTACATTTGCGAAAAGACGTAGATCAGTAACGCTTACAATGGTCGAGAAACTTCGACTGACCGAACTCAATACCTGCGTGTATTAAGATCCAAAGTCCGCTTTTCGCAACATAGAAAAACGTATTCTTATTAATAAATTAATTTAACTTGAAATTATCTTTAATATGGTGAACTGACAAAATATAAATAATATGTGAAATCGAAACACTCACCTGACCTCCAGAGCTCTGTGGCGAAGTGGGATACCTGTATATCTTAACAGGTTACGGTAAAAATATTTATTTATTTATTAAAGTTATCAGTATTTAGCTCAATTTTAAAAACTAACTTTATTATTTCTTTAGCTTTCGGAACCTTTTCGGTTCCATTCTCAAAAGAAATTATTTCTTTTGAGAATGGAACCGAAAAGGTTCCGAAAGCTAAAGAAATAATAAAGTTAGTTTTTCAAATTGAGCTAAATACTGATAACTTTAATTTATAATAAAAAGCTCATATGTGCATTAATATTGCCGGTTCACCAAACACTTAATTACGTTTAATTTTTTTTTAATTTTCCGTTTTTCCTTTTTTTTCGAATTATATAAACACTGGGCGGTCAGATCGATCCAAGCGCGCGAAACGCCCCAAAACACTATTCTTTCACAAGTACTAATTAACACTGATTATCCGTTAATCCAATCCGAGTTTGAATTTCCGTATTAATTGGGGATTCTTGGACTATATGTTCTTCCGAATCCTGCCAATTATTAGTCCCGTATTGGACGTGATTATCCACAGGTACAACTCGAGATATTTCCGTTTGATAAAAAAAACGGTAAACTGTACTTTGTTTTAGCTCATTGTCTAACGCGAACGCAGTAATAACGGTTGTATTTTCTGCGTGATCAACCAGCCCACCTTAATTAGTTAAATTAGGAAATTAACATAAAATAACAAAACAAATTACTTGTAACACTTACCCGAAGGATATTTCTCTTTAAATTTTGTACTTCTAATTCAGTCTATATTTATAAAGCCAACGTTACCGGCTTGATTGTGATGCGCGCAGTTGTACTAACTGATGGCAAGCAAAAAAAAACCGCTTGTAAAAATAACATCAAACAGAGTAATATTATTTTATTGGTTTACCTTTTATTGTTTACAATTGTACACGTTGACCCGACCGAGATTAATTGAATGATCGAATGCACAGATAATAATGAAAAGGTTATTGTTGGTGTAATGCAGTACTAAACGAATACGATCCACAATTGGGATCGTCATTGTAGTACTACTAATAATCTATTCCAACATTAATAGAGATTTTCAGCGACAATTTTGGCGCAACCATTTAAACGAACCGGACATTACAATACCAATTTTATTTCTAAGTATAAATAATAGATCAAAAATTAGCTATCATGCAGCTATCATCATGTTGCTTTTTTCAGGACGAAATTTTTGAACTAAAGGCTGATTGCAACTGTTGCTTTTCCCAGACCTTTTAAATGGTGTGTCACATGATTATATGGGAATTATAAAAATTGTATTTGCTTCCAACACTACTAAGGTAGTTTTGAACGATATTTTCAACGATATTCGACAAGTATATATTGAAAAATTAGCTGACAGCTACAAACTAATGGATTTATGAACTAAGGTGGTTCTGTCAAAATTGTTGCCTGATCCAAAATCTCGTTCAAACGATATACTACACAAGTATATGGGTATAATGTTAAGTTATATCGTGGCGTGGTATTGGATGATTTTGTTGGCAGCATCCAGACGAAAGGATAATTTTTTTTCATTTTTGAATCATTTTTCATAATTTTTATCAGGACTATAATATTTTGGCCTTACAGACCGAAGTTAATAGCAGTGTCCTAGTTCTCTAAAAATCAAGATAAATTACAAAGTGTATGGTGTTAACTTTTACACACGTTTACATAACTTTTATACACGAAAAAAATTATCGTAGAAGTCTAGATTTATATTCGATATCGTGATATTTTAGTAAATTCTTGTTCTCCAAATTTTATTCAAGATAAAATGTAAAGTGGCAAGATAAAATTATGTCAAAGAGTATCACAAATAATTTATCGTGAGATAACATTACTTGAATGTGTAAAAGGCTTTCGTTTGGATAGTATTAATAATTAATTACAATTTTTGATTTTATACATAGTTTATACTTTTATTTTTGAATTAATTAAGCTCAAACTCTAGCAATTTAATTAACCAAAAATATTCATTAAGTCTCAAGTCAAGCATTTGAATAGTTTACTGGATCGTCTCCACTTCTACCCATAATTTTGCTTAGTTTTATCTACAGTTTTTAAATAAATACAACAAGCAAATAAATTTATAATTTTAAAAGAAATAGGCAGGCAAGATTAGAAGGAATAAAACTTGAGGGGTAGAATATCCTAAATTAAGATGGTTTTTAGAATACTGAAAAAGTCATTAATATTTGTTTAATTTTCAAGTATACAAGTCAAGTGTTTTAAGTTTCCGATTTGACAACATCTATGGTAACCACAAAACAAGCAAAACTTTCAACTTGGTCTTCACTCGTATATTTTACTAGATCATTACACTTGCACAATTAAGAAAACCGACGATTGATTGGAATGTATGACCAGGTAGTTTAGCGAGACTACCGGATGACGCCGGGACTGCCATACACCTTTATTACATTTAACCAGGTGAAAGGATACGATACCCATCCGTTAAATATGACCGAATTGACCAAGTCACACACCTAATTTGTCAATAGTTAGTTGAAAATATAATGTAAGGCGATTAGCACAAGGCAGCACAATTATTTTTGATTTTTTTTGGATACAAATATTCTGCAATCAGCATCCAAAAAAATGTATTATTAATTAAGTTGCAGTAAATTTCCTGAAATAAAACGTCATTATTATGAGGTAAATTATATTTGAATAAAGTAAACGTCATGTCATGATTAGTATTAACTAAATTAATTTGGTTCCTTAAAACAAACTAAATCAAAATAAAATAAATCCAAAGAAGTCGGATAACGGATAAAATCTTTGTGAATCTGTTGATTTAATGGATTTATTTATAAAAAGCTGTTAAATAAAATATTATATAATGTGAAAGTCACTTATCCATGCCATTCCTAATCTAATACAAATATGTTTATTTATAAAAATGAAAAATGGCCAAACGAAATGTTGTTCCAAAAAAAGCTAATCTAGATTCTGTAATATATTATATCAATAATGGATGCTTGGTACAGTTTTAGAATCGCCAATGCCTAAACAAATTTAACCAGAATTAAATCAACTATTAAAGTAATTAGGAATCTGTAAGATGGCAGAATTAGTAGGAGTCCTTGATAACCAAATAACCCAATCTATTGTTCAATGCTTGAATTATAAAATAAATAATTCAGTAAATATTAAATTAAGACATACGAAAATAATTTATGGTCGTCCACTATTGTATATATCAATTTACAACAGCATTAAATAAATTATAAATCATAAAATGAACAGCCATCGATAATTATTAATCCAACCTAGAACAAGCTAAATAAAACCTTTACCAATTTACAGTCTCCCGAATAATCTAGAAAATAATTAATTAGAGAAGTGGCATGATCCCAGCAATATTTAACTGCATTTCAACTTTATTCTGTAGCTTATCGCAAATAAGTTTATTTTTGAATTCTAAACAAACTTTTACGTTAGAAACTAGATATTTACTGACGAGTGACGACAATCACTCCTCTACATTTATTATAAATATATAAATTACGCTTTGATAAGCATTTTCTCTCTGTATAATATAAGAGAAAGATATGCAGCTGCTGGCTACTTTTACAATTCAAAACAACGCATTAGTATATGCAACAATTTACATACAAGTCTATTATACGGTAATCTCCAGAGGATCCCTTGCAAATATATGGTATATGTTATATTTAGAACTGTAAATTATGTTAATAAATATAAAAGTATTTCTAATTTCTAAATGCGCGATTAGAATCCGTTAGTTATAGGATCATATATGATCATATAGAATCATATATGATTAATTGATCTCCAAAAGTCACTCTTTAATGCAAAGATAGAGAATTAAGTTAACTTGTTTCACTCCACTTACATGATTCACAAAATAACAATGGGTCTATTTTTTAATTCAACCTGGGCGAGCAGCGTATTAAACAAGGACGAATATAAAAATATGAAAATCACAAACTACCAAAATAATTGAGGTAGAGATCTACTCATGACAGAGATGAGATAAATAACTAAAACGAGCCGATCATGCATGCATTGAACCAAAATCTACTTAAATATAAGTCCTGAAGATTGAGTTGGATACACCAGTGAACCTAGAATACTACAAGCCTCACCACTTTCTATGTCATCAAAATTATGTCTACAATTTATTCTCTAAACTGTAGACGGCAGTCATCTTCATAAAATGCTGTATAAGATAGCAGAAAATTTCCAGCAGAAAAAATGTGTTTTTGCTATTCACCGCTAGAGGCAGCACTATCACAAAAAAGAAAATTTTCAGCTGATAATTTTTGAAACCAGCAGAGATTTTTTGAAATTTTTAAGCAAATTAATAATTCTGACCAGTAGAAAGTTTCATGAAAAATCAAATAATTAATGAAAAAGAAGAGAACACATAGATTTAAACGTTTTGAAACGAAAAAATTAAATTTTCTTTAAAGAAAGATTTGCGGTTTTTTAAGGACTCTTAAAATATATTAAAATTATTATAATCATCATAATACAAATACAGGGCAACACAAAAAAAATCGCCTACGTTGATAGCACTCCATTAATTTTTGAAGTCATTTTAATGTGAAATGTTTTCAGATTTTCAACAAAAGTGTTAGAAAAACCCTCCTGTAACTACCCTGGGTTTATGTTTTTATGGTAGCTGAGATCATAATCTATATACATGAGCAACATAAGAATCATAGCTGGCGTCAGTAGCGTTCCATAAATTTTAGAGTTCATTTTAATGTGAAATGTTTTCAGTTTTTTAACAAAAGTGTTAGAAAAACCCCCCTGTAACTACCCTGGGCTTATGTTTTTATGGTAGCTGAGATCATAATCTATTTACATGAGCAACATAAGAATCATAGCTGGCGTCAGTAGCATTCCATAAATTTTAGAGTTCATTTTAATGTGAAATGTTTTCAGTTTTTTAACAAAAGTGTTAGAAAAACCCCCCTGTAATTACTCTGGGCTTATGTTTTTATGGTAGCTAAAATCATAATCTATATACATGAGCAATATAAGAATCATAGCTGGCGTCAGTAGCGTTCCATAAATTTTTGAAGTCATTTTAATGTGAAATGTTTTCAGTTTTTTAACAAAAGTGTTAGAAAAACCCCCCTGTAACTACCTTGGGTATTCGTTGCTGAGGTGCTACTGACGCCAGTTAAGAATTTTATGTTTCTCCTGTATAAAGATTATGATCCTAGTAACCATAAAAACATAAGCCGAGGGTAGTTACAGGGGGTTTTTCTAACACTTTTGTTAAAAAACTGAAAACATTTCACATTAAAATGAACTCTAAAATTTATGGAACGCTTCTTACGCCAGTTATGAATCTTATGTTACTCATGTATATAGATTATGATCTCAGCTACCATAAAAACAAAAGCCCAGAGTAGTTACAGGGGGGTTTTTCTAACACTTTTGTTAAAAAACTGAAAACATTTCACATTAAAATGATTTCAAAAAATTATGGAACGCTACTGACGCCAGGTATGAATCTTATGTTACTCATGTATATAGATTATGATCTCAGCTACCATAAAAACATAAGCACAGGGTAGTTACAGGGGTTTTTTTTAACACTTTTGTTAAAAAACTGAAAACATTTCACATTAAAATGAATTCTAAAATTTATGGAACGCTACTGACGCCAGTTATGATACTTATGTTACTCATGTATATAGATTATGATCTCAGCTACCATAAAAACATAAGCCCAGGGTAGTTACAGAGGGGTTTTTCTAACACTTTTGTTAAAAAACTGAAAACATTTCACATTAAAATGATTTCAAAAAATTATGGAACGCTACTGACGCCAGTAATGATTCTTATGTTACTCATGGATATAGATTATGATCTCAGCTACCATAACAACATAAGCCCAGGGTAGTTACAGGGGGGTTTTTCTAACACTTTTGTTAAAAAACTGAAAACATTTCACATTAAAATGACTTCAAAAATTTATGGAACGCTACTGACGCCAGTTATGATTCTTATGTTACTCATGTATATAGATTATGATCTCAGCTACCATAAAAACATAAGCCCAGGGTAGTTACAGGGGGGTTTTTCTAACACTTTTGTTAAAAAACTGAAAACATTTCACATTAAAATGAACTCTAAAATTTATGGAACGCTACTGACGCCAGTTATGATTCTTATGTTGCTCATGTATATAGATTATGATCTCAGCTACCATAAAAACATAAGCCCAGGGTAGTTACAGGGGGTTTTTCTAACACTTTTGTTGAAAATCTGAAAACATTTCACATTAAAATGACTTCTAAAATTTATGGAACGCTACTGACGCCAGTTATGAATCTTATGTTACTCATATATATAAATTATGATCTCAGCTATCATAAAAACATAAGCCCAGAGTAGTTACAGGGGGGTTTTTCTAACACTTTTGTTAAAAAACTGACAACATTTCACATTAAAATGAACTCTAAAATTTATGGAACGCTACTGACGCCAGCTATGATACTTATGTTGCTCATGTATATAGATTATGATCTCAGCTACCATAAAAACATAAGCACAGGGTAGTTACAGGGGGGTTTTTCTAACACTTTTGTTAAAAAACTGAAAACATTTCACATTAAAATGACTTCTAAAATTTATGGAACGCTACTGACGCCAGTTATGATTCTTATGTTACTCATGTATATAGATTATGATCTCAGCTACCATAAAAACATAAGCCCAGGGTAGTTACAGAGGGGTTTTTCTAACACTTTTGTTAAAAAACTGAAAACATTTCACATTAAAATGATTTCAAAAAATTATGGAACGCTACTGACGCCAGTTATGATTCTTATGTTACTCATGGATATAGATTATGATCTCAGCTACCATAAAAACATAAGCCCAGGGTAGTTACAGGGGGGTTTTTCTAACACTTTTGTTAAAAAACTGAAAACATTTCACATACATATAATAACTAAAATTTTATGAAGTGGTATAAAGGTAGGCGATTCGTTTTTTGTGTTTCTCTATTTGCTCTATGTTGATTATGGTAATTTTAGTATATTTAAGAGTCCTTATACATACGCAAAACCTTAAAACATATATTTTCGCTTCTTTTTCATAAATTATTTGATTTTTCACAAAACTTTATGCTGAGAATTATGAAAGTATTATTATTTTCTGCTTGAAAATTTCAAAATATTTCTGCTGGTTTCAAAAAATATCAGCAGAAAAATTTCTTTTTTGTGATAGTGGTGCCTCTAGCGGTGAATAGCAAAAATACATTCTTTCTGCTGGAAATTTTCTGCTATCTTATACAGCATCTTCATAAAGAGAATAATCGAAAATAAACAGAAAAAAATATTTATACCGTAAATTACACGAAATGTGTACACATTTTATACGTGTTTACATATTTAACATAACTTTGGATGCATAGTTTTATAATAATATTGTGAATTAATCCTTACCAATAGCTTTTTAATAAATTCTAAAATATATTATAAAAATATTTTTTTTTATAAAAAAAACAGCTTAGACACAAAAAAAACTAAAACAATCAATTTTTGTGCTGCCTATAATAGTCAAAGAAGGAACTGACGACATAAAATGACCTGTAGTATTGGTGCACTGGTTACGCTAACCACAGAATATTTAGAGAAGCGACATAACTCCATTTTTGTATGAATTTCTTTCTCGAATAATTGACCTTCTACATCAAAATAAAAGTGGTAATAATAGTTTAGATAGGTCGATAATAGATAGCGCTGGTAGTTTTCAAAAAATTAAAATCGTTTATAAAATCTTCGCAGTGTCCCTGTACAATTAAAATTTCCTCTCAATTGGCTCTCTCAATTTCAGATGTAACTTTGACATGCCCGTGAAATATTTCCTAAACCTATCCTAAGTGTAAAAATTTTTTAGGAAAGGTTTAGGAAATATTTCACACTCCTGTACACAGCCGTGAAATGTTTCCTAAACAAATCCTATGTATGCTAGTGTTAGTAATATCAAGTAATACCAATATAAAAGCAAACATTTAGGCGAAACGATATTTTAAACAAATTCCTATCTAAACAAAAATATCCAAATTAGCAGTTACAAACGAATTAAAAAATTTAATTAAATAAATAGAATTAGAAATAGAAAAATTTAAATAAGCAAATTCAGCAGGAAATTTTGCCAAGCACTCATCAATTTCATTATGTTCTCGGCTAGCCCTGAAAGAGTGGAACTATTACACCCAGATATAAGATTCGATTGTACTTTAGACAGAATTCACACTATTCCTCTAAATTGGAACTAATCAATTTTGTCACACGTTTCGGGGCCATATTTGCCCATGCCAGAACTATGACAAAATTCTGAAATTCCTCGTGTGCATTGGAATTTAATAGATCTTTCTGGGAAACATAACGGGATCGATGAGAACCGGCCAAAATCTCGATTAGTAATCGTTTGAATATCAAAATATTGTAAATCAAAACTCACACGTTTCGTTGTAAATTACAACTCACACGTTTCGGGGCCATATTTGCCCATGCCAGAACTATGACAAAATTCTGAAATTCCTCGTGTGCATTGGAATTTAATAGATCTTTCTGGGAAACATAACGGGATCGATGAGAACCGGCCAAAATCTCGATTAGTAATCGTTTGAATATCAAAATATTGTAAATCAAAACTCACACGTTTCGTTGTAAATTACAACTTACATGTTTCGGGGCCATATTTGCCCATGCCAGAACTATGACAAAATTCTGAAATTCCTCGTGTGCATTGGAATTTAATAGATCTTTCTGGGAAACATAACGGGATCGATGAGAACCGGCCAAAATCTCGATTAGTAATCGTTTGAATATCAAAATATTGTAAATCAAAACTCACACGTTTCGTTGTAAATTACAACTTACATGTTTCGGGGCCATATTTGCCCATGCCAGAACTATGACAAGGTTCTGAAATTCCTCGTGTGCATTGGAATTTAATAGACCTTTCTGGGAAACATAACGGGATCGATGAGAACCGGCCAAAATCTCGATTAGTAATCGTTTGAATATCAAAATATTGTAAATCAAAACTCACACGTTTCGTTGTAAATTACAACTCACACGTTTCGGGGCCATATTTGCCCATGCCAGAACTATGACAAAATTCTGAAATTCCTCGTGTGCATTGGAATTTAATAGATCTTTCTGGGAAACATAACGGGATTGATGAGAACCGGCCAAAATCTCGATTAGTAATCGTTTGAATATCAAAATATTGTAAATCAAAACTCACACGTTTCGTTGTAAATTACAACTCACACGTTTCGGGGCCATATTTGCCCATGCCAGAACTATGACAAAATTCTGAAATTCCTCGTGTGCATTGGAATTTAATAGATCTTTCTGGGAAACATAACGGGATCGATGAGAACCGGCCAAAATCTCGATTAGTAATCGTTTGAATATCAAAATATTGTAAATCAAAACTCACACGTTTCGTTGTAAATTACAACTTACATGTTTCGGGGCCATATTTGCCAATGCCAGAACTATGACAAAATTCTGAAATTCCTCGTGTGCATTGGAATTTAATAGATCTTTCTGGGAAACATAACGGGATCGATGAGAACCGGCCAAAATCTCGATTAGTAATCGTTTGAATTTCAAAATATTGTAAATCAAAACTCACACGTTTCGTTGTAAATTACAACTCACACGTTTCGGGGCCATATTTGCCCATGCCAGAACTATGACAAGGTTCTGAAATTCCTCGTGTGCATTGGAATTTAATAGATCTTTCTGGGAAACATAACGGGATCGATAAGAACCGGCCAAAATCTCGATTAGTAATCGTTTGAATATCAAAATATTGTAAATCAAAACTCACACGTTTCGTTGTAAATTACAACTCACACGTTTCGGGGCCATATTTGCCCATGCCAGGACTATGACAAAATTCTGAAATTCCTCGTGTGCATTGGCATTTAATAGACCTTCCTGGGAAACATAACGGGATCGATGAGAACCGGTCAAAATCTCGATTAGTAATCTCAAACGATTAGCAAAATATTGTAGATAGCAAAATATTGTAAATCACAACTCACACGTTTCGGGGCCATATTTGCCCATGCTTTACATGCGATGTAACTTAAAAGCATAATGAGACTAATGACCAATTCGCTAAATTTTGACTTGTATATCTATGAAATCTAGAAAATTCAGCAAACTTTAATTTAACTTTAAGTTTATATTTACGATGTATAATGTTTTACATCATATTATTAATTGTTAAATAATTTATGGCATTTTAAGAAATCTGTAAACCAGCATGTGTTCTTACCTTATCGAATGTTATAGCGGATTTTCATTTAACGACGGTGGGTGGATCCAAACTGCCCTAATTTCATATACGATTTTAAATTGAATATGTAACAAGGAACAGTTTGCATTGGAAACAAATCGTATTCTATATGAAGGAAGTGATTGAGATGATCGAAGTGGATTCCACCACTGGGAAATGTATATGCCAGCGAAATATTAAGGATGTTCGATCATTTGCAATTACTATTGAAATGTTGAGGCATGTTTTAAGATATAGTTTAAATTAAAAATTTATTTGTTTGGTGCTATAAAATCACTTCTTTATTTTTTATATAAAATAAATAGAAATGCTTACATTTTTTATTTATTCAATAGTCGTAATATGTAATTATAGTTTTGTATTTACTTACAATGGGAATCCAAGATTTAGTAGGATTCGTTGTGATGTGGGATGAGGTGGTGGTAGGATAGGTGGCGTATTATGGATATAATTATTCCCCACTAGATTTGCAGGTTGGGGATTCCCGATCGGAGTAGGAGTTGTCAAGCTAGACGAGAGTTGGGATCTTGGTGTATGTTTATCTTTCATATGATTTACTGGCATTGGTGAGTTCATTTGATGCTACTGTTGTTGCATTAGGTTTGGTGAAGTCGACTATATTGATGGATGGCGCACCATGCTAGGCTCAGATAATTTTTTCATATTTGGTATGACCAATAATATCAAGAAGTTTGATATTATTGCCTTTATAACGGAATTTGTAGTCGATGCCGTTGTAGTATCTATTTAGTGGAATCTATCCAATGCAATTTACTCGATTCGCATTTGTATACCGATTAGGATTATTTACACTGATACTCGCAAATGGCGCTGGTTGGTTTTCTTCATAATGGTCGTGCACGCTGCCGTTGGTTTGTGCGTTATTCTGAATAAACCCATCAGCACATATTCCACAAACGTATATGGTTTTCCTCCAATATACCGCCGAATGTGGTGTTAAATCATTTGATTGGGTAAAAGCTTCATCGCAATGTGTACACCATATAGGCTGAACGCCATTATAAATACGCATGTTGAACAAGTTTGTTTGATCTGTAAAACCTATATCACAAATTGTGCATAGGCAAGGCTTTACACCTGTATGGATAAACTATTGCATTTGATATAATAACGTATCGAATTAATGTATCGTGATCTTCGGTTTGGTGTAATTCAAGTCGAATAAAAAGTTTCGTGTGCAGATTCATAATTTGAAACGAATTTATATCCGTATGGCTCTGCAAATGTCTTTGAAGTGGTCTGATTTGGGTAAAAATTGTTTCACATATTTTGCATAATGCAAATTTTTCAGAGAAATTATTATTAATGTCATTTTGCTGGCCATCATTTCTAGTGATTCGCCCAATGTTTGACAAAGTCAAAGAGAAGAATTTATTTTTCCACTGAGCCATCTATTGGCGGTAGGAACTACTTCAGGGGTATTGTCAAAAAAACTAAGGTTTCAATCTGTCGTTTCTGTAGTATATTCTGTGCACTAACAATGCAATTTAAATTTTATTTGTTTTTGATTTTTTGGTTGTTTCTGCAGCAACAAACTCATGCTTAGATAATGAAAAATTACTATAGAAAAAAAATTACCAATAGCTGTTTAGTTAGTTATTGTTTATTTCATATGTGTGGAATTAGCAGGACTTATATTTAAGTAGATTTTGATTGAAAATATTTCTATTCCAACATTCATTTATTTTCCACATCAAGTTAGTACATTTATAAACAAATGTGAAACGTAAACAAATAATATATTAGAGGCAACATCAATTTGATCATACGTGATCACCAATATCATGCTATAAACGTAATATACAAGCATTGTGTCAGTGTGCTGCATATTTTTTCTACAGTAGAATTATTTATACAAAGGAAGTAAAACTGCGTGGGCCACTATAAATGTATTAACTTATTAGATAAAACCAAAATGGCGTCTAACATACATAAGAAAAATGAAAAAAGACGCCATGTGTATTTTCGACCATATTCACACATGTACATTTCTTATACAAAAATATCTACACAATATCGTATAAAAATGTGTAGAATAATGCCCCATTTACATGTAGAAAATTGTTTTCTTCTGCAAATTTTTGCAGGTAAATAAGAAGGATCCGCTGTACAAAAATATTCAATATGTGAGAAAGAAATAAACATAAAAAGTAATGTCATAATTTTTTATAGGAAAATTATTAATTTACTTTTAATTAATTGAAATGAGAAATTTACATTTTTATCTATGGCGTCTGTTTTTATTATGGTTCATTAACCTTTTGTAAATATAAAATAATTTTTTTTGTTAATTTTAAAAATGTTGCCATAAAAATACTCGGATCGAATATATTTTATGGCAACATTTACATTTGTATTATGGTTTTGCAGTGTAGTGGCTCAAAAAATCTTCTACAAAATTTTGTTGGGATATATTTCTTTTCTTGTCTCTCATTTGCTAAATGTCAATATTATATCTCTTTCATTTTGCAGAAGAAAAATGTTGGTTGCATGTAAATGGGGTATAAAATGAATATAAAATAAAAAGGCTTTTCTTATGGGTAGATGCTCGATCGGCTAGCAAGCAAGCAATTTGCTAGACGATATCCTGGATACTCAATCAATTTTACCAAGGAAATTTGAGTTTCAAATTATATTTTTCATAAAATTTTTGTTTATTTTTGCGATTGCACAGTAAAACAACACAAAAATTTGCTATTCATTTTTTGAACCCGCAAATTTTGCACAGTAAATTGCAAAAATAAACAAAAAATTTATGAAAAATATAATTTGAAACTCAAATTTCCTTGGTAAAATTGATTGAGTATCCAGGATTTCGTCTAGCAAATTGCTTGCTTGCTAGCCGATCGAGCATCTACCCCTTAATTAGGTAAATGCATCCTTGTAAAGAATAGATTACAATTCATTTCCAATACACGTTTCCATGTTCACTATTATCACCTAATTCACTATTATCAATTTTATTATTTATTTAAACAAAACAGATAAAATTTATTTAATTTACTATTTTTTTATTTAAAACGAAGAAATCAAAAACACGTCCTAATCCTCCAACAATCAATCACCGATCAAATAACTAGAAATGGTTAGTCACATACACATAAAAAAATTATTGGATGAGGAATTCGTCGAGTTCGAAAAACTCGCAATGACTAATTAAATTTGATTGCCAATTGGGTTTCGGTGCTTAAAACGCATAGACTACAAAAAGCTACTCGAAATTCTAAAATTCAAGTAGACGATCTCGGGAATACAGAAAATATTCCGGTTTCCGGGATACGACTATTATAGTGTTGTTAAGTCGCATGTGCTGAAAGAGCTAAATAGGGCCCGTCGTCTTCAACAACGAAATTAAGATCTGCTTAAGACAGATTTTATTGGATTTCAAAAACATATCGTAAACACGTAATAATTACAGAATAATGTGATTTTCTACTTAGAATGGATGAATTGTAAATAAGACTTATATTATACACGTCTTTACCATACGGAGTATAGAAATATTTGACAGTTGTAATGTTCTTTTCAAACATTTAGTTTGTTTTATGTCTTTAGCTAACCATATCTTGATTTTAATATCAAATAACTCCAGACTCCGACTATTTTTCATTTTAAAATTTTCATCTGTAAAATTACTCATACCACAATCCATAATATCTTGAACTATTGTTTGGGGATAGATGCTATTTAGCATAACTTGTATCCATTAGGATAACGGAAGTTAAGGGACCTCAAAGTCTATAAGAGTGTCTAAACTTTTGACATTTATTTATCGTAAATGTTTTAAATTTATTCCTGATGTGTAATTTAATAATGTGAATGCGAATATTGAAAAAAGGCAAGATAAATTATCGTTTACACGTTTACAAATTGTCTTGCTGCTTCGAGAATTAGAGCACTGGTAAATTTGTTCAATCAGTTGAACACCATGGGGTACGGGATTGACAGCCTCCACGAAGTATTCATAAATGTACTCTGGGCAATGTTTTGTAGAATGAACGGTTGTGGTACCCAATCGCTTCATAGTAGAGAAGCAGAATAGCTAATTAGTCAATCAAAACTTTGCAATGGTACAAACAAACGGAAATAATAGCCCAGGTGGTACACCAATATCAACATTGGTAAATCCATTCTCTGTGGAGACTGGCCCTATGGATTCTGGGGAGGGCCATTTATTACATTATCAGGGAACATCAAATCGGTTCCATAAGAAAGAAAAATAGAAGCAACTCTGTAGCTGACCAAGCCGATACTTTTTCTAACACTATACCTAGACAAACATTACACGAAATAAGTGATGCCACCGGAAATTTTACTTTGCAAATAGTCGTATCTAGTAAAACAACTACTGACCTAGAAAAGGAGAATATGAATCTCTTAGCGAGGCTAGAGCATATGGAGCAATTATCTGGTAAGCGAAGAAATTGAGTATTTAAAGCAAGAAAATGAAAACCTAAAAATGAATCGAGATTCAAAAGAAGATTGCGATTTAGGAAGCATTGAATCAGACCAACTCATCTATTCCACTGATGAAGATGAATTACAAAGAGAGGCGGACCGGATCCTAAAGAAGAAAAAAACAGTTCAGGAACAGTAAGAAAAGAAAAGCTGAATCGTCACCTGAGGCTGAGCAATTAAATGGTAGGGGACAATCTAGTCCAGATTCAAACGATGCTCTACCCAAAGCCAATCAACCAAAAGGTAGTAAATATACCAAGAACATTACACCAAATTTGGTGCAACTGAAAGAAAAATCACCCCCACCAATAAATATTGTGGGTGTAACTAGTTACCAAGAAATTCAGGTGCTGATGAAATCGGTTACTGACAAAGACTATAAGGTAACAGCATTAAATAAATATTTTTGGAAAATTAATACTCTGGACTCAGATACTTATAGAACCTTATCTATGAAATTGAACGCTGAAAAGTATCAGTGGTTCACTTACGAGAACAAACAGGCCCGACCTATAAAAGTCATGGCAAGAGATTTGCATCACACTTGCTCAACCAAAGAAATAATGGAAGACCTACAAAATAAAGGTCTTAAAATACTAGATGCTGTGAATATTGTTAAAAAAGAGAGAACAGAAATTCAGGAAGGAAACCAAATTATCAGTAAAAGGGGACTCCCTCTTTTCATGCTACTATTTGTCAACAAAGATAATGTTCAAAACATTTATGGAATAAAAGGAATCCTTCACATGAAGGTGAAAGTTGAACCAATGAGGAGAACCACAACACGCATACCCCAATGCAATAAATGCCAGGCATTTAATCACACCCATAAATATTGCGGCCGGGATCCAAGATGTGTAAAATGCTCAGGTAATTATTTTACTCAGGTATGTATAATAGAGAGAGATGTGCCAGCCAAGTGTACAAATTGTAAGGGCCAACATCCGGCTAATTATCGAAGTTGTGAGGTTGCTAAACAACTACAAAAAATGAGAGATAAAATAAGAAATCAACCGCAAAATCACGAAAATCGAAGGGTTCAAAGATCAAATCAGATGGATCAACCAACAAATCAATACAGGGCAAAGAAGTTCATTTGCGCAGGTAGTGAAAGGTTTGGGTTCAACCAAACATATGAGCTCTGAAAGTAACCAAATTATGAAAAACAGAAAGTGGGAGTGTCTTAGGACCAATCCTGTATTTATTATATACAAAGGATATTCCAACAACAAATGAAGGAACCATAGCCACCTTTGCAGATGACACAACAATCATGGCGATTGGAAGTAATGTCGGTGATGCAACGAGCAAACTCCAGAAGATTACCAATGCGGTTTGTAACTGGAATAAGCGCTGGAGAATCAAGCTTAATGAGACGAAATTTACGCATATTAACTTTACATATCGATAGGCTTCCCATCTACCGATAGTAATTAACTCACGACCGGTGCCATATGCAAACAAAGCTAAATATCTGGGCATGACTCTCGATGCCAAGCTCAAGTGAGGAGAGCATGTCAAAAAGAAAAAAGAAGAACTTAATATTAAGTTCAGAAAAATGTATTGGCTCATAGGTAGAGGCTCTGAGCTTACAATATACAACAAGCTGCTGCTATATCGGCAAATACTGAAGCCGATATGGACCTACGGTATTCAACTCTGGGGATGTACTAAGCGAACAAACGCCAAAATGATACAGACGTTTCAAATAATATTCTCCGTAGAATCGTAAATGCTTCGTGGTACACAAGAAATGAAGACCTTCACAGGGACTTACAGATGGAATACATCAAAGATGAAATAAATAAAGGATGCCGCCAAACACGAAATAAGGCTCCAGGAACATGGAAACCCCTATATTCGCCATATGATAGATAACCCTGTCGTTGAAAGAAGATTTCAAAAAACGAGGCCACTTGACCTAGTAAAAATACCAAATTAAAATTATATTTTAAATATGTTTAATTAATTTTGGGACTAACCATTGGGTTTCACCCCAACAAATCAGAATTATTCAAGAAATGTAAAATTTGTAAATGTGAAAGATAAATTGCTAGATGAGCACAGTCTCAGTTGTAATTAATAAAGAAAAAAATTGAACACTATGAAAGCAAATCAGTTTAAATTTAACATTCGCGGTACATATTTATCGATTTATCAAGGCGCTATAAGAAACATTTACTAGTTAATTAATGGTCTTAATAAAATGGGAGAATTGTACTAACAAATGTTAGATATTTTCACACCAATGAGTAAATAATAAGTGTGTGTCTAACGAATTCAGAAAAATGCATTCTAAATTTTAAAGTTACAAAATGAGGTGAATAAAAATGTCAAAATTTTAATCTGCTTCCAGAGATGATAAAATCTTTTTATGAGAAACACTTCGCGTACATAAAGTAATTTGACAATTTGTTAAATAAAGATACGTAACGTACCCAGGTTAGTTGAAGTTAGTAAATTTTGTTAATCAAAGTGCTTCTTGCCGTGATTATAAAAATTAGATTAAAATCTTATCTAATCTATGGATTATTTACCTATGTACACCTACATATTTGTTTGATATTTGTGGGTTTGTTTCAGAAGCGTCGCTGCATCCATTTCGACTCGTAAACCTATTCTATTATGGTCTTACTACAAACTAATTTTCTAGAAAAATATTCGAAATTGTTCAGAATTCATTCTACATATTTTCTCTATAACACAACAACAATTTGAATACCGTTCTAAATAATACCAAGTAGTTAAAGATCAAGATGATACTGGAATATTAATTCCAATAATTTGTACCAAAAAACCCATATTTTGCTTTTATATAACATCGTGACAAAGTGGATATTGGGAATTTCAATTTATTGCTTGCACTCAAAGTAAATAGCCCAAATGAGGTAACTAATAATTCCGCGTACATATTTTTTTTTTGATTTTTGCTTAATTAGAATGATCGTGGCAAATAAACTTCCAATAATCTCAATTAGGTCGGCACGCGACTAGAAGGCTAAAATTTCCGCCTCATTAAAATACGTGGCGCCACACAATTCTTGACCATTATTATGTTGTTTTAGTATAATTTTGTAATTATAAATAAAAATTAACGCTTCCATATAAAACGAGTAATGTAATTTCTTTAATAGCGCCCCTACTGTATACATACACAGGCATACTGTAAACAAATTTATGGTGAAAAATTATTTCCGCATATTTCCCTTTCACCTTACGGCGCTCGAAACTTCGAAGAAAAAATTATTTAAATCAAAACCAATACGTACACATGAATTATATTCAGTTCTCTATACTCTCCTATATATCATATACACAAAATACTCAATTGAATTGACCTTATTTGTCAATTTAATTCAAATTGAATTAAATTACATTACTTCTAAGCAATTCTACAACTTTGATTCGTTGTATAAGAAACATATACGAGCAAATATCCATAACCAGCCTAAATGTTACACATTCTCGTTGTCCCAAGCAATTCGTTGAACTTTTACTGTGTTCGATAATGATGCAGTTGTTTTATGAACATACTTCTGTGTGTCCACATCCACTTTGCATGTTCTTCTTCATCGGTATAACGTCGATGTATCTTGTACAAGAGCAAAGTAACAGACTAAATAAAAAAAAATGTATGGTGAAGATAATGATTATGATGATGGCCATCCTCTTCCGGTTGTGTGTATTAATAAAACCTATAAATTTGTGTGAGAGAGAATTGACCTGCAATAAGAAGTATTCTAGCATTTTAATTACGATAATGTCGAACAAGTTTCAATGCTAATCAAGTAGAATCACTTCCTTGATTTACATGTTATAGCGCAAAACAAGGAGTTTGCATTTTATGTATGTTGTAATAGATTTTGTTTGCCAATCGCTAATGAAATTATTAAAATAAATTCCCACCGTCGTTTACCGACACAAAGTTTATACATACACATATCTTTAAAATTTATGTTTCAGTGATTTTTTCACAAGACATACCTCACCTATTATATACCCATCGTGATTCAAACTACTATCGCCATCAAACTGTGATTCCTTTCTTGTACACAAGTATAAACATATACATTGTGTTTTCAATAAGACAAACTATCATCATTATTTTTATGTTTTGGTCTTTAAATTTTCTTAGTTTGGGTCGGAAGACTCTATGCTACTAGTATAAGTGAAGCATATACGCATCGCTGATTTTAGGCAAAACCGGAAACTTTTGACCGCTTTAAATTATTTTTTAAGACTTTGTCTGTATGTAATAGATATAGTTTGTTATAGTTGTGTTGTTGATCGTATTGTTTTAATTTCTTTAAGTAATCGCTAAAACGGAAATTGACTTGAATAAAATAATAATACAAGAACAACAATAATACAATGACTTCAAATCAAACACAAAATGCAAAATGACGAAATATTTGGATTTTGTGGTTATTTATAATTTAATGTAGGTTTGACTCTTTCAAATTGGAATATTTGGTGACAATCATTCTAATTGTAGCACAGTTTGCGGTTCAACAAATTTTAAATGAAAATTAATCGATTGGGATGGGATTATTTACTACAATCGCCAATAAAAGCCCACTAGCCGGATTTTAGGTACATTAAGAGAAATATGTGTGTATGCATGCGCAATTAGAAATATATTATCGATTAAAAAATCAATAAAATATCCATAAAATCCCTCATAAAATTGTAGCAGCGCTTGGATTTTACTGGGTGGTCCAAAAACAAAACTAAACAACTTTTTCTAGATAGATAAGATTCACTTTAAAGCCAAAATCAACCAGCCTTATTTTTTCACTTTTCTTATTAAAAATAATTTTTTTATACGGAATGAAGTTTTTAACATTAATAAAAAGTGAAGCTACACATTTTAACAAAAAGTGTAGACCCAAAATGTGTAGATACACAAATTATCAAAAAGTGTAACTACACAAAAAAAAGGATTGAATTCAAAATACGTGGTTTAATTAAAATTATTAAAACTAAATAATAAATATTGAGTATCATAGCATAGTGCTAAAAATGTGTATCGGTCTGTTATTGGATTTAACAAAAATAAGTTTATATTTCTATTTAAAAAAAAAATTTGAAAGCCTTTTTAATTCTCAAAATCTTCGAAACCAAGTGCCGAGTATGGAATTTGGTGTTCTTGACCTGGGAAGGTTGCTAAAATTTGTAAAAAAAATTCAAGATAATTTGCTTGTTGTGGTTGACGATATGGTTCTACACGTGGAAGTGTCTTCTACAAAATTGACTTAATTCCTTTATTAATTTAAAGTATTAACGGAACAATGAGTACCGAGTATAGAGTTTAGTGTTCTCGACTTAGAATAATGTCTAGAATTAGAAAAAACAATTCTAACACAATTTTCTTGTTGTGATTGGCGATATGGCCCTACTCGTGAAAGCGTCTTTGGTGGCAAAATTAACTTAATTATTTTATTAATTTAACACTACATTCCACACTCGGTACTCACGTTTGCATTGATTTTTGAATAAATAAAGGAATTAAGTCAGTTCGGCCAAAAACGCTTGAATGTGAGGAGCCATATCGCCAATCACAAGATGTAAATCTTCTTAAAATATTTTCTATTAATTGTAGACATTATATCAAATCGAGAACACTAAATTCCTCACTCGGCACTCATGGTTCCCATGATTTTGTGATTTAAAAAAAAAATTAAGTTGATTTGGCCACCAAAGACGCTTCCGCGTGTAGGGCCATACCGCAAATCACAACATACAAAATGTCGTAGAATTTTTGCTACTAATTCTAGAAATTATCCCAAGTCGCGAACACAACTCTATATATCAACACTATATACAACACACTAACTAATACATACTAACACTAGGCTCAATCATCGATTTCTCGCTGAAAGAAGGAGAGGCGTCGAATACGATGCGCAATTCAGTAGCTATCTTTCCTTACACCGTGATGTGGTAATACACACACTGCGTAAGAGTGCTTGTGGATTTATATTGGCCTGTTTCATATGACCCAGCTCTTGATATTCTCTCGGGAAGTCCCAAAACGAATTTCCTTTCCATGGCCAATAACCTCACAGACGCCACGTGAAAGGTTTGATCCAGATTCTTCTCTTTGGTATTTGCCTTAAATGGGAGTCTTGTGATAAATCTGCCTTCAGTCGTTCTGGATGTTGACGATTGGAAGAAATGCTCGCATAATTTTTCTCCTTCTAATAATTTGGCCTTAATTCGGGGACACTCTCGGTTTCCCAATATCGACGGAGTGTTTCATCGATATTTTTTAATGTGGTGAACGATATATTTCGACGTATTCTGAGCTACAAGATTGCTAGCTCCAATTTTCTAATGCGCATCGTTCAAAAGATCGAAAATGTAAAGGTTTATGAAAATTAGGATCTTCTAATTCGATTCGTGAATTCTAATCTAAGTCTAATTAGTGAATGCTTTCACAGAATCAGTGAGGAGTGTCTTTCCATTGATACGCGGTAAGCCAAATTTGGACAAAGGTTGCCTGCGCAGCTGTGTCTAGAAAAGTTCTGCAGGATCCGTGAGCACTGCTGTTGTCTATTGCGTATTATTGCAGTCGGTAGTAAGGTTAATTCATCCGTTTTAAGTGGATCCGTAAGGCAATTGTGCAAAGTACAATACGTTGTTGTTTAGATGCATTTGAAGGAGTTGGATAATTGTTGCTGAAATGGATGAGTTCTCGCCGATAAGTAGTAGTGAATGATGATTGCGTGAACATCGCTGACACGTAGCAATAGTATGGTTAGAGTTAAAGCAATTGAAGCATCTTTTGTTCTTCTCCAGCACGACCTGGCATTCATCCACAGAAAATTCTTTAAATTTTTACCATTGCATGAGATGCATTTCGAATTTATAATACTTTGTAGCGTCAATTCGCTCACCGAAAATTCGGATACGGGTTGTAACATTCGGAACACCCCCTCTGTTTCTGTTGTTTCTTGTTTCATTGTCTAAGTTGAGTAGTTACAAATAGATCAACTAATGATCTTTGAACTGCGCCTGTTCACTCAATCCTCTTAGGCCACGAACCACTTCGTCAATAGTGTCTAGCAGCTTTCTAGTATTTTCTGAACTAGCCTCCCTTACGTTAGGCTGAGAAACGGACTTTGATTAAACACATTGATGGAGTGACGCTTTCGATTATACCTATGAGTCAATTTTTGGAGCGCTTCGCAGTAATTTGCCAGGTCATTTTAAAATGTTTCTTGAGAGAATGAGCTTCGTTCTTAAGTAAGCCGTTTAAATTTTGGAATTTCTGTTCATTTTGAATTACCTCGTTCTCTTTATCCCTGTGGGAGGCACGCCTAGAATTCCACTACAGTACTCACTGCTTGTCGATGTGTACGATGCGTTTCATCTCGATGATGATGTTTCTGAACAATACCAATTTACTATTTTACCATAAAAAATTGCATCAAATGATAAAATGTGTCACCGAGAATTGGCACCAAATCCACCTTTTTTATTTTGCTTTTATTATATTTTTCTATCACGCAAAGTGTCTTTAAATGTCATCCCGTCCAAAATATATTGTAGAGGATCGTTCATCAATTGGTTTGTTTTTAAATCATAAGCTATACCATAACCCTTTTTTGAACAATTTGCGTGAAATTTTAACAGCTCGTCAGTCTGATATTCCGCGTCACGAAACAATTATGTTTTCGCTTGAGAAGCGTTTCGAAATATTGAAAACTTATTTTCAAACGCAGTGTTGTGTAGCCGAAACCGTGTGAATTTTGAAAAGAAATATGAGTCGTGAAAGAGCGCCAAGCGGACCCGCTGTAGTGAAATTGGTGATGAAAGTTCTTGAGAAAGGCTTGCTATTGGATAACAGAAGTGATCCTCAAGCTCCGATGGTACGCACGCCCGAGAATATTACGGCTGTAGTCCATGAGGAGAATACTGCACAAAGACCTCGGATTATTAACCTACAAGGTCCAGATGACTCAGCAGTAAAAAGCAAATGAGCATCCGCTTCGACATCAGTTCTTTGCTCACGGGTCAGATAGTGCTTGATAGACAAGCTTCATAATGATGCCAATTTTGGCGAAATTTACATATTTCGTTAAACTTACATAATTATTTATATAATTTTTTTATAATGTATTTTAGTATGTTCCGTTGCCGATAACCATTGCCTTTATCACAGCTTTAAAATAGTTTCCAGAGTATGGATTTTATTCGATAACTTTGACTTAAGAGTTGGGAGTGTTTAGTTGCTGTATCGCAAACTTACTAGGTGTATAAAACTTAATTTCATTGCAGTAAATCTCCGCCAGTAAAACTCCGTAAGTCACGATTCTCAATATCTTAGTTCAGGTATATCAATCAGCATGAATTATTCTTAAATAAACAACAAACATATTTTGGAAGGATATGCAAAACAATTGGCACACGAATCTATAAAATTCTAAGAAACACACCCAAATTTTTAGTTCCCATGTTCTCGTAAGTCATGTAATTTGTTTGTTTTGTTTAAATCACAAAATTAATTCATTATGCTTGATGACACTTTTTAATCGAACGGTTAAATAATATTCTTTACGACCTTAAAATACATTCGTATCACATACGTAGTACACAAATACACAGTTGCATGTATAGACAATATAAACAATAGAATTTTATAAGAAGGAAGTAAATTTCTTCACACAATCTTCATATCAAATTTAAAAAACAAAACAAATTCGAAAATAAAAAAAAAATTGGAAAATCCAAGACACAAAATTCTTTGTTCTTTAGAATTTTTTATTTTTTTAATATTCAAATCAAAAATTTATGGAAATTTCTTTTTAATTTCTCTCTTGTATGCCTTGTACATCATGCATATTTTCATTTTATTCTGATTGTCTTTTTGTGTCCATGTGTGTGTGTGTGTGTGTCTGATTAAATAATAAGAAATTCATATTTTACACACGTGGATTGATTTTGAAATGAATTGGATGGATGGATGGACGATCAACATCAAAAAGAATTGACCATCACGTATTTTTGTATACAACAAAGACAATTCTGACTAAATCCTGAATTCTTGTATTTTTGTATTTAGAGATAAAATTTAATAACAAAAAAACCGAAATACGTATGTAAAGTAAAGAAAAGACAATCGAATAATGTTCCTCGATCACGAATCAACCAAATTAGATGGATGGTTGATTCGGTCGATCGTACAATGAACGGACTTTTCTCTATCTATATACACTACAGTGTACACCTCTCATCTTAATATTATATGGATGAAGGTAAAGAACATACAATAAAAATGTTAACCAACGAAGACGACAAAATGTTTAATTGTAGAGGTTTTTAATTTTTAGTTTGACGGTGATACGTGAAGGAACGTCATTTAATGGATTTTGTTTTCCGTTTGTTTGGGTCAGTTCGACGCTCGATCAGTTCGTGTCTTTCGTTGTTATTTTTTGGTTATATCATCAAGTGATCGTTTAGAATTTCTTTGGAAATTTATTTTTAATTATTTTAAATACATACATATATACAAACAAAAAAACCAGTGTCAATGGACTTGTTTATAAACAACAACAAATCAAGTGGACGCACGAATATTAAATAGTCAATCAATATGCATACGTCCGAAACGAAATTTTAATAGCCCCAGTATTCTAAAAATCGAATTTATATACCACCTAATTTATTGTTTAACTTTTAACATTTTCACCGCGATGAATCATTTCGCAAAATGTTACACACACTGGTTTTGCGGTTGACGCGCGTTTCGAAGATGAATCATTTTATCTATGGTGATCGTGATCATGGCTGCTGATGATTAGTTGTGTGTTTTTTTATTATAAACTAGTCAACCTGTCGCGTCTAGTCATATTATAATGTAATATATTGTTCGACAACCTGCATACACATTCCAAAATCAAACACAATTTGTTTTTGTGTCGTTTTGCCTCAAGATATATTTCTCAATCTATCATCTTTCATCATCATCGATCTAAAAGTAATTTTTTTTAGATTTTATTTAATCACCGACACGCTATTTTTAATATGAAACACTTCATCAATAATAATTCATCTTGTCATTGTTATTTCCTTTCTAGAATTAGATTAGAAATTAAAATATGTAATCTTTTTGTGTATACCACAAACAAAGTACATAAGATGTACAATACATAGAGAGACTGTACGATGATCTTTACCGTCGACATTAGAAGTATCATGTCGTTCGTTCCGTTGGTCGTTTTGTTTTCATTTTCTTCTACGATTTTTTAAGATGTGTTTTATATATTATTTAACCCTGACACGGCGAAGTTCGTTTCCCTGTGTTATTCCATTTAAAACACAGTAGTTATTATTTAGGTACATGGAAGGGTTCTGCATCAATCTTTAGACGGGAAAAACATTTAATCTTTTTTATTTTATACATTAGGTTCTGGAAAGACATTTTCGAGTGTCTAAAAAAACGAAATTTATTAAAAATATTTTGAGAGACGGACGAAAAGATGTTGAGATGATAAAAAACTATAAAACAAAATCCTTTAAAAGATTTTTGTTTTTAAACTTCAATATTCTAACCGAAACCCAGAGACCTAACACATAAATGTTAAGATGAAAAAAAAATTAAATTAAATATCAAAACAAGTCAGACAGGAAATGATTTTTTCAGTTTTTTCTTATTTTTACTTCTTTTACTTCTTGTTATTTATAATACAAGACATAAGAGAAGTATCTTGGAATTCATAAGAATATGTATATTCGTGCATATAGTTGAACCAACAAATTAATGAGAATTGGGTGAACGAGGTGATAAAAGTTTTTTGAGTTATAGGCACCTATCGACTAAACGGCAATGTCACCTAAATTTATGTACAACAAGCGAAAACCTTCTCGCAATATAAACAATAACAACATCAAAGTTATACACTACATAAAAGAAATGCGCGACCAAACAACAATACGGAAGAAGGAACCTCTTATGCAAGGTCAGACTTCTACCACTAGTGTAGGAAGTATAAAATTAATTATAAGCAAAATGGGAATGGTCAAGCGCGAAGCAAATCACAAATAACAGAAGCCAGAATATTTTCTGGAATGTAAAATATTTGGAGTAAGCACTATATAAAGCAACCTTGGTTTTAGTTGAGTTTGTAATTTATCGTGCGTTAGTAGATATGACATTTTGTTACCATTCTTGAAAAAAAAGAATGCATATACGGAAGAAACTGCAGGTCTCAATAAAAATATAACAAAATTGTAAAACATGGCACAGTGGACACAGAATAACCCGTTTTTATTTGTAAAGAAGAATATTCATAATATTCTTGTTGACCGATTATACGCAATCTGCGAAAAGGCGCGATCTAATCTAATAAACTTGTTTCAAGATTAGCTTAATGTGTAAACTAAAAATATCGCGTTGTGCAATCATTTTAAAAATTCTCGATATCAATTTTCGGATTATTCCTCTTCAATCGTATATCCAGAAATACTTGGTGACGTTACATGTGATCACCGGAATATGTAATCTTTGGCGTCATGAAATGTTAAACATTTGTTACTATTGTTGAAAATGAAAATTATAAGCGCTGTTTATACAGATTCATGTTCAAAATGTAAAGTTGATCGAAAACGTATTTATTAAATTATCTAGTTGAGCCCCTCATGGCCATCGGAAACTAGCGAGTGTTTACGGCTTAAATATTGAAATGAAACTTTAAATTTACTATAAACCTTTTCTATTAATCGAGAGTACCGTAGTGAAATGTCGCCGAAATATGTGATAGCTTTATCGTTTTTTTATACCCGACAAATTTGTCAAAATTGTACGAAAAAAGGGTCTTCATATGATGTATTTTAAGAATTTCAAGGTGATTCACTCGTTTTATTGATTAAGGCAAATTTTTCCAAAATCTCAAACAAATTTAATTTATTCAATTACGCCGGAAGTTATAGCTGTTTAGTTCAATTTTTTACGTTTATAGTCGTCCTCAAAGACACGTTAATTGTGTTTTTGGTTGACAATGTATGCACCTCGAAAGCGCACGTTCTAATAATAATATAAATATTCCAAAACTCTCTCGTATAAACAAATTTGCAGTCTTTCACTTGCATGGGAATTGAAGCTAACTACAACGACTGTTAAAATCAACTAACATTCGTATAGAATTGGATTTTTGGATCTTGGGAAACACCTCAATAGTTGTTATTTCTATTTCATTTTGTTTTACAATTCAGTCAGTAATGTTTTCGGTAAATGATGAAATGTCTGCTGGTGTATAGGTTCTTTTAGGGTCCAAGTTCATTTAGTATATACTTAAATGACAACAATCGTGATCATGTTTGGGAGCTCCCATCCACCCGAAAATAAGTACATGAATATACTTTACACTTGATGGAAAATCGGTAAGAATTTTGTTCTTATGTGTAATATATGCTACATTGCAAGAAACTTGGTTGTCTCATCAGGCTACATCTAAACATATGGGAAGGAGAATTCTATGGCCGACACTCTTTACTGTTTATTTCACAACGGACTTGTGCAACTGAGAATATCTGAGAATATTCTTACTGACGCAGATAAAAGGTACAAAACTTGTTCAAATTTGTTATAACATGTTACGTGTTGCCACAAATTTTTCTTAGAAGAACAAAATGTACCTTACTAAATGTATTTAATTTTAGCACTACACATTTGGACTCACCAACTTGTTCATGAAAATATGCAACGTCGGGTCTACCATTAATTGCTCCATCTTCATCACCACAACTTACATTACATTCATATTTCATCATACCAAACATTCAGAACTCTAAATCCGTCGTTTTCTTTACTATATAAATAGTTTGTTTTTCTCAAATATTGTATCAAGTAAATTCAATTCATCCGGTAAACAAATAACCCTGTTTCAGTGCTATTAGTCAGAATTTTCGAAGCCTCGATAATAACCAACAAAAATTTGTAATTCCTTAAATTTAAAGCTGCTTTCACTCATAGATTTCAAGATAGATAAACGTCTAATTTACCCACGTAAACAATGCTAGACTGAATTCTGCACAGAATTTTATTATGACATACTGGATTTAGCTTTACCTCTGAAAATTCGATTGCCCGATTTGAATACCATTCAAATAAATCTGGCAGCTATCTCTTCGATTTCTGAATTAATTAGCATTTGTAATTCCTGAACTAGAAAGTTTAAAGAAGTGGACATTCCATCCGAGTGCATGAAATGTTAACTAAAAATAACGAAGAAATAATCGTGTATGCACCATCTCTATCCAATGCATCAGGTGGCAATTCACAATATTCAAGTACCTTACAAACAACTACCAAACCAAAATTAAGATATATTATACCATTTAGTCTAGGTTTGTTGCCTCACCATCTCTTCGTAAAGCTGATTTTCTTTCAAATTTTGTTTTGACCCTAACTCAACACATCAAAATGTTTATACACTCGTCCGTTTTCATATCTGAAAGAGGCTCAACATTCGTCTTTTTTATTATTTTACCGAAGGACAGCTCAATACTTTCCAACGAGCGGCACAGAGCTTCTTGTACCACATTCGATTTACCTTTCAGTGTTCTAAGGTAAAGTCATTGTAAGAGCATCGACCATTTCACTAATGACCAAATGAGCGAGGCACAATGAAATGGCCTCCGAAATTTTTGTATTGCCAAAACTTCTGCTGAAGATTTGTCCATTCCAAATACTATACACTGCAATATCCAAAGTATCAGCCTGAATACAAAATTGGTTTTTTAGACCCGGCTTTTAAGGATAAATGTAGACATCCAAAGAGATTTGAATTTCGTGAAATCATTTCAAAATATAATTGGTGCTGTCAATTTGGAATATTCCGGAATAAATCTACGATACCATCCAGTGAGTTTCATTATTTTGGTGGCTGAAAATTCAAAATGACAGTAATATAAATATGATATCTCCATGCTCAAGTTAGCTAGTTTCAATCTTGTCGCAATCTCTACCAATAATGCCATATGTTCATCAAATAACTGGCTATAATATCGTCCAAATGTACAAAGATTTTTGGTTTCAGATCTACTCCTACATAAAGGCTTGAATTGCAGAGGCAGTTTTACTCCGAAAGGATTCTTCTAATTCCATTTGGCAAAATGTATTTACCAAATCTAAACAGAAGGTTCGTATACTTGTGAAGCGAATTAAATTTATATTTTGTACGGAACGGGGTAAGCATCCTTTATAGTCATTGGGGCTTGTTGGGTCTTAACAAAATTTAGTCTTGCGTTTCCATACGTAAACGAAGCCCATTCAGTTGGCTAGGCGTCTTTTTGGCGCCTAAATAACATTCTACATATTTAACTCAACATTTATCTCCTCTTGTACATATAGTGGTGTTTGTCGCCCTCATTTTTGCTCCTCGTGCATTATAAGTATCAATTACGTGTTTGGCCTGTGTAACACAATCCAATATATCTGGCCTACACACATACTGTTAAAGTTAGCCGAAAGTGAAAAAATCGATAATGTAGATAATGCCTCGACTACTTCAGCCGAAAGTTAAAAAAATTATGTATTGAATTCAAATCCCAGCCGAAAGTAACTAACCAACAGTATCAGCCGAAAATATATATACATTCGTAACAAACTACAATTAAAACTAAAATACCGATAATAGTTTATAAGTTTCTTCTGCATATAATATGTATATAAAGTATATGGTCAATCTTCAACAATGTTATGTCTGGAAAAGGTCTCGTTTGAATCGGTTTGTCGATGGTTATTGCTGAAAAAATTTCCAGGTCAAGTTTCATGTTGGAAGGTCGGGAAAATTAAGAGGAGTGAAATGCAAGATTTTCACTGCATCACATTCACTACACCGACTGATTCATTTGGAGTTGCCCAGAAAGCACCGAGGTTTGAATCTCGGACTCCGCCTTCCTTCACAAACCCATTCAAATCAGACCTAACACTTTAAACGTTAAGTTTCTACAAATTTTTGAAATTTGCACATCTATTTCACTCCCCTCAATTTTCCCGAACTCCCATGAAACTTGACCTGGAAAATTTTCCAGCATTAAGCATCGACAAACCGATTCAAACGAGACCTTTTCCGGACATAACAGTTCAAACGTTAAGTTTCTACAAATTTTTTAAATTTGCACGTGTATTTCACTCCCCTCAATTTTCCCGAACTCCCAACATGAAACTTGACCTGGAAAATCTTCCAGCAATAAAAGTTCGTTTACAGCCTCAAACACCTGCATATTTGTATCTTTTAGACAATTCTTAAGTTTACTCAAAAAGTCATGAAAATACAAAATAAAATAGAACGGGTTCCAGTATCGAAAAGAAGGCCAAATCACCTTCAATTAGTAGCCAATTGTCCTCTGGAAGTTAAGGAACTGGTTACAACAAAACGAAAAGCAAGAAAGGCCTGGTAAAGAAGTCGAGCGCCAGAATATAAAACAACTCTAAATTTATTACCCCATAAACTAAAGTTGCTAATTAAAGAAATCAAAAACGAATCCATTAATAAATACTTGAGTGGCCTTACTGGGGAAAAAGATACCGGGTACTCCTTTTGGAAAGCTACAAAAAGTTTAAAACGACCTAAACTTCAAATTCCACCAGTTAAAAATGAAGATGGCACATGGGCTATAAGTACAACACAAAAAGCTTCGTTGTTTGCAACCCACCTCGAGAACAGATTCCAGCCTCTACCTAGACAAACTGCAGAGGAAAACATACCACCAGTATATAAAATGGATAACTGCAATATATCTCCTGCCACATTACAAGAATTAAAAGAGGAAATCAATCTTAACCTAAATACAAAGAAATCACCAGGATATGACTTAATCACAGGACAAATAGTAAAGCTCTTCCTGAAAAAGGTCTACATAAACTACTCCAAATAATTAATGCAGTGTTCAGACTTAAACACGTTCCAAGTCAATGGAAAGTAGCAGAAGTACGAGTAGTTATGATACCTAAACCCAACAAACCACTAAATGACAAAAATTCGTATAGGCTGATTTCCCTACTCCCAATAATTTCAAAATTATTCAAGAAACTACTTCTAAAGAGACTCGAACCACTAATTTGGCTACAGAGTAAACCATTCAACAATAGAACAAGTACACCGAATTGCAAACATAATTGAAGTCGTACTTGAAAATAAGAAAGTATGTTCAAGCGTCTTTTTGATATAGCACAGGCCTTTGACAGAGTATGACATAAAGGCTTGGAATATACATTACTAAGAGACTTACCAAAGCAGTTTTATGAAATTATACAATCTTACATATCTAACCGACACTTTCGAGTTAAATTAGATGTCGAATACTCAGAAATTAAGAAAATATCAGCAGGAGTAGCACAAGGTAGCGTTCTGGGACCAACTTTATATGTTCTATACACCTACACACATAGCGACGTTTGCGGCTGATACGACCATCTTAGCAGTTGCTATTAGTATAGAAGAATCTACAAGCAAATTGCAAAGGGTTGCATATTGTCAGTACCTGGACCAAGAGATGGCGAATAAAACTTATTGAAACAAAATCTGTTCACGTAAATTTTACCAACAAGAAGGTCGACTGGATACCAGTAGAACTGAACTCTTAGCAAATTCACTATGCAAACACGGCCAAATATCTAGGCATGATCCTAGACACGAAACTGAAATGGAAAGAGCATGTGAAAAAGAAAAAAGAAGAGTTAAACATCAAATACAGAAAGATGGATTGGCTCTTTGGAAGAAATTCTGAGCTAACTCTACATAATAAAATACTACTATACCGACAATTCATAAAACCTGTGTGGGCTTACGGTATTCAGCTCTGGGGCTGTACAAAGAAAACCAGTGTCAATATCATTCAGTCATTCCAAAGCAAAGTCCTACGTGAAATAGTTAATGCACCGTGGTACAAAAGAAATGACAACCTCAATAGAGATCTGAAGATGGATTTCGTCAGTGAAGAAATTAGCAAACACGCGAGAAAACACATACAACGTATTAGTCTACACCAAAATGCTGAGATACGTCGTATGTTGGATGATTCAAACCAAGTAAGACGGATGCGAAGGAAGAAACAACATGATCTACTAGATCCAATCAGGATGGACTAAAAATATAATAAAATTGTAAATGGGACTAGCTAAAGGACTACAACGCTCCAAACAAGAATATATAAATGATGAAAGATAAATTACTAGATGATTTGCAAATCAGTTGTAATAAATAAATATATACAAAAAAGGAAACAAAAATTATTAGCAAAGTTATTTTTTGAAAGTGTTATATCACCAAGATACAAATTTGGATAATTTTTCGAAAAAAAATTCTGTTCCGATTTTTTTGTGACGCAGTGTATAAATAGTGTTAAGCCTCATTTATAAAATAGGTAAATAAACCTACTTATACAAATCAACGAGCTATACCAAATACAGTCCTACGTAGATAAACTTACTCGATGTTTCTTTCTGTCTGGTTTTTTCTCTTCTTCTTTTGGTATACATGAGGTCGATAAACAATTAGAACACCTCCTAGAATTAGAACGTCCCCTGAAAACTTCCCGGTCTAACAAAGAAAACACATTTTTTTTGAGAAAAATATATTTTATTCATCAACATAATTTCGTTCTAGAGCGATACAATCAGTCCAACGCCTATCTAACATTTCGATGCCTTTTTTGTAGAATGATTTATCTTTGACTTTATAATAACTTCAGTTTCGGCAATCATTTCTTCATTAGAGCCAAATCTCTTTCCCTGGAGCTTTTTGTTGAAGTCTGAAAACAAGTAATAATCACTGCCGCATAAAAAAAATCATGTTTATTGCGCTTAAACAGCTCAATTGGGCGTCTAGAACGTGGTGGTTGTACGACCACGTTTAAATTCAGCAATCCTGTCAATGATGGTTGACTTTCCTGGTGCAGAGTCCGAATAACTCTCGTCAAGCCAGTGCTTTGCTTGAACGGTATTTTTCCCATCAAAAACCAGTGTTTAATCAACACACGAAATTCTTGTTTTTTCAATGTTTTGAAATTAACAAAAGTAGCATTTTAGTGACGCAACTGAAACTTGTAAACTTAATGATCGAAATGTCATGAAATTTTAACAGGTATTATTCGAAGGTTGGTAGAATCTAAAAATCATATGGATTTAAAGATTGTGGCACCATCTATGTGTCAGCCCGGGAACTTTTCTGGCGATGTAATACAAAGTAACAAATTACGCCTTTGAAGTTAGACCTGTACGCTGACGCCTTTAAAGGTAGACCTAAAATAATTATAAACCAACAACAAGAAACGAAAATTTGTAAGGATTGGTTAAAAAATAAAACAACATGAGATCTAATAATTTAGAATATTCTTAAGAAATTGAACATCTCGATAATTGTGGACCTTTATGTGATCTATGCAATAGATTTTCTTACAAACAATTTCTATCGCCCCAAAATTGACGGAAATAACGACAATGAATATGTAATGGAGTTTCAAGAATATCGGAAATATTTACAGAAAAGTATAATAGGGGAATCGTTGGATATGATTCAACATTGTTTAGTTTGTTTTGTAATTTTAATTGGAAGTTCAATAACTGAAAAGTGTAATGAGTTTCGACGACGAAACACATTAGGTTTCGAGATATTCAATTTCTTTAGGAAATTCAAAAATTTTAAAACATTAAAACCTTAATTTTTTATTTTAGTAATTTATATGGCATTATAAGATTTTGTTCATAGAAAATTCATATACCAAATAATTTGATTATTTTTTTCAAATATTAATACACTTTCCAATATACCCACACTTTTATTTGTTTTTGTTGTTTTAGGATTTTTAAGTTCTAATTTCCAACGAGTGTACTGGCGAGAGCTTTTATATTACCCAAATGTTTTTATTGAATTGTTAAACAAGCAAAGATGTTACTTTTTAGGGAAGTCTATATCTGTATTATTATTATTTCGTTGAGTATAATTCAAGTGAATTTGGAAGCTAACAGAAGCGGCAAAAAAGAATTAATATAAAAGTCCATTGGCAATCACAGTCGACATCAAGCGTACATATAAAAATTGACAGCTCGGTGTAAAATTTTATTTTCATTTAATAAATAGTTAATTAAAGTGGTTTTGGTTTTTCATTAAGTTAAAATAGTTTTATAGTGGTGTACGAACAATTTTATAATATTAAAAAGGTGGTGGACGCATATATATATAGTGTTTTAAGTGAATTATTATTTGGTGGCAACAACAACAAGTGTTTGTATATATTTAAGCGGCGTGTTTTTAGACAGTAAATAAAGTCAGGTGTGGGCAAAAGGAGGGCTTCGGCCCTTGAAAGGGGCGATGTTTGAAAGCCCAAATAGATTCGCACCGTTGAGGATGTTGGGAAATAATACCCAACCCTCCAAAAGGAAAAAGATCGAAGAAATGCGAACAAAGAGATTAGGATTCGGTGGCGGTGCAGATATAATGGATTGCAATGGAGTAAACGAAAAATATCTAATAATCAAGCACGAGCAGGAGGGACAAAACCTGTCAAATTTTTCACCTTTTGGAATACAAAAAGCGCTGGATATGATAACCAAAGGTATCATTAAAACGCAACGTTCGAGAGCTGGAGAACTCTTGGTTCTGACAAAAAATCAGGCAGCGACGGATGCATTATTGAAGGCAACATCTCTGGGACAATTGGCCAAAATAAAAGTGACGGAACACCCCATATTAAACAGTTCCAAAGGTATCATTTTCTGCCACGACCTAAAAAGTTTAACTGAGGAGGAAATCAAAGAAGGGCTTAAGGACCAAGGCGTCATAGAGGTATACAAAATAAAGAAATGGGTGGAAAATAAATTAACGGACACAGCAGCAATTATCCTGACTTTTAATTCACCAGTATTACCGGAATATGTGAGGGCAGGCTTTATACAACTAAGCATTCGATTGTACATTCCAAATCCGTTGAAGTGCACCGAATGCCACAAATTTGGTCACACCAAAAAGAGATGCACAAGTGATCCTAAGTGCTATAAATGTAGTGAAGTAACACCACACAACCAGCCGTGCACTACACTAAAATGCATAAATTGTGGAGAGGCACACACCAGCAACAGTAAGGAATGTCGAGTATATAAACGAGAAGTAGAAATAGTGAAAATTAAAACTGTAGATAGATTAACATTTCCCGAGGCGAAAGCCAAATATTTTCGATTATATGCAAACACCACACCAGCTAACCAGACAACATATGCAGATACACTAAAAACATCCTTTAACCCACCAAACACACCACAAAAGCCGCAAAACAAAGAAAACCAACTAGAACAGACAAAACCACAATCATATCCAAAAACTATTTCAACTTCAAGGCAACAACAGACACAATTAAATCAACCACAACAACAACAGCAACAAAAAGATCAAGTACAACAACAACAAAACCAACAACAGCCGCAACAACTAAAACAACTACTAGAAACGAACAAACTACAACAACAAATACAGCAAGTACAACGACAACAAGAAAGATTACAACAACAACCGCAATCAAATCAACAAACAACTTGTAATACAGCAATGGACATGGAGACAATAAAAAAAAATGAAGCATGGCTAGCAATGAGACATTCTAATTTAACTCCAAAAGAATTAACACTATTTGGAAATAACCATGTAAGTATGATTGATGATGAATGAGGGAAGGAGGAGAGAGAACGCATTTGCATTTATAAATGCCCTATCCTTTCTTCATTTCTTTGAATGGTAGAGCGAATGCTGAGATCCAATGAATGCATGAAAATTGGTCAGATAAATATTCGCAGTATATATGCCAATGGCGATATGTTGCGGAATTATCTGACCAATAATGATGTGAATGTGATGATTTTGTGTGAAACTTGGGAGCGGGAGGGTAAGACGTTTCGGGTGAAAGGATACAATTATCTGTCCAGACCGAGGGCTGATGGCTTCGGCGGCGTGGCGATATTGGCACGTGCCAATATCAGCCTGGTCCTTTGTGACATACCGCGCTTCGAGCACATGGAAGTCATCGCGGCCAAAACTCGGAATCTGGACAGAAACTTGTTATTTGTTAGTATCTATGCAACTCCAGTGTTGTCTACGTCTGACAGAGAGAGAAGCCAACGAGATTTTCAAATTTTGTTTGAATGGGTGGAAGGCAAAAGTGACGTGATTCTAGCGGGTGATATGAATGCGCATTCGAGAATATGGGGGAGTGAAAGAACTGATGCTAGAGGTAACTGGCTGACCCGCCTCATTCTGGATTCCGATCTCGTAGTCCTGAATGATGGTGGGTCGACTAGAATGCCGAGAGTGGGGTCGACAGCCAGCGCGATAGATTTAACTTTAATATCTAGCGGGCTGGCGGGCCAAGTCACTTGGAATGTCACAGATGAGAATTTGGGTAGTGATCATTATTTGATCAGGGCATGCTTAGGTGGTATAAATGTTGACATAGACCGTAAGGTCATTATGAATGGTAAGAAATGGGTCGAACGTATGAATGAGATTCTCACAATGAAAGAAGTAAATGAGGTTAACCAACTTGAGGATGAAATAGAGAGAGCGAATGAAATGTGCACTATAAATATCAGAGGGAATGAATACAAGGTGAATGGTTGGTGGAACAATGAAATCCAGTATTGGTATGAAAGGAAACGGATAGCATTGAGAGAGTTCAGTAGGTGTATATGTCATGAATGCAGAATAAATTATGGAAGAATGAATGCAAAATTGAAAAAGGCTATCCGTAGAGCGAAAAGGAAAAGTTGGCGGGACTATGTATCAAAAATGACACATAGAACTACAACTAAGGATGTATGGGATAAATTTAATAGAGTGAGAGGATATAGAGCGCAAGGCAGAAATGCAGTGTTAGATGACAGAGAGAATGGAGGTGTCTTTTTACAAATGATTACGGACGTACGTAACAATTTGAGTGATAGGTATGAAGTTTTGCTACCTGATAATGAAAATGAATTTATGAACGATATGTGTAAGGAGTTTGAATGGGAAGAGTTCCGAGGGGTTTTAGAAACATCCAAATCTACTACCCCCGGAACCAACAGAGTGAGTTATAAAATGATTAGTAGATTAGAGTTCGAAGCCAAGGCGGCCTTGCTTCGAATTCTCAATCAAGTATGGATGAGTATTCAGATACCGGAAAAATGGAAGGAAAGCAGAGTGGTACCTATTCCTAAAAGGGATCGGGATAGGAATCTGGCAACAAATTACAGGGGAATATGTATGTTGAATGTATTTGTTAAAATTGTGAATGGTATGATGAAAGGTCGTATAGATAAATTTGTGAATGAGGGAAATTTGTTGCCGGAAACCACCTTTGGGTTTCGTCAGAACCACTCTGCTAATGAGTGTGTAGAAAAGTTTGTGTGGGAAGTACAAAAGGAAAATAAGTATGTTGTGGCGGTATTTTTGGATATAGAAAGGGCATATGATTACGTGGTTCCAGGGAAACTTTATCAGATCCTTATGGACTTGGGGTTTCCTTGGAAAATTTGCAAATGGGTGTATGAGTTCATGAATGAGAGAAAGTTAGTTTTATGTGGTAGAGGGTATAGGTTGGAAGGAGCGGTGACTATCGGCCTCCCCCAAGGCAGTAAAATCTCACCGACTCTCTTCAACCTGTATACGAGCTCGATACATAGGTGTAACTCCTCGGGCAAAGTCATTTTGCAATTTGCCGATGACTTTGTCCTGATGGGTAAGGGGAGTACCATCGGGGAGGCCTTGAGTCGGGCTCAAGAATGTGTGAATCAGGTAACCGAATGTTTGAGTGAACTGAATTTGAGAGTAAATTCGAGTAAATGTTGTAGTATGGCTTTTAGAACGAATCGGATGGTTGATGTGCGAATATATAATGAGAGAATTGAGTGTGTGAAATTGACTAGGTATTTGGGAATCTGGATTGACAGAAGAATAAGTTTCAAAGTGCATATGGAAAAATTGGCCGATAATTGTAAGAGTAGATTGAACGTGATTAAAAGGGTGAGCAAACCGAAATGGGGAGCTCATCCGGGTATGACTGATATGTTACGAAAGGCGTTAGTGTCAACTAAAATTGCGTATGGAATGAGTATATATGGTGATGGGTCCAAGGTTGGGTTTAAAAAGTTGATGCTTGTGGAGAATGCGTGTGCTAGAGTGGTATTGGGAGCGATCAATTCGACACCAATACACACTCTGTGGTCTGAATTGGGTGATTCGCCTCTTAATTTTAAGAGGGAATGGATCACCGTGCGAGAGACTGTGCGAATGTTAACTAAGGACAATAAATTAGTGAATGAAATGAAAGAGAGATTGCAAAGAGGGACGGTTTACAAAAAGACAACAAGATCGCTGGTAATCTTGGAAAATATTAACATATTCTCCAAGATTCGTCCGGCAAATCCGAAAGTCCCTCCGAGCAATCTAATAGTGCGGTTGAAGTTTGGTGACACAACAAAAGCAATGATGAATGAGTTATCGGTTAAGAGCGAATTTTGCAAAATGCGAATGAATTATGTTGCACATGTGGAAGTGTATACAGATGCTAGTGTAAATGATGATCGCGTAGGTGTGGGAATTTATATTCCTTCAATGAGGAAAGAGAAAATGGTAAGAGTGCATGACAGTATCTGTATAATGAATGCAGAATTGATAGCGATTATGGAAGGGATCAAGTTGGCAATGACACAAGGGAGAAGGAGAATAGTGTTATTCTCTGACTCCCGGAGTCGGTTGGAATTAATTAGTAAGGGTGGGGGAACTCATGGCAATGTGTATGTGGAAATGCTATATAAGTATCTTCAATCTTATGGGAGGGAGGTCATCCTTCAATGGATACCTTCACACCTACAGATTGAAGGTAATGAAAGAGCCGATATGCTTGCGAAACGGGGTTGTTTGATTGAGGATGTAAATGAATATGAATTCATGGATGCCAGAGACGTACTTCGCATGTTTCAGATGAATCTGTGGAGAAAATGGGAGAGAGAGTTTGTTGAAAAATGTCAGGTGAAAGGTAAGAAGTACTTTGAGTTGGTTAGGTCTCCTTTGAGGCAACCGTTCTTTAAGGTGCTCAAAGGAGATACTAGAATGTTACGAACTATGGAACGAGTGAGATTGAATCATGGAAATTGGAAAGAATGTTTGAAGAAACGTAATTTGGTTGTGTGTGAATTATGTGAAAGCTGTTTGGTTGTGGAGGACATCGAACATTTGATTCTGAAATGTTCTGCATTTAACCAGAGCAGACAAATGTTCGATGTTCTATTGAGTGCAAGTAGTTTGACTGAATTATTACGAATGGGAATGAACGTATATAAGAATATGTATGAATTTATTAGAACAAATCAGATAGAAGTGTGAAAGGGGATCGATGTGTGCTAGGTGAATGACAAGAAATTAAAATTAAATTATTAGTAGTATGGTAAAAAATGTTAACAATTAAAAATTGTAAATTTTGAAACGGGCCATATGGCACCAAATTTTTGGAGCTAGTGCCAAATAAATAAAAATAAAAAAAAAAAAAAAAATATAAAAGTCAAATATTGATTATAAGGCAAACTAAGTAGCCAAGCAAACCGATACCCGTCGCTGACGGAAGGAAACCGTTAGTTGATTCTGCTTAGTGTAAACAGATTTAAATAAAATTAAAATATATAAAATAAAAAAATGAGTTAAATAAAATACTAAACCAGTTAAGATAAATAAAAAAGATTTTTAACGTGGGTTTCGTCATGTTAAAGTCAATGAAGTGGCAGAGTTGATTAGCCTCGTGAAGCAATCTAGAGACCGGCTCATTCTTACCGTAATCAGTTCTATGATGGTAGATTCGAAAGATAGGTACCGTTGTTAAAACTCGCGAATTTACATATAGATTGATCTTTTCTAATAGAACAGGAGAGTCGATATCGCCGTTAGCAACTGATGAATGGACACCACGTCTGCTAACAAGTCGGCGCGTACAAGGTAATTTTTTCGGCATATTATCGATTTTTTTATTCAGTGGATCGTTGTTTTGTACGTGACTTAGTTTTCTTTACTCCGGGATAAGCATGTCTTTTTTGTGGGTTTAGAAATGTTGATGGTTCTTCCTCGAATTATATGAATAATTAATTGGTTCTGACGGGGCGAGACTTTGATCCAAATATCTTTGTTGTATTTACAAGAAATAAAATCCCGGCGTGTGGTAAATGATTATAATGGGTGATTTTTAAGCGTTTGTAATATATTTTTCAATAAAAAAAATAAATAAAATTGCAAAAATGTTTGAAATTTTTATATGAATCGATAAAAACAATTGACTTCGACAGATGTCGCTAATCACACGTGTTCTGTCAAAAACATATACACAAAAATCAAAAAGAAAAAATCATCCATTATTTAGGGCAGTATCTTAGCATTGAATTTGGTAACTTACTTTTACTACTGTGTGCAAAAAATAGTAAGACTTTGTTCATAATTTTAAAATTCTTTATTTATTTCTCCAAATCTATTTCGTCCCCCTCAAAGTAATCCCTCCCGGCCTCAATACACTTGTGCCAACGTTTTTTCCAATCCTCGAAACGGTTGTTAAAATCAATTTTCGGAATAGCCTCCAATGCGCGTAGCGATTCACGTTTAATGTCTTCAATTGACTCAAAACTGTTTCCTCGGAGCGGTCGTTTGAGTTTGCTGAACAGCCAGAAGTCACACGGAGCTAAATCAGGCGAATACGGTGGTTGCGGAATAATATGGGTGGAATTTTTGGCGAAAAAATCTGGAACCAATCGTGCTTTCACTTTTCTTAGACCCAAATGATCTTTCAATATGATCTTCACTGATCCTTCCAATACTTCAACAATGCCAGTTAGGTCTCTTGCTGTTAATCGTCGATTCTCGAGAACCAATTCCTTGATTTTATTAACGTGTTGATCATAAGTTGATGTTGATGGCCGTCCTAGACGTGGTTCGTCGTCAACACGTTCTCGACGCTCTTTGAACAATTTGTACCAATCAAAAACACTTGCTCGCGACATACAATTATCACCGAAGGCCTTTTGCAACATTCTGAACGTTTCGGCACCTCAAAATTGATTCCGCACACAAAATTTAATGGAACTTCTTTGTTGAATAATTTCACTCATAGTAAAAATCACCAAATGCACTTTTTGAACTTCAGAAAGACAAGCGTATACTAAACACTTATGATTATTTTGATGTGACATTTGGCACATATGTCACTGACAGTCATACCAACATAGAAAAAAAAATATTTCGACGAATGGTTTTCCGCGCGAAATTTAAATTAAACTAATAAAAGACGATTAAAATTAAATTAATATTTACTTATTATTTTTATTATTTATGATTATATGCAACATGTACTTGCAACATTTTTCATCAAAAGGTCTTGCAAATAAAGCAATTTTGTTAATTAAATGAAGTCATTTCAAAGGTTTTTGCAATTGAATTCATGTGTATTTATTTCTGTTATTAAGAAGACATGAATGTTGTATTATAAATCAGAGTGTCTGGAATGATTGGTAATTAGTGAGACAGCTAAATATATGACAATACTGGATTAAAACCTAGTAATTGCAGATAGACTAAGAATTGTGAGTACAGTATAAGTATATATGCGGTCCTTACGAACATATATTGATGGGGTTAATTAGTGTAGGGTTGGGTGTCAGTTTAACCGCGTTACACTGACCCCTGGACGCAAATGATTAATTATTCCAATCATTTACGACTGAGGATAATAGATACATTCGATGAAATTTAGATATCCTATTTTTAATCACAACTAACATAAATTAATAAATCAACGTGTGTATATATAAACTTTGCTGTGTGACACCCTATTTGTTTCTGTGATTAACTAATACTATCCTTATATTACCTTTAATGTGAAGATGCAGGCAGGGTTTGGGCCCGCATAATTCTGGAGTACGATTCGTTTTTCAAATGTGCTTTTGATATTGGAGTACGCTTACTCCAGGAATGTGCTATACGTCTCTTTTCATATCATATTAATTTCCAGCGTGTGTACTTTCGTGCAAAATTTGTGCTAAACTAGTCTTAAAATTAGTTCTTCGTGGATTTAATCAATCGAAACGTTCAATGCTTTACAAAATATAGCTACTGGCTTGCTGAATCACGATCGGAATTCGTGAACCAACTTTTAGGTCAGAGTTTATTACATTAAAATATTCATAAGTAGTAGAACCTATACTTTAGTAAAATCTTGTATTAATAACGGAAATAACCTTATTTGTTTAAGCCGTTAACATAAATCAACCGATTACATACCGCCACTATTTTTCACACAATGCAGATTGAAATGCATATAATTATTCCTAATACCTAAATATAAATATAAGGAATAAAAACGAAAATTAGTTCCGAATATTAAACAAATAATATACCAATGATAATTTCTCGAATTGGCTATACTTAATGACAAAATATTTCATTCATATCCACTGTTACTTAAACATAAATCACGACATTTTTTATGTTTGCAGTTAATAAACACTGAACTGTATGCATCAACTACGTGTAATTCCATTCCAACTAATTTAAAGCAGAAAATTAGATTTTAATGTACACATATAAATCTTGAAGAGTACATATTATACAGAATTTAAAAGGAAAACGCGAAACCGGAAACAAATATAAAATTGACTTGTAGAATGTGTAAGACAAAAAACATAAAAAACACAAAAACTTAATTTATATTGAAACGAACGAACCAAATCAATTCTCATCCATCCATCCGTCGTATTCAACAAACCATTCCATCCATTATCGTCATTATCATCATCCTGCAAAGTAATATGAGTTCTTTATAAAGAAAATCATATACGCTTTCGTACTACATATATAACATGTACCTTGCGAGGCGACATAATAATTAGAATATTTCACCTTAGGTTGAGGAGTAATAAAAAAATCAATTCCGTATCAGTACACTGCCGCATCATCATGATTCATGTTTAATGTCGGTTTCTCCGGAAAAATATTATGAGTGTTGTATGTATATCGCTCGCACTACAAAACACATTTATCCGCATCCTATATATTTCCGTTTCTTCCATTTTTATTTGCAAAATTTTACTTCCTCCAGTTCCCAACCATTTTAATTTAAAAAAAAACGGAAAACATTAACTGTACATACTATATAGTCGAGTATGTATTATAGCGAGAGGCGAAGTTTTATATTTTCGAATTTCCTGCAAAATATGGAAGAGGAAATATTAAATGAAAAATAAAGCTACTTGCCTACTCTATTACTAAATAAACGGGATTCTAATTGGAATTGATTTTTGGCGGCAATTTTTTGTTTTTGGTTTCAACTTGTAATAATTTATCATACATCCTAAATTTCGAGTGTCACTTAACTTTATTTTTGGTCAGTTAAAAATTTCTTAGAATATAGTTCAATGAAGTCGTGTCGCTTTACCACCAGTTTCAACTCAGGGATAACAAAAATTGTATAAAAGATACATTCCAGCCTTTTATCCGTACTAGAAGTATACGAGTATATGTGTGCTGTTGTGAAGAAATCGAAAAATATTGATCCTTTATATTTTGTTTTCTTTTTAACATTTCCTTTTATATTTTCTTGTCTGTAATTTTTGTCCGTTAGAAATCTCAGGTTTAAAAAGAAATCTTGATGCGATCCAACAGTTTTAAGTTTAGGTTACACATTCCAGTTTCTTTGTGTTGTGCGTGGGAAAAAGGATCACGAAATGTTTCAATATAAAATAGAGTACAAAAAAATTATATAAGTCTTTAAACAGGATTTTTTATTTTATTTTATCAGAAGGCTATATATTAAAAGGATGGAAGGTGTACACCAATTTTGTTGTTGTATTTATATTCCGATGATTGTATACAATTGTTGTTTCGTCTTATTCCTCAAAGATGCTCCTCTGAATGAATAGAAATGATCTAAGAAACATTTTTGTATTTGTCTTAATAAAAATTTAGATTTTATAAAAAAAGGATCGTGAAGGAAAGGATCTTTTCTTTTTCGGTTTTACTCTTGCTTTCTTTATCCGTTAAAAACCAAAATAATCGGGTTATAATAGAAAAATTTCCTGAGAATTTCGGTTACGTACAAATAGGATGCAATGTAATTAAAATGAGACACTTGAATGTTTTGATTTCATATCAACATCTGTGTGTCGTTCGTGGGTGTACATAGTTTAACATTTGACCTGGAAATATTTATAAGGAAAAATGAAATCAAATTACTAAAGTAGCTCTTTCAGACTCTCTTAAACTCCAAAAAATATACATTATGAGATTATGAAATAGGTAATTTATCTTTTCTTTAGACAATATTGACCTAAAAAACGATGAACGGAGTAATGAAATTAATGCTTTTTAATTTTTAACTCTGTGGTAAATGTCTTATTAAAGAACGATTTTATATTATTATAATATTTTTATGACTTTACTATCGGTTGATTAAAAAGTGCTCTATTTACGGTCTATCTTTTATTATTTGTGCAATCTGTTCTGGGGCCGCGGCTCTCCCAACTCTCGCGGTTCGCTTTACCTGTTCTTACTTTTACGTTGTTTCCCAGCCAATTCGAGATCGTACGGCTATAGGTTCAATTTTTAGTACTGGCATGAAAGCCTATAGTACTGGCATGGAAGATGGCCTATGAGATCTGCGCGTCGACAGAGAGTCATACTTGTGTTCGTTCCATCTGATGATGGAAATTCTCTTTTGCATACTGCCCCTATCGAGCCGAATGAAAAATGATAGAACTTTGTATAGACCAGATTTCACCAATTTAATCATTTTAAATTCAATTACAAATTCAATTGCAGGCATAATTTCTGAAGTGAGGGCTATGCGAAAGACGTACATACGTTTGTCTATAATACATAGTTAAACATCATGTTTCAATCGTCTTAATTTGTCTCTGCTTCCTTTAAACCCAAATTTAGAGCTTTCAGTTAATGGGATCTGTAATTTATCATAAAGAGTACAATCTTCTTCTAAATGACTATTTTTCTTATGTCGTATAATATAGTGGAGGTTACTCGCCACAAATGGCAGCACTATCACAGAAGAGAATTTCTTTTGTTTTATAATTATCAGCGGAAAGTTTTAATCATTTTGTTCTCTTTTTTCTCAAGATAAGACATGCCAGTGTAATAAAATATTAAAGTAATCCTTAATGACACATTAAAAAATCTCCAAAGTGAAGGAACTGGGTATATGAAATTTTGAAATTGAACAATATTCCGTCGTTCCAAGATTTCTTAACGAATTATAATGATATTTGGATAGTACGAGTAGTATTAGTTAGGTATTTTAATGTGACATTTGGACACAATTCTAGGATCTGATCATGCTGGACTAAACTTGGACATTTCATAACCAATCGTCATGATGATCGCCATTTGATTTAAATATAAATTTTAGATGAAAATATGGTATCTGTGCATTCCACACGATTAAAATGAATTTTGAGCTGGAGAGAACTCGGTTATTTCTTAATTAATAATTGTAAAATTTGCATCGAATACATGGCAAATTTGGCCAAATTTATCGATTAGAATTTTCAGAATAATTTTTTGACTTTCTGGGGCCATATGCTTTTTTTCAGTTTTTGACCAATATCTCAAAAACTCCCACTAGTAAATAATACTTTTGGTTACTTTTCTAATAGCTAAGGTCGTACTAGGATGGAAAATTTGCGGAAAATGTATCAATTAGAATTTTCAAGTAATTTTCTGAAGTTCTACGGCCATATAAGTTCTTCTCAGTTTCTGGCCAATATGTAACCAAAAACGCCCAATAGTAACCAATACTTTCAGTTGTTCTTTTATAGCCAAGATCATACTGCATGGAAAACATGGAAAATTTATAGGTAATTTAACGATTAGAATTTTCACTATAACTTTTTGATTTTCTCGAGCCAAATAAGTTCTTCTTTCTGGCCAATATCTCAAAAGCTCCTACTAGTATCCAATAATATCGGTTGTTTTTCTAACAGCTAAGAAACTAAGCTAACTAAACAAAATAGTGACAATTTTAATCTATACATTTTCCCCAAATTGTCAATATGACCTTAGCTATGAGAAAACCGACCGAAAGTTTTGGTTACTAGTGGAAGTTTTTGAGATGTTGGCCAAAAACTGAAAAGAACATTCATAGCCGTAGAAAATCAAACAATGATTGTGAAAATTCTAGTACATAAATGTTCACCAAATTTTCCATGCGCAGTCTCAGTATGTGCTTATAGATATTAGAAAAACACCAAAAATTACTATTGCCGACCAAATGGCACAGTGGTCAAATCTTCGGCGTTTGGATCGGGAGATACCGAGTTCCAATCCCGATAGGGGCAGGATGCGAAAGGAAATGTTCATCAACAGATCACGATCTGTTATTAAAAGGAACACAACTACGACCCCCTATCGGCGTGCAAAACTCATGGGCCGACCCATCTGCGATGTCCAGTAGTATAGGCTGGCATGGAGCCGTACGTGGATGGATTAATAAAAATTAAAAAAATATTGGTTACTAGTAGGAGTTTTTGAGATATTAACGATAATCTGAAACGTTTCTTATCCAAAATTGAAATACAATCCTGCGCAACAATTTTTATATTTAGTTGTAAAGAAGTGGGTGTGAAGCGCCCATCATTCACTCATTACAGACAGAACCTTGTCCAAAATACATATTAGAATTACAATATAGACCTGCGACTCAAATTTCACAATTATTAATTAAGAATTAGCCGAGTTCTCTCCAGCATAGTCGAAATCCATTTTAATCGTGTATAATGGACAAATATACATACCAGAACTTCTTTTGTTATGATAAAGGCAGAAACCAACACTGCTGATCCTAAAACTGACCTCTTACACTTTATTTTCCAACAAACAGCTTTCTTTGTTGAACAATATTCTTTCTGATTGCAAATCATAGCCTACTCGGCTCCAAAAACCTTCATTTTACTTGTCCAGCTAAAGAGTTTTCAAATGTTTTCGCGTTGCGGTTTGGATACAGTTTTTAATAAATTAAGGTGTTTATTTGAAATTTCAGAAATTAATAAACTTTTGTGTGCAGCAGTCAAAATCTAACCTCCTTAATATACCACAGCTAATTCAACTTTAACCATAATCGTGAACAAGTATTAAATTACAAAACTAATTCGTTAAAAACTTAGCTACTACCAGTAGGTCTACTTAAGTTAGTTTGCCAAACATAACTATAGTTAGTTAATGTGTATTTAAACAATGTTAGAATATTTAGGGTATAATGTTCGTCTCCTCTTTTAGTTGTATTTGACGAACCCTATCATCTTGAAAATTATAATGATAGTGATTGTGTAATATGACTTTCACACAATTATTGTACTTAAATACCTAAATTGTTGCTATACCACTGCAATTTTACTAATGGTTGTTACACTCCATTAAAATATTTATAATACATAAACGAATCAATTTACGTTCAAGAATTATGAACATCCCCTAATTTGAGACTAAAAATACCATTAAATGCGCATGTAATTCAATAGTTTCACTACTAAGGGACGATTTCTTTCTCGATTTTTTGCTTCTTATTAATGAAAGATCACCCAAATAGTTGTTAATTTTAAAGATCTACTACAAATGCAGTTTCTAGCAGGTCAAAAATTCAATCGTACATATAAATCTAGGCAAGGTCGCCGATCGGAACAATTGATTATATTTCACGTTTAACTTTACCAATTTCTTAATTATTAATATTTGTTTGTATAAGGATAAGGGTTTTTATCATTAACTGATGATCACTTAGGATAGTTTTAATGATTGCAGAGAGCTAAAAAACGCACGCTGTACAATTAACCAATACTTGGTATTATGTGTGCCGGAACCGATAAAATGTTTGACCAAAAAACATGTTCAGCTTTTTATATTTTGTGTATTTTGAGTATTCATAAACAAAACGAACACAAAAAATCACTTGATCGTGTCTTGAATTTATGATCACAGCGCGGTGTAATAGGTATGGTGATTTTTGTCGAAGCAAATTGATTCTCATGGCTTTAAGGTCTTTTTTGCATACACTCGTACGAATGTACGTTTTAATGTTCTGTCGTTATAATTTTGTTTTTTTAAACCTAACTACAAATATTGTTTTGTTTGCTTTGTTTGAGTGATTGGATAATTAATCGAAGTAACGCCCTCTGAATATAATTAGTGTTTGACTGTTAAAAAATACAAAACGAACAGCGAACGTGATTATTACAAATGAATTTTTAATTAATTATGGATGGTTAATAAAAGAAAGAATTTCTATAGATTTCTGTTGTCGCTGTTGATTAGTTTAATTTCATTTCGTGTCTACGAATTTTATTACCCCAAGAACGGTGCGCTGTTTATGAGTTTTTATTGCTCAATTAGGTCATATAAGGAAGTTAATTCAAAGGAATCCCGGCGATCGTGATGGATTTTATATACGAACATGTAATCGTGTTTAGTGAAATATTTTTGTGTTGATGAAAATGAAACTGAAACTTGAAACAAAAATAAAAATATATTTTACAAGACTTCTCAGACCAGATCAAATTTCATAACAATAATCTCCGACGTTTCACACAAAAAACATCATGAATTTTGGTTTTTAGTCGATTTTATTTTTTGGTGGTTTGGGTGTGTTTTATTATTCTTATTTAATTGAGATGAGCTTGGTCATTATTTGAAAATATTTCAATAACATGTGTTGAGTGTCTGTCGAGGGATTGGAATTTTAGGATTTTTGTGTTTTTAAATTTCAACCAAAATTAATATGATATTCATCCGGTAATGTAACCAATATTTATTATTTATTATATTCTTGTTGGCAGATTAATTATAAAAAATGGAAAAATTCCTTTAGTTTTGGGTTACTAGAACCAGGCAACCAGAAAGGTTGAATTCGGAGTTAATTAGTTGATACAGATAAAAAGTTTAAAATTAACTTATCACATTTAAACCAGATATCGATTAGTTTGTTAAGTTTTTATAAATTTAGAATTCGATGTCAACTGCACAAAATTTGATCATTTGATTTCTTCTGCAAATTCAAGAAATATCTATAATTTATGAAGGGTTTATCAACACTCTTATGCTCGACATGCTTATAGATCACCGCATCATGTGTTTCAACAGTGGCCTTCCATGTGCCCGTGAAAGCAAGCTGACCCGTTACCTCCCACAGTTATATTATAAATCCATCAATTTCATTTGTTTAAATCAATTAATCTCAGAAATATTATTCCAGTATTTTTCGAGAAATTTCACTATTTTGAGTTTTGAGAGTTTTGTTTATGTAAATTTTATCCAGGGAATGTGACGTTCAGACCTATTTGTTAAACCAAACATTTTTAATTCGTGGTACTAATTTGAGTCTAAATACCCTAATGATATGCTAGATTCGTAAACACGGCCGGCCAGCCCACATTTAATCTCACATAAAAATGGGTGACGTCAAAAATACACATCTCGCAGTGTTCAACGAAATATTGGGGTCGAAAGAAAAATTTTCGAGCTGCTTTAAAAAAACAGCAGAATAGAGGAAAATAAGTTTTGATCAACGACTCCAAATACCTGTGAAATGGCATTTTTAACTGGTTCTATCAAGTTCGGCACAACATACTTGGAACCAAACATTTCTTGTGTTATTTTATTTGTTTACACACAAGGTTAGCAAATGAGAGCAAGGAGCAAGAGGCAAAATATATAATCTTAATCGGTGTGCAACAAATGCGACCCCGGGTGAAAAAGAAGGAGTTGGTTTACGAGTCAACGGCATAACATATGATACAACGGCATAAAACATATTATAAATTTCACAGGTCTTCAACAAGATTCAAATTCTACCCAATTTTCTGTGCCTATATCTTTCTGAATACGGTTAATTATGTGGCTGCCTAAATTATCACGCAGCTAGGCAATAAATATATCTTTCAAAAAATTACAATTTTTGAAACGTTTATCGTCGGAAAAATATGTCATTTGTGTCAAATTATATTTTTTACAACAATTTTAAGCCGCATTGTACTGCAGGTAACCCTACCGAAAATTATAGAACTATTGTTTGACTGTATCATGGAGTTCAAAATTATATTATAAACTATGAATGACGTTCAAAAACTTCATAATAATGCTTTCCTTAATTGAAATCAGCCAAATCTTAATCGAGACCACAGATCTAATACTGATATTATGGCGTAATTGACATTCAAAAACGGCAATTTCTTAGCAGATTATATTCAACAAATTCTTAAATTCGAGCTTTTTTACCATGCTAAATAATGAGTTGGGGAAAAAGAAATTCATTTTTTTTCGCTTGATGGCTTTAGTAACATACTCGTATACCTCGTGATGTATTTTTCGCAGTATGGCATACTTATACGGAAAGCAGTATTCATGTACAAAAAAAATCTTTTGTCATTGTTGTGATTGATCGATTCAGTTGTGGTTATAGCGTGTCAAGGGTATACAAAGAGAAAATTCGCTATATTTTGCAATTTTGCTTCAATAAAGGCAAAAACGCAAGTCAGGCGGCAGAAATTGTTAAAAGTGTCTAAGCCAATCATGCGCAATTTTGGGTTCGTCGATTCCGTTCTCGTAATTTCGATATCAAAGATCCACCACGCACTGGAAACCCTATCGCCGAAAATGTCGATAAAATCCTAGAAATTATCGAAGTAGACCGGCATGCGAGTCATATAGCATCGCCCAGGAGCTGAAGATTGACAACAAAATAGTTTTAAACCATTTGCGTAAGGCTGGCTTCAAACATAAACTCGTTGTGTTTGGGTGGCGTACGAGTTGACGCAAAAAAATTGATGGACGGTGTTTCCATCTGCGAATTGGCCAAATTGTGGAGCTTTTGGTGACTGGCAACGAGAAATGGGTCACGACACCGAACTAGGATTGACGGCCAGGAAGGTTTTGCTATGAGTTTGGTGGGATTGGAAAGAAATCGTGTACTACGAGCTGCTGACCAATGACCAAACACTCAATTCGGACCTCTCCTGCTTCCAATTGGATCGATTGGAAGCCGCAATCGACCCGAAGCCACCAGAATTAGCTAATAGGAGAGGTGTCGTGTTCCACTAGTCCAACGCCTGGCCTCACACGTCTATGATGACCGCCCAGAAGCTCCGGGATTTTTGTTGGAGGTTATTATGCATCCACCTTATAGTGCGGATTTGACATCAAGTGATTATCATCTGTTTTTGTCCATGCCAAACGCTCTTGATGGTGTAAAAATGGTCTCAAGAGAGGCCTTTGAAAACTGACTCTCTGCGTTTTTTGCTAATAGGGACAAGGCGTTTTGGGAAAGCGACATAATGAAATTGCTTTCTAAATAACAACAAGTTACCGAAAAAATGGCGCATATTTGTAGCCATGCTAAAGAAAGCCCCAAAATAAAGTATGTTTACGTTTCTGGATTTGATGGATTTCGTTTCCCCAACCTTATATAACGCGATCATTTCTAATGGATTTTTATAAAATTCTTCAACAAGAAATGGATTCTAAAACGCGGGTTTTTGGAGGAATTCTGAAATTTGGCCGTCCTAAAACTGATCCATTTTTAACCGATTATGGTTAAATACAGTTTATACGGCATAATTGGAGTTTTAGAACGAAGTTTTGGTGACGTTCTAGAGTTTGGCCACATTTTAGTAGTATGATGGAATCCAGAAATGGATATTGACGTTCTCTCGAAATACTGTGGGTAAGTTTTTTGTACATACGCTGTACTTGTGACAGTACTAGTGAACTATTGTATGAGTGTATAGAAGTATAAGTAAATTAAATAATAGTATAGTGTTGAGTTACCCATGGATAAAGATTACGGCGAATTGATGATATAATTGTAAAATTATTTAAACCAGTGTCTGATTTATTAGTCAAAAGACACCGCTTAAACTCGTATAGTCAAACACTGTATAGCAAATTACTTTGTGACAATTCGAGCTTATCAACGTGAATACAAATTCATCTGTAAATAATGTCTCGCTTCGCATTTCCTTAACTGTGATAACAAGTTAGTAAGAGAGATTAGTTAGTGACAGTTCAATTTTTGCATGCATCAGATTTTTGCTCCATAAAACGATAGCGCAGAAATATTTCAAATCAAAATCCAGAGATCGTTTCCGACTTCCAGTCACTGACGCAGCTCCATTTATAAAAGGGCAATCAAAATCCCGTAGTCGAATCAGCCTATGCTACACATGCGACAATCAAGCAGCTGCAAGTGCAAGGAAAAGAAACTATATTGCAAGAAAAACGAACATGTCGAGAATGTACATTACGACTCTGGAGAATAAGAAGAGAATAGTAAGTACATACAGTAAATACATCTAGACGGCAATTACGTTCAGAATGAGCATATGGTTTATGCTTATTATTAAATTTCAAGTTGATTCGGAAACACGACTCTATGTTTTCAACGGATTCACTAAAAAGTTTCCATATTTCAAATCCCGCGCGACTGATAAATATCGAATTTCGCTCGTAACTCAAACTCTGATTACAGAGGAAATGTTAGAGAACCAGAACCTGTTTTGGAAAGAATGTGGATCCGAAAACTCATCGTAAATTTACAGGAAATAGATAAATTAAAATTGGATGAGCTTGTAAATATAATTCTTTCTACGGATGTTATCGAAGAGGACATCTGCAACCTCAAAAGAAAAATACAGTAGTATTCAAACAAAAAATGGGGGATACAAAATTTCTAGCGTTTGCTAAAACTTTGACGAGTTGAGCCGGTACTCCGAAAAACGAGAGAAGTACCGTTTTCCCATAGAGAGTGAATCGAAAGCATTGAATAGTTAATGGGAATAGAGATAATTATGAAAATATATAACCAAATTCGGATTATTAAGCTTAAGTGTTCGGTTCATTATAAAGTTGGAGTAAACAAACAGCGTAGAGATGTTCATTACCCTGAACTGCCAGCTCATTTCGACTTGTTAGGTCATCATCAGAGTTGATACTACTGATGATGACCTAACAAGTCGAAATCGATCGAGTTATTTTTTAAACTTTTTGGATAAAATTTTTTAATTAAAATATTCGAAAGTTTAATTTTTTGCGAAATAGAGAAACAAGTGTTTAATATAATATGTGTATTAAATGCAAATGGATGAAGGGTATCGTAGCTCATTGTCCAAATTTTAACAATTGCTACTAACTGAGTGCTTAATTTTATATGTTTTATTTATTTAATCATCATCTAGTAATTTATAGCTATCTTAAATTAGTTTCACAGTTGATAATGAATAACCCCATTTTACAACAATTGCATCAATTTCTTGTTTTTAACCTTTTACTCCAGCGGTACTGCCTTGTTCTCACTTCATTAACTTCTTTATTTCCTCGGTGACGTATTTCATCACCTGAAGTCCCTATGAAGGTTGTCATTCCTAATATATCAATGGGGCATCCACAATCCCTCGCAGCACTTTATTTTGAAATTATTATTATTGTATCATTTGTACATAGGCCTTGGTCATGGTTCTTGTACATAGTCCACACTGGTTTTAGAATTTGCCTGTAGAGAAGCAATTTGTTTTGTATTGTGAGCTCAGAATTTCTACCCAAAGCCATTACATTTACCAATATTTGATATTTAACTGTTATTTTGTCTTCTAGTTGTGCTCTTTTTGTCTTAGCGTAGAATCGAGGGAATTTTCAAGGTCAATTAGTTGTATTTGTGCTTGGGATTTGGTTTGAGTTATAAGAACCACGGGAAACTGGTTTACATTTTGGTTTGTAAAGTTGACAAGTCCTGATTTGGCATCATTTCATAAGATGCGCCATTTTTAGTCCAGTTACTCACTATGTTAGCTGTATTTTGGAGATTGCTTGTAACGTCCAATATATCTTTTCCAACTGCTAGGATAGCTGTATAGTCTGCAAATGTTGCTACAATACTACCTTGAGTATTCGAAAATCACTCGTATTAAGGATGAACAGAATAGGTCCAAGTACGCAAGCTTGTGGTATACCTGCAGATATTATTTTTAGTTCAGAGTTACTCGTTTATAAATTTGACTTTAAAGTCTCGATCTGCAATGTTGGAATTTAATAAAATTGCTTAGGGGGGAAATTCCGGCGGAAATCGAGATCCGGATTCAGTTTAAATGCACTTGGTGCCAAACTTTGTCGAAAGCTTGAGTTAGACCTAAGACTATACTGGAGCAAATCTTCGTATTCTCAAGTGCATCCTAGAGTGATTTTCTCTACAACTGGAAGTATTGATATCGGTCTGAAGTTTGCATTAACTATTTTAACTAATTTACCAAAGCCTTTATCAGGAATGGCTTTCACAATTATCACAGTAGTTAAGTCATAATCTTGAGCTTTTCTGGTACTTAAATTAAACATATTTTTTGTGAAGATCAACTATTTTGTTTAGGCAACAAATAGGAAAGTTTTCTGGTTGTCACTTTTAACGCGGGATCCGTTATCGTTTTGAATAGATGGCACATGCATTTTGGAACTTTTGACCCCTTCGTTAGTCTCCAAATAAGTAGTCGTATTCCTTTAGTTCAGAAAGTCCTTATTACGGAAGCTTAACGTTTTGTATTTCCTTTATAAGTTGTTTTAATTTGTTGTACAGAAATTTGAGGATATTTTTATGTTGCGGAGAACGATTTTGCTGCCAGATTGTACGAGCTTTCCGTTTCTCGCAAACTCCAGATCCTCAAGAATATAATTATCTTTCCTATGTTTCCAATTGGTTTTATAGTTTGTTCATTTAGGCAAGTTTTCTATTATCATTGTACTCAAGGTCATGAGGAGAGATGAGTGACACCCATCAAAAATGTTGAGTCTTGGGAGGTTCCTAAGCTATTTAAAGTAGTACCTAATAGCCCTACCATCCCGAGTTAGCTTGAATGATCGGATGGACTTCGGACCTCAACTAGTGAGAAATCTTTAGAGTTGCTAATGGAAACTCACTTTTTCGGCAGCTCCGAATTCGTGGAAGAAGGAGCAACGGTCACTAGGATCCCAGGTCCCTTAACTCAATTAATGAACAGGAAAAAAATTCGAGCAACTGCGAATAATAAATAGATTTATGATAATTAAGTCGGGGCATGTTGGCATTATCTTGCAAACGTCTATCAGACTATTGATTTGACGTTATCGTGATTTCAAACTATAATTAAATACAGCTTGGAGCTTTGTCACATTCATAGGAAACGTATTGAACTAATAACTACTAATTGTTTTAATTTACACGTAAGGCGGAAAAAAGTTTTATTTTACAATCCCAAAGGCCTTACACCGCTAAGCGTATTCTCTATTTTACTATAGAATTTTGAAAAGACAAATAGAAGCTCATAGTACATATTCGTTGAAGCCGAAAGGGGTTGTTAAAATTTCAACACGCCTAATGTAAGTGCCTTTTCCTTATAGTTGTCACCCTTAGTGAACGCATGCAAAGCGTGCTCAGCATACCAAATTTCCGTTTTGAGATGATAGCCATATGGTAAATTTGCTCTACACTTCAACCATAAGGTCTATTTTGTTATATGAGATTACTGTCTGATGACTGTCTGATGCTGTAACTGTTCTGGCAAACCAAAATTATTTGATGAAAGTGCAGCGACTAGTCAATGTATCCATCACCGAGGCACTCAACTACCACAACTCTTTGTCGAGAAATTTAACGCTTATATTCCAGCAGAGAATTGAGTGAGAGAAGGTATTCTGAACCCTTTACCTTTAGATGTTTACTTCTTTACTGGTGTTTTCTGGCAATTTATGGATTCCATCGAAAAAAAGTGTTTGTCTTTTCGTCGAGCCATTTTTTGATTTCTTCATTGTTTCTGAAGTGCTGGTCTTAAAGATCGCTTTGCATTGATCGGAACAAATAGTAATCTGATGGGGCATAATCTGGTGAATAGGGAGCATGCGGTAGAATTTCCCATTTAAGTACTTCCAGCGTATATTTTACTTGTTTCGCGACATGTGGTCGAGCATTGTCACACAGCAAAATCACTTTACGCTGTTTGTTGGCTAGAATCGGACGGCTTTCGTTCAATGCATGGTTTAAATCTACCAATTTTTGTTGGTAACGTTCACCAGTAATAGTTTCGTTCGGTTTTAGAAGCTCATAGTACACCACTCTTTTCTGATCCCACCAAATACACAACATAACCTTACTTCCATAAATGTTTCGTTTTGCTGTTATGTGGATAGTTCGCCTGGATGAACGCATGATTTTTTGCGTTTAGGATTGGTTATTGTAGTAAATCCATTTTTCATCGCCAGTCACAATTTGAGACAAAAAATGCCATCTTCGGTGTCTTGTCGCAAAGAATTGCAAACCGTTACACGATTTTCAATGTTGGCTGCAGTCAGTTCATGTAGTACACATTTTCCATCTTTTTGAATCATTTTCATGGCATGTTAACGTTTGCTTATGGCTGCTTGAGTTACATTTAACTGTTCTGCAAGTTCTTTTTCTGTTTGAGCTGACTTTCTCTTCAAAAATGTCTACAATTCCTCATCTTTGAACGTTCTTTGTCACTGGCATCAAAATCACCACTTTTGAATCGTTTAAAATAGTCTGTTGATTTAGTGGATGTTCATCATAAGTATCTTGAAGTAAACGAAAACTTTCAGTAACTTTTTTATTTTGATTAAAAAAAATAATGCTTCCCGCAAATGCTGTTTTGTTTGTACGAAATTCGACATTAAAAAATATGTTGTTTACGCTTAAAAGTAAATTTTAATGTGGAAAGTCAACACTTTAAAACGCCGTAGGTACCATTGTAAAATAATGTTTAGTACTGAAGTTACGCTACCTCTTAGAAAATTCAAAAAATTAAGTTATACACCCAATAATTACGATAAGAGAGACTGTAGACTAGTTGAGGTATAATGTGGTCTGAAAGGGATTTTCGCATTTTTACGGACAGTTAGGATTCGATTAAAGCACGTTAATCAAGTTTGCTTACGTCAAAAGTAACCGAGTAACCGATGGCATATCAGTTCAATATCCACTCGCCAGAGCACTTCAATATTACGGAGCTTTTAAGGGTATGAGCAGATATTTAGATGCCGCTTGACAGTTGCAAATTAATGCTTCAGAAGAAAACTGAAAAACTAACGAAAGACAGTGAGTTAATAGCACTTAATGTGCATTAACTCTGACGAAGATTAGGAGGAACCCGTACTCTATCTAACCGTATCTCTTATCATGCCAGTCCTCATCTAGCGTCAAGCTGGTATATATTCCTAGGAACTCCTCTGTTATAGAACCTGTAGTTGATGTCAAGGAGTAAGGAGGAACGACGAGTAAGGAAAAAACTATGTGGTGCGACTTCGGACCAAATTCTATGATGGAGCAGCCGTTCATTTCACAAACCCTACATTGTGCCAATGTGTAATTGTATTTCGGTATAGTGTTTGGTTATCAGTGCGCCAGGTACCCCACTTAAATTATTCAACTAAAAACATTTTACTGGCTCTCACTAACCTGAAACGAATTGTGCAACTGATGGTCTGAAGGTCATCTTGTATTTATATTTTGTGTATACATTTAGTAATTATAAGTACAAAGAGGGTGGGCTACCTAAAACTTATGGCTAACTAAAATCCGAACTGAGTTGCCCTCCACTATACTGTTTTTATGTTTAGAATTATTTGGTATAGTGCAAATTATTTCGATTTATATCGATCACAATAAAATCGAATTATTGCATTCGCAATAATAGAGTATACCATGCGTACCACTATAATAGACTCATAATTACATAATTGACATAAAAAATAATGAAATAATTTTTTTAAAATATTTTATTCATATAGAAAATTGAAATTCGAGTAGACATAACACCAAACCAGCAACAAAAAAACAGATAAAGTAAAATAAAACGAATTCACAACACAAAAGTCGGAAGAAACTACAATTACCATAGCATTTTTACTTACAAAACCGTGAAATTCATAAAATACAAAAAATCTTGTAACAAATAAAGGAAGTATGCTTAAGAAACACAACAATTATTATAACTGTTACCAATGTTGGTTTTATTTTTATTTTAAGTTAAAATTTGTGTTTGGTAACCAGATAAATTAGACAAAAATAAAAATGAATTTGCGCGAGATACGGCGAGTACATATGTATGTATGTACCCCGACCAGATCCGGGGGAAAGAAATTAATCACATCCCGCGGCATATCTATCACAACCCAATGATGGTGCTTGCATGACTAAGGCACAAATATGTCTCACCATTGCGGTGCGGTCGGTCTATATAAAACACATACTACGTATTTAATACGCGTATGTAAAATAGGGAAATTCGTGGGTGGACAAACATTTATTTTGCTTTTCTTGATGACATAATAAAATAAATGAATTGTCTTATGAAAAATGAATTTGAAACGAGAAAGAAAAAATATTGTAATTGTTGAATAAATTAAAATTTTTTTGTTAAACTGAAATGCGTGCACAATACAATTTGTGGTTGTTGTTTTCATTGTTGTTGTTGCTGTGGCCGATACGCTATTAGTATTACACTACACGCACATAAAAAGAGGAAAATTTGCCGGGGAAATAAAATAAAATAATTGTGTTACTTACTAAATAAATATACATAAATAAGACAAATTATAAAAAGCAAACTACGACACAAGAAAACCAGAAATTGTAATTCTAAAGTGATGATGATGATGTAATGTTGTTGTTTCTTCTTATGAGTTTTGAGATGAATTTTAAATTAATTTTGTTTTTGTTTCAAGTTGGTGTACTACATAGAAACAGACACACACGGATCTCTGTACGAGTTTGGGTATAAAGTGTTAAAAAATAGTTTTCAGGAAATTAAATTTAATTACAGACGTATATAGGTCGTTAAAACGATAACAGTTGGTTTTATTAGTGGTCTCAATTTTTCTCTATGCGTGTGTTACAACAACTTAAAAGGGAAGCTACGTGTTGGTATTTGTGGTTTGCTAGAGAGTTGGTTGTAAATAAATTTAGTGGGAGGTCGAATTTATAATTCCACAAAACATACTTGATACTTGCCACCCGATGAACTCTTTCATTTTACTTGTCTGGTTATAAAGAAATATTATTTCATGATATAGTCTGTACACTTCTTAGATGACATTAGAAAATAAATTTTGTGAATCTTAGGTTGCTTTTATTACCTGATTCTCGGTGGCACATTCTACATATTTAAACCTATTTTAAAATTAAAACCGTTTCAGGTAAATACTTGTATAAACAAATGCGTGAAATGCATGTCAGTATAAAGTTCATAGTAACTTATGTGAATTTTCAAACGTTGAAAGTGTAGCTACATTAGTAAGTAAGCGTAATAAACCCAAATTATATTATAAAACAGAGCATGTAAATAATGCAGAAATTGACGAGAATAACAAATTTGTATCTATGAAAAGTTAACAATTATTAATGCTTTAAAAATTTTATTTAAGAACCGAACATATCCAGTATAACCGAACATATCCAGTATAACCGAAATAGCAACTACTACCACCGAACGAACAATAGACACTCGATGGGTTAAACAAATGGGTAGGGCATAAAGAAACCAAGAATAACTAACTGTCCACTCTGGAGCTCAGGAAATATAGTCTGTGGTTATATATAGATGGCGGTATATAGTCAATTAAAGGAAATGGTTTTGTTTGTATTATACTTTCTTTTACTCTTTCGCTAGTAGTACATCACACGAAGCGATTTGGCCACCTTAATGAGGGGTATCATTATCAAATTTATTTTCAGAATTATGGTTAATAAGTTCATTGAATACTAGATAGGTCTCAGGGCTGCTGGAAGGTTCACACTGTAGCTAGCTGGATGAGACATACAGGCATGCCGGGGAGGGGAAAGGGGAGGTTGTGATCGCGTTTTTTCCTTCCATTTTACAAATTCTTTTGTGCTTCCTCGATTGTGATAATCTGGTCACATCATCTCTCTATGCTAAGCATGCCCTCGAATATAAACAAGAATACAAAACAGAATATAAATAATATAGTACTCGTAAAAAATGTAGAGTTCGAGATTTTTTGCAGATGTACCATTCGCAACAATATCGGCCCAGACCAGTTTTTCAAAACTTAATCGAAAATAACGATTTTTGACAAAAAAAACGGGTTATTAACAAACATTCGGTCCCTGTACAGCTTAGATGGATTGATTCATCGGGATAAAATTTCACACTTAAGCTTTTACCATAGTTTGGGATTCTCAGTGATGTTTGGTCGACATCGGTCCACCGATCATCATTTACGAGAAAAACTACTATGAAGTAAGAGATTGTAAATTAATTTTGCAACAATACTGTTTCAGATCAGTTTTCCAACATTTGAGCGGAAATGACAATTTTTGAATAAAAACTGTTTTTCTGCAAAAATTTGGTCCTTGTACAGTCCAAATAGACTGAGTGATCGTTGAAACTTTATATTTCAGCTTTTTCCATAAAATGTGGAAGAGACCAGTGGTTCTTGACTAGCATGGGTTTACCGTAAACGTATATAAAAAGTATTATTTTTGCATTTACAAAAAATATATTAAAATAAAGATTGCAAATCTTATACGAGATCTACACCCGCGCGTCACCAACACTCTTATAATTTATCAGATTATGCACAAACAACACTATTAAAATGAGACCATGGAACGTGCTAAATCTTCTAAGATCTGGAGATCTCCAGAGCCTTTCGAACCAAGTGGAAATGTATACACTAGACGTGCTACTAGAGTTTCATGATGTGGGAGTTCGATCCATAATACCACCAATGGCTACAGTCTCCACTACAACGCCAACGGAATGGAGGAGAATTTTGAATCAGATTTGCCGTTTATCCCTGGTACAACAACATATCATCGACATTAATTCTGTAAACATGAGGATACTCAATTGAAAGATTTGTTTTTTGCTGAGCTGTAAGACATCATCAGTAACATCTCCTTGATATCAAAATCATCGTTTTTTACTTGAATGACAAAATTGTCAGAAGTGCAAATACTACATCGCATATTGGTCGATACAGCTTACAACTTTTAGTAACAATAACGGCCAACGCGTCTCCGAATTTGGTATAATGTATAACCTAGTTAACAAGTACGTGCCTTTATCATAAGGCAACGTTAACAATAGCCTCCAAAATTATTTTGAAAGTACTTAAACGTTTATCTTCGTTTGGATTTTCATTGGAATGCGTCAATTGGTTCAAGTCGTATTTAATAAATCGGCAGCAATACGTAATAATAGGAAATAAGAAATCAAACGTTATCAAAGTGGCATTTGTTCCTCACTGATTGTTATAACAACAACATCAATAAAATAAACGTTCAATATGAATAGAGTCATTTACTTACAACATTATATGCAGTTTTGCATAAGTTTAATTTAGTTATAAATAGAATAATTAATTTAGTACAATTCTGCACTTTTGAATTTATAAAATAATATATTTGGTATGTTCAAATATAATGTAAAACCAAAGAACAAGCAAATATCAAATTTGTATATAAACAGCAAGAAAATAAATGAAAGTTCAGTTCTAATTAAACTCCAATCTATGCCTTTATTTCAATATCCCGGTATTAGCCCTCACCAGTGGAAAGCTCGGAATATAGATTAAAGGTATTACATTAGTTCAGGCTGAGGCTGAACATAAACACTGATCATATATTGGACCCAGGATTTTTATTGTTTCCATCGACAGCATAACGTACATAATAAAAAACCGAGAAGTTCTCATGTTTTCCGATGACGTAAAATTTGTTCATATTACGATTAAACAAATTTGTGATATTGTCGAGCTGCATGCAAGATGACCTCAATAGACTTAGCATGTGATGCGATTAAAACTCATTGGACTTTAATATCAAGAAATTTAAAGTTATGTCTTTTCTTCGCAAATAGAATCCAATAATTACTACATAAAATCACCAAGAAACAGACGTACTACATGTTTGCCTTTGTCACACTAGGGACTATAGAGTTCCAGGATGTACAAACGTTCACTATATTTCGCTTATGTGAGATCTCAAGTGGAATATGCAGTATCGTAAGGATTCCATTACAATAAAAATTCTGATATTCCTGTTAAAAATAACTGGCTGATATTAAGACCAAAGCAAACCATTCCACGAAAATGTGGCTCGCCTACCTCCATATTAAACAAGGTGCAAAGAATATAATATTTGCACGCTTCAAACAGAAGCTTATTTCTAAATGCTACTTTCATCGGAAGCGTCCTACCTGGACACATTGATCCAGCCTATTTATTGGAAGATGTTTCAATTAATGTTTCAAACTGGAGATTGCGTAATCATCGATTTCTGGCTCTGGAACCCCATTTCACCATGTGTGATAGCCACCCATCAATAGATAAGCGAGAACATTTAATACCATAGTGGGACATTTTGATTTTAATTTATCTAAAACCAATTTCAAACCCAATTTGTAAACCTATTTTTTAAATTTATAATTACTTTTATGACTGCTTCAACTTTGAAAAACTACTTTTAATTTTTAATGTTTTAATTCAAACAGATTTTGTCATACATTTTTATTTTTTTAATACATAGTAACAAAATTTTATCAATTTTCTACTTTTGTAATGTAGTTCAATTTTAATGCCATTTAATTTTAGGTTTGAAATCTTAGCGGTAAGTAACACACTTAGTAAATCGATTTCTTGTATTAAATAAATAAGAAAATCTAGAAGGTTACTGGGCGATCGAATAATGGGCAAACGGAAAATAAAATTGATCATGTCATGATCTCGAAGCGACGTTCCATCAGTATATCTGACGTTAGATCATATAGAGGGGCCGATATTGACAGTGATCATATGCTAATTATTTAAAATTATATTTCAAATGCTGATTCATTTTTAACAAACACGCAAAGAACACCGTGCACTGGAATATCAATTAAGACTATTTGCACAGCCACCATTCCAGTTGTCACTGAGCATCTAGACAAACACAACGAAAACGAACCTCAATCAAACATCTAGGAGCTGTGGCAAGCTATTCAGTCAGCCATAACAGCTGCTTCGGAAAATACAATTGAAAGAAGATCAGTGTCGTCAACCCTTCGAAAATAATCGGAAGCTTCCTGGCGGAAAACGGAAACTCGAGAGATTGTTTTGCCAAAGCCAGAAATCTCATTAAAGACTTCCATCCAAGAACCACAGTCATCGAAAACACAAATGAGGAGCTGAGAACAAACGTGGTTGAACCTCAACCACGTTTGTTTCAACCACGTTTTAAATTTATTTTTTTAGCCAAAATTATTAATGTACATCTGTATATCGATTTTGTCCCGTGAGTTACTCATTTAAAATGAGTGAAGCAAAAAATATCGAATACGTATACACTGTATAATACACAATTATGTTTTTGCATTTGTATTTTTCTTTTGTTCGTGTTTGTGTCATTTTTATGATGGACAGTACCAAAATAACGCGATCCGGGTGAATCGGTTTAATTGTTATGGTGCTTATTTCTTTTTCTCAACACATTACGTCTACTCACGAGCTGTGGAGTGTCATTATATAACATGCTAATGTATTTTATATTTAATTTTTTTTTATAATAAATTAATTGTATATGTTTATATGTTATATGTTTAAATTTTATAAATAAATTTAATTTAAATTTCATAAATTTTAAAAATAAAATATTAATTATAAAAAAAATCGAAAATACATACATATTTAAAAAGTAACACTATCTTGTAAAGGCGGATTCAGTGTTGCGTTAGTTTGTCTCTTCATTCGTTTAAAGAATTTTTCGACCAATCATATTGTTCCAAAATGACGATTTTTTCTTCATTTTTTCAAACAACACAAAAATATGGCGTTTACAATGGTTAACCCTTTGAGTGCCAAGGAGCGCAATCGCGCTCCTCAATATAGGAATCAAAAATCTCATCAAGGGTTAATAGAATAAATAAAGAACAATGACACGTGGTTTGCATGTGGATAGTAAAGCAAACCAATTGTACGCGCGTCACTAACTAACATAAACATAAATACTACTACTATATCTTTCCGGTTACACTCATTTCGTTTCACACATTTTGGGACAAAATCGATACACTGGTATTCAGAAAAATCAATTAAATTTTATATAATTCAAATTTGTATAATACAATTTTTATAACCCTTTTAAATTCGTTTCTAGACTAATTAAGATCGAACGAGGCTGAAACATTATTAAATACACAACCTGAATTAAAAGTCGGGTATTTGAGTAAGCCGCGGTATTTGAGTGATCGCATAGGAGCACGTAAGAATACAAAGACAGTAGTGGGACGAACGAAAACAGCGTAAATACGGCGGCAGAACATACTTAAGAGCATCTACCTCTCAAGGGAGACACCTTAAGGCAAACATCGGAAATCGCTTCTGTAATTTATTCCATAAGGCTAGAGAGATTGTTATAGTACGGTTTCTAGACAATTGAGACATATTCAAAGTGCGAACAAACAAATGAAACGAAGAGGACTTTTAGACTATACCGGATCATGGAAATCTTTGAAGAAACGGACTGAAAACCCTGACATTGAATTAGCCCTGTTGACACATCTGCCAATATTGTCTTTAAACGATAAATTTCGAGAAAATAAGACACCTAAATCTAGAAAAGAATGAACCCATTTCGATCATACCTCCATTTAAAAATACCTTTATCAAGACCATTACGTCTTCTAGAAAAGTTCATAACAAATTATTGTAATTATTAAATTATTTATAATTCAAATGTAAATTAGAAACGTTGAGGCAAAGCTTATTCAAGGTACACCATTCGCAGAAAATATTTAGTTCCTGCTGCAGGAAACAGCCGCCATAATTTCGAATCTTGCAAAAGATGTTAACATCATCAGCATGAATCAAAAACTCACAACTGTATAAATTTTATTTAAAAAACTTTTTGAGTTCGGTCAAATAAGACAAGATCCATTTTAAGGGAAGGACATCACACTTGAGCTGTTCCAGTTTCTTTACAAGCATGATCAATTTTATCGAATGCTTTACTAAAATCAGTAAACACTACTTCAACAGTATCACCACCTTCTAATGCTAAAGTCAAAAAATTTGAGAACAAACAAGATTTCTCACAACAGGTTGACAGAGATGTAATTTTTAATTAAGAAAACGATACGGTCCTGCAACATCGATTCAAATATTTTAAGAATAGCCGATAAGATAGAAATACCGCAGTAACTTCAAATATCCTTTCTCCGTCCACTATTGAATATTGGCCTAATGAAACGGGATTTAAAAATTGAAGGAAACATTCCAGTGACCAAACTCAAATTGAAGAGGTACGTCAGCATCAGAACGTCATCAGTAGTAAACTGAAATTGAATGTTTGGATGTTTACTAAAATCAAAATCGTCATTCTCTCTCGAATAAGGGACACACTAATTTACAAAAAATGTTGCAACCATGTCAATGATTCTTTGCGGATCACTAACAGTCAAAGAATTGAGAAACATTCCTCGAAGGTATACCTCTACAACTCCGTATCGAATCAACTTGGCGTCAGAAATATTTAGAGTGGTTTATAATATTCGATTCAATCTCAACAATATGTGAGTTATACAAGAAACAATTCAAAAGTTTAAATTGAGATCTGAGAACACCTAATATTTCATAATTTACGATGGATGGATTCAATTTGTGTTTTTTATGAGCTTTAGATTTTCAATTTTTTAGTTCAGACAAGAGACAGTTAAGCTATGGCTCGTGTGCCGACAAAACCACAGGCGAACGAGAAATAAAATGTCCAATTACCAATTTCATTATTTTATGAAACTGATCAATAATATAAGCATCCCGGCTACCCTTTTTATATGGATCACATAATTAATATTGTCCAGAAACTCATTTAAAGCATCATAGTCTCTATTTTTAAAGTTGAAAGATGTACTAGAATTAAAATTTACGTTAACATTAATAAAATTTACAATAATTAACTGGATATCCATAGTGGGTCATGAAAAATACGCGAAGAGCCGCCAAGATCATCATAAGCAATGATTGTACCATGTAATTAAATTGGTATGAATCAGATCGAGGATATGCTGCTATGGTTCTCCATGTTGTTTGTTAATCTGTCTAAGTCTGAGTGAACAGATTGAATTAATCACGAGGCCTGAGGTTAAATCACAATTGAATGGCAGAAGATCATCTTCAACAATAAGCCATTCAAAATGATCACATAATCTGAATCCGCAGCCGCAACAGCTGGTTAGTTTGGGAAAAGTGTAGATAACTCTCTCTCTCTCTCTCTCTCTCTCTATATATATATATATATATATATATATATATATATATATATATATATATATATATATATATATATATATATATATATATATATATATATATATATACATTTATAACAGATGAGGATCCTTATGGAATGTAAACAATAACTATCAACTCACAATACATCTACCATAAAAAGTAGAAAATTCACACACACCCCTCCTCCATTTTAAACCCCAGGGTATTTAAACCCTAATTCCTTCGGTCTCTTTTTGGCAGCATGGTTTCGTACTGATAAAGAGTTGGTCTCTCATCAGGTTGCAACGACCAAACTGCAAAAATTCAACCTTTTGGTCGTTGCAAACTGATGAGTAGACCAACTTTTTATCAGTACGAAACCAAGCTGCCAGGAAGAGACCTAATGAAGTTTTCATTTTTGTAAGAGATTAAGAATCCTGGGGTTTAAAATGGGGAGGGGTTGTGAATTTTTCTACTTTTTGTGATAGATATGTTATTTTTCGTCACCACCTTCCCGTGCTGGGATTGAGTAATTTACGCGGCAGCTATACCTGCCTTAGATGTGGTAGCCGTTTCTCAGCGCTTCTCTGAGGAATCGGGTAGACAGGGGAAGTGTAGACATTCGAAAAGTCTTTCGCCATTGAAGGACCATGCAAACATGTTATTCAGATTCAAATTATTAACGATACAGCATATAAATTTATCTTAATGTATCGATTGATTTTAATCTAATAAAAGCACACGTTCCTTGTGGTCCATGATTATAAATCATAACTGAGCCTTTTGCGGTTTCTATATTCGAAAGTGTTTGTTATGCCTAAGTGGCTTAAATTTTGGTAGGATCAACCAGAATGTAATCTTTGTTTGTTTTCACTTAGCTTTTTGGAATTATAAATACATAATTTATGCATGATTTTATTACCTATATACCAGCTGAATTACCGTTGCCGTTGCACGGCAGCAATTAAAAATTAAATGCTGCTAACTTTAAATCAGCTCTGTATCTTTCTATTGATCGACTGTCGTAAGTGACTTTTTCCAGCCCTGTCTCACTCTGTTCACTTGTTTCAGCAGCTCTAGAAGAACACAATCTTTTCGATGGATCGATTAACGCAATAACGCAATTTGTGCCGAATAATATTTCAGAGTCAACAGTATTCTTTTCTATTCGCAAAATTTTAATCTGACTCGATGAATGGTGTGAAAACTTATAAGAAGAGTCTTCTTGATCCAAGGGATGAATCCCTCGTATTTGAGCATGTCACTAATTTCAAAAATCTTTCTTAAATTTATTCCTGTGATAAAAATGAAAAAAAAATTGAAATTTTCCTCCTTCAAAAATATCGTAAAGTTACAATTTATTCATGGTAAAAGTTTCATGACGTTCGGTTGAACGGCTGAAACGCCCGAAACGCCCTTTCCGAACAAACAGACATTTTTGGTAAACAATTAAATGGGAGCAGCTAGACTTAGGGGGCCCACCCTTTCAAAAATAATACGAAAACCTGCTCATTTTGTTATACAATACCTATGCAATTATTAGAATCTGACTGAATGAATGGTTTAGAAACTTATGAAACAGGTCAACTTGATCCAGGGGACGGCCCCTCAGGTTCGTGCATGTCACTAATTTTATATAACCCTTATTCTAAACTCATTACCGTGGAAAAATTTAAAAAATTGAAATTTTGGAAATTTTTGTACAGCCCTGGTGGTACCAACTCAGAAACATTCTCGAGCGTGTTTACAATAACTCACCCAAGTTTCAGTAAATTTGAATTTTGTTCTTTAAGTTATAAAATTTGTACACTAATATAACTGATAATGGAGGCAAAAATGTATGCTTCGTATCAACGAACTCTCAGTCGTTATGGAATTGAGCCAGTCGAACCGCCACACGAACTAAGAACGACAATGCACCACCACCCATTGTAAGCAGTCAAAGCAATTTTATTATAGTTTTATTATCTAATGCCGAAAAATAAAGAAAGATATATCTAAAACCTAATTTTATTTAGAAAATTCACCGCGATCTGTAATTCCGAAAATCATGAATTATGCTGTTCCGAATAACTGAAATTTATTATAATTTTACTAACTACTTAAATTAAATTTTGAGTGCACAAGTACAATTTGCACTTGGCTCGGCTCAAAATTCATTAAAAAAAATTCTATTAATGAAAACAAATAAAATATTTCGGGTACATGGGCTCCTCGAAGTACAGACATTTGTCCAACTTGTACGCCCTTATTATTAATTAATTAAGATTTAATTACGAATAATCAAAACTCCATCAAAAAATTGGGATTAAATGTTTCTGTTCCCCACCTCCATCCAACGTTCCATTTGTTGAACATGATATGTAGTGAATAATAATCAATTAAAATGAAATGCAAAAGTAATAAACGAAACAACGCTCACAAAACTAAAACTAAATTCAGAAAAAAAAAACGTATAACGAATTCTTCAGCAATTCCTTGTGTGACAACCACAATTCCAATTGTCACTTGTAAATCTCGATGATAATAATATTGATGATAATTATCCACGCTAACATAAATAAATGCATAAATAATTTTTTGTTGCTGCATAAACAGTAATCAATTAAGGTGATCAAAGCATCTACTAATATGCAAATGCCTAGTAGCAGCATTAATAGCTTTGTTAAAATTTTAAAACACATTTATTATCATTTCATAAACTTTCCAGCAAAAAATTGTATTACTAGCATTTTGTTAATCTAATACCGATTAATGTTAAAATAGGCTTCAACCGCGATTACAGGTTCCCCATTCTGTGATTCGCAGGCCCCATACATTTTCCTATATTGAACTGTTAAAAAATCCCTGGTAAGTCATCTGGCGCTTTTACAGTATAATTCGTGATAATGTAATGGTTCTGAAACAAATGAAGATGATTAAATAAACTTGATAAAATATAACTTCTTTACCACAAAATTGATCCTTACAGGATCAACTGGGCATCCAGTTGGCAAATTTGAATAATTAACCATATCATAATAAAATAATTGATCTTTTGAAATAAAATCGCATAGATCCTTATCAATTTTAGTGAATATTTTGCGATATTCGTTACCATGTCTCGCAAATAAATCCATACGAACTTGATATCGATTGTTAAGAGGCTCATATAAGTCAGCCGCAACATTTAACATGTACGTGGTCCGATTATATTTTGATACGTGACCCGTAAAGTTATCTACAAAATGTTTGTTCGGTGTCAGGGGTACAAACCGATCTAAATTAATTTCAATAGCTACAACAAAATTATTATTGCAAATTGAAATTAGCATTAGCAATAATTTTATAAACATTTTGGCAACACGTAAACCCACAAATTAACAATGACTTAAAATGTATCGAAATCAATTGTCATACAACGGATATTTTATAACTCTAGATTTGCATCAAAACATTGCCTCTTAATTAAAAAAGTCGTGTATTTCGTTGATTACAATAAATGATGTAAAATAAAATGGGCTTTTGTAAATAACTAATAATATATAATTATAAACCTACAGACCAATATAAAGCAGTATAATATTTATACGCGCTGTTGATCGGCATTGCTCATGGTGGATGTGTGTTGGCATGCCCGTTGGGATATGCCAAAGGGAATACCAAATTCAACGTAGTTGGCGTGGTTCTTAATTACCTCCACTATTTACACGATGGGATGTTTCATGTATCCAAAATGTATCAGGTTCAACCCTCGACAGAACAGGTTTCACTATGCAGGGGATATTATTCCAATTAAGATCAAGGACCAATATTAATTAGAAAATTATGCAGGGATTTTCAAGTTAATTATTATCTTTATTTTTATTTTAAAGCAGAGAGAGATAATGTGACAAACAACTAACTTTAAAGCAGAGAGAGATAATGGGAGAACAGCAGAAAAGTAATTGCACTACAAATGGAAGAAAGACGAGAACACGGCATGTTAATATGTCTCATGCGGCAGCAGTCAGTTGGCCTCTTCCAGCAGCACTGGAAACCTGACTAGAATTTAATGGACCAATCACACAGTAATCCGAAAAAATAACATCTAGGCCAAATTCCACCCAATTGGAGATGAACGGCCAACAAAATATAAATAAGGGAATTTTTATCAATGTTTAAGCTCTGATAAAAGAGAACAAATCCACGGTTAATTAATAACTACTTCGTCGATCACAGTCGCCACGGTAAATTCGCCTCCACTAAAGTAGCAACTTTGATAGGTGAGAGTTCGGAGGTGGTTTTCTGCTCGGAAATTGTTTTTGTCAATTCCTAACGGATTTTAAACTCATAAATAATCGAATCTGCTTATTCTTCGTATATACACGTCACTTCAACATCTCACGTGCTCAAAAGACACGTTTCTAGCATCAAAGATTTAAAAACAAAACTTGACACCTCCACGTTTTTTACCACTTTCTGGTAATTTCAAAATATGCCACCATTGGAACAATCAAGTTATTCAGGTTAACCTCGAAGCGTAATCGGAAACCATGAGCGGCCTCTGCCACTACTTTATTATGAAAAGGATAATAAAACAAATTAAAATCATCGATAATAATATAGCTTCAGTGGCAAATCTAGGAAAAAATATATCTAAACCTAGAAACTCATGGCTGGTTGCAAATTGTTTTGCTTCAAGTGTGTGCGTAAACGAAACCTCTCTCAATCAACAGGGCAGGTACACAACGACGGTAAGGTCGCGAGGAAACACTGTAGCTGACTAGGTAAAAGGCTAAAAGGTGAAAATGGCACAAACAACATGTGTCTATAATCGCAACTAACAGTTTAAAAGATAGATACTTTCAGAAGTTATGGCGTCCTGTGCTTGTAGGTAGTATTTTAGAATTTCAAGAAAGATTAGAATTTTGATGTACATAATGAAGTTATATTACCATAAACTACGAAATATAATTTCTGACGTCGGCGGATCTGGGAATGGACGCCGACTATCTTCCATAGATCAGCAAGTCACCACGCAATATGAACGCAAATAAAGGACTAAATACCCCATTTGGTGTTCCAGTAAACACACTGTATAATCCACATTCATATGAGGTTGGTTATATGAATTTTGGGGAAATACTTTCATTGCAGAAGAAAACAAACCAAATAGAAAAGCAGATCTCCTGATAGAATTATAAATCACTCGCTATTTGTCCCCAACAGAGTTGCACCACATTACCACAAGAATTAAAACATAACAAAAAAGACCAGAAATTGTTTAACCACCAATGAAAACAACCAATAAAACTCTATGATCCTCAATGAATTAACCCTTATGACAACAGAGCGATCAAAATACTGCCACCACCAACCTATTGCTGCCGGTTTCAAAACTAATTAAAATTTGTATATGCTCAAGTAGAGTTTTCAGAAAATCATTCACCACTGTTTTGTACCAATAACTTATATAAATTTCCTACAGATGGCAACAATTTTGTTATTTCTACTTAGCATAAAACGTTATCATTTTAGTACAATTTACATATTTATCTATTGTACATATACGACATTTATAAAGTTTACAAATGGTTCAGCTGTCATTCTAAATAAACAAATACAACGGTAAGTAAAATATTATTTTGATTTATAAATAAATTAAATACATTTATAATCATTTCAGGTGTTGCGGAACCAGGTCAATATTACACAGCTAGGTACATATTATAATTTAGAATAGCCCATAATTAAATCTTAATACTACATGTATTTTTATCTTAGATTCATAAAATGTTGTACAACATTTTATGTTGTTATTTACGACAACCACAAAAATGATGAACGACGACAAAATTAAGATAAACTTGAGAAACGGAGAGCCCATTTGTCTTTCACTTGCAAGAGAATAAAAATAAATGGAAGGGTGATTATGTTGTTCTATGCTGCTTAAATCTAAGAAAACCAACAAGGGCCGTTGTTGAAAATTTGATTTTTAAATTTATATGAATCTTTTAATTCTTTGTTGTTTTTGTAAATTCAAAATTTTTCAACATCATTGCAAAAATTTAATAAGTTCCCATGGAAGCTGCCACTTCTGGAACACAGATTACCACTAAATTTCGTAAGAATCGCTCAATTAATGATAAAAGTTTAAGTACGTTTAAGTTCCATTCCGAATAGTCAATCAGCCTGGACTCTAGAGATGCTTAATTGTTGGTGAAATAAAGTTGTTTTATTATCAAAATATCGTTATAGGTTAAAATTTAAACATATGATCTGAACTAAGTTAGAAATTTAAAGTTTTTTACTTCGACGATATAGCGAATGGTAAATCTGCGGGAAGCTCGAGGTCAACATCTTTCATGGTTACTATACTTTATTTTACTTCGTACCAAAAAGTAAAAATATTTAAATATAAAACAAAAAATCAAATTACACTGGGTTTCGGGGGGTAAGGGACGTTGGTCTAGAAGATCTATATACCAGCTCAAATGTAAACCTCATCTGCACGTTGTGCTCCCTGCTTATCAACGGCGGGATAGCCGAACATCGAGAACTTAGTAAATGATGTTCTCTTCACTGACCCACTAACAATCTCATCGGTTAGATTGCTATCTAGCTGCTGCTAAACTGGTGGTTTCAACTAAATTCAATAAAACAATATTTTTGTATAATTAACTTCCAATCAGTCAATTAGAAATTCAGATAAATATTGAGATAAATTTTATTCATTGTTGACTGCATTGTATTTTTCTGAACATGTAGATTTTTTAGAAGTATTTTATCACAGTAGTAAATAGTATCACCTCCCGATCAAGGAAAATGCGCCGAAATGTTATTTGTCCCCTGGAAGTTAAGGAACTGTTTGCAGTAAAACGAAAAACAAAAAGGACCAGAATAGAAAACAACTCTAAATTATTTATCCAATAAACTAAAGTTGCAATTAAATAAATCAAGAACAAATCCATTAATAAATACTTAAGTGGCCTACTTAGGAAAAATATACAGAGTATCCCATTGGAAAGTGATAAAATGTTTAAAACAACCTAAACTTCAAATTCCACCAGAAAAAATCATCGGAAAAAATGAAGATGGCACATAGGATATAAGTGCAAAGCTAAAAGATTCGTTGTTTGCAACCCACCTCGAGAACACGCTCCAACCTCTACCTAGACAAACTGCGGAGGAAAATATACCATCTCTAAATAAAGTGGATAACTACTATATATCTCCTCTCACATTACAAGAAGTAAAAGAGGAAATCAAACTTAACCTAAGTGCAAAGAAACTTCGTGAGTATGACTTAATTACAGGACAAATAATAAGACTTAAACACGTTGCAAATCAATGGATTGTCGCAGAAGTATTCATGCTACCTAAACCCAACAAACCACTAAATGACAAAAATTCGTATAGCCCGATTTCCTTACTTCCAATAATTTCAAAAATATTCGAGAAACTACTCCTCAACAGACCCAAACCAATAATAGAAGAAAGAAATCTTATTCTTCCACATCAATTTGGCTTTAGAGAAAACTATTCTGAATTGTTGAATATAGAACAAGTAAATCGAATTACAAATATAATTTTAAATTTACTTGAAAATATGGAAGTATCAATGTACTACGTCCAAGAATATATTTGATGGAAGCATCAAATATATTCTTGGATGTAGTACAAGCCTTTGACAGAGTAAAGGTTTGAAATTAAATTACAAAGAGACTTACCAAAGAAATTTTATGAAATACTAAAATCTGAGATAGCTAACCGACACTTTCGTGTTAAAGTAGATAGCGAATACTCGGAAATAAAGACAATATCAGCAGAAGTACCACAAGGTAGCGTTCTGGGACCAACTTTATATGTTATATAAAGTACCTATGAACGATAGAAGAGACAAACATAGTAATGTTTGAGGATAGTACGGCCTTCTTAGCAGTCGGGATAGCATAAAAATACCCACAAGCAAATTGCAAGGAACTACTAACATGGCCAGAACCTGGTCGAACAAATGGCGATTTAAACTAGGCACGACTCTAGACACAAAAGAAGAGCTAAACATTAAATACAAAAAGATAGATAAGCTCTGATAGGAAGAAATTCTAAGCTAACTTTACATAATAAATTGCTACTATACCGGCAAATTCTAAAACCTGTCTGGGCTTATGGTATTCAGCTCTGGGGCTATATTATGAAAACGAATGTCAATATCATCCAAAGGAAAGACCCATTTGGAATAATTAATGCATCGTGATACATAAGAAATGACAACCTACATACAGATCTGGCGATGGGTTTCGTCAGTGAAGAAATAAGCAAACACACCAGAAAATACATGCAACGTATAGTGTACACTAAAATGCTGAGATATGTAATATGTTGAATGAGTCAAACCCAGTAACACGGCTGTAAAGGAAGAAATCACTTGATCTACTAGATCCAATCTGGATCAGCTAAAAATATAATAGAAAGGGGACTAGCCAAAGCGCTACAATCCTCCAAACGAGAAATTAAATTATGAAAGATAAATTACTAGATGGTCTGTAAATCAGTTGTAATAAATAAATATAATTAAAAAAATAAATAGATTACGAAAATATTTTACAACCATTTGTTAAATTTTCTTCGCAATATTTATAAACTTCGAACCATTGCCCCTTTATGGACTCGCATTTATTAGGACTCACATTTTTTTCCAAAATCATCTTTACCTTGTGAGGTAAAAACTTGGTTTCTCTTCTTTCTTTAAAGTAGTTATTATAAATCCCAAATTGAAATAACATCTACATATAAGATGCTTAAATATATGTATATACGAGTATAATATTATACTTAAACATAAATCCTGTTCTAACTCTCATTGACAGATACCAGACAGATACAAATAACTACCAAAGAATGTATTGGTTACACCAATGCACCGTATTCTAGGGTCACACTGCTTTAAAAATGTTGCATACATCATACAATTTATGTCGTCAGTTCCTTCTTTGACTATATTGTAGCTCTAAAATTATAAAGATTGTTTTGATTTTTTTTGTTGTTAAGCTGTCATTATAAAATTATGCATTTTAAATTGTGTTAAATATGCAAACACGTACAAAATGTGTACACATTTCTTGTAATTTAAGGGAAGACCTAACCTTACTTTTAGCACTCTTTTCTTTTTTCTATTTATTTTCGTTTATTCTTTTTATGAACATGACTGCCGTCTATAGTTCAAAGAATAAACTGTAGACGTAAATTTGATGACATAGAAAGCAGTATGGTCTGTAGTATTCTAGATACACTGGTTACACTCACAATCCAATGTAAATTTGATTTTTTTTTCATTTTTTGCTTTGTTTCTGCACCAACATACATTTATACTTAGTTATTTTTAAAAACAAACTACCATACAAAAAAAAATACCAATACATCTTTAGTTAGTTATTGTTTATTTCATATGTGTGGAGTTAGCAGGACTTATATTTAAGAAGATTCTGGTGGTATACATACATTTTCGAATGCAAAAACCATAAATAACACTCATTGAGTGAAATCTCAAAAACCATTTTCAAAATAAGTGGTACACCGGATTACGAAAGAAAGTATGATTGAAGCGCTATTGATGATATATTTCTAGCAGTCGATTTATGCATTACCCCATTTCGACAGACCGTGAAAGGTGGGTGTGAATTTCATTAAAATCCAGCTTAGGAAATATGTAGGCGGAACGGAGCTAACCTTCGAGGAATTGATGATTGTATTAACACAGTTAGAAAGGTGGCTATTCTCCAAGCCATTTGGCCTTTAAATGAAGATTCGAATTCTCCAGGAATACTTATATAGCGGCATTTGCTGTAATATTCGAGAGGCGGCTAACGTGAACTTTGTGGGCATAACGAAATAGTCAGTTCTGAGACCGTACCCAAATCATCAAGTAGACAACATCGAAACTATATAACTAGATTGTTATACGTCGAAAACTGCTGTATGCATACCCCTAATGTGGGAATCGCATTGGACAACATAACTCATCGGTGACAATCGAATATTGGAACCATTCCTTAATATAATTCGATAACATCGCGAAAACAGAGTTATTAAGAATCAAATGGAAAAGCTGACATTGGTTAAAATTGCTTGCGCAAATAATTTTCGTCAAATGCGACAACATTCAATAGGACGCCATTTGCCGGATAGTTGGGGACATGTCATTGATGTTATGTCCTATCATCGACAATACGGTCAAGCTACTCAAGCACAGCAGTGATGTTACCAACCAACAAATTGAACAACTTAATGATTTTAAAACCCTTACCATTAATTCATCCAAGTGTAGAACACACTTGCCCCATCATCGTAAACAAGCGCAGTTGAAAATACGTATTTCTCCACCAAATAAATTAGGTCAACCAATGACGGGGTTTCGTCGATAGCCAAAAAAATAGTTACTAAGCATATCCATGTTCCTGCAGCTTATAACACCAAAAAAACTGTTTCACCAAACTTTCTGCAGAAAATCAATGGATGTTAGGACCAGAACAACAAACCGTCGTCGAGTTAATATGTGGTCTACAATAATGTTGCTTGAAAATAGCGACCTCCGAAAATTAAGGGCAGGGTGTTCATTCACTAGTAATGCCCCACATCTATACGCTGTCAGTAACAGAATCTGCTAACTAAACGAAGCCTTTATCCCATCACCTAATATCTCAAGTGCCACTACTAGTGAGCTCTTATTAAGAGCAGGACTTTATTAGGCAGTTGTCAGCAATAATTTTAAATCCCCAGCACATAATGTGGTCTAATAAAGTCTCATCGCACTTGGGATAGTCCCAATAGTACAATTCATACGAGTACGAGTAGGACGTGCACATTCGCTTATACCACCACTGAACTAAAACATCAATTTTATTCACGACCTTTTATTATTTCAGAAAAAGTTCAGGGCCGTAGATTATGTTAATATAACAACCAAGGATTTTCGAATTAGCCAAGTGGTGGCCATGTTGTAATCGAATTAAAAATTTGGATACGCTCTAAAAATCTAAAGTAACACGAGGCAGATATTTTTCTTCTAATGCAACTCAAATGATTTATGATCTAAATGTAATCAAAAGATGACAACACCAATAATCACAAAATATAACGCACACAAGTATTAATCTCAATCAATAATAATGGCATGAAAAAATGTAGGTAATCTAATATCGTATTATATTAAAATAAACTTCTACAGCGAATACAGTTCGCCCAGACTGAGTTTCACATGCACCATACATTTTCCAATTTTCAGCCGTCAAAAAAATCGCAGGTAAATTATCTGGTGTTTTCAATATGTAATTAGTAACAACATAATGTTCCTGTAACAAATAACAACAATTAAATATTTAACAAATATTAACGTTTAAAATGATAAAACTCGATCTTACAGGTTCAACTGGACACTGTTTTGGGAAATTTGAATATTTGATCACATCATAATAAAACAATTTATCATTTGCAATAAATTCACATACATTCTTATTAATTTTAGTGAATAACTTACGATACTCATTACCGTGTTTTGCAAACATATCGATACGCACTTGAAACCTACTACCGATCGGTTTATACAAATCCATTTTGGCATTCAACATGTACGTGGTCCGATTATATTTTGAAACGTGTCCCGTAAAATTATTTAAAAAATTGATATTCGGTGTCAGAGGAACAAATCGTTCAAAATTGATTTCGAGAGCTAGGACGTACTTACTACCGCAAACTAAAATTACCGTTAGCAATTGTTTAAAAAACATTATAGCGAGACGAAAATGTGTAAGCGAACGACGACATCATTCATCTATGTGGCTTTTTTATACAGCTCGATATTCATCTAAACGTAGTGTAAATTAGACCATTTTTGTATTTATTTACGTATGTAGATATTACCGAGTGATAGCTAAATAAACTGGAGTTTTGTAAATAATAATTTATATATATAATTATAAACACAGAAGAGTAGTGTACAACATTAGCCGTGTTTTTTTATTAGCGCCCGATAGCTGTATCCGGAGCACGCAATTTTCTACGTCAAAACTTATATTTAGTGCGCTATTTTTGCATATAATTAATTTATTTAACTCTAAACTAAGATTTTTCATTCAACTTTTTAGCTAAAAATCGATAAAACGCTACCCATTTTAAAGGGAAATTTTAAATTTCCTTTGTTTTGTACAACCCGTAAACCGTTAGAAACTTAATCTTACAATAAAAATTTAAAACGCAGCAAGATGATTTATTTTGTATAACATCATGCCAAAATAAATGTTAATTGGTGATATATTTCAGGTCGTTAAATGTTTGGTTTACGGATGAATTTATTTTTTCATTTTTATGGTATAGCGACACCAGTGAATAAATAGCTACAGTTTCAGTAGAAATTTCCCTTCGGCGCCAGATAGTGCTCGAATTTTGAAAAATATCTCAATAATGAGAAAATCGACTATGAACTAAAATATTCTAAATTAAATTTGCAATAATATCGGTTCAGAATAATTTTCCAGAATTTCAGCGGAAAGCTCAAGCAAAAACTATTTTTTTTGCATAGTAATCATGAGAATTTTTCACCCTGCGTTTTTTGGAATAAATGTCTGTGTCGGGCGAATTGACTGATCGGGGTGAAACTTCTTACAAAAGCTTTTCCATAAATCGGAAGATCCCAGTGATTTTTTGAAAATCTTTCCATTAGAAGTGGCAACTTTTTCATTTGCGATGAAGATTAAAGTTTTTAACAAGGGTTGTCCTTATTGGTTTTCTGAAATTTAGACAGGAATAATGGATTTTAATGGTTAAAATCATCCGTATAGGTGATACTATAAAATGGAACAACAATTCTTGGTAGAAGTTATTAGATTATAGTCGACCGTAATTCAATCAATCATCATCACTTAAAGAAAAAATACTTATACTACCACGGCAAAATCAAAGTTAAAAGGAGGGTGCGAGCAGACATTACATTTTTCTATAAATGAATTGCGAGTGAAGCGGAAGAAGACTCGTCTACGGAAACATGCGGGGTGTCAACCTGAAGCGAAGCTCTTTAAATGCAGTGTCTCTATTTTGGCATTAGTTTTAACACCAGTTATACGAATATACGAGTACATCAGTGAACTAGATAATGATGTCACAAACAGTGTGCACGTCAAACCTAAATAAAATGCCCTATTCACTGCCCGAGGCCAACGACAAGGGTGCTTCTTAATACTACTATTCTTTGTGGTCGTTTTCGACAGTGTTATAGTACAAACTAACACTGAGGCACCTAACGGTTTGCAAAACGCCCTTATCAACGACTCAACGACTTAGACTATGCTAATGATATCAGTCTCAGGTCTCAGACATATCCCGTCATTGGGAAAAACAAGAGACTAGCAGTCAATGCTAAAATGGTTAAGATATAAATTAGCATCACAAAACTAAATCGATGGGGAACAGCACCCAAAACTGGCAGCTATTTTTATTAAATTCAAGATACAGGTAATTTCTACTCTTAAGTCATAAAAAATGGAGGGGTGAATATGTTGTGGCCAACACGCGATTTTGGTTTGACCTGATTTATAAAGCGAAAAATTAAACTTGCATGAAGTTTGATAAAAACTGTTAAATGTACCAAGCTTTCAGGTTCCGCAAACAAGTTAAACCCAATAAAAATTACGAAGTAATAAATTTGATTGGTTGGTTGAGGTGGTACTCCTAAAAAAAACTTTCTGCAAAATTGTAATGGTAAAATGTTAAAATGGTAAATGGTAATTACTTTAAATTTTGATTTAAAATAAGATTTATATGAAAATGTTTAAAAATGATCTGTATATACATATGACAACGGCCACACCTTGTTTAACATACCGGTTCTCGTTCGATCACCGAAGTCAAGCGAAATTGGGCATAGTTAGTACTTAGATGGGTGACCGCTTGGGAATCCAATGTGTAGTTGTCTGTTTTATTGAAAAATATTATTAATCCCCCGATCGACTTGAAACTTTACATACATATTGTGCACATAGGTCTAATCTACAATAGGTATGTAACAGACAATATGCAGGATTATTCTAAAATTAATTACCAACAACTCCTATAAGAACGGAAGTCAATCCCGACAACTAGTTTAGTTTCTATTGATTTTAAGCTAACACTACTAACACTTACACTACTAGTAGCCGTAAAAATCTAAAGGCAGTACGATTCTAAAGTTAATTACCAACAACTCTAAATAAGTCCGAAAATCGATCCGACAAATGGTTTAGTTTCCCATCATGAATGTTTTTAAGATCATAATTTAACTAAAAAGAGACATTTAAATATTAAAAACCATCATTTAGGGGCAGCTTTATTTTTACTAAAACAGGGGTGGCGTTTAACTCGAATTATGTTCTGCTCTAAAAGCATTTTGAAGTCATTGCAGTCACCACCAGTATTGGCATCTAATTCAGTGTATAGTAATTCCGGTGTTTGCTTCAGGTTTTTTGATGATGGTGCCTGACACAATCCAATAGAACTGGATTTAATCAAAAAATATTACCCCGGCTTAAATTTTAGAAAACCAACAAGGTCAACCCTTGTTGGTTGAGGATTAATCTTTAAATTATTTAAATCTTTTAATTCTCTGTCGTTTTCAGTAAATGCTCTTATTGAAGCTACCACTTCCGGTATACAGATTTCCACTAAATTTCGCAATTAATAGAAAAGGTTCAAGTATGGAATTTTATTCCGAAGATTTAGTCCGCCTGGACTGTAAGATGCCAAATTTTGGAAAACTGAGCTGGACCGGTACTGTTCCAAAATTAATTTACAATCTCTTAGTTCTTAATCATTTTCCTCATAATGATACATTTCAAAATATTTGCAAAAAACGTACATTAATAAAACTTTGAATATTAAAATATTTTGGCTGGATTTGACTGGATTACTAACAAAAGTTTGTTGACTCTTTCACAATAGCAGTCAATTGCAATCGAAATACGCAGTGGGTGGCCATGTTAAGAAAGTTAAGAAATTAAAGCAACATTTGACGGAAATGATGTTTGAGTGGAACCTTCCGGATTCATTATTATCGAGTTACAAGGAACGAGGAAGTTTTAGCTTCAAATCAAGCGTCTAGCACAACATAGGCATGGATGGAGGGATTACTTTTCCATGTTATGTTCCGGAATAAAAGCTATATTTGTTATAGATTAAATTTTTTTGTAAATATATTGTTTATAATAAATATAAACTAAAAACAATCTGGCCATGACTAGTTTGACTGGCATAAATTACTTATCATTGGGTAGCCCTGAGTTTGGGCTAAGTAAGGATCATTTATTATTTATTAGACGACAGTTGTTCTCACTGCTTTTTCCACTTCCCAAACATTTTGCTTAGTGGGACATTTGGATGAATATTTTATACATAAACGAAAAGCAAAAGTTTAAATGCAAACTTTTGAGAAACTCTGATCAAACAATATTCAAATGATCAAAACACCCATAAAGCTTTCAGACCCTAAAGATAATAGCGCCAGAAATACATCGCTCGTTTTTTAAATTAAACATACATAAAATGTTTTATAACTCAAATTATCTCTTACACATTGCTTGATATTACATTAAGATATATCACACACACAGTGACATTTGCTAGAATCTCTCGATTCACTGGTTTGAAAACTTACGCAACGCAATAAAACTTTATATACCATACATATTTAAATTAGACAATAAGGAAACGTATTACAGTATATTTTGTATATAGTTATACTACTCTATATCCACTATATAAAATATAAAATATAAAACAAATGACAATTACATGATCGGTATTAATTATACAAAAACAAAATTTACCTAACTGATCAATCAAAATGGCAACTAAAAAAATTAAATGATTCGGTAGTAATTAACGTTTGAAATGTCGATAAACCATGCTATCGGTTGAATTGATTGTAAGTATATTAGAAATAGACACGGAATTAAAAATAGATCAAAACCACCCCCTCACATATTATATCATCATGGTGTTCACGATAAATTAAAAACTATCATTCACGATCAATCAAATCAAGTAATTCCATGTAAATTGGTGTTTCGGTAATTTTTTTTCATTCTCGTTCGTTTAATATTGCTGTGTTGTTACAAGTCTCAAGACACAATAATTCCGGATATGGTGCCGTCTTTTATTGTTTATTTTTTTTATTGTCGATCGCATTATGAATTTAATTGAAAATTTAGTATATTCCAAAATATAAAAAATACGATCAGTTGAAGACAGAAAAAACATAAATTGAATTTTTATTTTACTTTATGAGAAATTGAAAAAAAAAAACTGTAAATAAAGTTTATGATTCGTTTTGAATAATAACTAATAACTAAATTATTTTGTGTTGATCGTCGCGATCGCGATCATTTTATACATAAAATACACAATAAATTACATAAAAAAATTCGTTCGAATTGCTTTGCTAAGCATATACGAATATGTTATATTGTGCTATACGAGTTCGATCAACTTTTTTTTATTTTATTTCAAATTTAATAATAAAAATAATTCTGATTGAATCAATTTCTCTATATATACTCGTATACATACACACAATTGATTTGAACTTGGAAAGGACGTTCAAGAAATTTATTATTTCAAAGAATTTCAATCAGGAAATTGATAAAAATTATTGTGTTAGACAAATTTAAAACAATAGAGTTGTTAGAATATGTAAATTAATTAGTAATAGTTGAAGAATTGTTTCACGATCATTACAACTCCCGGAATGATTTTAAAATGTGTAAACGTGGTTTTAAAAGAATCGTGATTATTGTGGTAATGTTATCACTCGATTGTTATTAAAAGGTTAACCAATTGTTAATTTAAATACACATTAACTTCATACTCTGTGGTCCTTTCATTACAATTTTAATAAAGCATTTTTAAATGAAGTTTTTTAAGGTGGTCATTTCACGATCCAGTTTGATGAAATTATAAAAATTGTACTCAAAATATATTTATACAAATTCAAAAATTAACTACTCATTTTGCATTATTTAGCAATAACAGCGCCAATGAACCTGTCATATTAGAAGAATTAAGAGAAAACCTCACTAAACGTACAAACAATAAGTGTAAAACTGTTCAATTCACTAAAACAAATAAAATAAATTAATAGTCTCATTTTAAAATCAAGTTTCACTTTTATGAACAATATCAAATAAGCTTCCAAATACCATTTTCTCCTTAAAAATCAATTTTAAATTATCTTTCCTTTTTTATAATTCCCGTTTCCTCCGAATTGTGTTGTAAGGGAGGGAATGAGCTCATATTTTTACACTGCAATAACATAACCTCGAAATAAGTAATCCCCAATTTAATTATTTTGTGAAATTTTTGTTACTACTAATCAGTAATGAGAATTTTTATAACACGTAAATTAAAAATAAGATTTTTTTACAATCCATAAAAAACATCTTTAAATAGCTGTGTACTGCAACGAACGCATGTTCTTCCTCTACTTGCCTGGATCTACCAGCATTTTTCAAATTGTACTTTTATTATTCAAATTTGTAAGTTCCACAGACTTATAACTTTATGACTGGTATGGCAGAAGATTCTTTAAAAATGCATTCGAAACAATAACAACAGAGCAATTTTTAAAAAATAAAAATATTGTTTCACCACGAACAATAAAATGAATGGGTGAATATTTTGTGGCCAACACTCGCCTTCCTTTTATCAAAAATTTACACATATACATATAAATTTAAATTTACAGGACTTTTGGTAAAAACTGTCCTTTATAATCAAAAATCAGTATTCCCGCTGAAACTTCAGAAAACCATCAAAGTCAACCATTGTAGAAAATTTAATCTTTAAATTTATTTTGCTCTTTTAATTCTTTTATTTCTGCCAAAAAAAATTTAGGAAAACTGACCTGGACCGATATTTTTGCAAAATTAATTTAGAATATTATAGTTCATAATCGGTTTTCTTGTAAATGATTTACTTTTCAAATATTTTGATATACAACCGATCCTGTAAAATTGCTACAAACATTAGGCGACATGATTTTTCCTCTCTCTTTCTCTCTAGCTTTCAAATCACAATAAGGAATTTTGCTGCACTCGCCCTCTAGTTTCAATATCCTATTATATGTAACACTTGTTCGACGTAGTCAAGCTGACGCAGTCGAGTCTTCCTCTACGACACACACCGGCAGGTTTTTGTTGGAACACTTTATTAACCATATGGTTGTTATAGAGACCTTGCAACGTGCTCTAGCCTTCTAACTCGGTTCGATTTGATGAATTCGATGATATCGCCACCTCCGATAATTTGATTTATCTGGTGTTCATATGAATGAGATATTCGTTTTGCGCAACTTTGGACCAAAGATGGAACGAATAACATGATAGATAACATTATACAGTCGTTAGAGGTCAGGGTCCAGCTCTCACTTCCGAAAACCAACACAGGTTTTACGAGTGTTTTATAAAGTGCGAGCCTGCGCGACTGAGATAGATGTTTAGATCGCAATATTAACCTTGATTGGGCGTAGAAAACACGTTGTCCGACAGCGATTCAGGTTTTTATTTCTGCCTGCACGATGTTGTTATGTGATCCGAGGTATTTAAAATTTTCAACGCTATCAAAATTATGGTCACATATTCCGAGATTTGCCATGGAAATGTTCTTGGGTGTTGCTAAGAATTTGGTTTTGCCTCCAAACCAAGCCTTCTTGCCTAGCGATCAAGCGATAAGAAATTGTGCTTGATATCGCTAAGTCCTCGGCCAAGGAGTTCGTGATTTATTAAATATACAGCACGTATTTTCGACCGCCAAATTGAACAGCAGAGGCGCGATTGTATCTTCCTGTCGAACACCAGATGTAATTTAGTTATTTCAAAGTATAACATCTGTAATTCGATTACAAAGGAGTCTGATACAGTTCCTTCGATTACGATTCGACATACAGATCCAGACGTTGTTAACTTAGACAAAGAAACGAGCTTAATCAATTCTGCGGGTACTCCATCGAGATCGGGCGCCTTTTGGGCGATTGGGCTGCTATATGTTTGTCATACTGAGAGAACATCAGCCCTATTTGATCTCAGCTACTCATTAACGTCTTTAATGGCTGTACTTCTTGGGTGGAAGACTTTAGTGAGATTCCTGTTGTTAGCGAAACAGTACCGTGAATATCCTTGTTCTGCTGGGAAACTGATGTTTCCGATGCGTGATCTCATATATCCGTGCTTCTTTTGACCGAGGTATTTAGTCGTAGCTTTACAAGTACAGAGATATTCTGCTAGGGTGCTTTTAGTGTTGTGAGCCAACCATTTTACACGAAGCTTTTGTTTATTTTCGACAACCAGGCGGCACAGATCTTGGAACCAATCATTGCGGTATCTCAGTAGTCTTCTTCCGATAGTATTTTGCGCCACGGTGGTTATGGTTGACTGTATAGTGTACCACTGCTCCTGGATCCATGACGAGATCAATTTGGTTTTCCATTCTTCCATCATTCGATCTCCACGTCAATTTGTGTGTGAAAAAGCGTACTTGATACATCTAAATTGTACATTATTGCCAGGTTAGTAACGCGTTGGCCGTTGATGTTACTATAGTGAGGTGCGAGCTGTGAGGATCGATGTGCGATGTATTTTCTGCACTTCTACCGATTTTTGCATTAATGTGGTACATGATGATTTTAATTTCGTGGTGCAGGATGTTATGGATGATTTCCTCCAACTCAGCAAAGAGTTATTTGGTTCTTTGATGTCATCCATTTATATTCGGTGTGTGCTGACCGTTCATATCCGCATGTTGATAGGTTGGATGTCGATGATATGTTGCTTCACGCGACGATGAATTCGAACTCCAAATTTTCCTCCGTTCTGATGGCCGCTGTAGTGAACAGTATAACCATTGGTGATTTCATGCATCCCACTCCCACACCACACCATATAAGCTTCATGTTCCCATTACAGCGTTGTTCGTGTACAATTTCCGAGGTCGTGTTTGTGATGAATCCAATACGATAATCCGAGGCCTTTGCGTAGGATTCTTACCTTAGTTTTTTTATAATAGAAGGTAGTTAGCATGCCGCCCAACCCGCTTATTACGTGTGCGCGTCACGTATTGTAAGAAACTTTAGGCATTCAGTTGTACCTTAAACACATTTATATATAGCGAGCAGCTTGATACAAAACAGACGCCCGTTTCAACCTAACTAACCGGGAGAACAAGCACTGATTTGATTTGTGCTATAATGGTTAAAATCCATTTTTAGCCTCGCTGTTAACTTTTGTCCACTTGTAAAAAATTTTCCCTAGAGTGACAATATTTATTAATTTATTATTAGGAAGATCGATTTCGAAAATGTATTTCTTCTTCAGTTCCTTTTTTACAACTAATCATCAATTAGTTGTAAAAAGGGAACTGAAGAAGAAATTTATTTTCGAAATCGATCTTCCTCTAATTAATAAACATTGTCACTCTAAGGAAAATTGTTTACAAGTGTTTTACTAAAATAATTCAAATTCAACTGATTTGATATCTGTTTTAGGACGCCAATGACCCGTCGTGACCTGTAGTATCTATGACTACACCGCCTGATTCATTTAGAGTTACCTAGAGAGCACCCTGAGAAGGTATGAATCTAGGATTTTGCTCTCAGCGACTTCATGTAGATTAATTAATTTTCCGCCGGTTCGATGTACATGTATATTGCTAACTGCATCACCGAGCAAATCAAATTTTTTAAAAGATCACGTAAAAATTCTGATTATAATTCTGATTATTCTGAATCGGTAAATATTGCGAAACTGAAATTTCCATTACCGGATAAGTAAGTGCCACTCAAATGCAATAAATACGGTGAAAAACATAAAAGATGGATCAAGAATCTTATGACCAGAAATGAAAACTACCATACCAAATAATGAATGATGTGGATTTGATAGGCCAATTATGCGGCAAATACGAGTACGAAAAGCTAATGGCTATTGTGGGGCATAAATTATCTATTGCGAGGACAATCGAAAGAAGACCCCACTGATAAACTTTATTTAATCCTTAGGTGAAAGAATGACAGGTGGTGACAGAAAATTAGAAAAGTCAAGCGTTCAAGCCAAAATTGTCGAATATCAATCAAGATTCGAAAAATTTGGGATGCATCTAATACTACCAAAAAGATTTGAAAAAGAAAAGGAAAATATGAACATGAAAATTATCATCTTACAATATACTATATACTATATAACAGTAGTAAACCACATAGACATACAACTTAAAATTATAATAAATAGTTAACTACGAGTACATATTCCAATTTTGATATAAAAATTTTGTGCAAACTGCGAAATCAAATTTACCAGATTTTGCAATTTCAAATTTCCACAAGGATCGAATCGGATTACTTCTGGCTAATTTATAAATGGCCGAGGCTCAATAAGACTTGAGTGCCATTCGATTTGAGCTCATGTTAGAAAGCTCTGATATGACCACCAGTCCAATAGCTCACATGGCAATTCAAAACAATTTTCCGTAAGGATTTGTTCCGTTTAGAAATACAGGAAAACTTGGGGAAACTGGTACTTTACATCTATTTATATGATACTGATTCGGGAAACCTCAATCCTAAGTACGAATACTCCGAGATATCCAAAATTATGAACTGTCGTTTTGTTGATAGGATCTTAACAATAATAGGCGTTTTTCATTCGCACGTTTTACCTACTTGCAAGCACTTGTTATTAGATAACTAGTGGGACGCAAAACAAAGCTACCATGTTTAATAAACCAAATTTTGAAAAGACGAGGGCATCTGATAGTACTCAGAAGTGCTTGCAATCACTTGAAATGTACGATTGGAATAGTTTGGGCTAGAACGTCGTATGATCACTATTTTCGACTTTCGACTTAGTTTATGTTTCATTTTTCAGGAATCAATAAACATTCTATTTCGAGTAAACAATTACGTGTTTTATATTGCGAATTCATCATGTACCCCGATTCTCTAAAAGACTCCTAGACAAACTGTAAAGTGTAAAAATGATAATTTTTACACACGAAAAAATGTATCGTAGAACACGTAGAATTATATAGGTTATCATGATGTTTCAGTATATTGCATTCTGCAAAATTTAATTAAGATACAATGTAAAATGGTAAGATAAAGTAACGTCAAAAAATATAACAAATAATTTATTGTGGGAAAACTTTACACAAATATTTTATTAATAATTAATTGTATTTCGTGATATTTTAATTTAAAACTTTACTTTTTGTATTAATTAGGTTTATTAACTTGTTAACTACGAAATCTTACGTAGTAAACTAATAAAATTATTTTACTCTAGAATCTCATTTAGTGAACTATCAAAATAGACTGCCAGCGAAAGAATTAAAATATTCATTCAGTCAAGCATTCTGATATTTTATTGTGCATCTTCAGTTCTACTCATACATTTTTCAGATTAATTTTCAGTCTTATCATAAATACCACAGAAGAAAATAATATTATTTTTTACTATTTTCGTGTCTAAAGAATCATCAGCGCATTGCATAGCTCCATACCAACATTTAGTACTAGCATCGAAGATTGGTCGGCCAGAGGTCATAGCTGTATTCAATTTCATCACCGACCATATAATCAAATGATGAAAAATCTCTTCTGCTTCCAGCCCTTTTCAGTATTCGAACCCGGTATCTCTCGATCCAAACCCCAGAGTTTTAACCACTGCGCCGTTTGGTCGGTAGTTATAAATCGACTGTTTAGATTGACTTTAGGAGAAGAATATTTGCTAAAAGGTTTTGTTTCGCGGATTGCGGCAAGAGTCATAAGATTTACGCATTCTTCAAGTATATCCGGTTTCAAGTGTCGGACTTGACCAACTTCTACCAAGGCCTCATCAATTTTCAAGACAACAAACAAACCATTCAACTTGTTCTCACAACAAGACCTAAGTCAAATATTGTCGGCAGTTTTGAGGACTCGTTCAAATAACTCATATTGACTAACTTAAATTTGATATCCAAATAGGCTTCGTTGCTTAAACTTATAGATTTTCGAAATCCTTAAATTCAAGTTAATCGATTCTGGAATTGTAGAAAAATTTCGGATTCCGAGATCGAAATGAATACTATAATAGCATTTGCTCATAGATATTCAGAAAAGGCTGATTAGTTTTTTTTTTATTTAAATAAAGTGAGAATATCTTTTCTTTATGTGATAATTTTTATATTTTATTTTGGACTAGCTAGTTTCGAGAGTTCTCTCTTCGTCAGCTATTTTCTCTATGCTGCCTAATTAGGGTCTTGCCTGCGAGTTACAACCTTTATGTGCCTCGAAATTAGCATCTGCTTTTGGTAGGTTAAGCATAGGTAGGTTTAGCATTTGGTAGGTTAATATCAAAGTCATGCCATAAACAATTATTACAGAATAATGTGGCTTGGTTCTTATAAATAAAACACGAATGTACATAGATCTCAAATGCATCACTCTTGCTTTCTAAGGTGAAAAATTAAACTTACCGGAAATTTAGTAAAATTGTCTTGTATAATCAAAAATTGTTATTCCTGCTTAAATTTCAGAAATCTAACCCATATTGAAAAACTAATCTTTAAATTTATTTGAATCTTTTAATTTTTGTCGTTTTTTGTAAATACTTACATTTCAATATCTTTGCAAAAATTGAAAAAGCTATTCCATTGTAGAATAGCTGCCACTTCCAGTACATGGATTTTTACCAAATTTCGCAACGATCTCCCAACTAATGGAAAAGTTTAAGTACCCATTAAGTTTCAATTCGAATAGCCAATTCTGGACTTTAGAAATGTTGAATTTTGGTGAAATAAAGTTTTTCCCTGAACTCGTTATTTCCGGTAAAATTTAAAAGATGATCTGAATTAATTTTGTTTGGAAATTAATTTACAATGGGCGCGTTGAGGACCGCCAACTGTTGGCATCATGATTAGTGAAATCATCGCCAATTTGATTTCAAAATTTCATAGTACTACACATTTTCATAACGTTGGCTTTGATTTTACTCAACATGTTCCTAACTGTTGGGTGCCCTGAATGCGCCCAATCTTTCTGTTTTCAGCCGTTTTTCGTAAATGACATATACTTTTCAAAATATTTATAAAAAACGAGAGGGTTACTACAGAAACTGCCACTTCCGTCTGAGCTGTAGAGACGACACAGGTGTTTAGTCAAAAAAGTCGATGTAAAAAATGTTCATGGTTACTTTACAAAAAAACATTTTTTTTTTGCAAAAAGGTGGATTTACTTTTCATAATATTTGCAAAAAACGAAAAAGCTTCTATGTACTGTGGTATCTTCCAATTTATGAAAAGAGCTTAAGTAGGAAGTTTGATTCCGATCAATCAATTCCGATCAGCCCATCTGGGATTTTGTTGAATGGAAGAGATCAGCCCATATTTTAAATTTTTCGGTAATATTTGAGAAAAAATTATCTCGGCCGACATTGCAAATTTAATTTAAAATCTTTTAGTTTATAATCGTTCTTCAAAATATTTACAAAAAATGAAAAGCTCCTTTGGAAACTGCCACATCCGGTGGACCAATTTCGGCCAAAACTATCTAGGATCCGGAATTAATGAAAAAAGCTTAAGTACGAAGTTCCATCATTATCGCACAAACCGTCTGAGCTGGAGAGAGGACACCATCATTTAGTTTGCACGCACACACGTACACACACGCACACATATTTTTTAAAAACTGTGTTTTTGAACTACGACGATATAGCGAATGGTAAATGTGGAGATCAAAATTTTTGGATGATTGAGATACTTTATTTAACTACCTAAAAAAAGTAAAACGTATTTTTAGAAGTGAAACAGACGGAAATTATACTCGTCAAAAGTGGGATATAAGTTATATGGGAGAAGTCAAAAGTGGGATATAAATCTATAGTTAAACTGGTTTAGCAAAGTCCAGTGAAGTATTTTAGGTTGTAAAATACAATTCAATTCGACAGACTACGTAAAATAAAATCAACTATGAAAATCGAGTTTTTCCATGGGGTACTTGATTTAATTTTATTAAACCAGTTTAACTAATCGGTAATCTTTCTAAGAAAACGTCTATAGTTTTCACTTAATTAATTTAATCCATTTTTCATGTTTCAACTTTACAGATTTTTTTATAAATAAGTCGATAGGAATCATGCACACAGAAAAATACCGACAAAAAATTATTTTTTGACGGAAAACTGGAGAAATCAAAGGTCGCTAAATTTATTCTGTTTTCAATGTGAACAATATTTACCGTGACAAGTAATTTCTTTTAAGTATGCTTTATGATCACCCAGTAAAATCAAAGGCCCGTTAAAATCTTATTCTTGATGTTATGGATATTTCATTCATCATTCAGTACCTATCAGATTAAGGCGTTGGTTTCATCAAATTTAATTTTATTATAAATGACTAACGCTTTAACCGAACATTTACAATAATATTGTTTAATATGCAGCTGTTAATTTATTTACACTAATACGTATACATGGTGTCCCGAAAGTAGCTGACACGAATGGCACCGTTGGATTTCTTGATCAAAACGAAGTTGAGGTCTATCACTTCGCACTTTAAAGCCCCCCTATCAAGTCTATAACATTTAAAGAGACAGCACCTTGTATTAAGGAATTTTCAATAACTTGAGGAATATCCATTTTTATTTTCAAGTACTAATTTTATTGAAAATCGTATACCATTTTCTTTTAAATAAGACATAATAATTATGTCTATTTAGGTAAAAAGTATTTCAAATTTAAACAAAACTTTTAAAATTTTATTTTTTTAAGAAAAATGTTTGTTTCTGTACCATTTAACTTTTAACAATAACTCTCCGTCAGTAAATATTTGTTGATGTTAACATAGTTCAGACTCTTAGCTTTCAGAAAAGCTAACTATTTGTAATATTTGCTATTTTATGTTATCTAAGAAAAAATATTATATTGCTTCGTTTTGATCAAGGAATCCAACTATGGTTCTATTCCAATCTAGGAATAGATAATTTTTCACTGCCCAGACGCTTATTTTTTTTCTAAACATAATTCTAGGAAAATTAGTCGACTTTTAGAACATACTTTATGTGAATTCCGATTTCTTACTCCTGGAGTCGGGGTACGCCTAGAAATCCACCTCAGCACCCACTGCTTGTCGTAAGAGGCGTAAAATTTTTTTTCTTTTCTTTGCTTGAAAATCTTATTTGCTTGATTGAATTACTTTACAAGACGTTACTTTGTTTGTCCAGAATTTAATTTTGCCTAAATATTTGGATTTTATTCTAACAAAGATGTTTAATTTATAAATGAGAGTTGCTCATCTGCAATTGGTGGTGCACACAACGCTGCCATGAAATAGTGTAAACTATTGGCTCACGGTTAGTAAAATGATATTAGGTAAAAAAATTATCATTTTTGCCAATTTACGTAAAACTTGCATGAACACTGAATTTGATTTTACTTAAATAAACAAATATTATATTTTTACTAGACTTAATAAAAAATTTCCAAGGCCAACCGACTTTTTGGTAATGGAAAAATGATGTGTCCGACAAGTGGTTTATAGTAAATTTATTTTTTCTTATATACGAGTATCTATCGAGAGGTTTTTTGTGTTGCAGTCGAGGTTTCGTTGAAAATTCGTTTTCAAAAGAATCGGGTTATTTAATTATTATCTCAAATAACATTTTTTATAGAATTGTAAATTAATAAGTTATTAGTTAAAAGTTTTAAAATTTTACTTTAGAATTACAACCGCGAAGAAGTATTTTCAGAGTGGCATTCAGGTTATACTCAATTTAAATGAAATAACGATGATTTAATGGATTTCGGATCTCTGGCTTAGGACATCAGGCAGATGGCAGTGATCGGCTTGGAATTATTAATTTTCTAACATTTTAATTTATTAGATGTATCCAACAAAGAATTAAATTACAAAATAATGAATGTTATTTCAGAATCCTAAGTTTTGTCATAATTTTTTTAAGTATAATTAGGTGATTTCATTTGCATAACCTCTAGGTTCAGGTAATCTATTTGGGCCGATTGTGATGGGAGCATTAGTGTGTTGTTTTATTTTATAAATATAAATACATGTTGTAAAACTTTTCAATGTGTAAAACGTTTCAATTTCTGGATTCAGGAAATTCACTAGTGCTGACAATAAGCTGAACATTAAATTGTTATGTCACGATGATTGGTGTTCGGGATCTTTCCATATACATCATATATATTAGTTTAATTCACCTCTTTTGTTAGTGAGCTCGTCCTGTGGGAACTGGCACTACATAGTAAATATTTTCAGTACCAAAAGCATTTATTTAATTTGATTTAGTTTCAGTAGCTCGGGAAAGATTAAATTATAAAGTTATAATACGTTGAGGAAGTGGAAAAATATTAATTTAGAATTCAATTTCAAGAAATCTTTACGGGTATGTAAAATAATAACATTTGTTGAACACCAACACCATCGTTAACATAAAATTTCTAAAATCCTATTAAACCTAACCTTATCCTTAGTTTAGTCGATAATAACTGTATTATCTTGTGCCGTAGTATCTTGTGATCGCTGGGTGTCTGGCGATCCGGCGTTCCACTAAAAAAAGTATATTTCCTATTGTTATGTGTAAAAAGGCTGTAGTAATAGGATCGGCGTCATTCGGCACATCTGGTCCAGTTTAAATATTCGATTTTTTGAACTACTTAATACAATTTTTAAAATTCCTGGGCTAGAGTATCTTTTACATAATCTAAATGAGTTCTCTAATTAACATCTGCGATGGGATGACTTAGACGTGTTAGTTCCGCCTGATGATTTTTTAATTTTTCTGGGATGATATGATATTCTAACTTCACGGTGATCAACCTCCGTTCTTCCCGCGGGCTTCAATTGTAATTGGATTTCACAACTAGATTAAAGATGATATTTTATAGATAAAAAAAAATCGACATTCGACAGCCGTAACCAAAGGATTAAAAAACGTGAACTATATTAGGGAATACCCGTTTAGAATATTTAACATGTTCAACTTCGATCCACGCACTTCATGTAAATATTCTAGCCTTGAACGCCACAAGATATTTACCATATTTTATAGAGATAAAGAAATCTATTCTTAGATTTATTACCCGCAACCTACATTCATTACAAGACACGCACTAATGAAGGCAGAATCATAATATCTCGGGTGTGGACAAAACTAATAAACATATAATCTACCCCAAAAAGCAACAATTCCAGAAGTTCAAAGTAATTAAGCGTTAAACACACGTCATGTTAATGATATCTTGACTGCAACAAAAAACTTAATCAGAATAATGGAAACTGGCTCAGATTACATATGCACAAAACAGCGTAATTTATGCTAATCAGATTTTCCGTATTTTAAAACATAATTATTTGTGATTTTTTGTTTTTGTTTTGTTTTATTGTATTTCTCACCAATTACTTTTGTTTATTTTTCAGTTTTGCTTCTTCGCTCATTTGCGCTTAAATTGCATAATTTGTGTTTTATTTTCTTTTACTTAATCTTAAAATGCGCGATGACATAATACTATACATGGTTGTAGTGTTGCTTTATATGTGTTTTTTTATATTGCACTGTATTGTTGTATGCTTTGTATTAATGGGAATTGATTAACCGGTTTATTGTGTGTGCTCGCACTTTTATAGTTGTTAGATCGGTATGGCGTTTTGTTTAGTTTACATTATTTGTGTAACCGTCTTATTATGGAATTGGAACAAATGATTTAAATCACGCGCGGGCTATATTTCATTTGATTTGCCATGCTTGACAAATTAATAAAATAATTGAAAGTCGCGGTTTTGTGGAAAATGCCAAATAAATAAAACTAAACCACCGATTTTGCAAATTATGATTGTTTTCCATACGCAGTAAGTAACACATACTCGTCGGTTTTCTTAAGCAACTGTGCACACTACAGGTGATCTCCCACCTAAATACCAGTATATCTACATGACGATAGCGGAAATAATTCGCCAACTCGAACAACCAAATACAGTGTCCGAAATTAAGATCAACAAAAAATGTTGTTCCGTTTTATTCGTAAAAAATTCGGTTTTACATTTTTTTTAGTTCATTGAACGTTGTCGTGTAGTCGTCATCGCCATAATAATTTTTTCCTCTCCTCTCAAGTCAAAACTTTTGATCTTCAATTTATTTAAATAATATAAAATTCATTACTATTACAAAAACTATTCTGTAATATAGTTAGACATGTATACGTATGACACCCGATTAAAATATATAATACATACGTACAAATTCTCCGAGTTGGTATTTTAATAGTGTTCTTGTGAATCGAGAATATTTAAAATGCGCGCATGTTCAACGTATACTAATGCTGGTACCGCGTAGTGCGATGATTTGGTGATCTTATATACAAAAAAACATAAAAACCGTATTTTAAATTGTCTTTGGCTTCATTAAAATCAAATTAGGTAATTTAAATTGAAATTTTAGTTATGGCGACCGAAAGAAATTACATATGCATGTACCGCCGCTAAGAGAGAGATAAACACACGTGACCATTGTTAATGGTGTCCGACTTCATTTTATAAACAAATTATTCAATAAATTATTTATTTTATTTAAAATGATTTCGCGATTTTATTTTTCTTATTATTTAAATTTTTAACTTCCGAGTTGATTAATTTAACCTTCAAGATTATTATTCTTGGGTATATAATACACATTGCAAAAAAATATATTTATAAAACTTGTTAATTCGCGATTATATACAGTCTTTTTTGTAAAATACAATTTATCGCGGAAGATGAAGAAATCTTATAGAGGAAAATGTAAATAAGTAAAACGCGACTGCGGACACTACATTCAGAAGATAAAATATATGTACAGTAGTTTTAAGTACTTGCATTTTCAATTGAATTTTATTATTTTTGGTGCGATAGGGTTATAGAAACGCGCTATTATAATAAATAAATATTCTTGTGAAGAAGAGCAAGATGTTAAATGAAATCTTATTTAAATGACCTTCGTCAAATTTTATCACAATCATCAATTTTAATTCCTTTTGCCATTTTTGCTAATTTTGACGTGCAGTGTACGGCTCATGAAATATTGCAAACTGGTGTAGTTTCCGCTTCCTAGATTATGTGGCGTGTGGTTGTGGTTCATTGCAAATATTTGATTTCTTAATTCTAATTAATTTAACCTTCGATTAAATTTGTTGCTGTTTATATTTTATACTTATAAAATATTTCCGTGCGGTACGCATTATACTATACATATGTATATTTACAATAAAGCGTATAAAGTAGATACGGTTGTCTATATTTTATCGTATAGTATTTAGCGGATGACGAATAAAATTTTTAAATACAATTGCAATAGTTCTCAAAGTTGTTCGACGCCCAAAAATGTCAAAATTTTTATCAAAAGTTCTAATCCAATGATTATTTTTGACAAATTAATTAATAATTATAAAATACGTAAACGGCACATTTCCGCATATAAAATCTTATCGACTGGCATTCTAGAATTTAAATTTTAAAGTATTTAGTAAAAGCATTTCACTAATTCTAATCAATGTAGGAACTCGCCGCAAAATTAATTAATGATAAGATAAAGCTATTTTAAACCTCGTGTGGTCTTATACTCAAGGTGCATCAGTATGTTGGTTAGTTTATCATCACAATAATTAAAGTATTGATCAATAGAAATAGAAATAAAGTCCATTAGAAGTGGGTTTTATTTTTTATAATACCGAAAGGGTAATTACAAAATGAAACACCTAAGAACTGAATCCAAGGCCGATTTGAAAACGAGTAATGAGTAATTAATTCAACCTCCGGTAAAATCACTGTTAGGTGGCGACCATAATAGTAAAATAATTATAAACTCCAAAAATCCAAAGCAAGGAAGGAAACTTTTCCTAATTTAGTATTAAACACAAATTTATTGAGAATCCTTAAAGCCAAAATAGATATTCTTAGAAATTTTAACACAACCTCACTTACAAATCTTAAAAAAAATTAATCTCATGAGGGCTACAGTTAAAAAATTTCTATTATGATGAAATTTAGACCTTAACACAACTTCAGGTAAAAAGAGTGCTAAATCGGGCTCGTGCTAGTAAAAAATAAACAACTAGGAGTCTCCTCCGCTACATCCACGGAAGGAGACTAGTTAGAGGAATTAGTGGTATTAGTAAATTTATTAAAACTGCTCAGGCCCAACATAGATCGTAGGACAAGAGACTTAGGAATAACGACTGTTAGTTGTGGAATATATCAGTTATAAAAAAGTAGAGGAGAGTAATTGTTGTAGCCAACATCCGGCTTTCTTTTACGACAAATGTACACAGATCTCGAATATATTACGCTTATTTTCTAAATCGAAAAATTGAACCTAGCGATTTTTTGATAAAAACTATCTTGTATAATAAAAAATTATTATTCCTGCTTAAATTTCAAAAAACGTGGGGGCTTTTGCCCATTTACCCATGTTGAAAATTTAATATTCATTGTATAAAGTGAAAAGCTCCACCACATTTCGCATGGACCTCCCAATTTAAAGCTTTAGTATGAAGTTTGATTTCGAAGAATCAATTCGCCTGGACTGTAGAGATGACGAAGTTTGATGAAATAAAGTGTTTTGATTAAGACTCGCCATTTCCGGTAAAATTCAAAATAAAATTTCTGAAGAAATTTTGTTTCAAACTTAATCTACAATTTATTTGTTCTAATCGTTTTTCGTAAATGCTATATACTCTTACTTTTCTAAATACGTTTTGCATAAAACGAAAAAGCTTGTATGGCAGCTGCTGCTTCTAATTTTGGACCAAATTCACTGGAATCTCCCAATTTGAAAGGGAGTGGGCTATAGAAAACCAAATACGTTTAGTCTGCACGACAAATCACACGCACGAGGTTAAATTTTGCATGATTACTATACAAAAAAAAAACATTTTTCTGTAAAAAAAATCGTTATTTCCGCTTAAAGTTTAGAGAACTGATTTGAACCGATATTGTTGAAAAATTAATTTAGAATCTTTTAGTTCATAGTCGCTTTTCTCGTAAATGATATAATTTTCAAAATATTTACAAAATACGAAAAAGATCGTTTGGAGGCTGCCACTTACGATGGACCGATTGCGGTCAAAAATCGCTGGAATGTTCTAATTTATGAAAAATGCTCAAATTTGACGGTTCACTACGATCAATAAATCCGTCTGGGCTGTAGAAGACTAACAACATTTACTTTGCACGGCACCACACACACACACACACACACACACACACACACACACACACACACACACACACACACACACACACACAGACACATACACACACACACACACACACACACACACAAATTACTTTTTTTGTCTTCAATGATAAAGGGAATGGTAAATCTCGATATCAACATTTTTTCGGACGCCCTAAAAAGCAATATTACCGTCCAGCTTTAAAGCAGAATAAGCAAATGCAGTACCATCTATTCATACCATGATAAAGACATCTCCGGAATTTAGTCAAATTTCTTAAGTAACACACATTTTCTCAAATGCCTACAACAGCGAGGTTTTTCTTCGGGAACGGGAACAAATTGCATCTAAGGTAAAATTTGGACCGATTCAAACTTATAACCTATACTGTATCCACAAACTATTCCAAACGCCATTAATGAGGGCCTGTTAAATTCCTTTTCGGGGAGGTCCTGCCCCACATATGATACGATAAAGTTCTCAGTTGTCCAGATGGCTACGGATTCCCTCTATGAATGATGATGTTCATTAGACTACCAGCGGGACTGATCAAAATCCAAATATATCGGGCAATCCAAGTAGTAGCTCGAGAACACTAATGTATTATTTAGGAAAGAAAATGGTGATGCAGCTGGACCACATTAAAATAAGCCATCTCTAATAGGTTTCAACGCAGAAGAACGGATTCCGATAATTGTGTCCTGACTGATAATTCATAAACACAATTATCTAAAGGAAATATTAACCGACTTTTACTATTAATTAATTTAGCGCTTCAATTAAAGTCGCTCTTTCCGAGGTTCTATGTTCTTCGTAAAAATATGTGACCTCTAAAAGCATAAGCCGCAGGTGATTAATTTAATTTAAAGAACCGTTTTGGCCAATTCGTTAATGAAACGTCTTTGGCAGGGGTCACAAACATCGATCCTCCATATCAGTGTATTAGCCAACCGGTAAACCATCTCACTCCCACTAAAAGCGGAAACGTATTTAGCGACCGCTGCTCAGTCGGTACCCACGCTGAACCTGATGGATTCTGCGTCCAACATGGATAAGGAACTAGCGGCACAAACTTCTAAACCAACCACTATGATTATTTTGAAGTTTTCGTCTATAAGCCATCTTCCAGAAATTATAGAGTTCGCGAGTAGTATTTTATGAACAAAAAAAATGTAATGTTAGACAGGGTAGCTAATATTAGTATGCGTTGGGTAGAAAGATGAGAATGAATTTTGATTTTTGAATTGCTTACACAATATCAACTATTCATGTACCGAATATCTAATTTGATTCAGAGAGCTAAAGGCGCAACTCAATTAGACACAGGTTATAACCTTATCTATGAGAGAAAAATAGCCCAAATACTAATCTTTGTGGCCCCTGGTTAAAATTGCACTTGGGTGTGCTTTGTGGCAAGCGATTCCGAAATAGGTAGAATGATATAGTTCGGTAAGTAATAGAAGGGAACCAAACCCCTTGGTTTTCCCCGCCCCAAGATTATTTGAACACCGCGATATTATCTAGTTATTTTTCTACAGTAAAGAAGAAACAACATTCTTGTTATACTGTTCGAACTCTACAATGTGCCCTAGACCGTAAGCAGATCAATGCACTAGATAATTTAGAATCATCTACATAACCGAGTATTCATCTATGCTCATTATCTACTCTAACGAGTAGATATGGGGAAACGAGACTCACCAGTAATGCGGAGAAAGCCTTCTGGTACTGAAAGAGATTGATTATCTCGGTTATATGGTGAGTGGTAATTTCTTGAGTCCCAATTCTAATAAAGTATAGGCCATCGCAAAGTTCCTCGTGCTTAATACTCAGTGATTACTTAGTGTATCAAGTTGGCAGCCTTGTTTATTGAACTACGTGGAAAAAAATATAGGAGCCATATCAATGAAATATAAGAGCCCACAGGGTTGTGGCCTGTTATAGGAAAGCGTTCCATACACTCTGGTATCTTCGGTCGCGGTACAGGACCGACCAATGTCATACATGTCACAAAAACTTAATTCGGTTCAACGGAATAATAGTGTGACTGAGTTGGAATGTATCGCGGCCCTCTTAGGTATCAAGAAATTATTGGCATTTGTAGAAGAGCTACTAACGATAACGTACTGTGATAATATACTACGTGAGCCTTACCTGGCTAATGTCTCAAACAACTAATCAATGCGTTTGGCTTGATGGAGGCTCGAACTTCACTGATTCGACTTTGAAATCTAATATAGGGAAAGGGTTTCAAAATAGTGTTCCCTACGGGATGAAATTAGGGTTTCAAAAAACAACGAACAAACTTACAGACTCTCTGTCAGTTGGTTACCCGATGATTCTCTACTGTGATTCTAATGTGTTTACAAGAAGCTAGTTGATGCTGCTTCAAATAACTCAAATGAATCGAACCTGCACGTATAGATGATGATCGAATTTACGCATACGTTTAATCAATTCGAAACAACCAGATTACCCGAAATTCTTCGCTCTACTATTCATCAAATTTGGCTCATTATCCTCTAATCTCTCCTCATCTCGGAGCGAACAAAGCAACGAAGATTATCACGCGATTAGTTTTTGCCAACTCTTGTAAAAGACGTTCGATAATATGTAGTTTCTTGAGAGAGATCAAAGAGTATGAAAAACGTCAAATTATATCAGTTGACTACCACTCGCTTCTTTACCTCCCACATTTCGGCCATTTCAAAGAGAGTATTCCGAATTATTGAGACCATACTCGAGGACCCATGCGGAAAATGCTATACAGCGCAGGAAGTTGTGAAGTTCTCTGAAAAAAATATATTTTTGGTATTCGGCGTTCCTGAGTCAATTGTTACCGACAACGGGAAACCTATTGAACATAAAATCCTCGAAAATCTGTTACAAAATAAGGGGTCAGTCACCTCTTCAGCCATCTGTTAAGTAACAATAATATGCCCATGCATCGTAAAAAAAAATAATCAAAATTTTGTTGTCGAATACTACCACCATATGCAGTATTCCTACCACCATGCAGTAATTTCTTAGTATACTTTTGTATCTGTTACGAGTATGTTGAGCTAGGTGTTGTTTTCTGGTTGGTATCCGGTTTAGTATACGCTATAGAAGAATTATTTACGCACGTGTTAGCGTATTATTCTTGATTACACTTGAAAAGCAGCTTCTCATTTGTATCCTACGTGCAAAATAAGATATAGAAAATTCTAACGGACTGCAAATTTAAATAAATTTAACTACTTCGAGCTACTACAGTGAAATATTAAGTTTAAATTCACAATAATTTTACAGGCACTACCCCAATAATAACTTTATTTGTGAGAAATATTAGAAAAGTTAAATGCCATAACGACACGTTTTGCCGTTAAAGCTAATTCTGCTTCTAGTTAAGTCAATTTTTTAATCTGCGAGAAGTACGAGGTACTTTGGATTGTAGTTTTGCAAAATTATGTTTTAAATTTTAATTTTAGATCAATCGCTGATGTTTGAAAGAATGTCACGAACGGCGCGATTAAACTTCATTTTTACCTTTCAAGCTACGAAAATGGCAGAATTAATAACTCTTAACTATTTAAAACACTAAGAATATTCTATTTTATGGTGATTGTGGCTTATGGTTCGCCCCAAAAAATTAATACAAAATGTATAACTAGCAAATTTTTAAAGCAAATGCAAATCTTGGAAAATTTTTATTGGGAGGAGTTCATATAAAGAGTTTACCTCCTCCTACCTATTATCACATAAATTGCAAAGTTCAAATAATATAGGTTCGGCAAATTCCTAACTTTTCACGTAACCGAATTTAATCAATATTCCGAATTTTTTTTCTAAATCTCATTATATTTATTATCGTGCACCGGAAGCACGATATACTTATGTATACCATAAAGCTGTAATTAGGTTTCTAATCAGTGCACATCTAAAACTCACACGCCATATCTGGTAAAATTTGTTTTTATAATTATCAAATGGGGAAGTTTATGTTTGCTTCTTGTTGTTGCTGTTTTAAATTTGTGTATTATCTTATCGCAATTAATTTTATATTTTATTTAAGTATTTTATTGTTGCCATTTTCAAAACTTCATCCGTTTATCGATCGCTTAAAGTTATAAATTAAATTTTTCGTAAGTACATATACTACACGTATAACGATATTTTGCTGTCACTGTGCGTTATCTAAAGTCTAAGAAGCTGATAAAATAAAAATATTAAAAGGGGGAAAGCAAATAAAAATTCCGAGTTCATAGGTCAAATACCACCAATTGAATCAATTAAAAATAAAGACGACATGATCGTAACAATAAAACTTTTTTTTTTTAATTTTTTATTATGATGGTGGTTCTATATACCGACACATATTGTATTATTTGTTTTGTAGATCGATCGATCATCATGATTATCATTACCGCGTGCAGACGATGTTCCACTCAATTTAAAATCTCTCATATTTATTTTGACCTAAATTATTCGAATGAAAACTGCATAATCTCGATTACATCATGGATTAGTAGATTATGATAGTGATCGATCGATCAATATTTTTATTTTACGTGCTACGATCGTTCATTCTTTAATCATTTCTTTGCTCATTATGTTTGTTGTATTTAAAAATTTATAATCACAAAAAAGTAGTAGTTTCGTTCACAGCAAATAAAAAACGATGCTAGTAACATGATTATTTGATCGTACATTTAAAATTATGCAGAGTTATTATATTAAAGGTTATAGGTTATTTAAGTTCCTTTTGGTATTTTGATTTATTCTTGCGCTATTGGTGTACAACATTCATAGATTTTTGTTTGCCCCCAAGGCTCGGACAATATGGCAGCTGATTGTACTATAGATCACAACTAGGTACTTCATAACACATATAGTGACAGATATTACTTTACGAAAAAAAATACTGTAACTTACAAAAAAACTTTCTCCTTTCACGTAATCTTTCCGTGTTTGAAGCAAAAAAATTGAGAACTCGAAATCGTAATGTTGCTATTACATATTGTGTGTTCTTTTGTATTTTTTCTTTTTCAAGCTGTTACTTAATAGTAGAAGACATAATAGTGTGGTGAAGTGAATGAGGTTATGATTACAGAGAGCAGAAAAAATGGTTTAACGTTGCTGTGTGTTTGGTTTTTGATTGCAATTTTTTTAGAGATTTCATAATTTTCACATATACACACTTTAAGAACTATGCTTATTATATAATAACGTATTTTATATGCCGAATGTAGTCGATCTTTTCGTAGTTACGAGCTGTGCGCCCTGCGTCTGCATATACACATTTTTTTACTCGAATCTATAAAAATAATTTATGTAGTTTTAGTTTTGCAGCAAAGTTTAATTGGTTTTTATAAATGTTATTTAATCGTTTATTTATTTCGAGAAGGAAGTAGATGAAAATGAGGCCTACATTTATGGGTTTATTCAAGTATTTGACATAGTTTCAACTTGTTTCGATTATTAACGATCGTTTAATGATCTAACATGTGATTTTTATGCATATATCCAAATGAACAATATTTTTCCTTTCGTACGTTCATGCGTATTATATAATTTCTTCTTAATTACCACATAAATACATCTTTTTCTACTTTTTTGTTTTTTGTTTTATCTCACATTCTCGTTATAATTAAATTTAATCGATAAATGCTGAACTAATGATCGAGAGGAAAATAAAAATAAAAAATAAAAACAAACATCGATGAAAATAGAAAGAAAAAGTGTTACAATAAACTTTTACTGAAAAAACCGCATATTTGATCGAGTTTTTATCTCTTTCGCTCAATCAAGTCTCCCCGTCGATCTTCATCATCATCAGCGGAGCAATAAAAAAAATAGTATAATATTTTAAACTAAAATTATGTAAACGTTTACAACAACAAAAAATAAAAAACATAAAAAAATTGTGTCAAATAGTTTTAAAAATGCGAACATTAAATAAATTGAGCTTGATTTGTCTTATTAAAAGATCATTTAATTGTCTGCTCATTTATATACTTAAAATTGAAAGTATCTGATATGCTATATGGTATTACAACAGAATTCGGAAACGGACTGAAATGCTAATTAGGTTTAATATTTTGATTTAGTGTCCGGAGCTCCCTCTGTTTAACGTGGATGAATTCTACTAAATCTAGATATTATCCCTTATTTCACGCAACATACAGTCGCATCCTAATTTAAATGTATGTTGCAATTGAAAAGGAACATCCTGAATAACTTTCCAAATATTAATTGTGCGGCAAAACCCAGAGGGCCTAGCGGGAAATTTTTGACATTAGGCGGTCATAGGCGTAGATTTGCTCGCGTTGCAAATCGTTACAACAAATAAAGGGGTTCAGCTTTGACTTATTTTGTTGTGTAAAATTTTATGAAACGTGCTATTATTTTTTTGAAAATAGTCAGGCAATCGGTAAATAATTAATAAAAAATAAAAAAATGAATTTCTGAGTGTCTCTTGCTCTGCGGTCTAAAACTAATTCAAATGAATTTCGGAAATCCTATACCAATTAGTTAGTATAGTAGCGTTAATTACAAACTCACGATATCATTTAAGTGAGATATGATTTTGAGTGAGATCTCACTAAAAGAGATACGTGTATCCACTTAGAACGAAAGTGAGGTCAAATTTAAAAGTAAAAGTGACGTATCACTACTAAAATTTCGTATCACTTGCTCAAGTGAAAAACCTATTTAGACGTGCACACGTTTTGTATGCCACTTTTGTGATAAACAAATTTCTGTATTAAATTCATTTACTTTTTGGTTGTAGTCGATGCAGTTTAATTTAGTTTCATTAAGTATTTCGTGTGTTATCAAATTTATTTATTTAGTAATTACTGATTAAATTAAAATTAGCATTTACATGGTAAGGTAAGAAAAATTTTTAACTATCGATAAAAATTATATATGTTTCGTAAAGTTTCAAAAATGTCTAAACCAGCTAAAATTTTTATTTACTTAACATTTATAATTCCGTTTGCCGAATACTATTTTTTTAACTGTAACTTGATCTCAAATTATTTTTTTTTCAGAACGCTTGTATAATATATTTGACATTTATAAAGGGTCTTTCAATAAGAACGCTTGATTTGTAAATGTAAATAAGGCAAGTTGTGTGTGAGATATCCACTCATTTTTTTTATTTGAAATTATGGCATTAAGTATGGAACAGCTTTATTCGCATAGACCTGCGAATTCAGCCTGCGGCTTAACCCCAAGGATTTAACGCCTTTAAATCGCCGTTTTGTGGCATGTAGCGCCCTCCTGTTGAAACTACAAGTTGCTGGTATCCATATCATCCAGTTTAGACCACACGAAGTTGCTTATCCTCGATCTGAAGCGCTCGCCGCAAATATATGATATTTGGCAATATCATGTTTTGGATGGCGCACGGACCAATAATTCCGCCATACAAAATTCCACACCATATAATTAATGATTTTCGCGGGATGCATTTTGTGCTGGTGTATCTCGTCTGGGTTGGTACCGTCCCAAATCCGACAATTTTGCTTGTTCATATATACATGATTCTTCTGAATCAAAGGACAAAGCGGAGATTGAAGTCAAATACCCGGCTGAAATCAGGGAACAACTCAAGGCAAGAAGAAGGGCGACGAGAATATTTCACCTCACCAGAAATCCCGCTGACAAGACAACTTTTAATCGAATAAGTAACAAAGTCAATAGACTAATCAAAAATTTCAAACAGAAGTGCCTCGATAACTACTTAAGCGGGCTAGGTCCAGAAATGGATAAAGACTACTCGTTATGGAAAGCAACCAGAAGATTTAAACGACCTGTAGTTCGAGTACCACCTTTAAGGAATGCTCAAGGTAGTTGGGTTCGACAAGACAAAGAAAAAGCGGAACTCTTTGCTCAACGCCTAGCAGCAGTGTTAAAACCCCATGACATTCAATCCAACATTCATGTAACACCTGTGTACCAACCAAATCAGGACTTTAAAAGGGTCACGCCAATGGAAATTGCTAAGGAAATCGACAAAAATTTGAATCATAAAAAAGCACCAGGAATTGATGAAATATCACCGGGTCTATTCAAGGAACTTCCACGTAAAGCAATTATCATGATCACATACTTATTTAATGTCTGTATGAGATTGAAGTATGTACCCAAATGCTTCAAAATGGCCCAAATAATTATGCTAAAGAAACCAGGAAAACCAGAGGAGGAAGTAACATCATACAGACCAATCTCACTGCTTCCGACCTTATCAAAGCTGTTGGAGAAACTGCTACTAAAACGTCTAAAGCCAATGGTAAACGTTCCTGATTTCCAATTTGGATTCAGGAATAACCACTCCACCATAGATCAAGTCCATCGAATAACTGCGGTAATAGAGCAAGCGTTAGAAGAAAAGAAATATTGCCCCGCCGTATTTCTGGATGTATCCCAGGCCTTTGATAGGGTTTGGCATGAGGGATTGACATTCAAAATGAGCAAAATTCTACCACAAAACTATTGCCAGCTGCTTGAATCATACCTCTCTGATCGCCAATTCAGAGTCATTCATGAAGAAACATGTTCTGACTTTTATCCAGCGATTGCGGGAGTTCCGCAGGGAAGCGTATTGGGTCCCCTCCTCTACCTTCTTTATACTGCGGACATACCTACAACGAATAAAACATTCATCGGCACGTTCGCTGATGACACTGTAATTATGTCATAAGACGAATCTCAACCAAGATCAGTGGAAAATCTTCAACGAGCAATGGACAACGTTACTAAATGGACAATTGACTGGAAAATCGCACTGAATGAGCTCAAATCAACATATGTGACATTTACGCTCCGACATAAAAATAACACTCTTCATATACACCTCAAAGGAGTGCAAGTGCCGCAGGCTGAATCGGCAAAATACCTTGGTCTACATTTAGATTCCAGGCTCAACTGGAAATATCACGTGAGACAAAAAGCTGAACAGATACGATTGAAACAACGTCAAATGTACTGGTTAATTGGACATCATTCCAAAATAAACCTGTATTGCAAAAGACTGGTATACCAGACTATCTTCAAACCAATATGGATGTATGGTGCGCAGCTATGGGGTTGTACACATAAATCCAATAGAGACATTATACAACGAAGCCAAAATAAATTTCTTCGAATGGTCGCCTACCGATTTGTGACTAACAAGGAAATCCACAATGATTTAGAAATACAATTGATAGACGACGTTATCCGCGAATGTGCCATAAAACATGAGAAGAAACTTCTTACCCACACCAATCTTGAGGCCGTACAACTACTGGACAGTACAAACGAAGTAAAGCGGCTCAAACGAATCAAACCACATGAGCTAACCGTATGAAAATTATAAACCAAGGGAACTGGACACTGGTCCAGCAGACCCACACAAGTTTATGCTTATCTCATAAGTACTAATGTCAACCTTACTAATGAATTAATAATGTTTAAGATTGTAGTAGCCATATCAATAAAGTTGTTAAAAAAAAAATATATACATTCAGCCAAAAATGCGCCCCGACGCTAAAGATAATTTTTTTGACGAAATTTGGGCCAACTTCCATCTGCCCCAGAATTTAATCAGTGAACACACGGCATTTTCTGTGGTCGTTTGCCTTACGTTCCTGGGAGAGTCAAATTTTATTTCATTTTATTTTGTTTATTTTGTTGGCTAGTATATCTTTTTCGTATTTCACAATGCACTGTATCTAGATTTATCCCTGAAGTCTGCAATACAATGAAAGACGAATATTTACAGGTAAGAAATTTTGTTTTTTAATTTTGCAGTAAATAATATTAAATATTTATAAAAATAAATAATATAATATAATATAAAATAAAATATTTTTATATATAATATAAAATATTTTGCAGTTTAATTTTGCACCACCGAATTCTCCAAATAGGTAATAAGAACAAATATATTTCGTAATGCATAATATCCGTTTTTTAACTTCAAAAGACTCGTTCTTTCGTTAATGTCCATATTTAAATTGCTTCCATATTTAATTTGCACACATTTATTAATGAGCTTCTGCTGTTGGTCATCTATATCATCAATGTTTTTCCAATTTTACCAGAAGGGAGTTTTCATCTTTGTTGTTAGATGAAACAATTTCCTCCGACGGATTACATTGTTCCTGCAACAATAAATATTTCCTTACATATACATTAAATTTCAGATAATTTTTGTATGAATTTATTATTTCTATTTATAGACACCACATACAGAAGAACAGTGGAAAAGAGTCGCAAATATTTTTAATTTAAAATGCAATTTTCCCAATTGTATCGGAGCGCTTAATGGAAACATAGTAATATTAAAGCTCCTAAAAACAACGGGAATTTGTATTTCAACTACAAATTGGCCCATAAGATCGTATTAATGGCTTTAGTTGTTGCGAATTATCAATTAATTTATGTAAATATTGGAGCACCAAAAAAATTAAATTATTCAAAAATTCAGATGTTGCATTTGCATTATCTGAAACTTTGTTGAAATCATGCCCATTAAAGAGTCTCGACCTAAACGAATTTCGGGAATTGCGTTTGGAATTACGTCATCTAGATTTCGGCTGATAAGAAAAAATATAGAACTACCACCGGAAAAAAATAAAGTTCTGGTTAGTGCAATTTGTGTTACCACAATTTTATTATTTATAGATCAAAAATGCATATGTACCTCTTGGAACGTTTGATTGCGAAAATAAAAATGGAAGTTATTCCTAGAAACTGGAGAAATGAACGCCAAAGTGTTATAAACGTATAAACTGCAAACAAGAAAAAAAGTTAAATTCTACAGATGCCGCAAAACAAATCCGGAACGTGCTTAAGAATTATTTTTCTGACGAAAGTAAAGTCTTGTGACAAATTAAACCTCTATAAAATAGTTATTTAAATAATAAAATGAAAATATTGGAATATAAAGTTGCGTTTTTCAGTTTTTTCTCGTTCCAGAACTGAGAACGTACACTTTTTATTTTTGCTTTTATTTCCGGCGTGCTTAATTTTAACTGAAAAGCAATTGCCCCTATCGCTGAATTTCTTTTAATGTTATTGCTGTAATCTTTAGTTCTTACTTGCCATAAGCAGTTGTGTTCCTCGTATAACTGAATTAGGAGGACTACTCATCTCTTGACAACAAATGTTTAGTTCTTGCCTTTTTTTAATTAAACTAATAATAATCTCAAATCAACTTAAATCGTGCGGGGCTCACGGGCCGACCCATCTTCCATGCCAGTATAGGCTGGCATGGAGCTATGCAATGTGCAGATGGTAATAAAATCGGACCTATATTCGTACGTCCTCGAATTGGCCAATACAGGCGTAAAGGTAAGGACGTAAATAAGCGAACCGCGAAAGAGTAGGGAGAGCTTCGGCCCCAGAACAAATCAGGGAAAATAAAAAAAATAAAAATAACTTAAATCGTAATTGTTTTAATAGTCTGCTCTAGACTACTAGGTATAATCTGCAATAGCATAAAACTGTTAGAAAACTTCCCTAATGCTACTACTTAAACCTAGATGTCACTAATCTCACGAAAAATGTAATTAGTTTTCTAAACATTAATTGAGTAATGTTCCCATGCTGAATTAATTGCCTGCCCCATCACACCAATAGGCAATTAACGCTAATGTTTTTTTTATTGAAGGGACTAGGACAAATGTGTCTTTTCCTATTATGCTAAATGTCTGCATATCTAACCTAATTTATCTAATATACGGGCAATAATTGTATGTTTATATATATATATATATATATATATATATATATATATATATATATATATATATATATATATATATATATATAACGGGTTTTCAAATAGGAACATAACAATTTTGTATTTTAATACGAACGCACTCTTAAACGTTTTTCATGATTTGTCAACGTCAAAACGTCAGTCAAGGCTAACATGGTGAAGTTTTACCATGGTGAAGTTCACGAACGAGCAACTTTTGGAAATTATTAAAGATTACTACCTAAATTCTGAGTCAGTGGTCGTAACTTTAAGAGCGCTTACTCTAATTATCGGTCTAAATAATAGTCCCACCACACAGACACAGCCAGTTATAGTGGATGTTTCTGTGCCAGTGAGACAACACACCGGTCCAAGTACCGAAAATATCACAGCTGTAAGTGTTTCGGTTCAAAATAAGCCAAATCAGTCGATTCCATGAAGTTGAGAGGAATTGTCAAACCACATTGTGGCTAATTTTGCGTAAATATCTTGGCTTACACCCTTACAAGATCAAATTAACTCACGAACCGAAGCCTCTTGATCATTTGAAGTGATGAAATTTCTCCGATTGAATTTCATCGAAAAATCATCTTCAGCGATGAAGCTCATTTTTTTCTTAATGAATTTGTCAATAAACTAAATAAGTGCCTATGAAGTATGTCCTAACTTTGTCCTAAATGACGTCATTATATTTAGGACAATTTTAGAGCAAAATTCATTCGCATATATAAGGTAATGAAGTTTTTACTAAAATTGTGATACCTTTATAATTATTATCAATGTATTGGTAAACAATAGATAACTTGACTGAGCAAACATTAAGGCGAAATTATTATATATGAAAGTAATAAAAACACAATATAAAATTTAGTTAATAACAATTATTGTTTAATAACAAAATGCGATAATACACCGATAAAATGATTAAAATGCGAATAATTTGGAAGTTCAGGGATTTTCTATGAAAAATCTAGCCTGTGATCCCTCTTCTGATATTGATTTTAATTTTAGGTATTGAGTTCTGCATTCACTGACCTGGTTTCATCCTTCTATCTAGGATCCGTGATATCCAGATATGGCAAAATGCGATAATAGACCGATAAAATGATTAAAATGCGAATAATTTGGAAGTTCACCTGGAAATGAAAAATTGATATATCCTTATTAAAACTCCAAACCCAATAAATATATATATATATATATATATATATATATATATATATATATATATATTTTAATTTAACCCTTGCCCTAGGTATAGTACACCGAGCACAGGTTGTGCAGTGCCAAATAATCCAGTGTACATAGAGCAATAATTTGTTGGTTACCTAGTATACTCTTCGAACACTGGTATTATGTTCAGAGTGAAGAACCGAGTATGCACGGTGTAAACAGTCCACAAATAAAAACACAGTGCAGAGTAAAATTACTCAGGTTGAATAAAAAACCACAGAGTATTTTTTGACAGCGCACTGCTTGTCCAGACACTAATTGCGATGGGTCCTGAATTCGAGAAAATTCAATTAGGGAATTATCACGCGACCATTTTTTAATTTTTTTTTCGACTCGAGCGATTTTCATAAAAATTGCAATGATAAGGGTTTTCTAATTTCAGGCATGGATGATATTGTCGATACCATAGTGCTTTTTCCGATACTTTGACTATGAAAGGTTCTTCAATATGTTCGGGTAATATTGGTACTTTTGAATTCAAAAAATTTCAATATCAAATCGTTTACAGACAACACGCAACACTTTAGATGAAAAGAATAGCTATAAAGAAATTCATTATATAACCTTTCGAAAATGGATGTTCAACATTTATGATTATACGCTAATAGAATTAAACCATTTTACTGAGATATAAAATAACATTAGCTTTCGCGGTTTTAAATTGTGGGTCTAAAATTTAGCTAATAAATCTAAAAATATAATTTTAATTATTGACGGCAAATTTACTTCTCGAGTGGATCAATTAAATATTTTAAATGATTATGAAGCTACGTAGGTAGTAATTGAAGAGGGTCTTGTGTGCCCCTCGATTACTCTAATCCCATTTAAGCTTAAACTCGGTAAAGATAATAATCAGACAACCCAAGGCCATAAATGTATATATATGGACGTTAGAAATTTGAAATATTATTTTACAAATACTAAAATATTTTCTACCCAACTTATTGAGATATCTCATGGTTGTGGTACGTCTTCACGATCTATTCTGATCTGCGCTGCAAATTATTACGGCAAATTATTAGACGGAGATCACCGCCCGCCTGAAATTCCTGAATGGATAATTCTGTTAATATGCTGTTCAAAGTCCACCTGGAAAATAGTTCAAGCAAAACACTCTAACACGATATAAAGGTTATTGTGGGAAACTTCAACGCACAAATCTGCAGTGCAAGCAAACAGTGTCCATCCCATAGAGAGGGGTTTGGGCACCTTATTAACGAAATTACACAATCATGGTATTTTCGGATTAATGTGTGATTGGTCCAATAAATCCTAACCAGTTCCCACAGCTGTGGGATGAGGCCGCAGAGTGGAGGACGGTCTCGTTTCATTCAAGTTTACAATTTGCTGTCTCTATGCGGTCACTCAAATTTGTACTAACGCAATCAACGGTTGCTTGTCCTGGATGGTTTAGTTGTTGTCGCATTATCTCTCTCTACCACGTGTCCTACTCGTTTTTGATATCTAACCGATCGAAACTTTTTTCTCTTTTAATTAAAACACATTAATCAAATCGTTGCATGAATATATTTTGAATATTCACTTTGATCTCATCTTCAGATTTAACAAATTTTGCATAAGATACGAGTACTTATGCCTTAATTAGTTCTGAAGTTGTGAAAAGAGGACAAAACTACTATATTGATCAACACATATATATAGAAAGAAATTGAAAATTAAGTGATTTGACAGTTGATGTTGTCGATAATGAATGGAAATCGGTTTCATGTTTTGTTGTCATTCGTTTTGATTTTAATTTGTTTAATTAGTGTAATTGTATAGAAACCCCGTGTCGATCACGCCAGAAATGGCCGCAGGTTTCGGAAATTCAAAGGTTCTCGTGGTTGTCCGACTAGTATTTGTTTGTGCAATTTTGAGGGCCTAACAGTAAAATTTGTGCATATCGTGTTTTGTGAGATAATGTAGGATATTTGATGTGATGATGTCTGAATCGGTGCATAGAAGGCCATATCTAACCGTTTAAGTACAATTTTACTGAATCTGTTGAAGAATATATGTTTAAAAATCTCGTAGGTTTTCAGTAAAATCATTTAAGCTAGATGTACTTAGCCTGATAAATACAGAATTCACTTCACATCAGTCAGATTTGGCCCTAGAAAATTTCTAATTTAACGGTAATTTCAAAACTCCAATTTTATTTAAATTTTTGTATGGGTGATAACTGGAAATTTCTTCTTTTATTAATGAAATCACTCATGATTGTAGAGTATGCACAGTAAATCCTAGGCCCGCCATGATAAGTGCATCTAGCTTAAATGATTTTACTGAACAACTGCAAGATTTTCTAACATAGTAATGCAACTTCAACAAATTTTGCACTAAATGCACTTTAACGGTTAAGTTTTGCCTTTCCAGGACCGAATCTGACCAATTCTGAAGGAGAACTAAGTTGGTTTTGGCATGTACAATTTTGTACAACTAAACTAAAGTAGAACGTATGCTTTAATGTTTGATCTATTGGATTATTGGTGTGAAGCACATCAGAAATCCCATAATTGCATAAATTTTAACCTTAGGCGCACAAAATTTCAGAACTAATTCTATTCATACAAATAAGAAACCCGTGGGATTTCCAAAATGAGATTTATAGCGTAATTGACACAAAACCCCGTATGTAAAGCCTTGACGTGTGTTTTGGTTTTATGTTGACGACGCAGATAGGTCTAATAGACAACTGTTCCTTTGACCCATATCTAAGTCCCCATCAGTGATTTATGGATGTTTTAGAAAATGTTGCATGAAGATGAATGCAACGAATCTAAAAATTGGATGTCATTTACTGGACGGATATCGTTAAGCAGGAAGTGTCGCTGAATCATCAACACTGTCTGTGCCAAAGAATTGTTCTAATATCGTTCTTTTTTTACTGACCGATGTACAAACTCATAACTGTCATAACGTCAAAACCATACCTAGCTTTTCCACTTTACACAAATTACAACAAAAATCATGTGTTATCTTATTTATTTCTGCGTTTACACATTGGGTCTATTTTTTAATTTAGAATGGACAGTGCACTGTCAAAACACACTCGGTGTTTGTTTTTATTCAACCTAAGTAATTTTACTCTGCACACTGCGTTTTTATTTGTGAACTGAGCTTACACAGTGCACACTCGGTTCTTCAAATTGTACTCTAAACTGAATGTCAGTGTACGAAGAGTGCGCTAAATAAAAAACAATATATTATTCTATGCACACCGAAACATTTAGCCCTGTACAACCTTTGGTCGGTGTATAATACCCAGGGTAACTGTGCTGGGTCGCATTATTACCTTTTCGATATTTTATGGAAGTATACGACTCTTTTTACTGAAATCAAATTGCGACTACTCGTTTACCAGTTATTCATTTACTATTGCTATCACAACTCTCTAGAATAACTCTGACCAAGTTCTCTTTCGCTTAATACGTGCAAGTAACGAAAATAAATTAAATATTTGGTGGTAAAATATCGAGAAAGCTATATTAGATCACCCCAGCACAGGAGCTAAAATCGCATTCCTTGAAAAAATAAAAATGAAAAGTCTATTTGATTAGCAATCTAGTAGGAGCTTTGATTATTCGAAAGTAACTTTAAAATCCACTGTGCGAAATCATTATTTCTTATGAGCAAATCAAACCTATTAGAACGCCATTGAAAATATTAACTTCATTTCATATCTTTACGAAGCCCGAATTTAACCGCAGTATATAATATTATCTTTTATCGAACCAAACAGGTTGGATATCTTACTGTAACTGCTTTGTGTCTGATCAATATCATGATTTTTTCAGTGAAAAAAAAAAATCCAGTCAAAGTATCCTGCGATAACAAATACTAGTAAATCTTCTCGCAAGTGGGCATCAATATTTTTAAACATGTTAAAACGCAAACCCATAAATATCTGAATTTAAAAAGTGGCATGTGCCACTTCGTTGCTTTATTCGTTTGCATACTGATAGAACTATCGAATCATAAGCATCGAACCCGGCGCCCACTTATTGCCTTCCGAACTATACCGGAATAAAAGAATAAATTTTAACAAATAAACCTAATTTGTTTTAAATCATTTGGGGCTAAACATTAAAAAAATAATTAATTAGGTCTCTTACTAAGTTGCACTAAGAATATAAAAATCATATTGAATGAATAGTAATTATTTTATTTAAATCTTCAATACACCAAAATATATATTAGACAATACACCAAATTTAAAACGAACGAAAAAATTTATTAATTTTTATTGTAACACTAATATTCACTATAGGTGTACCCTGGTTATTAATAAGAATTGCATCCATTTTCCATTTTTCATATGATAACATTATTGGTGGGGGCTCTTGATTACCAAATTCAAAATGTCGCACCCAGTAAAATCCTGGAGTAATTGGTAAATTAGCTCCAGGTGGAAGATTTGACCGTTTAACCATTGCATTATAAATAATACTATTGCCTAGAGTTTTTACCAAATCTTCTCGATGTATACTAAATATTTGCCGATACTCGTTACCCTGTAATGCAGAACCTGTAAAATGGACTTTAATAGTGCTATCCAGTAGTAAAATTATTGTTGCGTTGGCATTCACGACGGCCGTCGTACGATTGTACCGTGTTACTCGGCCGTTGCAGTCTCTTGCATACTTTTCATTACATGCAAACGTAGTCAATTGATCTAGAACAAGTTCGTAATAAAACTATTTAAAACAGCAAATTCAATTGTAATTAATATTTAAAAAACATGGTAATTACTGAATGGGTTAGATGAACGAACAATAAATTAAATATTATAAAATTAAACATTACAGCAGCCGAGTTAAGACTTTACGCAAAATACACTAATTCGAATGATGTTATTTTTATAAAGCTACGTGGGGTGCATGCAAGCAAGAAATGAATTAACTAATTATAATGATTATGTTACAATAATGTCGATTGAAAATGTTGATTTTATCATAAACATTTGTATAACCGCACACTTGAGCGAATTATTTCTGCAAGTGAGGATCTCTTAAAAAGTTAAATAATGTATAATTTTGGACAAACGAAATGTAAACTTCAATAAAGTATTTAAAAAGTAATGGAACAATACGTCACCACTGTGTTTTCGTCACGTGTTGAAAATATGTCTACAGGTTTACGCTTAAACTGATTTCTGCTATTGTGTCTATGTCTTTTACCACCTATAACCACAAACTACCTACAAACAGAGCAGTAACTTTCGTACCAATCGTGTAGAAAATATTTTCGCTATAATTTTCGAGCAGTAGCACGGAAGTAACACAAGAAAAGTTCAATGAGTAAAAGAAATTTTTTATCATTCAAATTTCACACATTTCCCTTGAGCCAATTTATTGAACACCCTTTTAACATTTTGTAGATGTTCTTGTAGATGATGTTGTAGATGATGAGGTCAATATACACGTAGCAGCATATTTTCCCTATGTATGATTTTAGGACGTTAGCAATCATCCTTTGATGAAGTATTTGGAACTGGCCAGACTTGCGATCGTATTTGTAATATCCGAAACCGAATACGTGTCCAATGTTGTGATCGCATTCAATTTTTTGAAGACTGTTACCATTCGGTATTTCTTTATACCCGAGGCATCGAGTTTTCTCTCCACTCCCCAAATTGAAGAATTGTAGGGACTTGTAGACGGTCTTATGATGCCATCGCTTAAATGCTTCTTAACCTGTGTCTCCACTTCTGTTCTCATAATAATGGGATAAGGGTATGTTTTTGTGTGAATCGGTTGTTGTTTTGATCTCCGCCCTCACATCTACTTTAATAGTTTTCTCGTCGTTAATTGGTCCAAACAGTGTTAAAAACTTGTTAATTATTAATTTTTATTTTAGCTTGCTCTCTTTATCTAGATGGTTGTCCCTAACCTCAATGTTGTGGACTTCAGGTGATATTTTCTTCAACGGAATGTCGATACCTGGAGAGATGGTTAAAATGTTTCGTTTTCTCTCTATCATTGCTCCTGCCTTTTTCAAGTTATCATCTCCAATTATACATTCGAACGAGGTTAGTCCAGGTAGGGTGAAGAAATTCACTGGAACGTCATTTCCAAATCTTTTGAATTTATGTGTGGAATACACCGGTATGTGTGGTGTTTATGTGTGGAATACACCTCCGGTTGATTTGACGGTATAAACGGTTTGTCTGCGGGCTGAGCACTTTCAGAAATTTCCTTTCTCACAAATTTCCTTTTTCACACACTTTTAAATATTTGCGCCCATGTCTACGAGGAACTTTAATATTTTTGTTGTGGCTAGAGAGGCCCATCTATAAAATTTATTTCGTCGTCGTTCAAGTCTTTTTGCTATTTTGCTTATCACATCTATGTGTGCATTTAGTACACCAGTTAATTGAACGATGGAGGCTTGTATTTGGTCGATTGTAGCCATTATTATTTATCGGTTTTTTACTTTTAAATTATTTTGAATTATTCTTTAACTTTTTATTATTAAAATGATTATTAAAGATCTGTTTATTTTTAGTTGATTGTTATGCTTTTATATTATACATATTTGGGTTACTATATATTAAGCGGGTATTTTTATTAAATAAGTATTAAAGAACCTTTTATGATGTATGACGTCACTGAACATAGTATTTTTGATATAATTTTTTTATTTTGTATTTTGCTCTTTTTATTTTTCAGTATTAGAAACAACGTTTGGAGATTCAGTAGCCGTATATACGATTGAGGAACGAGCAAAAATTGTTGAGTTTTATTTTATTAGTCAAAATTTCGAAAGTTTTTTAACTCCAAGCAATCTAGTCGCTCGTTTTCAGTCATCGGAAGAATAATGAAAAAAAAATTATTGCTGTTTCCGTACAAGATACAAATGGTACATGAAATTTTGACGCAAGACGGCACAGAAAACTGACAGTCAAGAAAAATGACCGAATGATTAACGGATGATCCTGATTCTATGAAAAAGAAATTAATGGCCGATGAAGCGCATTTCCATTAAAGTGGTTATGTTAATAAGCAAAATTTTAGAATCTGGGGCACTGAAAACCCAAGAGTGATTCAATAGCGTCCGTTGCATCCACTTAGAGTAACAGTTTGCTGCGGAATATCAGCAGACAAGATCTACGGCCCGTACTTCTTCCAAAACGAAGATGTCAATGCATTGACTGTAAATGGTGAGCGTTACAGGGCTATGTTAGAAAATTTCTAGTTTCCTAAACTTGATAAACTCAAGAAATGTGGTGTCAACAAGACGGAGCTGCGTCCCATACTGCAAGGGAAACAATGAATTTGCTGCGAACGATTTTTGGTAACCGTATCGTTTCACGATTTGGGGATGTTAATTGGCCATCACGATCACCCGATTTAACACCACCAGATTTCTTTTTGTAGGGATTTTTTAAAGATCGTGTATACGCAAATAAACCGCAAGGACTGCAACAACTACAAGACAACATAATAAATGAAATTATTGCGATTGATCAACCACTTTTGGCTTCAGTTATGGAGCACGTACAGCAAAGAGCAGCAACTTTGATAAGAAGCTGATAGCAGGCATTTAACATATATTATTTTTAAAATTTAATTTTTTAAACTCTTCATGATTAAAACTATCTTTTGTAATCAAAATTATCCGTTTTCAATAAAAAATAAAAAATTATATCAAAAATACAATTTTCAGTGACTTATGGCCCACCCTGTATATTCGGTGATAATTATTAAGCAAAATTTTATAATTTTGCATTATATTTAGGTTATAATAAAAAAGGATTTACATTACTATTATTTTGAAATTTAACTTACAATATTAAAATCGTCATGAGGATTTCTCCTGTGGTAATTTGTGCGGGAATTTGCGTTTCCCTGGAGGTATAAGCTAGCTGGTGAGTCCCCTTATTTTCCGTACCGGACCACTCACAGTCTTCTCTTGTAGCCTACTCGTGTGAATTTCACTCACGTTGCTTTGGTCACTAAGCAATATTCCTATAATAAGGGATAGTATGTTCACCAATAAAGTTAGCAATTATAATTCCAACACAAATTAAATTAACTGGAACTATTTATTTATTTTTTTATAGTTACAAAATTTGGTTTGAATTCCAACCTCATTTTGAGCTTATAAGCTCATATAAAACGAGGTTTTTGAACTTCATAAAAATTTCCAAATTGACGACCATCTACTTCGTGTCAAATTTGAAAGTGGTATCTGCCACCATGTAACAATTTCATGCACCCTTAGATCATATTACAACTTTACTAGGCTCGTTTCTGTTGTACAAAGGCTCAATCCTTGTGAGTAACAATCTTCACAGATCAATACGGTACCCCAGAAAATATAAAATTCGATACCCCAAAAAATTTTTTTATTGTGATCGAAAAAATGTTTTTATCGTGATGAGAATTTTTTTTTTTCATATGTTTATTTATTACAACTGATTTACAAATCATCTAGTAATTTATCTTTCATAATTTATATTCTTGTTTGGAGGGTTGTAGCCCTTTGACTAGCCCCTTTACAATTTTATTATATTTTTAGTCGATCCTAAATGGATCTAGTAGATCATGTGGTTTCTTCCTTCGCAGCCGTCTTACTGGGTTTCAATCATTCAACATACATCGTATCTCAGCATTTTGGTGTAGACTAGTACGTTCCATATGTTTTTCGCGTGTTTGCTTATTTCTTCATTGACGAAATCCATCTTCAGATCTCTATGGAGGTTGTCATTTCTCATGTACCACGGTGCATTAACTATTCCACGTAGGACGTTGCTTTGGAATGACTGGATGATATTGACACTGGTTTTCTTTGTACAGCCCCAGAGCTGAATACCGTAAGTCCACACAGGCTTTCTGATTTGCCTATATAAAGGGTGTTTTTTTAAGAGGTTGCCGATTTTTTTTTTTGAATAAAACACATATAAAATTATGAAATGACCAAAATTTTTTTTTATTTGGTAGATAATTTTTTGGCATTTAACATTTAAACACAATTTCTGGCATATGGCTACCACGACTATTTTTCACAAATGTCATTCTGGAGGTCCAATTTTCCAGCACTTTTTCAAGCATTTGAGGGCGTATGTCAGCAATGACACGTTGAATATTGGTTTCCAAAGCGTCAATCGATTGAGGTTTATCCACATAAACCAATGACTTCACGTATCCCCACAAAAAGTAATCGAGTGGCGTCAAATCGCACGAACGCGGAGGCCAATTCACCGGACCATTTCTCGAAATAATGTTGTCGTTGAAAGTTTCTTTCAATAAGTCGATTGTTTCACGTGCTGTATGGCAAGTGGCACCATCTTGTTGAAATCACATTTCATTCATATCCATATCTTCAAGATTTGACAACAAAAACTCATTTAACATGGTTCTGTATCGATTTCCATTCACGGTAACGCGTCGTCCTTCCTCATTTTTAAAGAAATATGGACCGATGATCCCACCAGCCCATAGACCGCACCAAACAGTACATTTATCAGGATGCATTGGTAATTCTAGAACGGCGTGTGGATTATCTTTGCTCCAAATGCGACAATTTTGTTTGTTGACGTATCCATTTAACCAAAAATGCGCCTCATCACTGAAGAGAATTTTACGGTAAAAAAATGGATCTTCGTTCAATTGATTTAACGACCAATCACTGAATTCACGGCGCAAACGATGGTCGTGTGGCTTTAATTCTTGCACCAATTGAATTTTGTATGGCACCAAACCCAAATCTTTACGTAAAATTTTCCATAAAGTCGATGGACAAAGTCCAATTTGCTGAGCACGACGACGAATCGATAAATTGTCGTTTTCTTCGACACTGGCCTCAACGACAGCAATATTTTCTTCTGTACGAACTCTTCTCATTCTTGTCGGTGGCTTGGCATCCAAAAGAGTGAATGTAGACCGAAATTTGGTAATTACGTTCTTTATGGTGGTCTCTGACGGACGATTATGTGCACCATAAAATTCACGAAGTGCTCTATAAACATTTTTAATTGAACACTGATTTTGAAAATAAATTTCCACGATTTGAAAACGTTGTTCTGGAGTTAACCTATTCATAATGATTTGCCAAACAATACTGAGTAGAAATGCCACTTTGAGCTGTCAAAACAACTGTCATAAAATAAAACGACATCTATCGGAAAAACAAACCTCCTAAAAAAACACCCGTTAGTAGCAATTTATTATGTAGAGTTAGCTCAAAATTGCCTTCTAAGAGCCAATCCATCTTTCTTTATTTGATGCTTAACTCTTCTTTTTCTTTTTCACATGACCTTTCCATTTTAGTTTCGAGTCTAGGGTTATGCCTAGATATTTTGCCGTGTTTGCAAAGGGAATTTTCTGACAGTTCAGTTCTACTGGTATCCAGTTGACCTTCTTGTTGGTAAAGTTTACGTGAACAGAATTTGTTTCAATAATACTCAGAAATTAAGAAAATATCAGCAGGAGTCCCGATAATTTCTTAATTTCTGAGTATTCTCCATCTAATTTAACTCGAAAGTGTCGGTTAGATATGTAAGATTGTAGAATTTCATAAAACTGCTTTATTAAGTCTCTTTGTAATTTATATTCCAAGCCTTTATGCCATACTCTGTCAAAGGCCTGTGCTACATCCAAGAAGACGCTTAAACATACTTTGTTTTTTTCAAGTTTCAATTATGTTTGTAATTCGGTGTACTTGTTCTTTTGTTGAATGGTTTTCTCTGAAGCCAAATTGATGTGGTGGAATAAGATTTATTTCTACTATTATTGGTTTGAGTCTCTTTAGGAGTAGTTTCTCAAATAATTTTACGAATACGGCTTATACGAATTTTTGTCATTTAGTGGTTTGTTGGGTTTAGGTATCATAATTACTTCTGCTACTTTCCATTGATTTGGAACGTGTTTAAGTCTGAACACTGCGTTAATTCTTTAGAGTAGGTTACGTAGTCCTTTTTCAGGAAGAGCTTTACTATTTGTCCTGTAATTAAGTCATATCCTGGAGATTTCTGTGTTTTTAGGTTGAAATTGATTTCCTCTTTTAATTCTTGTAGTGTGACAGGAGATATATTGCAGTCCATTTTATATACTGGTGATATGTTTTCCTCTGCAGTTTGTCCAGGTAGAGGCTGAAACGTGTTCTCGAGGTGGGTTGCAAACAACGAAGCTTTTTGTTTTACACTTATAGCCCATGTGCCATCTTCATTTTTAACTGGTGGGATTTGTAATTTAGGTCGTTTTAAACTTTTTGTCGCTTTCCAAAGGGAGTAACTCGGTATCTTTTTCCCCAGTAAGGCCACTTACGTATTTGTTAATGGATTCGTTTTTGATTTCTTTAATTAGCAACTTTAGTTTATTGGATAAAAAATTTAGAGTTGTTTTATATTCTGGCGCCCGACTTCTTCGCCAGGCCTTTCTTGCTTTTCGTTTTGGTGTAACCAGTTTAGTTCCCTAACTTCCAGATGATAAATAGCATTTCGGGGCATTTCCTTTGAACTTTAGGGGGTACTATACTTCACGCCGCTTCTTGTATATTGTTGTTGAGTCGTTCTAGTTCTTCTTCTAGCTGTATCGGATTTTTAATTGGCACCTGAAGATCAATATTATTCTCAACAAGTTTCTGGAATTTCTCCCAACAGGTTTTTTGTTAGTTAGCGAAGATGGACTAGTTTTTTTAAGAATCGTTGCACTGATTGCTACTATCGCTACTTTCTAGGTATATGTAGTTCTTGTCTATACCTTTGGTGATAAAGAAGTCAATGATATCGCGTATTTTGTTTCTATACGTATGCCAATAAGTTGTTTGATCTCCAGAATGAAAAACGCAATTGCATAGTCTTCCTGCTGCAAACAGCTCTCTTCCTTTTTTAGAGGTTACTCTTGATCCCCAGTAGGTGTTTTATGCATTACAATCACCTCCGATTATGAAACTTGATCCAAGTGATTTAAATAACGTACAATAGTCTTCTTTAATTAAATTATATCGTGGAGGGCAATATATTGACGATACGCTATATTCTTTGTTATTATTTATAAATACTTTTAAGGTGACTACTTGCATAAATTCCACTTCAATTTTAAGATCTATAAAGTGTTTGATGTTTTCTTTTATGACCACCGACGATCCCCCCCTTGCCCTTCCTCCTGGATGAATGGCGTGGTAGAAGTTGAAAGTAAAATGGGTTTCCGATACTAGGCATATATCTATTTTTTCAGTATTTAGGAAAATTTCTAGTTCTGGAATATGTTACATTAGCCCATTTGCATTCCAGGTTACTATTCTTAATGTTTTATTTGTTGTTGTTTGCATCATTTTAATAGAGCATGGATTTCATTTCATTTAGAGAGTCTTGCTTTTCTAACCTGTTGCGTAGAGCTTGAAGACATTTCTCTTGTTTAGCTAGACAAATGTTAAGAGCTTCCATGCTTCTTAGTATCTTTTGGAGCACTGCTATATCTTCGGTAGTGCCAAACGAAATATCTGGTTTTGTCATGACTACTTGCGAGTACAGTTTTGGTTTTGGTTCTCCCGTTTTACTAGCATGAGGTTTAGGTACATATTTGGTGGAAGTTCGAAAATTGTTTACTGCTATTTCTGAACTTTATTTTGACGTTTTATTTCTTATTCTTTGTAGTTCCTTAGATATTTCACATCCCCGGTAGTTTGCGGGATGTGGCTTATTGCAATTAACACATTTTGCAGCAATATTTTTACTAAACGGGCATACTTGGGCATGATGCTTTCCGACACATTTCTCGCATCTAGTCTCTCTTTGGCAATATTTCTGCGATTAACCCGCTGTTTTTTGTTCATTGACTCTATTTAAACTCTCATGTTAAGTATTGCCTTATTGTCTTGATATTATACACATCTTCCATATTTTGTGTGTTATTAAAAGTGAGCATAAATAGTGGAAGTTTTTTTTTGAAAGTTTGAGCTCCTTATTCAGTTTCGATTTTTTCTTTCTAATGATGTTTACGGCATTTTCTATTTGATAACCCTTTTGCTTCAGATTCTCAATAATTTCCTCTTTTGTGCAAGTTGGGTAAAGACCTTTAGCTACTTTGATAAACTTTGATTGGGCGATCATTCTGATCCTAATAGGTAAACCACTGATGCTCCTCGGAATTAAGCTATGTAGCCAAAGCGTTGTAGGTTTCAGAGTCTACAACATTAATTTTCCAGACGCCATTGTTTTGAGATACGAGTGAGTACTCGGCTACCATAGTCGATTTCATAATCGATTGTATAGTGGAGAAATTTGATATCCCGACGACATTTATTGGCGGAGGTGAGTTTTCTTTTGGTTTAGCTGGTTGTTGTTCTAGAGCTTGTTGTTTCTTGATGATTAACTGATTTCTAGAAACCTTTTTTGAAGTTGATGGTAAAGTTACTACCATTTCTGGTGAGTGTTGCGCTTTCCTTTTCTTACTTGGTCTTTTATTCCGGTTTCACGTCCAGTTTGTTTCTCTTTCTAATTCTTCTTCATCCGTGTGGAATGGATTATTGTCATCATCGACTGCAGGGCTAGGTGTCGTCCCAAGTTCTGCACGTGTTTCAACTGCTTTATTCAGTTCTTCATTCTCTTTCTTTAAAATTGTAAATGCTTCTTTCAATTTAGTTGTAAATTCTTTTATTTCTCTAAGTTGTTCACGGAGTTCGGCATTTCCCTTCTCGTACTGAAATATATTTTCAGTTTAAGATCTTGGTGATCTTGATAATGTGGAACTTCGGCCAAATGGGTTAAACAATGATTGGCCCACCCCAGAATCTGGTGGGCCTGCCTCCGAAGAGGCGTTTGGCAGCATATCTGCTGCTGTACCACCTGGGGTATTACATTCCGTATTTGTTGTACTCATTGTGTTTTAGCCAATTTATACCACTGGCATTTGGTCCCCGGTAGCACTTTGCTACTGTCGAAGCAGTAGCTGCCCCTCGCAACGAGTATGCGGCTACCTCGGTGTTACGTAGGTGTACACAGAGACAGCCAAAGCCCTCTGAGTGCCCTAGGCTGATGAGAATTGTTAATGAAAATTTTATTGTGACGTTGGATAGCGTTTTAAATAGGTTTCGGCGCCAGTTAAGTTGAACTTGATAGAGTTATATATATATATATATATATATATATATATATATATATATATATATATATATATATATATATATATATATATATATATATGCAAAAACAACATTACTTCTTGGCAATGCCGGAGCTATTTATAGGTAATTAAATTATTTGGCTCATAGAAAACAGACATAGAAATATAGTTTAAATAAACCGAACTAAATATTTTTCTATAATGATTAGATTAAGTCCCGATATTTCCCACGATCGATCTCTGAACTTTATTTAAATACAGAGTAGAGATCATGAAATCCGACCGGAAAACTCAATTGTTTCAAAATATTTCAATGAACAAACACAAAAAATTAGATATTTTGTATGAAAACAGAAATAAACGAAAGCTTATCGGTAAAATTATATTCGTCAACCTTTTATTTATCGAGCAATTTGAAACGGAATTGTTCTACCGGTAGAAATTGAATTTCGAAAATCTTCTATCAAATTAGTCATTGCTCTTAAACTATTTTAGGAATTGCATTTATGCGTCACTCTACATCGCCGTTTGCAAATTTTAATTTTAATTGAGTGAAGTTTGAAAATATTTATGAGTCCATTTAAATTTTCCGGTCGTACAGGAAAAATCAATCGTGTCAACATATGTGAAATACTCAAAGTTGCCTTAAATAGTTATTTGGTACAAAGACACAAATAAACAAAAGTTTACCGGAAAAATTGCATTCGTCCACTATTTTATTATCGAGCAATTTCGAACGGAAATGCATTGCCGTAGAAATTCAATTTCGAAAATCTTCTAAGAGATAAGACACCACTCTCAAAATAGAAAAGAAAATGCATTTAATCGCCACTATGGCGCGTCCACTAGGACCAATTTTATTATATTTATATATTTACAGAAATTACAAAAACTAAACCTACAAAAATAGTATTGACAATTATTACATGTGACAAGCAAATAATATTGTTACGAATTCTACTACACACAGATATTCTAAGTACAGGTATAACACTTCGTGGTAGAATGGTTCAGGAAGGTGTACATCACTTTGTGGGCATAGGCTCGAACTCCATATCTGATACTAAATATTACGAATTTCTGGCGTTCGATTCAGATTCGTACTGGAATTTGCAAATAACAGCAATGGCTAAACGAATAAGCATCTTCGCATCCCAACAATTAATCGATAAGTTCCAGAAAGCTTAGGCTTTCAATCAAAAGTAATAAAAGCTATCGAGTCTGCACAGTGCAATGGATGATGATACTGATACAAGAAAGCGTAGATCGCGACAATCATCACTAACGCCAAGACCATCAGGGATGATGCCAGTTACCCCAAAGGATGAGCAGAAACTTCAGCCTTACAAAAAATAAGTAAGAAATAAGAGAGCTGGAGCGATGGATCAAACAGAAACATCCATTTCAGTACATCCGCCTACTCCTTAACATCAGAAAACAACCTAGAACATGGGAGATATGATAGCAGCGCTGCACAATAAATGAAAGAACTGCGACCTGAGAAGGTGGTTAATTTGCTGAGCTAAATATAGAGCAAAATGCGAAATTTGATAAGCAAATTTGAAACTTGATCAAGTTAAGCAAGCCCAGGAGCTTCAAATGCAAGAGCTTAAACGAGAGATGAAGAATCTTGAAGAAGAAGTTGATTCAAGGACCTTGAACATAAGAATAGGGAAGTTGAGGCTCGCGTAGATGACCATTCATCACAAACTATTTGGATTAACCAGCTATAAATAAAACATTTGCAATAGAAGCTTAAGAGGAATTTTAAGACCTCCGATATTCGATGGTAAGACCCCAATTGAGAGTTTTAAAGTGCCGTCTCAAGAGGCAGTACAGCAAGATTGCTGGGGTGCAGGCGAGCAGTTCAACACACACATTCTGGCCCTCCGAGGGAAAACTGTAAATGTCTTGCAAACTGTATCCGCGACAGAAAGAAGCTCTGAGAGGGTCATTGCTAAGTTGGGACTAAGATATTGGCAGTCACACTTCAGATAACTATGTAAGATACCACTTCGAACGGACTAACAATGAATGCGATCAGTGCTGTTCTTCTTTTGAGAACCAATACTAGTAGTAAAACCAAGTATGAAGTATTGACGTTGGCTTTGGAATATGAGGCAGCCAAGTAGCAACTGATTTAGCAAAATTGCGCAAGCTGGATCCGAAGGACATTACACAAAGCTATTGGAGTAACAGAAAATTGCAACAGTTAAGTGCAGAGCCAAGTGACATCAAAAGTTAACGAAGATGCTTCAGATGCCGAGAGTTAGTGGCAAAACGAGTAAGAGAACAAGAGAGGCTTCAAGAACTAAGGAAGAACAGAGACTAACACTCAGTTAGAGAATACGGAAAGGAAAGATTTTACCCCAAGCCAAGCAGAAGATTCCATTAAGGTTGTTGAGGATGAGATCGGTGTTAGAAATGATTGCTGGAGAGAGAGTCAGAGGGCCACGTCAGAGAGACGTGTTAAGGTGGCACGCGTTGTAGTTAATAATAGGTAGAGGAAAAAGTTCGTGACCTTTTCTCCGGTAGATGGCTTTACATTCATATATGACCTGAAGTCAAGGTGACATTTTAACTTGTACCTTGACATACAAAACATTAAAATTGGTGAAATTAATGAAAAGTTACAACATTTTAAACATGGAGATAAATAATGAACAAATTCGTCTTTCGGAAAAATTTGTGCTGTTTACGGAAAAGGTGCTTTATCAAAATCAGCAGCAAAGAAATGGTTCAAGAGCTTTCGTTCTGGAAATATGGATGTCAAAGATGCACCTCGCTCTGGTCGACCAACCACTGGAAAAGTCAATAAAATCATGCAGAAAATTGAAGAATACCGGCATATAAGCAGCCACGCAATTGGTAAAGAACTAAATATTGATCACAAAACAGTTTTAACCCATTTGAAAATGGCTGGATACAAAAAAAAAGCTTGACGTTTGGGTACCACATGAATTAACAATTAAAAATTTAATCGACCGGATTTCTATCTGCGAAATTCTGCTGAAACGGTGGTGGTGGTGGTGAAACGGTGCTGGTGATAAAAAGTGGATAAGATACGACAACGTTGTGCGAAAAAGATTATGGACGAAACGAGGTGAAGCTTGCCAAACGGTATCAAAGCCAGGATTGACGCCAAGAAAGGTAATGCTGTGTGTTTGGTGGGATTGGAAAGGAATCGTGCATTATGAGGTGCTGCCACCGAGCCAAACGATTGATTCTAATCTTTACTGTCAGCAACTAATGCGTGTAAGGCAAGCAATTCAGTTAAAACGTCCAGAAATGATTAGCAGAAAGGGCGTTGTTTACCATCATGATAACGCTAGACCACACACATCATTGATGACCCGGCAGAAACTGAGAGAGATTGGCTGGGAGGTTTTGATGCACTCACCATATAGTCCTGACCTTGCACCATCGGACTACCATTTGTTCCGGTCCATGCAGAACCATCTTAATGGTTTTACATTAAATTGAAAAGAGGCCTGCGAAAATGAATTGTCTCGATTTTTCGCCTCTAAACTACAGAAGCTCTACAATGATGGGATCATGGCTCTATCGGAAAAGGAAGGAAAGGCAAAAGGTCATCGATAAAAATGGCACATGTTTGGTGTAATAAAGTTCATTTGAAATAAGAAAATTCTTTCTTTCAATGTCACCTTTATATAGGAATGCTGAAATGTGACGAGACAGTAAAGGATCAGGAACATGATGAGCCAGTAGCGAAAAGCGTCTTAGTCAAATAGAAGATGGCCGTAAAAAATAATAAAATAACGTAACCGATCTACGACGAAGAATGAATAAAGATCGACTGGCAGCAGACATCAACATCATTCGCGCCAGTGATAAATAGGAGACGCAACACGACCACCGTAGAAAATCAATTTTAGACGAAGTTATTAAGAATGGTTTAACATAAGGCGAAGTTCTCAAGAGGCACAACACATTTGGAAGGGCATATACAATATTGTTAAAAGGACCAAGAATAAAGTGTATCGGATACGAGGAAACCACGGAGCGTAACAGCAAATCGTCCAGTGTTACGAAGTCTACCACACACACACATATAACACTTGCAGTTCAAATTATTAATGTGTACATCAGCAAGTGTTATCATCCCAACGGTTGTGGGTACGAGCCTAGTCAGAGTCAAACATTTTATTGAGAATACTACTGAAATAACAAAAGTTCAGAGTTCACCGCGCATTCCCTCAATTTAGTTGGAACTCGATCAGTAGGCAGTTGCATAAATGCATTCATTTGCAAAGAAATAAACCAGAAGAATACTGCCGTAAGTTTTTTTTTTTAGTTTTTCCTGAATATCATTATTTAAATAAATAAAGTGCAGTAATTTTTTATAAAATTAAAGCGGCACAATTGTAAATCCGGCCCTAATCTAGAAACAGAAACTAAGGACAAACTAAGAACTTCTGAAATTTGACTGACTTCTGAGAAATATGAGATGGATAGAAGACACCAAGTGAAGAAAGGCCTTCTTGGTAACAAGAAGGTCTTTCTTCACAGAGTGACCTATCGATCTCATCGGAAAGAGAAGGGGCAAGTAAGAAGACCAGTGGAAGAGAATGGTGCTATAAACAACTTGGTAAAACATGGGAGAACTAACACCAATATCACCTAATACAGTAAGATGGTCCAGTCTAGCAGAATCCCTATGCTGATAAAGCAGAGATAAAGTAACAAAAATGTTTGTCATTACGTCATTTCATTTAAAATTGGACGATCATATAAAGTGTATAGAACGTATCACAAGTACACAGTCGCAATGAACCCTATCTATTTTATTAAAATAACACATGCCAATTTAGATATTCCTAGATGTCCCCTTAGACAACTATGCGGTTTTGTTAATTGGTATACGACGTGTAAGCAATCCCATTCGCAATATTATATGAATTGTATAGATAACTAGAAAATCTGTAGACGACCTCAACCCATTTGATTGAAATAACAAATTTCAATTTTGGTAAACCTGAGTGTTTCTTGTCACATGCATGTTCTACATGTATGTTTAGACATCTCCGACATCCCCATTCATATTTTAAGTAAAATTAATAAAAATTGGTTGGAAAAATTAACAAATGTGTTAAGAAGTCCACATCGGTACGGAACTATTTTAATTTGATGTAACAAGTAGGTGTGATTGGGTTTACATTACTTATTGTAATAGTATTAAGCTGTTTTGGTATTAATTATTCAAATGGATGATATAATTTGAATGATTGAGGGCGAGATCATGGCAAATGAAGTATTTCACAAAGATAATAAAAAGAACCATCATTGTTTTGTGATTCTTTGTAAATTGAAACCATATAATTTGGATACCTAGCTGAAACATAATACTTTTATCCCTTTTTATGTTTCTTTATGTATTATTTTGATGGTGTTTCTCAGTGCTAACCTTAAAATATGATGATGGCAAGAGTTACATTGTTTGATAATTTCCATATTTTCTATATAGCATTTTTTTTTAGTCAAACAACTTTCGTTATGCATACATGTACGACAAAAGATGAAACAAAGCACATGGAAGGAAAAAAACGGTTTGCATATTTTTGTTATTTCTTGTTGAATGACAGAGAATAACAAGTGTCATGCAATGTGTGGTATTTGCTTTCTTTTAAAAAATTATACGAGCTGTTTTTAATTTCTTTCCAAACCTTTTCAAAATTTTCGCTAATGAAAAGATGTAACAAGTCGAGGATTTTCCGCTCAATCTACTATTGTGAGAGTGCATTACATAAATTAAAAAAATTCAAATGAACATTGGAAAATTCACTTGTTGCTATAGCACACTACTGTCATATATGGAACTAATTAACGAATAATCGATCGATATTTAATTATTATTTTTGTTATTATATCAATTATTATAGAAAATACTGATTCTTGTTTGCTTTGAAATCGAAACCGACGATCGTCACGATTTTATTTTGATTTACATTCAAAGTTCTGTGGCTACATTTCATTATTGCACGAATGTCTCGCGCATCCAATTTAACTCGAACAAACTATTATACTAATAAAACTAATTTATGATTTATTGAAATGAAACTTAATAAAAAGACGATTTCAATAAAACTCTTGATCGTGCTAATCTGTGTGAGTTGAAAATTTCGATGGCGTTAATTGTACTGAAAAGTGTGAATCACTAATATTTGTATATGTTGTTTTTGTTTTAGTGTTCACAAAGCTGTTGTGATCTTATATTCGATCGTTTTGAATATAAAATTTTCGATAAATCATACATCAATAATCTTCACCACAATGTAATACGATTCAATCGCTCAATGTATTACCTAAATCTGGAGTTCGATGTGGAAAAGCCAATCGATAATCGTATCTCGATAGTGTTTGATGCACATGCGGAAACTGGTAATGAATATCGAAAGATATTCACGTCACGGGCTAAACCATTTTGTAATTTTACCCAGTACGACGCTGAATTCTATGCTGCATTAGGAAAAGTGTCAAATTTACCACCGCTTGGTACATGCCCAATACCATCGGAACATTATGTAATTAAACGGTTTCCGTTGACCAAATTGAAATCGGCCGCTATATTTAATTCGCACGACGATTGGAAATTGTTTGGAAGCGTCTTAAAAAATAACAGGAGAATGGCAACTTTTACGGCACTATTTAAGGTAGACAAATACCAATGAACATTGACGTATACATTAATAAATAAATATGAATAAAATTATGTTTTTTAATTATGAGTATAGATAAATAATATAATTCGCTAGAATTATAACAATTTCAAATTAGAAAACTCATTAATCTCGTTTGAGACACGCAGGTGTTTTTTATTGTTTCTCCACAGTCGGAACATATTATGATGCTTCGAACCAAATTTCTACTATAATGACCCGAATATAATACGAAAAAATCTTACATCATTAAATCACATATCTTACTAATTATTTAATCATCAATCATCAAAAATCAAGATTTTGATGGGTACTCTATACTGTGTCTGTCGGTTGTATATTTATTCCTTCAAGAAGAGAAAGAGCAAATTATTTTTTAATTTAAAATAAACTGAAAACCATAAAAATTCTTCTTCGAGTTTTTTTTAAGTAATTTAACGACTTTAAGAATTAAGAATAAAAAAAATTATAAATAAACATGCAAAGAAAAATAAATAAATAAGATGAAAAGCAGGAAGAATAATTCATTTTATATAATCATTAAGACGATCATCTCGGTGATCATCATCATTTGAATTAATCGTAAGAGATAAAAAAAATTAATAGAATTTCTTGAGTATGTGTGTGATTTATAAGATGATTGGTACAAAAAATTCTATAAACACATAACCAAAAAAAATCGAGAGATGTTAATTGAAGTGGGAAACCGCCTGGAGTTTGTGATATTACTATTGAGAAAATAAAACTTCTTAAGCAACAGTTTTTATTTTTTGGTGCGTTGTTGTTTAGTTTCATTGGGTGCTAAGTGGTGTGCAATGAGAAGACCAACCGTAGCGCACATACAAAATGTGATTCGTGTAGTACACGAATATTTACACCGAAATCGATTTTCTCGTGATAAAATTGTTTATTTACATTATACTCGGCTATTAAGCGAAGATTCCATCATAAATAACCATATAGTTTTAATTAAAATGTAATTTAACCGGTCTATATACGTGTACCCAATATCTAATATAATTATATAGTAACATCACGGTATAATTGTACGCTAATTTCAGGTGACGCATAATATTCACTAGAGCTTCCTGATATAAAGTTTACACCACTTGCTGTATTCATACATACTCGTATATGCGTAGACCGTTGTCAAAGTACGCGAATATTATGAATCCGCGCTAGTCTTAAAGTTCAGCACAACGTAGAATATTAACAAATTCTAAATTAATTACGATTGATATCAGTAAAAGCGTGCTGATAATTATTTGTTATATCTCGTTCGCTGGAAGTTAGTGCTTTACATATAATTTGATAATATGCAAAACGTGTTATAAAAAAAACGTCATGCTAATTTGTAATCGCGTATCGCGTTTCTAATTATTTATATGCATATCTGTGCGTGTTTTATGTATGGGGCAAGCGATGTATTCATTATGCAGAGACGATAAGGTACCAAAATTTTGTCGATATAAAACCACATCAAATATAAGGGAAATTATCAATTAAGCATTTTCATCAACGAATAATCAGGAAATTATAGGTTTTTTCTTATCGCATAATCATTCTAAATTTGGCCACATCCACCCGCTGTTATTATATAACCGCTTATAACACACTTTCGTAAGTCGATGATAAAATCGTTAAAAAATAAAACCAAAAATGATATACGAGTTGTTAAGCAATACTGTTCAAAAGACGATTGCCGCAATCAGAGGCACCAAATTGAAGAGTACACATTACCCTCATTCCGGGGTAACGGGCTCTCAGTTAAATAGGTAATTGTCCTGAGATTTGTATGAAACTTTGTTGTATAATTTTGTTAAAATACAATAACGATTCACTTGAAACATAAAAGCACGGCAGAGTGGAGTTCGAATTAATTATCTTTGTATTTTGCTTGTTTTCGCTTGATTCGCTTTAGAGTTCAATCAATACTAAATAGTTTTGAGTTTAGAAACTTTGCCAAGTGCAGTATATTAACAGGAGTCCTCTGAGACGAGCACCTTTGGAACAAACAACCTCCCTTTCCTCAACTCAATGTCCAACAATTGTAGTTCTACCACAATTAATAGAGAAACAAATCCCTTCTTTAATTAAGCATTGCCGCTAGGTTTAAAATATATCTTCCACAATTTGAAAAACTTGAGATTAACGTCATAATATAATAAGCAACTTGGTCTAAAGAAAATATGAATTTATGTAGAAGCTCATTTAGTGGTGTTTCAAGTACAATTCGTTAAAAGCTCTTTTTATAAATATATTTCCAAAGAATTTACATATAGGTAATTACCTCTCAATTTGCTATATTCCAAAACTTCGACAATAAATCAACAAATCAATTCCCATCATAACGCTAAATTTCATTACGATAGCTAAACAATTTAGGAATAAGGAATATTTGCAACACATCTTTTTGCGCCATACAAAAGTTCAAGTTCAGTTAGAAACGGACCAAACTGTATAAACATAATCTTATTTTTCAATTCTCTATTTGAATTTTGCGACTAAATGTGTTTGTGGGTTTGTGCTGGCGACCCAATTTTGTGACTAACTTTTGCCAACTTCCTGAAATCAGACTTTATTGCAATTTTGCAAACACAACTCATGAGGCAACACTTTTATTCAAACGTATAGAAAATGTACTTTATAATTTGGTATAGAAGCCAAAACTGGTGGAACATTTGGTGTTCATTCATTGAGAGACAACTCACCTATTTTGGGTTATAGTAGAAATCCGGTATTTTAAAATTCTGAAAGTCTACCCGATGGAAAGAGTAAAAAATCATGATGTTGAGTAATCATGATTATAACTTTTGAGCATCAAAAATATTATTTACAATAAAACTATGTGCTTAAAAGGCCATAGAATATCTGTGGAAAATTAAATAATGTCAGGTCAAAGTGGAATCACAGAAACATAGATTTTTCAATTACATATCGATTCACATAAAATAATACAAAATAAATTTTGTTTATCAAAACTCGTTATTTCCGGTAAAATTTAAAGAATCGTCATTTGCTTTCAATCGATTTTTCGTAATACGACATACTTTTCAAAATATTTGCAAAAAAGGAAAAAAGCTCCTGTGGGAGCGGCCACTTACAGTGGACCGATGTCAGTCAAAAATCATCGGGATCTCCCCACTGCGAACATTCGTATGGACTGTACAGGGACCGAATTTTTGAAAAAAATTTTGCTGAAAAATAGGTTTTTGGCAAAACAAGTAATTTCTGCTTAAATTTTGGAAAACTGATCTTGACCTGTATTGTTGAAAAATTAATTTACAGTTCTCCTTTTTTTCTTGTAAATGATATGATATACTTTTCGAAATATTTACAAAAAAACGAATAAAAACTCGTTTGGAGGCTGCCACCAAAAATCATTGGGATTTTCAAATTATGAGAAAAAGTTACGTATGAAGTTTCATCCCGATCATTCAATCCGCTGGGCTGTGGCGAAGCTTCAGACATATAGTGTGAACGATACCACACACGCACACAAAGAGATATTTTAAAATTACTTTTTTGACTTATTACTTCGATATAGCGAATGGTAAATCTACAAAACTCTCGTGGTGAAAAGCTTTCATGATTACTAAACTTTATTTTACTACGTAAAAGGTTTCTAAAACGGAATATTAAGGACTCTAAAACAGAAAGAATCGGGATTCAAGTAGAAACATTGTTGCTCCGACCTGAGGCCAAAGTTCAGTTTTGGTAATATTGGTAATATGTAATTATCTTGTAACATATGAATGTTTTTGTTTAACATTCATTTGCCAAGACTTCCGTCTCTTTTCGAAGTTGAATCGATGTGATAGGCCTCCTGCACTTGCCGTTTTCCATTATATCGGGAGCGCTGTATATCGAGTCTAGCGAATTTGTTCCCCTGTAATCGCCGACCATCCTAAAGCATTTGGGTGCTTCAGCTCGTGATGCTTTTGCCTGCGATTGGAAACAAGGCGCCGGTCCTGAATGCGTTTCGATAATCCTACGGGGCAACCATTTTAAATATGGCATGGTTTCGTATTTGATGAAAACCAATTGATCGATGGCCGATGGCAAGGTGAAAATCGCGGTTAGCTTTGTAAATGTGAGTAGAGTTTCGCCCATAATGCACCGTAAATAATTTACGGGTTTGGCCCCTCTTAATACAAGTCGCCGAAGCGCGGTGAAGCAGGGGACGCAATTCCATTGATGCCGTCTTGATAAAATGATGCAGCAATCTCAGAGAGCTCGAATGTCATCCCCGCCACTGTGAGGGAACGGTCTCGAAGAAGTGACACTTTGCGATGGGAGTCTGAACATTAGTTAATGACTCGTAGTTGCACGATGACAAAACCTGTGTCTAGTAATTATTCTCAGAATTATCATCGAGATACTTCGTTAGGGAAATAGGTTTTCCTCACGAGCTTGTTGCCGAAAACGTTGGATGAACCGTTTGCAGTAAGCTCAGAGTCATATTTTGATATACATGGTGAGGTATTTAAATTGAGACAAACAAATAACTGTCATGGTTTCATCTATTTTTGATGTTATGAACCTATTCGTGCGCTTAAAATCAAACAAGAATCACTTTTTAACAATAAACTTATAGAATTTTAAGGCATTTTCCGGAAAAATTTGAATTATTTAATTTTTTACGATCAAACGAGATTGTTTTGATCTATTGATACTACCTGTGTATTAGTTCATAATTATCGTTAGATTTACCAAAAATATTCAATAATTTGCTAAATTATTGTTATAAAGTTGAAAGTGAAAAAATTATCAGTAGTTGAAGAAAAAATTGATATCAAAAAGTCCATACCAAAAATAAATAAACCATTGGACCATTTTCCTATAAAGTCGCCGATTCTCGAGTTATTTCTTTGTCTTGATTTAGATGCCTCGTTCTACATACATACTCGTAATTATATTGAAACATAAATAACACTTAAAAATTGAAAGTTACAAAGGTTTCAGCAGCTGAAAATTATTAATTTCGGTCTGTATTGAAATCCTAAAATTTATGAAAAATGACCTTGGTCCAAAACCATTTTTCTACACATTTTGAAGGTTCCTGATGTCCCAAAAAATTATCCTCGAATGTCTGGACGGGTGGATTTCTGTACCGATGATATCTCAAGAACGGCTTTCACTATTCGATTTTTTTCGCCAGTCTTCTTTGCAATTTAAAAATTTGAAGCATTAAAAAGCTTTTGGGCTCTTCGCCATATATCATTGAAAAGGTATTGAAGTTAGGTATAGAAATTCAAAAAATTTACTAAAGCAGTTTAGTTCTCAAAACTTTCATTGCACGCATGGCAGTTGTATTTAGCTTATTACATTATGCTTATGAAACATCTTGGAAAAAGCAACATCTTCTAATCAGTCCTTTAGTTGATTAATCCACCGTTTGGGCGCTGGTAGCTAATTATTCCTTTATTATAGAATGTATAAGTTTGCATATTATTGAAAAAGCCTCAAAGAGTGTTACAAATTTAGCTGTAGCGGCTTAGTATACAAAACTACCGCTATACTGTTGGAGAAAGATAGTTTTAATCTAATGTCGATATAATCATTTTAAAATACCTTGGGCCAAGCAACAATTTTATCACCAGCACTTAAGTTTACAAATTCGCTGCTGGTGACATATTAATCCTTTGGAGATTCTCGATTTTCATTTTCCGTGAATTTAACTTCAGTCTGTAAGACCAAATTATAAGAAAAATTAGTCTAGTCCAAAGCGATTTTTTCGACGTATTGGAGGTCCTTGATCACAAAAATGTAAAAAAAAAGTTTCTTCGTCCGTCTGTATGTCTAAATGACTGTACCGATGATATTTCAACAACGATTTATGCGATTCGAATTTTTTTCGTCAATCTTCTTTTATTTTTAATTTGGAGAATTGAAAAGCTTCTGAGATCTTTACCTTAAGAGATAGGGTACCTACCATAGGAAATCACAGGCATTAATTTTTACGTTACCACAATAATTCGGAAATCCATCGGTTTGGCGCTGGTCGGTAGTTTTCGTTTATTACCAGGGGTTTCGTTTATTATTAAGGGTGTTTTTTTAAGAGGTTGCCGATTTTTTTTTTGAATAAAACACATATAAAATTATGAAATGACCAAAATTTTTTTTTATTTGGTAGATAATTTTTTGGCATTTAACATTTAAACACAATTTCTGGCATATGGCTACCACGACTATTTTTCACAAATGTCATTCTGGAGGTCCAATTTTCCAGCACTTTTTCAAGCATTTGAGGGCGTATGTCAGCAATGACACGTTGAATATTGGTTTCCAAAGCGTCAATCGATTGAGGTTTATCCACATAAACCAATGACTTCACGTATCCCCACAAAAAGTAATCGAGTGGCGTCAAATCGCACGAACGCGGAGGCCAATTCACCGGACCATTTCTCGAAATAATGTTGTCGTTGAAAGTTTCTTTCAATAAGTCGATTGTTTCACGTGCTGTATGGCAAGTGGCACCATCTTGTTGAAACCACATTTCATCCATATCCATATCTTCAAGATTTGACAACAAAAACTCATTTAACATGGTTCTGTATCGATTTCCATTCACGGTAACGCGTCGTCCTTCCTCATTTTTAAAGAAATATGGACCGATGATCCCACCAGCCCATAGACCGCACCAAACAGTACATTTATCAGGATGCATTGGTAATTCTTGAACGGCGTGTGGATTATCTTTGCTCCAAATGCGACAATTTTGTTTGTTGACGTATCCATTTAACCAAAAATGCGCCTCACCACTGAAGAGAATTTTACGGTAAAAAAATGGATCTTCGTTCAATTGATTTAACGACCAATCACTGAATTCACGGCGCAAACGATGGTCGTGTGGCTTTAATTCTTGCACCAATTGAATTTTGTATGGCACCAAACCCAAATCTTTACGTAAAATTTTCCATAAAGTCGATGGACAAAGTCCAATTTGCTGAGCACGACGACGAATCGATAAATTGTCGTTTTCTTCGACACTGGCCTCAACGACAGCAATATTTTCTTCTGTACGAACTCTTTTCATTCTTGTCGGTGGCTTGGCATCCAAAAGAGTGAATGTAGACCGAAATTTGGTAATTACGTTCTTTATGGTGGTCTCTGACGGACGATTATGTGCACCATAAAATTCACGAAGTGCTCTATAAACATTTTTAATTGAACACTGATTTTGAAAATAAATTTCCACGATTTGAAAACGTTGTTCTGGAGTTAACCTATTCATAATGATTTGCCAAACAATACTGAGTAGAAATGCCACTTTGAGCTGTCAAAACAACTGTCATAAAATAAAACGACATCTATCGGAAAAACAAACCTCCTAAAAAAACACCCTTTTTTTGCTACGATGTTAAAAAGTTTAGCATTTCCAAAAATTGACGAAGAATTAAAAGATATAAATAAATTTTAACATAAAATGTTGAACCAACAATGGTTGACCTTGTTGGTTTTCTGAAATTTGAACGGGGAAAAGGTTTCCGGTTGAACCAAAAGACGCCGGTTAATTTAATTGTTTCCTTTAGAAATCAAGTGTGGTCCATTCGAAATCAATTTTTTTAATGAATATTTTCGATTTGGTCATTGAGGATTGGTCACTAGTCGCTGTCGTTTGGTCATCCTTGCCTAACGATTGGAACTGTTCGAGTCTGGAATGTTTACCAATACTTCTAATTTTATATATCTAACGATACGTCATCGATACGATCGATCGAGCCATTTACGTATCGATTCATTGCGAAAATTCGTTAAAACTCTTCTTTCCATCAGATACGGATTATTCGGGCCTGGAAAATTATCCATTACTATTAATTTTATAAATCCGACGATTGGAATCATCTGGGGTGACATGATATAACATCACGTTTCGTGACACTATTTCACATTTTATAACATTTACCAGGTTGCTAGATTTAAAAATTGTGATATTCTACTCCGTTTCAATCACCAAATAATTTGTTTTCGATACTTGAACGAAAATAGAGAAAGACAACTTGTTCGCATTTGTATGAATAAGTTGTGATAGCAATAAAAACGAAATAATTCATAAATGCAACAGTTGCCAATTTCAGTTTAGGAAAACGAGAAATAAACTTCGATTAAGTATCGAAAATGTGTTGTTATAATATGTCAGCCCTGCTGGTCAACGGTCATTGGTCACTAGAACCTAATAATTTAATTAATCCAACGATCGGAAAGGTTTGGTCAACTATCATTGAGGGTTGGTCACTAATTGTTTTCGTTACTTAACGATTTATCGCGAAAATTCGTTTTCAATCTTATCTTTTTGAACGATGTGGAGTGTTCACTTCTGGAAAAATCGTTACGTAGAGACGACCAAATGAAAACGACTAGTGGTTAATCCTCAATGACCAAACTAATCCGATCGATCGATCGATGTATAAAATTATCCATTCATAAATTTATTCGATTTCCGTGCTCATTTGAATACAACCCCTAAGTGCAATATTTTAAATTTGTTGTAGATAAAATGATACTGATCACCTACATTTTCTAACATTCTCGTTTTTTATGTAAAGCGGAACATAAAAAACTACAGAAGAACTAATGCATGCATTTGGTCAGATGACCAAATAATTCCGATCGTTAACATTGTGATAATGTTAGGATTATCCAGAGTAAAATATTTCTCATAGTATGCGCTTCTGCATATTATTCCAAATAACGTTTTGCATTTAATTGTTGCCAAGTTATGAACAACCTGAAAATTAAATTGATTTCAACTTTATGTCTTCCACTTTAGATAAAATTCTTTGAAAAAGACATATATTTATCCAAATGGAGCTGTTGTTAAATTTTGTGAAATTAAATTGCCCAAATAAGCGACGAACCCGATTTTATTGACTTGAAATGAAATTTGTTGAAAACGGTATGCTTTTCTAGCAATGAGGTGCTATCCGGTAATTTTTTTTTAATTTTCATTATTTATTTAACGTAATTAGTAAGTGACCAAACGATGAAAACTAATGGCTAATCCCGACCAAACGATTTCAATCATCAGTTTAATCAAAACCTCTGCATGAGGTGCTGAAAAGGCTAGGCTTGATAATCGTATATTTATTGAACGTTTATCATCGTGAGTCACTTCCGATCAATTTTTTTACTGGGAACTTGTGATGATTCCCAATTTCCCATGAATTTTACGGGTTTCTCAATTTTCAGACCGAAGTTCCGAGGTAATCCTCGTAGGCTTTCAGCCTCAGTATTTTCAATTGTTCAATTAAAATAATGTCATCCAGTATAATTGACAATTTTCTATCGTAATCACGTCTGTAATTAGGCAATTTATTTCCCATTGATAAAATTGAAAAAAACATATTTTAGTTAAATTGTTCTGAATGTAATAGAAGCGAAAACAAGCCAATCAATCTATAGATAAACTATGTAGGGATACACGTATATATAGTTTAAAAATGTCATAATTGTCATAAATCTCGATATAAAATCGATAATTAATATTTATAGTTAGAAATTATATGTGCATTGCTAATAACCAAAAGCTAATTAAAAAGATTATTTTGTTTAGTTCCTCATTCAATAACTAACTGAACGAGCGAGGTGATAAACCACACCAATAGCATCATGTCAAAAATAATAATATTAAGAATAATTCTTGAATTTTATGTAATTCTTTGCACTCATTGTTTGGTAACTATGGTTCAATCTTATTAATAAAATAATTTAAATGAACTAAAATTTATTGCAGTTGAACAATGATGTCGAGCTGGAACAGTTTTTTATTAATCAGGTAGATAACAGATTTATTATAGACAACCGGGGCCGAATAGAACGATATAATCGAACAGCTTATGCACTAAATTACAATTTTACACTACTGTTACCAATCGATGATAAAATAAGATCTGACTTTATTTTGTTAGCCCGCCAAGGTAATGAATACCGAACAATATTTACAATTCCAGCAGACGACTGTTGCGAATACTTCAGGCAATCACCATTTTATGATATTGTATTGAAAGCGTCAAATTTTCCGCAGGATCGAAAATGTCCTATTCCACGGGGCGTCTACTACTTAAAAAATTTAATAGTTGATGCCAAACCACCGTCAATGTTGTTGTCACATGAATATTGGAGATTAGATATGGTAATGCAAAATAAACCTGATGAAGCGATATTTTCTAATCTCAGTCTAACCTTTAAAATTGTGAAAACATATGTTTAATAATATTGTTGTGCAATTAGCTTTCGACAGTATCGGGAATATAGAGTTTTAATAAAATGTTGAATTAGTTGGTTTTGGTTGTTAAATAAACTGTGTTACCTATATTTGCGTTCAGAATAATATGATTTTGATGTTTTTATTTGAACTGTCCTTAACACTTAAAATGCTACGTTTTGAGGTAAAATTATGAACAGCATTGAAACCGATTTAGATTGGGTACGAATTTTTAAAAAAGGTAAATCATCTTGTTTTTCAAAATACGGTAGATTAAATCTAGGTCCGAGACCGACAACATCCAACATGTCGCGTGGAACAACAACCCCACTAATATTGCAACATTCATTTCTATTAGCTAGATTAAATATCGTTCGCCGTGTTGATGACGAGAATAGAGTAGACGATTAGTTTGGCGTAGATAATGTCGACAATGCGTAGAGTATTTATAAAATTCTGCCACGTCGAATATTGTTACCACGTCACGGTATCCAGTTCAAATTGCTTATTTCCAATATTGTGAAAGAAATTATTAAATTTTACAAAACAAATTTGTAAAATTAGTATTTGGTTAAAAATTTCAAGATATTATATTTAATTTTCAAAATTTGTATTACCAAACTTTAGCGCAACATATTGAATGCATTATTTTTTCTCTTACCAGAAATTTAATTTTTTATCATTTTTCAGATGTCATCATTTGGTCATTTCTCGAAAACATATAACTTCGAAAAAATACTGGAACTAAACTAAATTATTAAAAAATTTATTTTGAAATTGCCAAAGTTTCAACTGCCACCTCCTGCGAAAAACAAAAACACGGGCAAATCAAGAACAGCTTCACCTGCCTTCGGTAATTCAAACCAAAATATTAATTTACAATATTTACGATAAAATTTAGCAAACTTTCTAGCAAATTTTCTTATTAATCTATAATACCTAATCTTTTATTAACCTAATACCCAATATTCTTGGTACGCATTTATACGGGGTACCATTTTTTCACAGGCAACTGTCTACTTAAATTTGTTTTTGCTCTTTGAAATTAGTGTACTTCTCGCTGGCGCGGATGAATATCTGTAGTAATAAACAACCTTTGTCAAGTACGTCCTGCCGTCTCGTCTGGCACTTTGGTTAATTTAAGCTTGTAACACTGGGACAAACATATAGCGATTCCATTTCTCTTTCGTACATTTTACATGAATTTTATAATTACTAAATGTTATTGCGTATTTGTTGAATTTAGTTCAAAAATTAGCTCGCGTGATTTGTAATCCACTTCGAGTAATTAGTCAGAGATTCGAAACATCTCCAAAAAAAAATTCTGCCTCCAGTACTGCACTAAAGAGATTGGAAATTTAAATTCTACGAGATTAAATAAAATGTATGGGTTTTGTTGTTAATCTTAAGGCCGTTCGAGGCAAAATACATGACTATGAAAGAAATTCTCTTTATAATACCGCCTGCTATACACGTCTTGAAAAAGGAAACCTTCATCACCCAAGTTTAAGATCCATTTCTAAGCAAAAAAGTGGCATCCAGATATGGCGGCCACACGAATGTATCCTTGAATATTTTAGCCCGTTGAATTTACAAGCTTCATAAAAATGTTGGGGTATTTCAGTGGTTTTGCCGAAGTTAAAGTTGTACTATTTGATAGCTGTTATTAATATTGTATTGCGTACTGATGAGCTTGTTCATTGAAGTACCAAAGGTCATCTAGTTTATTTTGACAGCTCTATATTTGGTTTAAAAAATTTAACTGTGTGTTTAGTTCTACGTTTTTCGAATATTTGTAAAATTATACTGACAGCTAAAGTACATGCAACAAATATCCATTTTTTTCAATCGTACCGTTTTTCGAGCATAGTAACACATATTATATACATCGTATTACGTCATTGCCACACATACAAACTTGGGTTTATATTTTTCAAGTGCGAGGTAGAAATGAAGCACCAAGAAGCCGAAATGATTCCATTAACAAAAATCATTGAATTTTGCTGATTCCTTAAAGAAATAATAAATTTCGGCATTGCCTACATTCATTTTTGTAATTATCTACATACATTCTCTACGCAGGTTGAATATTAATTATCTACGCTGGTTGTTCATTCCAAATAACATTATTACTAATATGGGATTTGTTAAACATAATAAGATGATCAAGACATTGTTTTTCTAAACAAATGGTTTTCCGTGCACAATATGATACTGAGCTGCTAGTCCAATCTATTGAACTTTTACATAGTTGGTTCATGATTCCACTTCAAGTCTCATTTATCATTAATTAACTTGTACTCGGAATATTTGTAACTCCCATTGCGTTCCAATCGAAACCGTGAACTCCTTTAAATATATAGCGTTACACTTAGACTCGCAACTAAATTTCAAAGTGCATGTGTATACTTTAAAGAGTAGTTTGAGGATGACATTAAGGTCAGTTTACTATATGAGTAATAATTGCAGTCCCGAATTTATGCTGTGCCTGTACTACGCTCTAGTTGATTCTCACTCTCTCCATCAGCAACATTGAAACTTTTTTAAACACAATTATTATTTTTTCATAAGTGCAAGTTAATGATAGTCTGAATATTACGATTTATTTTTTATGATTTATTGTTAATTATAAAATTAGTCTAATATAAATTGTTATACTTTAGTGTGTCGTTATTATGCAGTTGAATTCATGATTTCAATTTTATATAAGTTGTTCATTTTTATTTTAACAAATAGTACACAATTCTAGTTTTAGTAATAATGGTTAATTGTATATAGAATCGTAGCTCCAATACATTTATTATAAATTAGGAGTTCACAAAGCTCGCTTTATCTCTAAAATTATTAATTTATAAAATTCAGCAATATTCTAAAATAAACAAGAGAAACAAAACAAGGTACTGAAAAAAATAAAAATAAAATAAATACAACTATTAAACCTAACTCACATATCCTCCACAGCTAAACCAACTATGACACAAGAAGTACAATGTATTGTTCATCATTGTGTGCTATATGATATTTCAGCCGGAACCATATAATTCCAGCCGGAACCAAACTAACTATGGCACAGGTAGCGCAATGCATTATAGGTACATCATTGTATACTATCTGATTTGTAAGCCGGAACCCATGTTTAGGCAGCCTGAACAATCAGCAAATGATTTTCAGCCGGAATCTTACCAGCCGGAACCAAACCAACCATGACCCAAGTACCACAATGCACCGCGCATTATTGTGCACGGTGATCTGATTTTTCAGCCGGAACCAATATTAAGCCATCTGGAACCATTTAAATCCAGCCATAACCAGAACCAGCCGGAAACAAACCCTTCACAGCCAAACTGACTGTAACACACGAAGCACAATGTATAAATTATGTTATGTTTTTATATGCTTATATGCTTATATGCTTCACAACCATTTAAGTATAATACAATGTGCTTCTTGTATCACCTTTGATTTGACTGTAGAAGGTATGGTTCCGGTTGGCTTTATAAGGTTCCGGCGGCTATTGTAGTAGTTTCGTTATGGTTCCAGTGAACGTTTATATGCTTCACAGCTATTTAAGTACATTGTGCTCATTGTGCAAACTAATAATGGTTTTCTAACTAATAATACTTTAAATGGTTCCGGCTGGCTTAATATTGGTTTCAGCTGGAAAGTGAGATAGTGCACAATAATGCACAATGCATCGTGCTACTTGTGCCATAGTTGGTTTGGTTCCGGCTGGCGTGACGTACACTAGACGTGGGACATTTCAAAAATGATTTATACTTCAAATCATTGCAATACAATGGTTATTATAGATACAGGGTAAGTCAAGAATAATAGTGAAGGACTGAAATGTACCAAAGTAAGACTTGTATAGATTAATATTTATTAATCCTTGCTTAATCAGTGTAACCAATTTATAAAACTAATAATTAACATAGAAGCAAACTTCTCATTGCCAAAATTACAATTATAAATTGTGATTGTCCTGGGGTTAGCCCAGGACAATCACAATTTATAGTTTTTTTATATATTTCACTAACAACTTTACTACTTAATTTATCAGTCAGATGTATGTAGCCGGTTTGATCTCTTTACTACTAATAAACCTGTCCTATCCTACTTTTGTTACGTGTGTTCACGAGGGTGAACAGCAGGACTGGCATCATCCGTATCACAAGTTTAGGCTTGGCTATCCATCCTAAACAATCAATTTTATTTGAGAATAGATAGCCCAAAAACCACACACTTTCTATGGAAAGAAGCATGTAAATTTCACGGAAATCCATACTACTCGATAAAGAGAGAAAAAATCAAATTGGAAAGAAGATGGTATTTTGCTAGAAACTCGGTTTTCTTCTAGTAATAATTTTCTTTCAAAATTAAAGAAAGTTTGTTAGTTGTTTTTAAACAAATATATTTTATTTAAATAAATACAGAAAGACAAATACAGGGTGTCCGCCGGGAAGGTATACTACTTTGTTTGTTTATGATTTTTGATTAAATGAAAGAGAATGGATCTTATATTGATAAATGTTTTATTTAATGTCGGCAATTATGTATGGAATACAATATCAGATAAATGTCCGCCTCTGTTAGCCTCACAAATGCGAGCACTTTTGAGCACATTTTTCATTACATTCTCACACATTTCTGTTTCTTTCTTTTGTTTCTTGTTTTTATTTTTATTTGAAGCGTTTCTGGTTTGTTTGCATAAGCCTTGCTTTTTAGATATCCCCACAAAAAGAAGTCCGAAACAGTCAAATCAGGCGACCGTGGAGGCCAATCAACATCACCATTTTTTGAAATAAGTTGTTGTGGAAAGAGTTCTCGCAGTAATTCCATTGTAATCCTGGCTGTATGCGATGTGGCACCGTCTTGTTGATAAAACATGTTAATCAAGCCCAAAGTATGCAGTTGTGGCGTTAAAAAGTTTTCAATCATATCACGTTATCGCTCCCCATTCACAGTTATCGTTACGCCGTTTTCATTTTCAAAGAAATAAGGTCCAATGATTCCTCCTGACCAAATTGCACACCAGACTATCACTTTAATGGATGTAAAGGTGACTGATGAATAATGTGAGGGTTTTTCATTGCCCAGAACCGACTATTCTGTTTATTCACATATCCATTTAAATGAAAATGTGCCTCGTCACTTTCTCGTCGTAACTTTCTCATCGTCACAGTAATCGATGATTGATTTTGATAAAATGTTTTAACGATTAAAACACGATGATTTATCGAATATTTTTCCATAATAAATTTGCCACGTGTCTACTTCACGACTGTCAAGTATGAACTGTCAATACTAATATTCGCCTAAATGGCGGCAAAACAAAGTAGTATACCTTCCCGGCGGACACCCTGTACAAATTTGTTTATGATATTTCTGCCATGAGCGACCCGATTTTATATCTTTAACTCCAGCATATTGAGTATCTTCAAAAAATAAATCAAGCAAATTTATATCAACAGTTTACGTCGTCGGAAATATATTTACTTTTTATATGTATAGGGTGTCTCAGCAAAAGCGACGGATTTAAATTTGCCGCCATTTTGTTAATACTAGTTGTACGGTGATTTTTGTTTTGACAGTTGTCACGTACAGATCACGCGATTTAAGAATATGGAGAAGTATTCAAACCAACAACGTTTAATTATTGTAAAGACAAATTACAAAAATGGTGAAAGTTTTGCGAAAACAGTTCGCCAAGTACGTCACGTTTTCGGTGCGCCAAATGAATCGACAGTGAGACGTTTAATTACAACATTTGAGACCAAATTTACTCTGATGGATCAGAAGATCATTGTTCGGCATCGTCCTTGTCCATCACTCGAAAATATAGCCACAGTAAGGGAATCTGTGGCCGAGAATCCAGGAACTTGGGAGTGCGGTATAGCAAAATATTAACGGAATTTTTGTGGGTCGAATTTGATGTAATTGTATGTAAGACGATGCGACCTGCCACACAGCATGTGAAACAATGGTGTTACTGTAGACTAAATTTCCAGGGCGTGTCATTTCTCGATTTGGCGATCAACATTGGCCACCAAGATGCGATCTAACACCGATGGACTTTTTCCTTTGAAGCTATGTGAAGGAAAAGGTGTCAGATATGTTTATTATTATTTATTTATTTATTTATTTATTTATTAATAGATTGACATAACAATTTTAGTAGAGGAAAAGCACATATGGAAGCATAATAAATGAACATCAACAAAAAAATACTTCCATTAGGCATAAAAACCTCAGATTTTTTCAAAACACAAATCCACTCCATGCTAATACCCTCCTTGTTGAGCACAAGCTCATTTGTTACGGAGGATACTGCAAGAAGTGAATGCTTACAAACTACATACAAAAACAATATAAGTAAATATAAAAATATTATTATACAAATGTATTGTCATTCAAGCGCGCCACGCTAAATAACTCGTTTTAAAAGATCTAAGCGACGCCGATCTCTTAATATCTAATGGAATAGAGTTCCAAAGAAAAATACCTCTAACAGAAAACGAAGTATTTAGAGACCTACACAAGTTTATAGGGGGAAGTAAACGTAAATTTGAAGAATAAGACCTACTGAACAATAACTTATTAAATAAATAGGGAGGTTGCTTTGTCCTGAGAAGCTTAAAAATAAAAAGACAAACGCGAAGTTCATAAAAATCAACTAAATTACAACCCAAAATCAAATTCAAAAAGGGCGAAATGTGATCATATTTCCTAATACTAAAAACGAAACGAGTACAAGCATTGAAACATCTTTGGAGAACATTCATACTCTCCTGAAGCATACCAAACAAAACAACATCCCCAAATAGGAAATGTGGAAGAAGGTGCGAGAGGAACATACGCTTTTTAAAATTACTATCAGAAAAACCAACAACTTTATACAAACAACTAAGCATTCCAAAAACCGTTTTGCTAACCTTAATCAAATGATCACCTCAAGTAAGAGTTTAATGCGAAAAACAATTATAATGGCTTATGCGAATAAGCCTGAAACTGTTGAATATCTTAAAGAGGAAATACGACGCGTTATTGGTAAATACAGCCACATTTATGCGAAAAACTTTCTCCATTTTTGTAATGTGTTTTTACAAAAATTAAACGTTTTTGGTTTGAATACTTCTCCATATTCTTAAATCGCGTGGTCTGTACGTGACAACTGACAAAATAAAAATCACCGTACAACTAGTATTAACAAATTGGCGGTAAGTTTAAATCCGGCGCTCTTGCTGAGACACCCTATATATTGTGCGCCATATTAATTTTCGTTTATTGCCTCTCTAGTCCAACGTTGATGGTTGCGTTCATTTATTTTGCACTATAATTTATAAAAATTTCCTTTAATAATTAAAAATTTTATTATAAAAACAATAAGAAATTAACATGACAAATAATTTGCACGTACAGCTGTGGGCGTTGTCCACCAACCTTTCATATGAAACTGGAGATACAAAATAAAAACGTACAAAAATAAATCAAAAACGTGAAACAGAAAGAGAAAGAAGATTGATTTTGTCCAAAATCGGTATTTTTGTGTCTTTAATATTTTATAGTACGGAATTTAGTATGGAATTAGAAATATGCATTCCACACAGTAGAAAAAATCCATACTGAGTAAAATCTTTTACCCTAAATCTAAGTGAACTGATTGTTGCGTAGGTATGCGTTAGGGAAGGTGAATATATATTTCGATATGAGGCTAAACCTTTATCGTAAATAAATTCGTACTTACGTGGAATGTCTACCGAAACGTATTTTTTTTTTGCAATATTCGTGAGTGTGCCTGCGTAATTTTGTTCCTTTGTCCATAAATTGCTTTATTACTACTGTATGGTACGGTACTCATTTTATCAAAACAAGAATGACGCACAAATTACCTAACGGCCACAACGATTTAGCTAATGGCATAACTTTCATTTTAAGATAAAGCTAAATATATTTTGGAGGTATTGATACATGAATATTTTAAAATTATGTACACTTAATCCACAATTTATTTTTTAATATTTGCTTATTTTTAAAATATATTGACCGCTCACGAGTCATTTTATTCTACTTTTTCCACCAAATTATGCCTTTTTTGTTATATTGACATGTACAAGAAGATATTTTCTAGGGATTAATTCATGATTATAAAGATTAACATTAAAATAGCAAAGATATAATGTTAAAAAAAACGATTAACATCGCTATACTTATCGATTGAAACTATAATTTATTTGGTCATTCAAAAATTATCGACTGAAAATTGGTTGCTAACGCTCTCTAATAGATGGCTTACACAAACATTATTAATAAAAAGAAAAATTAGAGGAGCACGAAACTTATCTTCTGGTGGTTTTATAATAAAAAAACGAATTAATATTGTTGAACTTTTTGTTTTATTTGAGCTAACACATTAAGTTCAGTTCATACGTAAAAGAAATGTTAATATCTGTGTGCAAAAAATAGTAAGACTTTGTTCATAATTTTAAAATTCTTTATTTATTTCTTCAAATCTATTTCGTCCCCCTCAAAGTAATCCTCTCCGGCCTCAATACACTTGTGCCAACGTTTTTTCCAATCCTCGAAACAGTTGTTAAAGTCAATTTCCGGAATAGCCTCCAATGCGCGTAGCGATTCACGTTTAATGTCTTCAATTGACTCAAAACGGTTTCCTCGGAGCGGTCGTTTGAGTTTGCTGAACAGCCAGAAGTCACATGGAGCTAAATCAGGCGAATACGGTGGTTGCGGAACGATATGGGTGGAATTTTTGGCGAAAAAATCACGTAAAACCAATGCAGTATGAGAAGGTGCATTATCGTGGTGCAAAAACCAAGAGTTGTCGACCCATCATTCCGGCCACTTCTTACTAATAGCCTCGCGCAAACGACGCATAACACTCAAATAGTATTCCTTGTTGACAGTTTGGCCGGTCGGAAGGAATTCGGAGTGCACCACATCTCGATAATCGAAGAAAACTGTCAACATCACCTTGATTTTTGACTTGCTTTGACGTGTTTTTTTCGGCTTCGACTCACCTTTGGCACGATATTCGGCCGATTGATCGTCTGTTTCCGGGTCGTAAGCATAGATCCAATACTCATCGCCAGTTATAATACGTTTCATGACATCCTCGTAGTCGGAAAGCATTGTTTTACAGACGTCAACGCGACGCTGTTTTTCTAAAAAATTGAGTGATTTTGGAACCAATCGTGCTTTCACTTTTGTTAGGTCCAAATGATCTTTCAAAATGGTTTTCACTGATCCTTCCGACATTTCAACGATGCCAGTAAGGTCGCTGACTGTTAATCGTCGATTCTCGAGCACCAATTCCTTGATTTTATTAACGTGTTGATCATCAGTTGATGTTGATGGCCGTCCTAGACGTGGTTCGTCGTCAACACGTTCTCGACCCTCTTTGAACAATTTGTACCAATCAAAAACACTTGCTCGCGACATACAATTATCACCGAAGGCCTTTTGCAACATTCTGAACGTTTCGGCACCACAAAATTGATTCCGCACACAAAATTTAATGGAACTTCTTTGTTGAATAATTTCACTCATTGTAAAAATCGCCGAATGCACTTTTTGTACTTCAGAAAGACAAGCATACACTAAACACTAATGATTATTTTGATGTGACATTTGGCACAGATGTCACTGACAGTCATACCAACATAGAAAAAAAATATTTCGACGGATAGTTTCCCGTTTTTATTATGTATTTATATGTATATGTATGTATTAAAAGAACCTGAATAAACGATAAATGTCGTTATGAAAATGCCGTTTTGTACCTATACGTAGTTTTGAAATATTCAATTTTGGAAAATGCTGTTTCGAAAAATGTCTTTTTGAAAAATGTCGTTTTAAGAAATGCCGTTTTGAAAAATGCAATTTTGTGAAATGCTGTTTTGAAAAATGCCGTTTTGTACCTATGTCGTTTCGAAAAATGCAATTTCGAAAAATGCCGTTTTGAAAAATGCTGTTTTGAAAAATGCCGTTTTGTACCTATGTGGTTTTGAAATATGCAATTTTGAAAAATGCCATTTTGAAAAATGCAATTTTGTGAAATGCCGTTTTGAAAAATGCCCTTGTGAAAAATGCCGTTTAGAAAAATGCCGTTTTGTACCTATGTCGTTTTGTACCTTATGCCGTTTTGAAATATGCTATTTTCAAAAATGCTATTTTGTACCTTATGCCGTTTTGTACCTCATGCCGTTTTGAAAAATGCAGTTTCGAGAAATGCCGTTTTTTAAAATGCCGTTTTAAAATATGCAATTTCGACCGGGACCCTAATTTATTATGTCTTTGATATTTTATAGAAAGGAATTTAGTATGGAATCAAAACTATTTTTTCCACGGTTACCTGGCAAGTTTTAGAAATTTGTTTCATCCGTGGCCTGACCTAGATAAAAGATTTTGATTGATGCACTGAGAAGTTTGAGTATTTTACAAGTTTGTATACTTGTGGCCTGATATAGAGGAGTGGCTTTGATTGATGCTCAAATTGTTTAGTCTTGAACTATTTAATCGCTTAATAAACCGCTATAAACTATTTGCCCGTTCACAAACGAATGAGTTTTGATGAGAGGAATGGCCAACTGAACTAATCGACAAGTTTGACCACTTTCTCATACTTATGGCCTGATATAGAGGGGTGGTTTTGATTTAGCTGAACGTAATTTAGCTGAACTTGAAATTTTATATTTAGTTTTTAATTTTGAATGAGTAGAATTTAATGAATGATTTACGTCTGAAGTTTGAAATTTGGGTTTTGTTAAGAATTGCTCCTCAGAATTGTAGTTGGTTGTTTTGCCTGAAGATTCTGGTCGGTTCGGGGATTGCTCATTGCAGCAGGATGAGCCCCCGAATTTACGTTTCTCGTACGATTACAATTAGGACAATTTTGTTTTTGGGAACCCATCTGTACCACAACCATGGCAAAATAATCTCCATGGCTTTGGGCAATTAATAAATGTATGTCCTACATCACGACAATTTCAACATACAAAATAATTTAGTTGTTTACAATTTGAATTTTGACGAAAAGCGTCAATTTGATTTGGTGAACAACCAATGTCATATCCAGAATTTTGATTTCCAGAATTTGGAACCGAAAATAACAATTAGAATCTGGAATAAAATGTTGATTTATAGTAACCGGAACAGATTGAACCTCATTCGATTTACAAATTTCACTGACATATTGATGTATATAAAAAATTTCCGGTACAAAAATATGCCGTTCCCACATGTCTTCAAGGATAACGCATCTTCTAACAAGGTTATTGATAGAATCAATCTTCTGATCACAAGATGGTTTTCACTAACATCGGACGTAAAATAAAACAAACGAAAAGTGCAGTGTTAGTGCTTTTTATTTTGTTATAATATATAATATAAAATTGTAATTTAGTGAGTGATAATGTGAACATGAAGGCCCTTTTTTCCCGAAAAAAGACTTCTTCGAACACCGAAAGCCGAACACAATCTACATCAAACTTGAACCAGCTTCATGAAGAAAATTTAAATATTGCAAGTACAAGTGTAAATCAAGTGGGTAAAGTTCAACGTAGTCCAAAGAAAACACCTATACAAGTGATTAAAAGTGCTTCATCGACAGAATTAGTTATACCGCCGTTTAAAATTATAAATCAAAACAGCGAAGAAAAAACTAATTCATCAGCAAATGCAATACTAAACGAAAACAATAAGAATGAACTCAGTGCGACGAGCTCTAGTGACCGTGGTCAGTTTGAAAATAATCTAGTGCAAACAGGATTGGATAGGTATATCACTGTTCAATCTAAAAGAAAACGTAGCCCGAGATCTGCTCAGTTTGCTGGCAGGAGCAAAGTGACACGGATTGAACTAGGTGTTAACCAAATACCGCTTAACAACCGATTCTCTAGTTTAGAGGTCAGTGACCTCAATACAGCGCCGAAATCGAAACCTGAGAAACCGCCTCCAATTTATTTAAGGGAAGCATCTAACAATGAACTGGTTAATAAAATCGCATCATTAACAGACTCTAAATTTTATATTGCCCCGCTCAAAAGGGGTAATATAAACGAAACAAAGATTCTCTAGTTTAGAGGTCAGTGACCTCAATACAGCGCCGAAATCGAAACCTGAGAAACCGCCTCCAATTTATTTAAGGGAAGCATCTAACAATGAACTGGTTAATAAAATCGCATCATTAACAGACTCTAAATTTTATATTGCCCCGCTCAAAAGGGGTAATATAAACGAAACAAAGATTCAAACCTTCGAAATCGATGGCTTCAGAGCCCTAGTCAAATATTTTGACGAAGTTGGTAAAAAATATTACACATACCAGCTAAAAAGTCAAAAAGGGCTCACTGTTGTGCTAAAAGGAATTGAAAGCTGCGTAGATGTTAGCGACATACAAGCTGCACTTGCTGCGGAAGGTTTCCATGTCAAATCTATTGGCAATATAGTAAACCGTGAGAAGGTACCCCAACCAATGTTCCGTTTGGAACTAGAGCCAGAGGAAGAAAAGTCAAAAGGAGTTCACCAGATTTGTAACCTAAAATATTTGCTACATCGCAAAATAGTAATTGAAGAACCTAGGAAGAGGTCAGGACCAGTTCAATGCATAAAGTGCCAAGAATACGGACACACGAAAGCATACTGCACCTTAAATGATGTTTGTGTTATTTGTGGTGAACTTCACGACTCCAACCAGTGTGACAAATCTCGCAATGACCCATCTGTGAAACGTTGCAGTAACTGCGGTGAAAATCATACTGCAAATTACAGGGGATGTGCGGTGTATCTGGACTTAAAACGGAAAATAAACCCTAAAATGAGAGCTGAGCAACGAATGCTCAATATGCAATTTAATCAGAGGGCCATGTTACCAAAAATACAATAGTCACCAAACCTGCGAGTGCAAACACACAAAATGATAACTTGGAGACGTTTGACAGCAGTTTTGCACAGCCAGGTGTTTCTTATGCAAACATCCTAAAAGGTAACAAATCGAAACCCAAAGTTCGTTTTAATGAAGGACCTAAATATTCATACCACGCTAAATAAATTAACCGAGACCATCCAAAGTTTCATGACGAAGATGGAAAGGCAAATGAGCATGATGATGCAAAATATGAATACGCTTATGCAAATAATAGTTAAAAATCCAAAACGACAGTTCTAAAAATAGCTATTTGGAATGCGAACGAGCTTCCGCAACATAAAGCTGAGGTACACACCTTTCTTATCGAACAAAATATAGACATCATGTTAATATCTGAAACACACTTCACCAAACACAATTTTTTTAATATTACCGGCTATTCCGTTTATGACACCAAACATCCGGATGGAAAAGCACACGGCGGCACCGCAGTCTTGATAAAAAGAAGGTTAAAGCACTACGAGCTCCAGAAATATGCTAAAGATCACATCCAAGCTACAACTATTTGTTTGGACGAATGGTCTGGGAAATTTGTAATATCGGCTGTTTACTGTGCACCGAAACATGCAATTAAAAAACAGCAATTTATCGACTACTTTAATCAGTTGGGAATCAAATTTCTAGCAGGAGGTGATTACAACGCTAAACATGTGCAATGGGGTTCGAGGTTGGCGTCACCCAAGGGCAAGCAACTCTACGAAGCAATAAACGAGAAAAACCTAGATTATTTATTTTCTGGACATCCCACTTATTGGCCGACCGATAGAAAGAAAATTCCTGATTTAATAGATTTCTGTGTAATACGAGGAATAGCACGCACCAATGCTCAAGTCGTTGACTGTTATGATTTATCATCAGATCACTCACCAATAATCGTAACACTAAGTAAGCAAGCATTAAAAACTGAACCACCCTAACGTTTAACAAACAAACTAACGAAATGGGTTCTGTATAGAAACATAGTAGACGTAAATTGTCATCTGGATGTCCCACTGCAAACACCAGAAGATATCGATGCCGCGATAGAAAACTTAAGACAAATAATGGAAATGGCTGCAAAAAAAGCTACTCCGGAGTACAAAAATTCGGAAAAAAATAGTAAGCTTTCAAGTAGCATTCAAAAGTTATTGGCAGATAACCGGGCGACTCGGCGGCTATGGCAGCTGCACCAATCTCCTTTTCATAAATGGAAATTAAATAGAGCTATTAAAGCTCTAAGAGAAGCAATACGGGAAGAACACAATCTTGGAATGCAGAATTACCTAAGTGAGCTCACCGCAACAGAGAAAACAGATTACTCACTGTGGAAGGCAGCAAGAAATTTAAAAAGGCCAGAGCTATCGAACCCACCGGTAAGGAAACCAGATGGTCATTGGGCCAGAAGTGATTTAGAAAAGGCTATCGCTTTCTCTAACCATCTACTAAAAGTGTTCACTCCAAACGAAAAAAATAATGACTGCGTACTACCACAGTTTACGAGGGACGAGTCGAACCCAAATCCAGTAAAATTTAAATGGAAATGCGTCAAAACGGTTATCAAAAACAGGATAAATCCTAAGAAAGCTCCAGGCCATGATCTAATAACTGGAAAAATGATAAAAGAATTACCCGATAGATGCATAAAATATATAACATATATTTTTAATGCGATTATGAGATGTGGATACTTTCCCCAAAAATGGAAAATATCTCAAATTATCATGATTCCTAAGCCAGGTAAAGTCGAAACCCAAGTCTCGTCGTACAGGCCAATAAGTCTACTTCCGATAATTTCAAAGCTCTTTGAAAAGATGCTACTAGAAGAACTAATGCCTATATTAACTGTAGGTCGCATTATACCAGATCACCAATTTGGATTTAGAGAGCAGCACGACACAATAGAACAGGTGCACAGAATTGTAAACACAACTAAGCTCTCCTTAGAAGAAAAGAAATATTGCTCGGCAGTTTTCTTGGATATTGCGCAAGCTTTCGACAAAGTATGGCATGAAGGATTAAATTACAAAGTTAAAACTCTCCTGCCTAGACAATTTCATGCAATTCTTGAAAACTACTTAGCCCAAAGGATGTTCCAGGTGAAACAAAGTACGGCCACTACTGATTTAACCGAGATAAAGGCAGGAGTACCAGCTATATTGTTTTCACACAAAAATCCTCAAACAGCATCGAGAGAATTACAAGAACATCTGCACAAAATAGAAGATTGGTTAAAAACTTGGCGGTTAAGGACGAATGAATGTAAATCAACACATGTAACATTCACCCTGAATAAACGCACATGTCCGGCAGTAAAATTAAACAATATCACAATTCCTCAACAAACAAACGTCAAATATCTCGGTCTTCATCTCGATAGAAGATTGACATGGAAAAAGCACATTGAAACAAAACGTAATCAACTAAAAATAAAATTTTCTTAAATGTACTGGTTGATCGGAAGAAAATCGAAACTCTCTCTAGACTGCAAGGTTCTACTATACAAAGCGATCCTAATCCCCATATGGACATATGGTATCCAACTATGGGGCTCAACTAGTGCCTCAAATATAGATATTGTACAAAGAACGCAAGCAAAGATACTTCGTAGCATTACAAATGCGCCCTGGTATATTCGAAACAGCAACATCCATAGAGACCTAGGAATTAAAACGGTTAAAGAGACAATAAAATCATGCAGTCTAAAATACCATCTGAAACTGGAATCACACCCTAACGAATTAGCTAGAGAACTACTAAGGCAACCGAAATACAAACGGCTTCGCAGAGCAGATCCTCTAGACTTAATCAACTGAAATATTTAATAATTACACGCATGTTGACCTAACACACTTAAATTAAGTAATTAATAATAATTTAAAAATAATAATGCATACTAATATTAAGTACTAACATAGGTTAAGGCTTAAGTAAAAAAAATATATATAGTTTTTAAGAATTTCACACTTCTTGTTAGTTTCGTATAAAGAAAGATTCAAGAATAAAGCCTTTGGCAATAGTTAAAAAAAAAAGATGGTTTTGAAGTCCGATATTCATATTGCACTGAAGAATTCTTAGAATATCTGAATCATGGGTGTACGAAATCGAAGAGTTAAAACGAGAATTGCATTGTAAAATTCTAAAAATGATTCACCTGCTTTTTGCTTGCGGGAATCGATTAATCGCCGAATGTCAATAATTGTGGCTTTAAGTTGAAACCAACTTGTATCTGGGTTGCGCTCGCGATAACACCAATACCAATTAGACGCAATTATTTTAAGAAGGACACCGTATTGTCAGAAACCTGGTATGTACGTTTTAGGTGTTCTACTCTGAAAACGAATCTCTATATTGATACTACATCCGTGCTACCAACAAAGTCTATTTTCCAATTGGGTAATAATTGATGTTTCCTATCCCTAGGATCAAACGAACTATTTGGTTGCGACGAAAATAAAGGAAGTGGTTGAGTTTGGCCAAAAAGTTGATTTGGAATATGTATTAGGATTTTGAAAACCACTTGGGAAGATATTAAATCCAGATTCAAAGCCAGAATTTGGTGGATCAAATTACTTGGAGAATCATTAATGTTAAATTTAGCAAACTGTCCCAACATTGAATTGCTCGTTATCGGATTTCCAAAATACTCATTACTATTGAAATTTTTATTATCAGAATTTTTATTACGTCTATGTGGTGTAGAATATACAGTTTCCTGAGAACAAATAAACTCCACAACCGAACGTTCATCTTCTGAGGACGATAAATCTTCATCAATTATTTTAATATTATCCTCTACAAACTTTACTAATTTAAACAATCTGAGCATCAATCAAAACTACCTTTCTATATCAGACCACAAGTATGAGAAAGTGCTCAAACTTGTCTATTAGTGCAGTTGGTCACCCCTCTCATCAAATCTCATTTGATTGTGAGCGGGTAAATCTTTGTGATTAGTTAAACAGAAAGCTACTCTGTCGAATTAAAATCACTGAATGTGAACTTACTATTAAGATACTCAAGGTTAAATCTTAATATTTTGTAATTTTTATTTATCATTATTGTATTGATTCTTTTAATAATTAAGTTATAATTGTTGCATTTTAAATTACATGAATGTGTAAAATAAATTTATAATATTTTTGATGATATTATTAATTAACTTATCATTATCATTCAATTTACAACACGATCATTCAACAAGAAAAATTTAGTAAGATTTAGTAAATTCTTCCAAAGCGTAAATAAATAAAAGCAGATTATCTAACTTGATTAGACTAACTTGTGTTATGCCTCTTACAATACTCTTTCATTATTCTCCTCTATCTTCTAAATATACGTCCCAAATCTCAAGTCCGTTTGTGTTAGAGCGGTATATTTTTTGAAATTTTTATGTTATATAGTGATATTTATTATACCGATCAACAGGTCAAGATGCTCAAACTATTCAGTCGAGACTGTGGAAACTGTGGCAATATTCTAAGGTTCGTCCTCGGGCGATCCGGATTTGCGAGGCATTAAGTCTTCCCGATCACGAAAGATCATTAATCAACAACAACAATGTAGTAACAATGCAAACAATATACTTCCGATGCATATTCGTAGAAATCGTGATTTCGTGAACTATTAATCCATGTTAAGGTCAAAATGTATTTTACGATAGACACGAGCGCTGCATGATCAGCGGTTATGCCTCAATAATGCTTGTTAAAATTTTATCTATAATTAATAAACCATAATTAAATTAATTTGTACCTATGACATGCATTTGATTTGATTTTAGTGGTACGGCCTGAACATAAGCCTTTTGAAGATCAGTCCTAATATTTAATGTAAATGTTTCAGTTCAAAACTAAATAAAATGTTAAAATTAATAATTTTTATAATAACTTTAGAATCTTCCACATTTCTTCGGACAAGCTGTGTAATTATTTAATTGTATTTATTATTAATGAGGTATCATAATTATTATTAACTAAAGTTATTGCAGTTTTATGATGAGGTTACACTGGATCAGTTTACAGTTAACGAAATTAATGGGAAATTTTCCAAGGATGTTGGTGGTCGAATATCGCGATTCAATCGAACAACATACGTCTTAAATTATAATTTCACACTTTTGTTGCCGATTGATAGTACAACAACAATAAAAATTGATGTGTTTGCTCTCCAAGGGAATGAATTTAGAAACATAGTTTCAATTCGTAAGTCTGATACGTGTCAATTCATTAAAGATGATCAAGTGGCTTATGCATCACTTTTGAAAGCATCAAATTTACCACCAAATCGTGAATGCCCTATCAAAGCGGGTATCTATTGGATAAAAGAATTAACTATTGGCAATAAACCACCACCGTTATTGTCAACAAATGAATTTTGGAAAATAGATCTTGTGTTGCTCAACAGCAACAACGTAGTTTTATCAAATCATTCAATTACTTTTAGCGTCAAGAGGCACTTAATGAAATAAATTTTAAAAAAAAATGTTAAAATGTTTCTGCACAAATTAATTCAAAATAAATTCACTCTTATTGTACTGCTTTATCATCAAAAATTTTAATATCACAATTTAAAATTGGTCCTGACTGTTATTTAGAATCTATTGTTTATTCAACCTGGGTGTGTAGTGTTTTCCTAAGAGTAAAAATACACTAATCACGGATTCACACAAACACCCAGTGTTCTGGACCATAGTTTAATTACAGTAATGTATTGTTTGATTCGGATGCAATTACGCACGCGGGTGCCTAATTTTGACATAAACTCGATAGTTTATATTTACCATATAGCTTTTACTATAAGTATACATATTTTTAGTAGATTTTGTAATATTTATAAATAGGTGGATCAGATAAATTTACATATTCCAAAAATCGATGAATGAGGTAGTTTACATCGCCATATTTAGTACACGGACGGTAACGTGATGATAACGCTAGTTAGCCAAATTAACTTGGGAAATTTTTTTGTGTGGACTGACCCAACTTAGGCCGATGAAAAATGTGATGTAAACGACACGGACCTAAAGGGTTTTTGCATTATGAAATAGATGCCGGTAGTGGCATTGATGTTAGCTAAATATAGCGCCATAAAATTTAGTTTTACGGTTATTAAATTAGTCAAATTTAAAAAATTTAAATGAATGCTTTTAATTTTGAAAATGTTACTGGAATTATTTCTGAGGATAATATGAACAGCGATGAGAGCAAAAACAATACTTTTAGTGTTATTCAAAAGATAGTGCACCATAGTTTCTGTGTTGTAAACGGCCACCAATTGGGATACGTCACTAGTTACCCGGAGTATGGGATTGACAGCCTCCACGAAGTATTCATAAATGGATACGGGCGTACTCTGGGCAATGTTCTGTAGAACGAACGGTTATGGTACCCAATTCATTCGTAGTAGTGAAGCAGAATAGCAGAATAGGGGGTTATAACTTATATCACGCCATTCATCCAGCGGAAAGAGCAAGAGATGGTTCGGCATTACTAATAAAAGAAAATATAAAACAACATTTAGATTCAAATATCGAAGAAGAAACAATGAGGTGACTTTAATGCGAATAACACCTATTGGGGATCTAGACTTACGACGTCAAAAGGTAAAGAGTTGCTTCAAGCAGGGCAGACATCAAAATGTGAATTTTACTCTGGTGGTTCCCCAACATACTGGTCTAGTGACGGAACGAAGATACCTGACCTAATAGACTTTTATGTAGCAAGAGGTATATCCCAGAACTTCATTCACATTGAAGACAGTAATTCTCTAGTATCGGATCATTCCCCGGTTATCATGACAGTCAGTGAAATGGTAATTCAAAGGGAGAGTGCACCCAGATTAACAAATTCAAAAACAAGCTGGGATCTCTTTCGTGAAGTATTGGAAGAAAAAATCAATATTCAGGTACCGATAAGAAATCCCCACCAGTTGAAGATGAATTAAAACAACTCAATGAAGCAATTCAATTTGCTGCTTTGGCAAGTACCTCCATTATACAAAATAAGAAGAAGCTTAACATATCCTACCCAATGGAGTAGGTTAGAGAGTTGGTAAGACAAAAACGACGGGCACGTAAAACCTGGCAAATAACTAGAACACCGGAGAACAAAACAGTTCTTAACAATTTAGGTATCAGTCTCAAATCTCTTCTTAAAGAAGTTAAAAATTCATCAATCAACAGATATCTAGTTAGTCTAACCGATGAAAAAAACTCTGATTATTCACTGTAGAAGGCGACGTAAAGACTCAAAACTATTTCTGGAGTATTTCGACGATACTTTCCAATCACTACCAAGGTAAACGGCCAATGAAAATATAATGTCAATCCACAAGCTAGATGATTTTGATATGACGATATGACTTGATTACTTGCCAAATAATCAAGACTCTACCAGGTAAAAGATTTCGTAAGCTATTACACATAATCAATGCAAGCTTTCGGTTTAAATATATTCCGTGGCAATGGAAAGTAGCAGAAGTAATCATGATAGCAAACCCTGATAAACCACCTAACGATAAAAAATCATACAGGCCAATTTCATTGCTGCCAATTATGTCAAAACTGTTTGAAAAATTATTACTAAAAAGACTTAAACCAATAATTGAGGACCGACAACTAATTCCTCCACATCAATTTTGATTCAGGGAAAAGCACTCCACAATTGAACAGGTGCATAGATTCACCAACATTATCGAAAGAACGTTAGAACGTAAAAAAGTATGATCCGGCATATTTTTGGACGTCGCACAAGCATTCTATAAAGTCTGGCACAGTGGACTGAAATTCAAGCTACACAGAGATCTGCCAAGGCAATTCTATGCCATACTAAGATCTTATTTATCCAGTAGACATTTTCGTGCGAAATATGAGGATGAATACTCCGAACTAAAGAAAATCTCTACCAGTGTCCCACAGGGAAGTGTCTTAGGACCAATCATGTATTTATTACATACAAGGGATATTCCAACATCAGATGAAGGAACCATAGCCACCTTTGCAGACGACACAGCAATCATGGCCATTGGAAGTAATGCCGCTGATGCAACGAGCACCAGAAGATTACCAAAGCGGTTGGTAACTGGACTAAGCGCTGGAGAATCAAGCTTTATGAGACGAAATCCACGCATATTAACTTTACATATTAAAAGACTTCCCATCTACCGATAGAAATTAACTCACGACCGGTGCCATATACAAACAAAGCTAAATATCTTGGCATGACACTCGATGCAAAGCTCAAGTGGAGAGAGCATGTCAAAAAGAAAAAAGAAGAACTTAATATTAAGTTCGGAAAAATGTATTGGCTCATAGATAGAGGTTCTAAGCTTACAATATACAAGATGCCGCTGCTATATCGGCAAATACTGAAGCCAATATGGACCAGCGGTATTCAACTCCGGGGATGTACTAAGCAAACAAGCGCCAAAATTATACAGACGTTTCAAAATAAGGTTCTCCGTAGCATCACAAATGCTTCGTGGTACACAAGAAATGAAACCTTCACAAGGACTAACGGATGGAATACATCAAAGATGAAATAAAAAAGCATGCCGCCGAACACGAAATATGGCGCCAAAAACATGGAAGCCGCTATATTCGCCATATGATAGATAACCCTGTCGTTGAAAGAAGACTTCAAAAAACGGGGCCACTTGACCTAGTAAACATACCAAATTAAAATTATATTGTAAATTGGTTTAACAAATTTTGGGACTAACCATTGGGTTTCACCTCAACAAATCAGAATTGTTTAAGAAATGTAAAATTTGTAAATTTGAAAGATAAATTGCTAGATGAGCACAGTCTCAGTCAGTTGTAATTAATAAAGAAAAAAAACTAGTTACCCAAATTATGTTATGGGTAACTTATGGTGTGGACTGTAAACGACATTGACCTCAATGTTTTTTGCAATATAAACTAGATGTCGATAGTTACATTGATGTTAACTACATATTTCTCAGTAAAATGTAGTTTCACTGTTATTTAGTTAGCCAAATATAAAAACACTAATACAGGGTGGGCCATCTAACTTTTTTTTAAACTAGCGGTTATTTTGAGTATGGTAAGGGTTATGTCACTTCTGATTCGACATAAAGTTAGTTTTATCCTTCCGCTGAACGAAAATGGCTGTGTATTCGCTTGAACAACGCTGGGAAATATTGAAACATTACTTCGAAAATCATGGTAATGTTGCAAAATGTGTGCGAAAATTGCGTGCAGTTTTTGGAAGATTCGAAGCGCCGGGAGCTCCATATGTGCGCTATTTTGTGAATAAAGTTAAAGAAACGGGCTTGCTAATTAATAAACCAACGCGAACCAAGCAGCCAACCAAGCGTACACCCGACAATGTTGATGCTGTAGCCGATAATGTGCGTGAGTCGCCGGGAACGTTAACTCGTCATCGTGCTCAAGAATTAAACATTTCACGCACAACATTGCGCCGAATTCTGCATAAAGACCTCGGTATGACACCGTATAAAGTTCAATTGGTTCAGGAATTGAAGCAAAGAGACCACCCATTGCGTTTTCGGTTCGCTGAGTGGGTTTGCGATCGACTTGAAGAAGATGCCGATTTTGGCAAAAAATCATCTTTTCGGATGAGGCGCATTTCCGCATCTTGGCGGCAACCATCCATCTGCTATGTAAACAAGCAGAATTGTCGCATATAGAGTACGGAGAACCCGTACGTTATCGTAGGGAAGCCGATGCATCCTCACTGAGTGACTGTTTGGTGCGGATTTTGTCCGGTGGCATCATTGAGCCATTTGTCTTTGAAAATGAGCAAGGAGCCGCCGTTACTGTCAATGGTGAGCGCTACCGCGCTATGATAAACGATTTTTCCCGGCACTTGAAGAGAAGGACATAGGCAACATTTGGTTTGAACAAGACGGCGCTTCGTGCCACACAGCACACGTTTCAATTGATCTTTTGCGCACTGTCTTCGAAGATCAAATTATCAGCCGAAATGCTGATGTGATTCGGCCGCCTCGGAGCTGTGATTTGACGCCGTTGGACTATTATCTTTGGGGTACCGTCAAAGATAAGTGTTACGTTATAAGAGTTAGTTTAACATAATTATGAACGTATAAAAATAACTAAAATTGCTATTATTTCAAAATATATCTTTCAATTACGGTCAGTTTATAACTCAAAATTACCATTTTTATCAAATTTTGTACATGGCAAACTTCTGTTTACAAACAACTATTTTGTGTCAGCCAAATGTTTGTCTGTTTGTTTTTTAGTTTTTTGTGGCCAGATATTTCTATCCATATGACCTAATGTTCCACAGATTCCAAGTGAAGGGCTAGAACTCTGGATAAGTTAGGTTGTTATAATTGAATTAATTTGATTAATATAATTATATTTTTAAATTTTATATTATTTAATTATTATTTTTTAATTTTATTTCTTTTTTTTATATTTTATTTTTTAATACGTAATATGTTTTTATAATATGATGTTGTTGAGTTGGGTTATTTCCCAAAATTCCAGCCAAATGTTTTTCATATTAAAAAGTTTGACCTTTTTATTCACTAGCAGTGTTTTATGCACTAGAGCTAAAAGCAAAATGCATACTCGATCGAAAATAAAATATAAATCCAAACTGAAATTAAGCGTATTGCATTGGTAAAAGTGGATTAGGATTTAGTTTTGGATTTATAATTTTCCAAATCAACAGCCATTTTCGGATTTCGTTTTTGACTTGAAAGTTTGTAAGTAAAAATGTTTTTTATGTATTATTTGCATATTACGTGATTTTATTTTATAATAATAATATTTATGTCAATTTTGTAGTTTGAAATATCACTTTTAATATTTTAGTACAAACCTTTAGTACTAAAAATTGGATTAGATTTACATAAATCCATAATCATTTTGGATTTAGATGAATCCATTTGGGTTAACTTTTAATGCGATTGTTGTTGTAAATGACAACGCAAATGCAATACGCTAATTGTTTATTGTGAAACAATAAATTGAATAAATTGAATTGTGAACAATAGATAGAGGTAGTGGAAACAGTCTTTTCGCATCTTGTACCTAAAATGCTTTTTGCACTCGAATGATTGCAATTATTAGTAAATATTAATGAAAGTGGAGGTTCGTAATATCCAAGAACTGGGTTTATTTCATGTTGCATCCAGTATGCTTTGTCATTCGATTTATCTTCGATCGCCTTTTAAATTTTTTCATTAATTCATAGAGTTAATTTGCTCCCTAATAATAGGGCCGAATGTGGGATTTAAAATTGTATGTTGTGTTATGTTATCTTTGTTTTTTAGACAGTGGGGAAATAAAGTAGCATAACAGAAATTTTTTGCTGCGAGAATCGGCTTCAGTTAAACTTTGATTTCGTTTATTCAACTAACAATATAATGGGGCCGATTCTGATTTAAATGTTTATGTTTTTTTTTTGCTTTCTCGATACAAATTTCCAGACATAGAAATTTACAGCAAAAATTTGCTGGGCGCATTATTTTCTTATGCAAAATATTTCAAATAGTACACTAGTATAAATATTTTAATATTAAAGTTAAACGAACATTTACCAAAATGTGCAGGTAAATGTGGAAATAGTCTAATGTTGCAGGTAAAAGATAGATCAATCGTACATTTACCAAACGGGTAGGTACATTTATACATTTCTCGGTAAATGTGGACCATGAGCCTTTATCGCGGACTTTAGCGTAACATATATATTGAATGTCAGTCGCAAATACCACGACGAAAGTAAATAAATAAACGAAATGTATTCACAAAGCATCCGTGAAATTATCACAATTTTGGGAAAACTTGGGAGGTTGAAATGTGGTTCAACAGGCGAAAGCACCATTTATGCTCGGTGGTACTATAAAAGATGCACAAGAATGCATGTGATAATATACTGCAGATACCAGTATATTATTGCAAGTAAATACTTAGCATTAGGTCACCTAATGTGGATAAATACTATAATTTAGAACGAGCTTTAGTCGAACGATACGCAGTTTCTTGGTGATAAAAACCGTCATCACTTCTCAACGAAATGCGATCGTTGGGTGGAATTAAAGTCGCAGATGATTTATTAAAATAAATGTGGTTACAACGATTATCATCGCAGATTCGCTTGATTGTGTCAACAAGCAACGCTCCTATTGACCATATAGCTAAGATGGCGGATAAATTGATCGAATTATATAATTCATCAGATATTAACGTGACATCAGCTAAAGAAATTATACCGCAAAGCAGTTCAACATCTACGACATACGTTTCGCCACTAGAGAACCAAATTCAAATATTGACGCAAAAGATCAATAAAATCGATTGTCAAACTCGGTGGTACTCGATGGTAAAAAATCATCATCAGCAGAGAAACCGAAATTTGATAAGTGTTGGGGCATCATAGACACGAAGCTTTGGCAAGGCTGACATCCACCATGCAATTTCGAGTATATGAAAAACTAGAATAACAATGACTTGGGGAGGCGCAAGTGGTTGAACAAACTCATTTAAATCGGATATATATGGTTCCGATCGTTCGACACACTTAAAAATTTTAATAGATACAAGTTCCTCAACATTTTAATATATTGCAAACTGTTCCCAAATTAATACGTATCTGTACAGATAATTTATATAGAATTTCATCATTGCAGACGTTATAATGTTTCAATTTTATTATTAAAAATAATTTATTTATTGTTGATTGAATGATTGAAATGATTAAAATTTATTTTTGTTAAATAAATTTGGTATCGTTCCTTTTGCTTTGTGTCGCCGTGTTGCTTTGTGTTTTCGTTTATGGAATGCTGGTCGTGTTGTTTCCGTCTTCCATGAAAGTACATCGGTTAATGCATTTACTCTGTTTGCACGTAAAGAGTGATGGGCGATGAGTTAACGATGAGTTTATAAAATTATATATTTGCAATATGTGCGATTACAATATTTTCATTGGAATATTCTAACCGCTACAATTCATCACACAATACAATTTACTTATCGACAAGGACGGTAACAAGTAAATAGATGCCGATGACTAATCGAACATATAACTTGGATCGTTCAAATTATATATCCGGATACTGCAATTTTTATCAGCTAAAGTAAAGCCCTAAATAGACAGCTTCGTTTCGAAGATATTTTTCAACATTACCAAGATAATAACAATGCTTCAAGACAACCGAGAAACAGCGAAGAGATATACTACTCATCATATCGTTACAAAAGGACTATATTTTTTCCTCGTCCGAGACGACCCATACCTGATAAGTTGGAGATAGCAAAAGGTGAATTTGGAGATATGATGAAACAAGTCATGTGTAGACTATCAAGTAGTACTGAGCTTCCCCACTTCAAGTGGTTCATAAACCGGTGAGTACCATCAACTTAATCCAATAACCATACCAGACAGGTATCCTATACCATTTATTCAGGATTATGCAAGTATTTTGCACGGCAAACGGTTTTCTCGACAATTGAATTGCAAAGAAAGTTTTATGAGGTTTCCGGTTGCACTTGATGATGTACCATAGAGGCCTTTTGGCCTTTTTGAGTTTGGATATATACCGTTTGGATTACGTAACGCGGCTTAAACATAGCAACGACATGTTTAAAGGAACACAAACAGCATTTACAAATCGTTTTTCAACAACTTTGAGATAACCAACTTAGTATAAACTTCGCCAAGTGTAATTTCGGTCAAACAGAGTTAAAAATTTTAGACCACATCGTCACAGCAAATGGAATCGTACCGTTGCCAGCAAAAGTTGAGGCAATCCGAAATTATGATCAACGAAAAGTAGCTCAAGATTGAACGAGTTTTCTGATGATGATAAATGTTTATCGTAGATTTATCCCACATGTGGTAGAAAATCAAATGATCCTTCAAAATTTAGTGGAAAGAAACATAAAACGCGATCAAACACCAATTAAATGGTCTAATGAATACAGTATTGCATTTCAACGTTCTAAATATAATTTAGTCAGATGGTTAAGTTTTAACCGCTACTATCCTAGCATATCCAGGTAGAAATGGTGCACTTCATCCAGTAGTAGATGCGTCATGCGTATAGCCATTGGAGCAGTAATTAATCAAATAACGAAAAATGGCGAGCCATAGACCGCTTGGTTTTTTTCCTAAAGCTCTTTCGCCAACAAAACAACATTACAGCACATACTATAGGCAGGTGGAAGCTATGTACAGAGCGGTAACTCATTTCCGACATATGCTGAAAGGTTGACAATTTTTCATTTATACCGTTCACAAAGCGTTAATATTCGCAATTTCAAAAAAGAGCGACGATTCACCATCTCGTCAAGTCCGATGTTCAAACTATATTAGTCAAGTCACTACACACATACGTTATATTGTTCGGCTAGAGAACAGTGTTGCCGATATTTTATCCAGAATCAATGTGATTGACGAAAGAGAAATTGATGGTGAATGTATTGCCAAGTCGCAGTATCGAAGTCGAAATTAAATTTATTATCGATTGTCCAGCAAAGGGAATCATGCTCTCATTCAGTTTAGTCGCGATACCGTCTTCAGCTTCACACATCTATTGTGATACTTCTAATAATCGCATCCAACCATTCATCACCACCGTTCATATATGTCAGAATCGCACCAGCTATTAATGGTGATATTAAAAATGCCAGACCCGCACAAATGTCTTCGGACACAAATTCACCCGCACAAAAAACGCAGATTTCAGAGTCCATTTAATTTACTATTCTGCCCAGAATCTAACGGATTATCCGAAGTAGTAACGAACTAACAATACAATGAATGCCAGTTTTCCTTGGTCCAGAAGCAGGATTGCGCCACATGTACTAACGACAAACGTTACCATACCAGTCAGAAGGATAATTTACAGGATGTGAGGTTGAACTGGATTTATTTATAGTTAAAGGAGCGCATACATTTTCTAATGTCAAATTTGTACCTTTACTTTGTTCTCATTCTCAGTGTGATAGTTTTTGAGTTATTTTATACAAGTTTATAAAATATAAAATAATATTTAAATTAATTATTCTTCTACATTTATAGCCATTTTTCACATAACTGATAACCTTTTCAAAATATTAGCAAACAACGATAACACTTTTCTTAAGTATGAAGTTTTATCTAGATCAGTCTATATGTCAGGACTGTACAAAGATTTATTTATTGTTGAAATTCCGTTTTTTTGTCAAAAATCGTAATTTTCCCTTATATTTTGAAAAACTAATGTGGACCGATATTGCTGCAAAGTTAATTTAGAATCATTTAATTTATATTCGTTTTCCTCATAAATGATATAATTTTCAAAACAATTGCAAAAAACGAAAAATCTTTTCTGGAAGCTGCCATTTCCGGTGGGCGATTTCGACCCAGAATAACTGGGATCTCCCAATATACAGAAATTAAATAAATAAATTAAAATAGAACAAAGAAAACATTTGGAATATCAGTGAAACTATTTTTATTGGATAGATAATTGTACGCCATTGATGCTTGAGTATGATTTCGCCATGTGGCCGCCGCGGCTGGCGCTTACATGGGGTAACCTGGAGGTTCAATTTTCGATCACTCTTCGCAGTAATTGCGACCGTATCTCGGCGTAGACAAGTGACTTAACATATCCTCAAAGAAAATAATCTAAATGGAGGTAGATCACACGATCTCGGTGTCCAATTAACAGGACCATTACGTGAAATTAGTCTTTCATCAAAAGTTTCTTTGAGTAAATTAATTATGTCTGGTGCTGCGTGGCATGTGGCACCGTCCTGATAGAACCACATATCAGCAAGATTTATGCCAGCCAATTGAGGTACAAAAAAGTTAGAAATCATGTCTCTATACCGTTCACCATTGACTGAAACATTCCGCCCATCATCGTTTTGGACATATGGACCAATGATTCCGCCGCCCCATAAAGCGCACCAAACAGTGATTTTCTCGGGATATAATGGTGTTTCGGCAAAGGCTTGTGGAAAATGGTGTTTCGGCAAAGGCTTGTGTTATCTTTACTCCAAATCCGACAATTCTGTTTATTAACCAAAAGTGAGCTTCTTTGCTGAACAAAATTTTGTTTGGAAAATCAACATCATTATCAATTTGCACTTCTTCAGCCCATTGGTCGAATTGGTGGCGTATGCGATGTAAGCACGTAAACCAAGATCCTTAGATGAAATCTTCCATAAAGTGGATGGACACATCTCCAGTTGCTGAGGACGACTTAAAACACCCTTCATAACGTTTCACCCCTATTAGTCGTTTCGTCTGAACAGAAGAAAGGCGATAAGCTGTTAATCTGCACAGATCACACACATTCACATAAAGACAGAGATTTTTTAAAACGACGATATTAAAAGCAGAATGGCGATCTTCACCTAACAGAAATCGTCAGTCAATAATTATACCGAAAAGGATATTGTGACACTTTTTTGGGAAAGATGAAAAATATCGTAATTACTAATGACGATAGCAATCGGTGTAAATTGGTGTTATCTACAAGAAACAGGTAATAAATAAAATGTAATCTAAAAGGTGCCTTAATCAGTTAATTTTTTCTCTAGGGAAGAGTCTAAACAAGTATACCGTCAATTTATTTCCAATGACATATGATAGTTGCTCATGTGTACTGAAATATTTTTAACCGAAGTTATGTGAGTTGAGACTCAAAAATGATTAAATATAATTACAACAGTGAATTAATAAATTTACAATAGAACAAGTGGATCATTCACTATAGTTAGGCATAACTATTAATGCACACAAATCAGTTCGTACTACAGAACCGGATTTTTCAAAACGTTCGATTTCGGGTAAACGTTCGAATTATGTTCCGTAAATTTTAAAATGTTGAGAGACACTGGCCTATATGGGAATTGGGCAATAGATAGCAACACGTGTTTATGTATTTCATCTATTTTTAACAACACCAAAACATAAAAATAATAAACTGAGCTCTAATAAATTAATGTTAATTAAATCTAATTAATTTTTCACTTCCTTCTAATTAAAATTAATTTAATATTTTGATATGGTTAAATATTTTAACTCCATATTACAGTTTCAATAGAAAAATGTATTTAACGTAAAGTTGTACAAGAAATTTCTCCTATGTGGCTCATCTCAATTTAATTACACACTGCTATACTGCAGTACGAGAATAAGATACTAGTCATAGGCTTGAATGAAAATTTAATTGCTGAATTTAAGTGTCTATTGTCACGAATCATGTGCGTCAATCTGAACAATAAATAAGGCCGCACGGGTAAATTAAAACCGGAAATACATTTTGTCTGAAACTTGCTAAACATAACTGATCACTCTTTCAACTGTTTTATTTTGAAATTTATGCTTTATAAAAAAAAAGTGAAAATGATAATTGTTTTTATTTTTTGAAAAGTTTATTTTTAGAAATTTTTATTTGCGAAAATTTTTCTTATTAATTTTCATGTTTTCCTTTGCCGAGTTTTACGTTGACACAACAACACGGTAGGAAAATTTATTTTATTTTGTCTGGCTTAATGGTTGATGCTATTTGGATGATTGTTAATTTTTCTTATTTTTTCTTTTATATGTGTTTGTCATAACAAGAATTTTTATGAGGAAGGAGAAGAATGGTATTTTGTTTATTTAGAGAAGTTAAAAATAGAATTGTAAAGTAATAAATGAAAAACTAACAATGAGGAAATGTCAAAGGTCTGACGCGCTTATATTCTACACCACTTACATAGTAGAAGGAATATTAAAACATATCTTCCTTCTTTGAAATCTTTAAACCAGAAGATCTTAAATATTTTTCATTTTCCAAATTAGGTAATGAGACACTGCAGTTTTAATTATTAACCAATTTTAAAACACGCAGAAAAATTTTTCCAACGTTGATTGTGCAGAACAAATACTCCACGTATAACCTAGCCGTAATTATATTGGGTTGGCTAATTAATTTACTATTTCGACGCTTTGTTATCCGCTATGGAGTAGTTTGTCTCAAAAACAACACTAATGACACAGCCGGGCTATTTTCGATCAGTTATACCATAACTATGTCATACTGTACCATAATTTACTTTCGTAAAAGAAGAAATATTTAGATTAAGAGCTCCTTCAATATTTAATGCCGTGATTCGGTGACGCTTATTAACGTTCATAGAGTTCATTTTGAAACCGCATATTTAATATTTGCTAGGGGAGAGATCAAAAAATCTCTAAAAATTTATGTAAGGTTATGTGAAAATGCGAGCTATTCCGCTTATGTGAAAAAATCTTAGAAATTAAAACATCTTGGAAGTCAAAACCAGGAAATAGGAAGTTCAACATTTTGACCATATCGAATGAAACTCATAAACAACTGAAGAAAGGAACTGTAGAAGGGCGAATGTCCGAAACTGGTCTTCATTGGTCAGAATGAAAAATAATTCATTATCACAAAAAGAAAGATGATACTAGTATTTTTGTTGTCTTTTAATAAACGTTAATTTTTAATTTGTTTAAATTTGTGAAACTTTTATAAAAAGATTTTTATTAACAACATACATAGTATAAAATATTTTTTTAGAACGTAATGTAATTATAATACAAATTAATATAAAATTGGTAAAAGCCACGGCGCCAACCACATAAAAATGAATATCCATTATTTATATGGTCATCTTATTATTATAGCGAAGGGAGGGGTTATCGGTCAATGAACAAACATTTTGACTAGTTGGTGAATTTCACATTATTCGAAATCAGTTTTGTTATTTCGACAAATTTTATGTTCCGCCATGTTTTGTTATATTTTAATTTTGTCGGAAACTCTGGAAATGATGATTTTTGACAAATAATAGTTCTTCAACAAAAATTCGGCCCATGTACAGCCGAGACAGAATGATTGAATGGGATGAAACTTCATAATTAATCTTTTCCCATAAATTGGGAGATTCCAGAAATTTTTGGCCGAAATCAATTCACTGGCAGTGGTAGCTCCAATAGGAGCTTTTCGTTTTTTGCAAATAATTTGAAAAGTATATATTTACGCAATTACGAAAAAATGAGTAAAACCAAAAAATTGTAAATTAAATTTCTAACAAAATAAATTCAGATAATTTTTTTTAAGTTCACCATTCATTTTTTATTTGTTTTTCATTTCAAACTTGAAAAATTCATACTTAAACTTTTTCCATTAATTTGATTGAAATCGGTGTACCGGTGGCAAATGCATTTTCGTTCTTTTTAACCCCTTCGTTGATTTCCAAAGTGAGTAATCACCGTACCTTACGGTGTTTATCCTTTCGTACATTATTTCCTTTATTTGTTGTTTCAATTTGTTGTACAGAAAATTGGGGATACTTTTGTGTTGCGGAGCACAAGTCTGCTGCCAGATTTTACGAGCTACAAAAATTTCTAGCTCTGCAATATTCTGTGGTAATCCATTCGCGTTCCAAATAACAATTCTATCGCATACAACTTAGCGGATTATCAAAGATTTTGAAGAAAGGGGGACTGTGGTGAGTAAGCCAAAGTGTGTGCAACAACGTATAGTCCGAACACCAGAAAATATTGCTGTTATACGTGGAAGTGTACGAGATAATCCAACAACATCAATCAGACATCATGCGCAAGATCCTGGACTTCGAAGATCAACTCTAACCAATATTTTGCATGAAAACTTCGATTTATTCCTCTATAAAATTCAATTAATACAGGAGCTGAACCAAGAGATCATTTGCGGCGCCATACGTTTGCAAATAAGATGCTGTTGCTGTTTCCTCAAGCAAATGACAATCCGGAATTTTGTGACATGTAAACAAACAAAACAGCCAGTTCTTGGCAGTAGTTACATCTCTTGAAAGTGACGATAAGGTGTGTAATTTGGGCTGGAGGGGTCATTGGACCATACTTTTAAGAAAATCTGAATGGTTCAGCTGTTACAGTTACTGGCGATGGTTTAGTGAATATGTGTTTCTAACAGGATGGTGTCACATGCCATACTGCTCGAGAAACCATGGAATTGTTACGAGAACTGTTTCCACAACAGTTAATTTCGAAATCTTGTGATATGAATTGGCCTACACGGTCACCCGATTTAACTGCTCCCGACTTCATTTCGTTATTTTAAAAGTAAGGTTTATGCAAATAAACCACAAAATATTGAACAACTTAAAAGAAACATTAGTAGTCAAAAGATCCCACATGTGTAAGGGATCATACTCGTACATAATTCCAAACATTAAAGATAAATGTATAGGTAAAAAACCTTTCTGGTGGACACTCTTTATATTGTCTCTAGACCACATTCGCCTTTTGCTATGGGTGGATTTATCGTTCCTATACTTCGGAATATCCTTTCGAGTGAATGAAAAATCTTTAGTAGTACTAGTTAACTGCGGCATTATTTGCTAGTAGGATCTCCTCTCTGGTTCAATGGACTGTGGTTATGGCAACACTCTAGTTGTAGTTGGAATCCTTTTTCTTATATTACATTAGTATTTTGAGCCGATTGGCGTGTTTTATTTCTTAATCTTTGCAGTTGTACCGCTACTTCGCATCTTCTATAGTTGGCTGGGTGTTGTCCTTTACAGATTATACACCTTGCAGGTTTGTTTCGGCTAACTGAACAGTATTTCGCGTTGTGCCTACCGGAACATTTTACGCAGCTAGCATCTCGCCCGCAATATCTTTGGGTATGGTTAAAGTCTTGGCATTTCCTGCATTGAGGTATTAATCTTGTTCTTTTTCGGTGGTTTTATTTTAAGCCTCGTATTGAGCATTTCTGATCTTAAATATATTTTGAATTTTTTTGCTTTAATTGAATGTGAGCATGAATAGCGGATGCCCTGTTTTAATCATCTTGGTTCCTTGACTCTTTCCAATTTTCTCCCGTTTAAAGATGTTTACTGCGTCTTCAATTTGCAGTTCTTTCATTTTGAGGTATTCTACTTTATCCTCCTTCTTGCAGGTGGGATGAAAACGTCTGACCATAACCGTAATTTTCCCGTCTCGGTTATTTTTATCTTCGTATCACTCTTTACCTTCCTAAGTGAGCTTTGTGGCTAAAGCTCTATATGCATCGAGATCTCTTGTATTTATCTTCCAAACATTTTTGTTTAGTGCCACTACTCTATGGTCGTTTGTGGATACCGATTTCATTAAAGCTTGGATAATCGCAAACTCTGTAATACCTATCACATTAATAGGCGGTGAAGCCTTATGCCATAGACAGACTAATGGTTTCATAACTATAGTTTCGAGATCATGATTTCCTAAATGAGAACTCAAGAAACACTACAATTTCTTTTGTATCTCATTTGGTTTTAAAAAGCAATGAAGAAGGCATTGACAAAAATGTCAAAACTGACATTAAATTGACTTTTAAATTGTCAGAATCGACTTTTGTATATTGACAGAACAGAAGAAATTTGTTCTCGCCAACTAAACATCCCAATGCAAATAGAAAACTCAAAGGAAATTAGATTTTCTTGGTAAACTATTAGTATCCGGAACCTCCATTTTTGACGTATTCAGCGTTGGGAGCACAAAAATGCCACGGGATGAGAAAAAATATCTCATTCCGAAACTATGTATAAACCTAGTTGTAAATCATGATTAGCCATGACACACTACAACGAAATCATGGTTAACTCGAAAGTATAGTTATGAAACCAGTAGTCTGTCTATCACATTAGTCTTCAATGCAAGCTTGAGTTCTTCTTGTTGCTGGTGTTGATGAGGTACAGGCACTGGTTCAGTAGTTTCTTTAACTTTTGCTTTCGAAAGTCTCCCAACTTCTAGGACTTATCTTATTTTTTGTTTATGCATCCAATCAGTTTCTCTTGCAAGTTCCTCATCATCTGTATGGAACTCAGCGTTAGAATGGCCAATTGTGTTGATTTTGTTATAACTAGTAAGAGGAGTCTCCAAAACTTCTATCAGTCTGGTCTTCTTCAGATCCTCATTTTCTTTCTTTAACTTAACAATTTCATTGCTAAGTTGTGATGGCATTTTTTATATTTCACTAAGTCTTCGGCGTAGTTCCGCATTTTCGTTTTACTAAATCTAAATACTTTTAAACTTCGTATGAATCACAATAGTTCGCTCACTCCAGAATCCATTGAGCCGGCCTCGGTAGAGAGTGGATTATCTAACTGAGCAGATACCAGGTACCACCTGGGATAAAAAATCCTTTTTATTGTGAACTCATTGCATCAAGAACTGGTTACTGAAGCAACTACCAATCTAACCAATAAAATTGGAAGCGGGTTAGTGGAGAGAAAATCATTTGCTTTGTTCTCGGTGTTCTATGTTTTGAAAACCTCATTGTAGATAAAATTATTTACACCGAAATATTCCAAATTTATATTTTCGGTGCAATCATCTAACACCATTTATATGTTTTCAAAGAACTTTTTTGGATATTAAATAAAAACTAAAACGGATGTTTTGATTAATTTATCGAAAATATGTATTTTCACTAATGATTATACATTTGTTTGCTCGAACGCGGTATTTCGGCTTGTAAAACAAAATAAACAAATTATTACTTATAGGTAAGTGAAGTTTATAATTTCACTTTAACTTTTTCACGCGACTAGATACGTCTTTAACTAATATTGTTTATAGAAATATCCCAAAATTCTCTTGTTTCGTAACATAAAATCGAACAAAAATTTTTTTGTTCAGAAAACAACACCGGAGAACTATATTTTACGAAACTCAAACAAATTTGGATGGTTTTTACTCCAAACATATCATTTTTTAGGAAAAAATGTCCTTTCGGACATGTCAAAATATTTATCCGTTGCTACGGGGGAAATTTTTACTACGAATACTCGATTAAATAAAAAAAATACGTTTGAAGATAAATTTCTTAATCAAACCGCGTATTTTTTGTGTGAAAGCTTGCTACTTTAATCACTTTATATCACAATTTGTTATTTTTCTTATCGGTTTAGAGAAAACAAAATTTAAATAATTTCTCAATTGATTTGTTCAGTTCAATTGCGAAGATAACATTTCGAAACTTGAATTTGACAATTTCAATTTTTAGTTAGATTCAAACAATAATAGCAAACACGACCATTGTGCAATTTTTAGGGTCAAATATAATCACACTGTACTTGACTGAATGAAAATTTGATCACACCAAATTCGATAAAAATTAATTATTATTAAATGATCACATACAAGAATTTAAACATTTATCTGATATTTTTTAATCGGTTTCTACAATTACACGAATTTAAGTTCTCATCGATCATACATGTAAATCAATACACGTAATAATGATAATTAAATAAATTTACAGTGGAGGCCGAAAGATTTTGGTGTAAGGTTCGAAACTTTCGGAATGAGTCCACCCACCAACCACTTAAATATAAATTAGAAATCCATTAAGATGTTTCAAACCAAACAACTTCAGAAACCATATAACATTATACCGAAAACCCATTAAAATCTTTTAGGGTTTCATCCCTCAATAATACATAAAAAAAATATCAGATATTCCTAAATCTACCCAATCCGCAAAAGAGATCCTTTTGAGTTTTGTTTATCTCTTTAATTTTCGGTCGAATTAATTTTGAAACAGATCAAATGATTTTTAAAAACAAAAAATAAAATCTGAGGTTAACCATTTTTTTTATTTTATTATTTTGCATGTGATCGTAATTTGTCTCGGAGCTTATTTTTATTTATTATAAAATTCCAGACATTTTATAGATCATATTTATTTCACAAAAATTTCTCTCTACGTTTCCAAAACAAATTTTTTCTTATTTTTTGTGTTGTTGTTTTTGTAAATGTCTCGAGGAAGTGCCAAATAATTTGGTAGCAAATAAAATAAAATAACTGAACAGAATGGCTGACAGAAATACCACACGTATTTAATATTTAAATATGCGATCGTGATTTTAATTAAGATACTCAACAGCTAAGGTGATCTCTGCCGTTTATTTTCTGTTTGTTCAACAACCTTAATTATTTTTTTGTTTTGCTATATACTTTGCAATAATAATAATTTGTTGTGATACAAGTATAAAAAATCCCGAGGAAATTTATGATCGCAACTATTTGGCCCTTTTCCATTTACACATATACATTTACATTCTTGTATTTAACAACGTGTGTGTTTCGTTATTATTTAGAATAACAATTATGCACGACATATGTACTTTGAAGAGAGAGGTTTTTGACTTGAGTCTTCTTGGCACATAACTTAACTGAAATATGTAGAAAAGAAATGTAGTCTCACCTGGTTTTTTATTACTAATTTTTGAGAAATCAAAATAATCATTCACGTGTTTTGTTATATAAATTGAATGTTATATAATCAATCCACGTTTTCTGCTGTTATTATTTTATTTTTCTATTTCTGAAAACTAATCTTGAATCTTAAAACTACATTCTCATTGTAGGTGTTGTTATTTTGTTATTCCGTTTTTTGTTGTACAAGAATTAAGAATACCAAATAGAATTATAGATTTGTGTTCGATGACCTATACAATTTTTTTTCCTGTAGTTGTTGATTCTACCCAATGCGTGACCAGATTGGAAGAGGCCGAATTAATTTTACAAACACTATTGGAGTGGTTGTAATCTGATCGCTTAATTGTATTTTATTTTATTTAGTATTCCAGTCGTATTTATGTATTGTGTTTACGAGAAGAGACCTATGAAGACTTGAAATTAACTTTAATCATCTTTAATTTCACATATAATTACAACCATTTAAATAAAATTGAACTTTTAACCTTTTTTATTTTAAAGTTATGTATTCCTCTTATTCGACAAACATAATAGATTTTATTACTTAGTGCCATGAGACAGTCACTGTAATGATTGAATTGAAACATTCATGATTATGGTTTTCAGTTATTCTTAACTACTGTTCTACGGAGATTCGTGTTCGTCGTTCGTATGAACGTGCTTTTAGCTTTGCTTAATCAACCGTTAGTGATTATAATCTCAACCTAACTTCGTCCTTGCGTTTTACGATTACCTCGATCGTTATTTCATGGACAAATACAAATAATGGTGATTTCGGTATAACACGGTGAATCTACCTTCTATTTACAAATAATTTTATAAATATTAAACTAAGTTAAAATAAATAACGCATAAATGTCTAGGATTTTATTTTGTACCTGTATTTTAAGGTAACACTTGCTTTGGACATCGAATACCTACTTTCAGATGATTTGTTTTAATAACTAGCAAAATATTATGTGTACATATTTATGTTAGTGTTTTACTAGTTGTCCGCAGTCCTGACTAAAATCCTTAAATAATCCCGGAAGAATTATTAAACGTTTCTGTTGATAATTCAATTTTTGGACACTTATTATTATATGTACAATTTTAAATGTTGATTTTAATAAATTTGGAATCCTAGTATAGAATTATTATTATATAGGGTGTCACAATAACCGGTTCAGATTTGACATATCGGTTATTTTGGCTCTGGCAACACTAATGTTATTCTTTCTTTGACAGAAAATCAGTATATTATTTCTAGTTGACGATATGAGTCACTTAACGCTTCAACAAAAGTGGGAAATGTTGGAAATTTACTTCCACAGCAAAGACAATTGGTTCGAAATCGCAAAAAAATGTCGTACAAAATTTGGTCAAAACACCGGACTTACACCCAACGATATCAAGAAGTTTGTACATAAAGTGCATGATACGGGCTACCTAGTCGACAATGCAACGCGTACAAGTGCTCGTCATGTTCGTTCAGCCGAAAATATCACCGCGGTGGTTGAAAATGTGTGCCAACGGCCGAAAACATCAATTCGTCATCGTGCATCGGAATTGAACATCAGCCGGTCTTCCATGCAACGAATTCTGCGTAAAGATCTTGGTTTGTGGCCATATAAAGTTAAATTGGTCCAGCAATTGAAGCCCCGTGACTATTCGCTTCGATATGGATTCGCTGTGAGGGCCTGCGACAAACTCGAAATTGATGAGGATTTTGCTCAAAAAATCATCTTTTCGGATGAGGCGCATTTCCATCTCGGTGGGTTCGTAAACAAACAAAATTGTCGCATTTGGGAATCGTAAAATCCACATGGATATGTGGAGAAGCCAATGCATCCATTGCGTGTGACTGGTCGGTGCGGCTTGTGGCGTGGCGGCGCGACCGCTACGGTCAACGGAATCAACTACCACCACATGTTAACATCTTTTTTGTAACCATATCTTGAAGATATTGGTTTGGACGACCTTTGGTTCCAGCAAGATGGTGCGCCAAGCCACACATCGAGCGTTACAATAGCGAAACTGCGTCAAAAATTCGAAGGCCGCATTATTAGTCGAAATGGTGACGTGATTGGCCGGCAAAGAGCTGTGATTTGACGCCTATTTATGGGGTCACTATCCAAAATTATTAACGATGCCCTGTGAAAATCTAAAAGATTTTTTTATTTGATTGTTTTCACAATAAATCGGGTTCGTAACTTATTTGGGAATGTCAATTCTATAAAAATCCTATTGGAGAAAATACCAAAATTTCCAATTGAGAGTAAAATTGAAAATAAAGAATTTGCAAATTTTGGAAAACATGAAAAAAATCATCATTCGTGGTCCTATTTTCACAATATTGATGATGAATGAGAATATTTATTCAAATTCATGAAACTTCTAAGTCGTATATGGCCCAGTAAATTTTTTCATAAATTAACCATGTTCATTTCAATGTTAGAGCTTTGTCTATGCTATCCTAAAATACATTTAAAAAATTACGAACATCTCAAGGAGCGGTAACAGAAAAATTTGAAAATGGATTGAAATCAAAAACCACTATTGTTTAAAATACGCTGGACAAGTTAAAAATCATCATACCAAAATCTTATTCACCTCACACGTGAGGTTTTGACTTAGCTATTCAGCCATATAGATGAGACCGCGTGAACATCTCTAGATTCGGAAATATAAAAGTAGAAGCAGTGTCTAAAATAACCTTCTATAGAATTAAAAGAACTTTAGTAAATTGTATCACAATTTTCTCGTTTTTATCTAAAATTGTTAGAAAATTATTTGACCGTTACAGCGACACTATTAGGGATTCAGGGACTTCTCTAGTACAAATTGTGTTTGTGTGTAAACAACAACAGTGTAACATTTTTGGTATTATTTTTGGTATGTATTTCTCAATCATTGTTTGTCTTGTACCGGTGAAACACTAGTGAAGGATTTATTCGAGTAGCATTAACACAAGCAGCAAATTTGATGAGAAATATCTACAGGTAAAAATTGGACTTCTGCACACTCGTCAGGCAACGGGCAATTTCGTTAGTCTAAATGACTTGTTACAACCCACCATCCGTGAACCTCCAGTACTTCTCTCTCTCTCTCTCTCTCTCTCTCTCTCTCTCTCTATATATATATATATATATATATATATATATATATATATATATATATATATATATATATATATATATATATATATCTTTCTATCTCTCTCTCGCTCTCGTACTCTCTACCTCTCTCTCTTTTCTATCCCGTTCTCCGTCTCTCTCTTTCTCTCTTCATTAAGCGTTCACATTCCATGGAGTGGTTTCGCCGCATGCACGGTGGTCCTCCAACCCTTTCGATTCATCGCTTGCTCCCTCAAATATTGATATACTATTGCTCGAAGATTTTGTTCGACATCATTAAGCCAGCGTAGTGCAAGCTTCCCCTACGAAGTATGGCGATTGATTATGGAAGCTTTTTGTATCATACGATAAGACACGATTGCACATCCAAGAGGTTAAAGCAGCACGAAGTTTCACTATCACTTTTCCTTATTACGTACTCGAGTGCCAGATAAAAGAGCACCGGCGCGAGTGGAGTGCCTCTCATTGTCGTACACCAGATGTTATTTCGAAGCGATCAGATATACTATCGCTTCTATTATGATTCTACACATAGACCCAGTTGCTATTAGCCTACACAAAGAAACCAATTTCTCTGGAATCTCTATGTAAAGTATATGTTAAGTTGGTGGATGGATATGTTGTACTTCCACCATTTTTCCAAGATCATCCATAGTGATGAACACTTCTCTGTGATTGATCGGTTGAGGTGAAAACAACATTTATAGTCATTGACACATTTTCAGTTTGGGGAATGATTCTGGCAAGTACTCGTACAACATTGGTAAGCACTTTATAGGCGGTATTTAATAGAATTATGCTAAGCGGAGATATCAGTGCGATTTTGCATTCGCAACTGCTCTTGGTCCCAGATCATCATGACGGGGTCATTGAGATTAGATGCAAAAGTAAACCGGTGTGAAGTTTCTGGATACTTTTAAAATATTGGACTCTTTTAAAATTTTGAACATAAATTTATGCGAGTGTCCAAAACTAATTTTTTGGACAAAATAGAGATTTTTTGATGTGGCAGATATAGCACGCGTGTGCTTTTCCTAACATTGTAATTATAAAATCAAATTTTCTCTGTAAAAAGGATCAAATTTTTGTATTTCAAATTCTTATTTTCTCAGAAATAATTTTAATCATTAGAAATGTGCGATTTTTAGAGAATAGCTCCTATAGTGGCTACATAGATCAGAAAGAGGATTGTGGGAAAAGCAGTAGGGCTTTTGCGTAGAATTTTTAAACATTCACGCTATTCGGATTTTTACATAAAACTGGGATTAATGGGTGGGATTAATATCACCTATTATCATTTCAAAACAAGCCGTAGGAGTCTCGTTTAGAAATGTTCAACATTACCGCTTATTTCGAAATGGCGTTAGGTGATTTTAACGTGTGCCCTTTCTAATCTGTATAGCCATTATGGCAGCGAATCTCTGAGTTTCGTGTAGTTTGCCATAAGCTATACAACGACAACCTTTCATATAAAAATTGCGGATAGCGTTAATGTTCAAAAATTTTAAGCGAGAGCTCTACGGCTTTTTTCGAAATAGAATTAAGTGTTTTTAATTCCACAATGTATGCCCTTTCTGAGCTATACAGCCACTATCCAGCGTAGCCACTATCGGAACCAATCTCTGAGATTCGTGTAATTATTTTTCCTTACTGTTTAGTTTTAATTAGGTGCAGAGCGGACTTGTAGGCTGCCCCATCTGCGTATATCTGTCAGATCTCCTGCATCCAACGCGAAATCCTTCAAGGAAAATGTTGATAGGTGCCTTAAACTGGTGTATTTTACAGCCCAACGGAAATTGGAAACCGTTTAGCTTCCTCAGATCGAGATTTCGGCATCTTTACCGTTAACCAATTTGCCTTGGCCGTTCCTCTTGTAATCCTTTCTAGCGTAACGAATGCTGCTATTCTCTTCTTTAGTTATGCAGAACCCATGTGTTAATCTGAAGAACACGCAGAATTCTGCGGCAACTGTGTGCTAATGTAGGCTATCTAGATATTTTATAAGTGTGGGGTTGCATATTATTCGGATCTCGGAGCGCGCCGTTGAATGCTATCCAGTAACTGGAGGACGCTAATTGGCACCACCCCAAACTTGACAGCAACTCTCTGTAGATTCGCTAATGAAGGTCTTATACACATATCTAGACAACCTGCATTTCTTTTTAAATTGTTGCTAATTTGAACTCCAGGTAGATCAATTGAGTCTCAACCCATGAGTACACGGCCTTTTACCACAAAAAGGCAACTGTTATGACTTTGTGCAAATTGTGCAAATTCGTTAAACTTGACCTGATTTTTTTCTCCGAGCCCAAATGTATTACACAAACAGGAATTAAGCGACAAGTGACAACTTCTAGCCTTTACTATGTAGTTCTGAAGGTGTAGATTCCACCTCGAATGAAATAGAAGAACGCAATATGGTTTTATCCGCAAAGCTATATGGTCAACGGTGTTATCCAGCAAATCATTGATGTATAACAAAAACAAAGTGAGTGGCAAAACTGATGGACGAACTCCGGCATTTGGGAAGTGTGTCGTTGATGATCCCCCGATTAGCACAACGTTGACTTTTCGATCTTTGAGAAAACTTTTTATCCATTTGGTGGTCATTAAATTCAAGACATATGCCACAAGTTTACAAATGAGATTATCATGCCAAACCTTGTCAAAAGCCTTAGATATATCCTCAGCGAGGTTCCATTTGTTTGCGACATATGTCAAGAGGTCGGTTTGGAGTGGCTTTCACGAAAGCCATACTAGCCATATCTGAAATTATTTTTCAAGATCCTTCACTAGATGTTAGGTAATGCATTTCTCAAATACTTTGGCGACGAGTAACACAATGGATATTGGCCGGTAGTTTGAGAGGTCAGTTTTATCACAATCATGTTTCACAACTTGTTGTACCACCGCACTCTTCCAGGCGTTCGGATATTTACTTTGCTTATAGGAAAGAAGAAAATTTTAGTTAATATTAGAACCAAGTCGCTGGCAAACTCCTCCATTATTAGAACTGGTATTCAATCCGGTTCGGTCGCCTTTTGTATGATCATTTGTTTAGATTTGTAACGACAATCCCCTCCGACATGTTGGTAGGGTCCAACTAAGGTTGAATTCGATGTAAAAGCGTTTGCCAGAAGGCCAACTTACTGGCAAATGCCTTCACATCGAGCTCGACCCAAACACCATCTGCACATTTCTATGCTGAAATGGATGTTTTATAAATATTTTCAACCGATGCGACCATTTGGTAAAAGTTGCGATTGAAAATTTTGAACTCCGTAGCCTTGGCAGCTTTCTTGTTATCGACTCTTTTCGCTTCTTTAGCACAGATTTGTTTCCAAGTATTTCGTGTGGCCTGGGAGAATATAGCAAAAGAAATTTCGTTGCGCTTATATTTGTTGCGAGCAGTTTTATTTTATTTGGCAGCTTTAGAGGCTTCTTTTGAAGAATTAATAATTCCAACCTCGACATGTGCTTCCATGGAATGGGGAATTACTGTGACACAAAGATCCAGAATAAGGACTCTTTCAAAATTTTGACATACAAATGTGAAATCACTAACAATCTGCGTGGGATTATGCGAAGCGGTAAACCACTCCGCTTGGCGCCCAGCACTATTCGAATCTTGGTGATTCAACCATTCTTTATGGTGGGCATTAAAGTCACCAACTAAAATTAATTCGCAGTAGGGATGTTGGTTGCGAAAATCATCACATTTGTCTAACAAACCATCGAAGAAATGCATGGTTTCTGAAACCGTATTATTGGGGGGCCTATACAAACTAATTAGGAAAATGAGGTTACTATAGGTAGAAATATTATTGAGCGGTCTTTGTGAAAATTTCGTACTTCTGATGTCGAGCATACGGTATATGGTCTTTAACGTATATACTGGAGTGTGCATTTCATCTCGAATGCTTGTTCGAAATGGGAGCGCTTAAAGTAAAATTCGTTCTCGTATATGTTATGAGAGACTTTTATTTCCGTGAGTACTAATATGTCGGGTCTGCGTGATTCCAGATGTTGAAGTGCGTAATTTTCGTTAGTAATGAGTTCTCGCGCATTGGGAAAATGAATGGTAAGGCTATCAATTTTATCTTTCCGAATATTATGCCTCGCCCCGCGATCCGAAGAGGCAAATTTCGGGAACTTTCGATTATTTTAATTCACACTCTTAAATAAAAATACATTTATGTGTGCAAAAATGCAGAAACCACGAAATATAATGTAAAATCGACTAATAGAATAATAAACTATAAAATTAAAAAACAATTAACTCGGGCTTAATCATAAACTGAACCTAAATAACAATTACAAATAAGAATAAAACAATTTACGGATGAGCATGAAGTCCAACTAGAAAACAATCCGTCTCCTCTGATGACAACCAGTAGAGCATTGCGGCTTACGAAAAGCAGTAGAGCCTACGGCATATTTCAAAATGAATTTAAATGCTTTTATTTCCACAATGAATGCCTTTTGTAACCTAAACAGCCACTTTGGGAGCCAATCTCTCAGATTCGTTAGAGAATGTGAAATTAAAAATTTGATCATTTTACAAACAAAATTTATTGTTCTCAGGGCTTCTGGAAGGGGAGACTATTGCTTCCCTTCTATTTTTACAATGACTTTTATGCTGTTCTCATGCGGTCACCTCAATTTTTACGAACGCAAGCAACGGTTGCTTGGTAAAACAAATCTCTCGAGTTTAAATTTTTCGCTTGGAAGTTGATGTTTACGATGCAGGTCCTCATATATTCGCGCTTCCTTTGTCGAATTTGATTGTTGCTTTTCTTGTGTGGAGATATTCTGTTTGAGAGCTGCACGTGCTAATCATTATGTAAACATGGTGGTGTTCTTCCATTTGTATTTTTCATTACGGCTGTTATGCCTAGCCGGATAGCTTCTCTCTGCTCCTAGATATTTTATTGAGGTTCGTGATATTTGCTATACCAGGCTAGACGTTCAGTGACAGCTGATTAATTATTGTGCACGGAGTCTCTATTTGTGAGTGGTCTTCTTTGCTTGTTTGTTGTTGAAGATTACAAGGATATGATCCTGTCAGTTATACTGGTGGGGTGGAATGTATCTACAACATCATGGCGTGATCTCCCTTTCTATTCTACCATCGTTCGGTCGCCACCCACGATGTTTTGATATCATGGTGCGGGATTTAACTGTCCTTCTGATGTCCTCTAGTTCAACAAAGAACATGACGCTTATGCATTGACAACCTTGATATTGAACTTTTTTGTGCATTATCTAACCATGCATATACGCTGGTTGACCGGGCGGAAGTCGAAGATCTCTGCTGCACTCCCAGACCATCTACTTTTTGCGTGTTTGGGTTACGTGCTGACGATAGATCTTCGGCACTCAGTCATACCTGAAACATGTTTATTTAGCAAGCCGCTAGCTACAACACTGAACCCCCCTTTTTTTTTTTTTTTTTTTTATTTTATTCCATGCAATCTTTTCTGGGGCCGAAGCACTTCCTGCTCTTTCGCGGTTGATTTTTCCGTCTTACTTTACGCAATTCCTGCCAAATCGAAGACGTACGGCTGTAGGACCGGTTTAAGTTACCATCTGCGCATTGCATAGCTCCATGCCAGCCTATAGTACTGGACATGAAAGATGGGTCCGCCCATGAGTTTTGCACGCCGATAGGGGGTCGTAGTTGTGTTCCTTTTAATCACAGATCGTAATCTGTTATTGAAAATTTCCTTTTGCATCCAGCCCCTAACGGGATTCGAACCCGGTACCTCCCGATCCAAACGCCAAAGCTTTAACCACTATGCCATTTGCTGAACCCCTCTTAACTTGGAGAACAGACGCCGATTCGCGAGAAAAATATCGCAAAAACTTATTATTTAGACTTGCTTTTGTTCAGGAAAGACTACTGATATACTGGGCGAAGTCTTGTATCCCATATCAAAAGTGCAAAGTCACCGTAGTTAAGCCACTGCCCTATTCGAATGGTTATCATTATATTTTAGCAAAATTCAATTGGTTCCCTCGTTGGCTAGAAGCTTATCCAATCCGAGAAATGAAATCAAAAAATGTAAGTGAGATTCTTTTCAGTCAAAAAAAACCCTTAATTGTATTCCAACAGAGCTTGTGTCTGGTTAAAACATCAAGAATTTTACGCCTATGTGTTTGTTTGTTTGTGACAGATTGAAATTCATTTTTGATTTACTTTTTAAAACTCGGATTTATTGAAATTTGACACACATGTGTATCTTCGGTGGCAACACGTTTCATTAAAATTTGGAATTGGGACTCAGACTCAGGCAGCACAAAAAATTTTTGGAAAATAACTAGTTTGTACTGTGTGTATTAATCAAGAATCAAATTCAAGAATTTGAACTTGAAAATACCTACATCTTTAACATTTGATTGACAATTCAAATTAAAATTTATGAAATTTTCATAAATTTCTAGGGATGGATACCTGTGTCAATATTTAAATTAATTTCTTTAAACCTTTTAAATTCTGTTTTGTTGTTGTATTTAAGCATTTTTAAAATTTCACCTTGATTCGCAAAGCTGAATGAAACTGGATTGTTTTTTTATTGAACCACGTTATCTTTGAAACACTGTATTTCTTATTCGTTCATCTCGTTTCTATAAGATCACGTATGTAATCATCCACCATATTTTCCGACGTATACCTTAATTTTACATAAATTAGTGAAGGGAACTCGGAAAAATATTATTATGTAATATTAAGATATTTTCTCATAATCATCATCATTAACGTCAAATTGATGATCATTACATATATCAACACGATCATCATTATTATAAGATTTTTTTTCTTGAGTTTAGTGTTGGCATACAGCATGACGTTTATTACGTTTGGCTGATTAATTAAAATATTAAATCTCATGCAATTGATCACGATTAATGAACATGACGATTCGAAAGGAATACATAGAAAATATACCGCTGTCTATTTCTGATGCATATATATGCACATAGATAAACGCAATTCTGATTGACTTGTAAAGCAAACTTTTGCTGTCTTAAAGGAAACAAAATCCACTTTGAAATTCATCATGGTGAGTATACATTATGACATAAATGTAATATGCCACTACTTTAAGTAATTATTACAAAACTGTTTTTTCTTCAACAAACAAAAAATGTATGGTAAAAAGAAAGACATATCAATCAAAAGAGATAAAACAATAAGAATTTTACTTACAGTTTTTACTTTATGCAATAGTAACGTTAAAAACCGTTTGATCATCATCTTAAACATGTACAGTACCTACATACACACATACAAGTACATATACATTTCATCAGTCAAATCCATCATCATAATCATGCACAAAAAACAAACATGAATATATGTATTTTTATTTTAAATGGAAGTAGTTTTTTTACCACATGTAACATGCTAGAGATTATGTTGCAATTTTACAGTTCCCGGTAGCGTAAAAACTCGTAACCAAAACATTCGTGTTTATTCGAATTATAAGCGCGACAAAAAATAATAATAATGATAAAAATTCACCTGTTTTTAAGTTATAATGAAAAGAAAGTAATAATACGATCAATGATGATCATTTATTATATCAAGATCAAATTAAATGCTTTGTTCCACATCCAACTGTCATAATAATAATAATAATTTTTGATGATTGGTAATTATAATTTTTTTTTTTTTGTTTCAAGATCATGACATCACCTGCGGTCCTCTTAAATGAATGCGCATATTACCGGTCGAATAAAAGGGTAAAAATTATGTAATTTAAAAAAAAATATTGATTAGCATAGTGTCTGTTACACAGCGTACTTCTTCTTAGTTTAAACCACGCAACGGTGAAAGTAATCATCAAAAATAATACAAAAAATTAATTTAAATTCATTACACGATCATCAAGTAGTAAAGTTTAAAAACAATAATTAAAAATGTCTCCCTTTCTTCAAAACTCGATCACATCAATTTCATACCTATAGTTTCGATTAATTAAAACAACCCTGCAGTATCGGTTGGTTATTTCATAATTTCACTTAAAGATCGCAATAATTTGATAAAGTAAAGACAGCAAAAAAATATTGCCAATGGCTGTATTTAGAAACAGTTATAATAATTGGATTTTAAATTTTTGTCTAACCGGATCTTTAGAAAATTCCGAAATAGAGAAATTTAGGTGACACGACAAGGTTGCCAGTAATAATGTATGTAATGATCACAATAAGGTAATAATATAATTACCAAGTCATTAAAAACAAATTTAATAAATTTTTTTTCGAGAATATGAGCCAAAAAATATAAAACCGGACGAACGCGATGCGTTAAAAAATCATCAACAAATATTCTAAAAATAACAAATCTTCTTCTTAAAATAACTTTTGCTTCAATTTCCTTTTTTTTTTGAGTTTTTCCGATAACTTTCTATTTTCAATTTTATTTATTTTTCTATAAAATATTATTAAATCGGTTCGAAAAATTTTTCGTAACTCAAAAAACCTTAATCTCTTTTATGCCGTTCTACAAAGCCGAATAACTTATGCGCCAACCAAACGATCAATAACATAAAATTTAAGAATTCGATTACTCATCTATTTTAAACTAAAACAAACAACACTACCAACACTATAAAAAAAAAACAAAAAAAAATTATAATAATATTTGGGTCAGACCATCTGTAAAATTTCAGATTATGAAAAAAAAAATAAGAATTTTCTTGTTGTTTTTCCGACAAAAAAGAAAAATAAATATAACGGAAAAAATTGTTTATAAATGATGTTGATCGAGAGAGAGATATGATAACAGGCACCTGTAAAGAATATGAGAATATTTTTAATTTTCTTTACACGCTAGTTTATTATAAAAATATTGTTACAGTAACGAATAGAAAATAGAAATTCGAACCATATTTACTTCCGAATTACGAAATCTGGTAGACGATGTGGTCAAAATCGAGAAGTTTCAAAATTATGAAAAAAAAAAATCGCCACACACTATACGTCTAAAATTTTAAAGGCCGGCTATAAAAATAATAACTCGCAGCAATTTGATTCGCGGAATTTTGCGATTCTTTAAAAACACTCATAAAAAAATCGATTTATAAAATTGGCGAAAAAAAATTACAGATTTGCAGCCAAAATATGTTTTCTATTTTAAGGAAATTCCGCTATAGTGTTTTGCACATACGGCGAGACATAATTATTTAATCGTATATGTTCAGACTACACATACAGGGTGCGAGAAAAGTACCCAAATTTTTATTTGAATGTTTATTTCATGTTGTTTTCGTCGTTTCATTTGAATTTGTTTGAAAATCATTTGTTTTACAAGTACATAAGCCTTGTGATTAAGTCATGTAATTTTGACATAAAACATTATTACATGATTTATGGGTCAAATCATGTAATCCCACTTCCCGATGTCCAATTGAGCTGAAAGTATGGATAGTCACCTAACATCGATGGCAATACATGGATCAATCATAAAAATATACATTGATTAATGAATTGTAGGCGTACGCTTATATGACGTTTGCCAAATTTTGTTGGCCGTTTTAAATGATAATATATTAGCCTTACAGGATACCAAAAAGAGACTGAGGAGGGAGGAGTCTAAGGAGAAATATAAAGAAAAGGGAGTCAATGAGAATCAAGAAGACAATGAGTAGTTGGAGCAACATACATCAAGATCAGAAAAATGCGGTTCGATTTGCAAGTGCAAAAGCATTGGCATCACCATCACAACGTAGTCAAATATTACAAAAACATTGAGAACAGCATTCGCAAGAAAGTGCAGGATACCTGCCTGAAGGGTCGTCATCGAAACCTACATTACTCCACTGCTATTTTTACAAGACGCATATCAGCAGGCGTAAGACAAATCCGCCGCCGAAGACATATTGGAATAATCTTGACCCAGGTAGCATCTCAAATTGTTTCTAGCCTATTTCAGTTGATTTGTTGTCTTAGACTTTATTCCGTTTGAGCTCCTAAAATAGTGGTTTCAAAATTGTGAAATCTAAAATTTAGTGTACAACTATGAAATACAGCAATACACACAATGAAAGCCAAGCAGACGTTGTCCGTCATTTTAATGTGTCCTTTAGCATTGTACGCAGGTTAATGGGCAATGTCTGACTGGGAATCCATACGTGCAGCATCCAGGTCGAGTAAGACCGTGAGAGCTTAGAAATGATCGGTGTGAAAATCCTAGAAATTCGACATAAGGGCAGTGGTCCACAGTTTTGTTCACTAATCAGTCAACATTCGGTTTTTACCCAAATACTAGGACTATAAAAATACGGAGACAACCTGGTAACGCCGAAAAGCTAAAAGTTGTGTAAGAAGTGCACAGAAACAGGGGAGACACTGTTATGGTATGAGCTGGAATTACGTGTGGTATAAAAGTACTGTTCTTTTTTTCCAGAAGGTTACTTATCGGCAGCCAGTTATTCATAAATAAGATACTGGAACCTGTCGTGCTTCCATTGTCAACACAAATCGGATCAGAATTCATCTTAATGCATAAGAATGCCAGGTCCCATATAGCAATAATTACAATAGACTGGTTGGAAGCACAGGAAATCCATGTGTTACCATGGCCAGTCCCCAAATCTAAATTCGATTGAACAGGCATAGGATCGCGAATGCAACTGTGCAATCCCCTTCAAGTACGCTGGAGACAAATTCCAAAAGACAGCTTCGATACGTTGATTAACCATGTTCAGAAGATACCAATCTGTCATAACTGCATCCCCTCATGCACACCACTTATTAGGAAACAAAAATAACTGTACTAATTAAATTAATAAGGAAGAAATAAAAAAAATCTGAATTGGACAAAATTTGTAAATTTGTGTTTTTCTTTCATTATAATAATAATAAGCGTTTTTACCATTATCGCTGAAAGTTTTTTTGATATTGTATGTGCAATCCGTGTATCTTCCAGAAACAAAAAACAAAATAAAAATCAAGCCAAATTCAAGGCAATGTCAACCTAAAAACCATGTGTTCCATTTACAATTTTGATGACATGCATTTGACTCATCCATGCCTTCTACTTCAAATGAACTGACAGCTCTTGAAACTTGGAGTACGAGTAAAAATATTCCTCTTGTGTAGTTGGGTGTGATGTAAAGTCACCCCACTCTATATTGAGAAGGTATTTATTTAGTAAATTTTTTAAGCTCCTCGGATCTTGAAATTCTCCATCGATTATGTGAACCAGCGCTTATAAATTTAATTTGTCGTGAGTGATATTAGTTTGTGTTCCATTATCGGTCTAATTCGATTATTGGTCTAATTCGAAACCGGAGGTTAACTAATGATATTTTGATCTCTGACCACAGGTGTATTTCTTTGAATCTTAATTGTAAAGATAAGCCTCAGCCCCAAAAATATTATTGTCACAACAGCTAAAACTATCATGATACAATAATTTCTCTAGGCTGCAAGTAAAAATATGGCATTTTGGTCATACTTAGAAAACTATCACGACAGAAAAATCTTCGAGGTTGGGAGAAAAAATCGTATTATTATGTCTTGTGATAGAGCAAGATTAAAGTAATTCTATGATTTTATCAGAAATATTGGGATGAGATATAGTTCCTCGAACTCGGAAACTATTCGTTGGCCGGTTAAACTTCTGTGAATTGTTTAAACTCAGGAAATACTCGTTGGCCGGCGGCTTATGTCCGGTGATAGAGAGCGGTTTAATGTGTTTTATAAAAATTTTCTATGCGGTCGAGTTGTAATATAGTCCCTCAAACTCAGCAACTATTTGTTGGTCGAACTAGCGGCTTATTTCTGATGATAGAAGACTTGTATTTGATTGTGAATAATATGAAATTTTGAGTTGAGATGTAGTTCCTCGAACTCAAAAACTATTCGTAGGCAAGACTATAATCTTATGTCCGGTGAAATATTTCGTTGGCCGGACTATAAGACGATAGTCTGTCTTCCTCTATCTCTAGCCGTTAGCGCAAAAGTGCTACGATGTACTCGTTATTTAACACCTCGTTTTATTTATCACAACTTTTTATTGTTTTACTTCAATTCATAATATTTTTAGTTGTTAGTTTTTATTCTGAAATATGTATGCTTTAATATAGATTTATAGCTACCATTGTTAACAAAATGCTGGAATAGTATATTGTTGCCATACCGAACTATCGGGTTTATACTCTAATTATAATTCAATCCGTGGAGGAAATTGACTTTTGGCATCATTGCAAACGACTGCTATTTCGACTTCCTTTCTAAACTCAGAACAAACCATTTTGGTGATCTGGCCTTAAAAGATTAAGGTAAACAGCTAAACAGCTAAGAGATTTTAAAGCATAACAAATTTTCAAACTGACTAAGATGATTTCTTAAATCACGAAAGGTTTACAAGAAGTTTTTAAGTATTGCTCTGAGGTCATCATGGGGAAAGTTCTGTGAAGCAATTGACACGCTATCAGCTATGACTAAACAACTGAACTGTTGATACAGAAATAGAAAGTTTTCGTATTTCAGAAAGGCTGTTGGTGATCATCATCATCGATCCTGTGGCTGCTACCGCCGAACCCAATACTGAGGTATTCTGATGGGAAATTTCCTGCCGAATTTACAGCATGGCTCATATTTATACCTAAAGCACAGAATACGAATATAACAAGAACAGACATTGCGTAGACCAAGAAATGTTGTCCTACCTTAAATGTTTTATAGAAAACATACCTTTTAAATATGAATATTTATTTATTTTAAGATTTTTTCGGCTTTTCAGACAAAATATTATTTTTACTGATATTTCACAATGTTTACGATTTTTATTAAGTCAGTGAAAACAAAGAGGCCGTTTACTCACAATAAATCTACCACATAAAGTAGAAAAACTCACTCCCCTCACATCCCCATTCACCTCCCTTCTCATCAGGTTGCAACGACCAAACTACAAAAATTCAACTCTTGCTTTGTACCCCTAATACCCCATTTACATGTAGAAAATTGTTTTCTTCTACAAATTTTTGCAGGTAATAAGAAGCATCCGCTATATAAAAATATTCAATATGCGAAAAAGAAATAAACATATATAGTAATGCCATAATTTTTTTATAGGAAAATTATTAATTTATTTTTAATTAATTCAAATGCAAAATTTACATATTTAATTATGGTGTCTGTTTTTTTTATGAATTATTAACGTTTATAAACATAAAATATTTTTTTTGTTAATTTTAAAAATGTTGCCATAAAAATACTCGGATCGAGTATATTTTATGGCAACATTTTCATTTTTATAGTGGTTTGGCGGTGTAGTAGCTCAAAAAATCTTCTGCAAAATTTTGTTGGGATATATTTCTTTTCTTGTCTCTCATGTGCAAAAATCAATGTTATATCTCTTTCATTTTGCAGAAGAAAAATGTTGATCGCATGTAAAACTAGTATCAGCAATGTTCCTGCTGCAATGCATTTGAATACAACATACACCAATGACAAAGATATTAGTAATCTCTTCGCAACCTTTTTTGTTTAAATTTACAATAACGACATTGCTACAAATATCGATGTTAATCTTTCCGACCAGTCAGCTCAGACAGCTCATTTTCTTACCTTAAAGGCCGAAGTGCTACTTAATTTTAATAAAACTAACATAATTAAGGAATCTAGCTCTGATCTTATTCCGACGATTTTTATCAAAACGGCTGCACCATCAATCTCTATTATTGAGATATTAAATATCTCTTTGTTATGAACAAGTCTATTATGGCAAATCTTACTAGATGGAAAGAAGCAAAGGCATTTTCGATTTGTAAAAGTGGCGACAGAAATGAAGTTTAGTGCTATAGAACCAAATTTGTTTTGAATTGTTGTGCTAGGCTTAAACTGGTCAACCATATGTTCAATTTAGTTTCCCCTAGTCAACATGATTTCTTTGAAAATCGATTTACACTAATAATCATCTGTCATTCGCTGAATTTGTAAATGATGCAATTGACTCTAACCTAGGTGTGAATGTAAAATATACCGATTTTTTAAAGCATTCGATATAGGTTCATATCACGTTCGATGCCACCCGATTTTATTAAATAAACAGCAGAAATATAACCTCAATCTTAATTCAATTAAATGGTGTAACTCTTTTTTAACAGACAGAAAGCAATACGTTGTCGTTAACCAAATTAATTCCTTCTCATTTTCTCCGACATCTGTGACCCTATTCTGGTAGTTCCCTGAGAATGGGAAACTAGGGGAAGAATTTATATAGCTTTTATCTATAAATCAATTGTTTCTGGCCTATTGAGAAAAGCAATTTGATGTAAATATTTGTAAATTGGGAATAATTTTTCCATGGTGAAATTGGCAGGGTGAATTATTCCCAGTTGTATTTTGTTTCAAAAAATTGCCACTAAATTGTTACCTTCGTATGCCAGAAAAAAATAAATTAAATAGAAATATGTAAATTCTTTCCACAATTCTCTAATCCCGGAGGATTACCAGAATGCGACCGTGTGCCTCAGGGTTCAATTTGCAGAGGCTCTTTTATATGCAGACAATCTAAAGATATGTAAACGGATTACTACCCTTTTTGATTGCAACACATTACAACATAACCTTAATACCATGCACAAATGGTGTGTGACCAACAGCCTTCATTTAAACGTTGGCAAATGCTTATGTCTAAAAATAAAACCGCATCTTTATCACTGTGGCTTTGGATACCAAATCAATAGCAACAGTGTTTTGGTTAAAGATAATTGACGTGTTTCAAGACACCAATTGTTCCGTTCAGTTCAAATTTTAGCTCACAAATTTTAATTTGAAATCTATTAAGAGCCTTTGCTTTCTTCATTTACAACAATATTATGAATTGCTATTATGACAATGCTTAAATCGCAAGTTATGTTCAGCTGAATAATTTTAATGTTTCAGACAAAGTTGTCAAAGGTTGTTCACAGGGAGGTGTACTCTGACCATTACTGTGACTTTTGGTTCTCGTCGTAGACGTTCGTTAAGCTTTAGCAGTCAGAGACAAACAGCTAAACATCCTATGCGCGCTGCAAAGTCAGATTGTATCAAACATGTAAAAATTAGCTTGGTATTATCTGGTAATGCTTCATGCATGTTATTTACAAGTCTATCGTTACTATCGACTGTATAACTCAACTATGCCACAAGCACAACTACTTAAGAAATGGCAAAGAAGAACGGCACGAAACCTATAGGTGTAATAATAATCAGTATATAAACGAGTATTTGTATACAATTCGCTATACCCAGGGAAAACCGAAATATTATAGAGAACAGAGATATTTACGTGCCTACCACAAAAAGATAGAATTATTAGAAATCATTTCTAAAATTACCGGATTTTATCGGAATAATTCTCATAAATTTTATTTTGTATTTGATGTTAGGCTATCGACCATACGAATTATCCAAATGGCTAAAGCGAGAACTTGATTATGCGAATATTCAAAAATTTTAAATTTTATTCATACACTGTGCATGCATATCAGAATAATAGTTTGTCAGTGCTGGCATGTCGCCCCCAAATAAGTGTTTCCCTTGTATGCGCGATAAATAAATTTTAATCAACATTTTTAGTGCAATATATAGAAATTAATAAAAATATATAACATTCAAATTATAATAAATATTAAGAAAAAAGAAAGATATTTTGAGTTCCAATTAGATTATATCCGTTAAATATTTTCAACAAACTTTTATGACATCATAAATCTGTAACACTTTTATAAACATTATAATCTCCATCGTCTCAAAATCATATATTATTTATATGTATAGACGAGAAGAAATTAATATTTTTTTATAAAATATTTCTTTCTCTCGCTAGACTGGCTGTATAAACATACAAACTTGTGGTATTTCCGTCAAAATTAAAATAAAATAATACTTTGGCAAAACAGAATTTTTTCTATTTATATAAAAATTTTAATTCTTTTTGCATTTTTTCGTTAATTGAAAACGTAAAGATTAAAACGAAACGTTTAGTTCTCAGGTGTGAAATTTAAATTTTATTCCGCAGCCGCGGAATCGAAAATATGATTTCTGGTTGATTAACACTCCAAAATAAAATAAAAATCAACTCCCACAGGGTATATATAGATATAGACTACCTAGCTGTACCGAAGACGTATAACAACTGTAGAAAAATACAGCAACTAGTTTATTGCCAAACATTTCCATTTACGTCAAATATTTTATATCAAACCTTTCGCATTTTATAATATTTAGTTTATTGTATTTATATAGGTTTGGTAATGGTATGTATATTTCTATTATAAATAAAATTATAATATTAAGATAAGATTATGAATAAGTTGAATCATCAATAATATGTATATAAAATGACACCAAAATACAAGAGAGACGTTAAATAAATAACACTTTGCTTTATGTGTCACAAATTTTTTGAACGTTTGTGGCGTGCTTTTGTCGTCGTATTACATACGTTTGAGTCATTGTATTTATAGAAGCTAAACGAATTTCTGGTTTTTTTAATTGCTCGATGATATTTACTTTTACAAGCATATGATGTACTAGTGCGCGGTGCCAAATAAATTAAATGTGTACTACAATGCACGATCTAATAAAAACTAGACCCGATTCGATAGCATAACATGCTGCTACTGTATAAAGTTGTAAAATAATGAATGTAATTTTGTTTACCAAAATTCTCACTCAAAATACATATATTAAAAAAATTATTTATAAACATAGTCAATATAATGTGGCTAATATAAGCCGATAATTTACGCCTAACATTCAAATTTTGTGGAAAATTACATAAATTTGCGTTTAAATACTCAACAAAGCATTCACTAACCTTGAATTACTACAAATGCTCATTTGTTCTTATTTAATTTGAAGATTTTTCTATTACAAAATGGTTTGAGGCAGTCAATCAAATCTTTTCTGATACAACCGAAATAGTTAGCTAAATTGCTATCCATATAAATGCTTATTTGATATAACAGAGCCAACTGCGAAGCAAGTTCGGAAAGCGCATTAGGAGCAAAGTTCTGTAGTGAATGTTTCTTAAACGAAAATAAACCCAAATTCCAACAGAATTTAAGATTGACCGGTGTAAGAAAAATAAATCAGGAATAGTCACAAAAGTAATTGTTGCGATTATAATTAATCATATCATATTTCCTTAATCAGCGTCCGATAATGGACAACTATCAGTGGTCCCATGTCATATATTAATAAACTCTCAGCCAAAAAGAGTAGGTATCTTATAACGCAGGCACGAACAAAAATTTTTTGTTGCCAGTACTAGAATTGTGTTTTTGTCCGATAGAATCGGTATAGAGAAATATTGTTCTGCTTTACTTAAATAATGCGTATAAATAAACAATAAATTTTGGGCACAAAGCAGCAGCTTTGCAGCAGCAGAATGGCAATCCTAATTCAAAAATCTATTTAAACGTACTGACAAAGTGACAATAGGGGTCACTTATGGAATGAAAAACGGAAATACCTCAGGTGCCGAAGGAACCTCCGCTAAATTAATTAAACAAGAGACACTACTCTTGCTTTATGCAAGTGTAAATTGTTTGTGTAAATTAACAACAACTGGATTTATATACAGGTTGAGTTTTTTAATGTCAAGCATAGAAGAAGAACGGTGTTGGATAAGACAAAAATACTTATTTATTATGGCAATTGTCGAGTAGCGACGGGAATATTTAGGTCCGATATTGAATTACCTTTAGCGGTTTATACTAAAATATACTTTTACTTTTTCATTGGCATTGCTCGTGGTGCTAAATAGAACTAATTCGAACCTACATTCTCGAATCTCGATATGTATCGTTAATTTAAAACAGTAGATTTAGGAAGAAAATTAAAAATCATTATAGTCGGGTTTTAGAAGTGCAAGAGGCACAGTCTCACAATCATACAGCCTAGTGGAAGTAGGTAAAAGTAAAGTGCGATCAATCGTTCACCTAGTTAAATGTGTGATTTTTAATGTACAATTAAGTTTTTACAAAGGATCTCCGATGTCGCCGGGCCTACCATACACTCGTTTTAGACATAACAAAACCGAAGGATTGGATTGATTAATTAGTAGGGACAGAATCGGCCGGTTACAGACACCTCGGTATGACTGGCACCCTACCTTTAGTAATAAAGTAGCTATAGTCTCTCATAAAGCAAGACATTTATGAATTTCTAAATTATAGTAGCGCTATATGGCGCTTAAGGGACGTCAAATCTAGAAGGTCAATACACTTGCGCAAATATCTGCTAACCAACGAGTCTCTGGCGATCGAGAAACGGCAGGATAACATAACACCGAGAACCTAGCAAATAATGTAATTCTCTCCACTGACCCACTACCAATTTCATTGGTTAGGTTGGTAGTTGCTTCAGTAACCAGTCCTTAAAGCAATGAGTTCACAACAAAAGGAATTTACCTAAGGTGGTATTTCAACTACTCAGTTGAATATTCCACCCTCTAACGAGACCGGCCCAATGGATTCTGGACATTGTGATGTCTATTCATACGAAGTTCAAAAATATCTAGATCTAGAAATACGAAAATCCTGAACCACGCAGAAGTGTTAGTGAAATATAAAAAATGGCATCTCAACTTAGCAAACCATGATCGACCAAATGGCACAGTGATTAAAGCTATGGCGTTTGGATCGGGAAGTACCGGGTTCGAAGCCCGATAAGGGCACGATGCAAAAGGAAATTTTCATCAACATATTACGATCTGTGATTAAAAGGAACACAACTATGACCCCCTATCGGCGTGCAAAACTCATGGACCGACCCATCCTCCATGTCCAGTATTATAGATTGGCATGGAGCTATGCAATGAGCAGATGGTAACTTAAATCAGTCCTATAGCCGTATGTATGTCTTCGATATGGCAGTAATTGCGTAAAGTAAGACGAGTGCTTCGGCCCAGAAAAGGTGGCATGGATTAAAAAACTTAGCAATAAAATCGCTAAGTTAAAGAAAGAAAAACTGAAAAAGACCAGACTAATAGATATATTGAAAACTCTTCTTACTAGTTATAATTCAAACAGCACCAGTTCCCTGTACTAACGAGTTCCTTTCGGATTAAGAAAACTTGCAAGATAAACTGGTTGAATACACAAATAAAAGAAGATTACTCAAGAAGGTAAGACTGGTGTACCCACGAAGATAAAAATAACCGAGAAGTTAAGGTATGACCAAAGGCATTCATCCCACTTGCAAGAAGAAAGGTATAAATAGAAGACCTCAAGATGAAAGAAAGAACTGCAAATTGAAGACGCAGTAATTGAACGAAAGAATAAAATTGAAAATAGTCAAGGAACCAAGATCATTAAAACAATTAAAACTAATAACAAAATTAAAATCGGAAATTATAGACAACTCGAAGCGGGTCCTGGCTATTTATAAATTACAAGAAAAAATGTAACAGATATCATCCGCTCACTTTAACGTACAATGACTATTCTACTAACGACCCAAAAATTATATCGCAGAATTTTGCCCATTTTTTGCCGTTCTTAAGAAAATTCGCGAGATAAAAATACTCTGGCAAACCACTAATGATTCTTTTTATAAACTCGCTTAACTTAAAATGTTTCCATCGATTTGGAAAGCCTCATTCATAAAACAAGTAATAATCATCAAATAATAAATCAGATATCTGTAATTATAGGCCAATTGCAAAACTATCGTGTATTTTTAAACTGTTGGAAAGCATAGTATATGATTCATTTTACTTTTATTGCAAACCATAGTCTTCCGACCTCAACATGGTTTTCTCAGAGACAGGTCGACCACCACCAACCTGGTTGATGTTATCGCCACAGCCTTGAGTGTGACATTTGATAGAGCAACCCACTTGATTATTTAATTTAAAATATAAGAAACCTTGGTTTCCCAGCTCAATTTCATACGATTGATTGCATCCTATCTAGATGAACGCAGATATTAGGTCGCTTCGTACGTTTAGGACCAATATTTTTAACCAGTCTATCAATCACGTTGAAGAAGTGATTAAGGCTATTTCTGTCTACACCGACAACATGAAACAATTTTGCAGGTGTGGTGTGGCAAAAGTAACCTTGGTTTAAACCGGGCCACCATATCTGGATAAATATACAATTTATCTTCTAACCGGGATCGTCTAAAGTTGATAACCTTACAATCAATAAAAACCATATCTTCGACAGTTCGGCATTTACTAGCCGAACTGTCGCAGATATGGTTTTTGTTCATCAGCTAATATCTGACGGTATCGAACGCTCTGCTCAAAAATGCTTTTTTATGCTTTACATAATAGATACATTGCTAAACCGCATTTTTGTCTGTTCGTAGTTAGGGATGGGGTAAAATGGCTTCGGGTCAAGGTCTCCATTTTCAAACAAGAATACGAAAAAACTAATATGCACTGAAAGCGATGACGAGGCAACGATGTCCCCATTGGTTGCGATCAATGGTGCCCAAATATTTTATTTATACCTTTCCAGTACAAAGAGTAACGAAGTGAGAAATAGGTTGCGAGAATAATTAACCCGGCAGAAAGCAACATTTGAGTAAAGAAGGTCAGCGAAATTCGTGAAAAGTAGTGCTGATCGAAACTGCGAAGTTAGAAGACTTCGGATTCTTTCTGAATGACAATAACTTGTCAGTAGTTGGGCTGGTAGCAACGCTATAAGGTAAGAAGCTGCCTCGCATTATCTTCTATGACATGGCTAGAGATGTCTCAATCGTCGACTCTAGCGCAGTGATTCTCAACCAAAACAGTAGATTAATAAAAGTTGAGGATTAGAAACATAGTTTCAAAACAGGGCCTAAAGAAGCCTCGATGGTCAACTGAGTCATTGAATTGACAGCAGCCGCACGAAATACTCTAATAAAAAACAATAGGATTTATATTGGCCGGTATGCATGCAGAATGCAACAGTTTATTGTCACAAGGTGCTCTAAATGTCATGCATTTGGTCACATCGCAAGATTTTGCAAAGAAACAGAGCAAATTTGTGGACACCACTGTGATTCAGGTCATGATCAGAAGGTGTGTTCCAAGAAAATAGAGACACCAAAGTGTGTCTGCTGAAAAATTGCTAAAAAGCATTTGTCCACTCATCACGAAGGAAATGTGTCCGGATATAAAATGGTATTGGATCTAATGTTATAAAAGACAATTTATGTTAATTAATCCATTAAGCATCTGCAAACTCAGATTATCCAGCTAAATATGCTAAATGCAAAAGTGGTTGAGCCTGAGATCAGGCAATGTTCGGAACATCATAACAATGATCTCCTCTGTAAACCATAATCCTACGCGGTTGAAGGTAGAGTAGGTGGAATGGCTACATCGGCGGAGACGTGATAATACACAAGCAGCAATTGTCATCCTCAATGGTGACTAGAGGTGTTCCAAATATCACAGTACTATGCACTATGACTCACATTGTGTATGCGTTAAAGTAATATCAAAAATAGATGAATTTTACCTAGGAAGTATCTACTTCCAATATTCAGACGATCCAATGCTATATGTAAACAAATTACAAAACATTAAGAATAGCCTAAAACATCATCAAATCATAATAACGGGTAATTTTAACGAAAAATTCACGACCTGACACGAAATGAAACGAGAGGAACCGTCATTGTCGAATTAATTGTAAGATGTAACCGCTTCATTGTTTAGGAAGTTGATCAACCAAGTACATATAGTCATAACGGAGAGTCGAATATTGACCTTACATTAATAACGGGCGGACTTTTGAGAAGAGCCGCCAACTGGTTAGTCAAAGAAAACTGGACCACAAATCGGGTGAAACACTTTAGCAAAAAAACACGATTGCTATCCTGTCTTAGAAAAAAGATAACATCGAGATAGATAACTTCGCCTAGAAAGATAACATCGCCTAGATAACATCGAGGTCGATTTAAAACGGCAAAGTAATAATCATCTAAAATAGAGGTGATCGAGACCTGCCCGTCTCAGATAAATAAATTGAGAAATTTACTACTGGAAAATTGATGAGCATATTCCAGGGTAGTGGAAAGTACAGCGACAAGCAGGGAAGGAGTATTCAGCTTAGTCAACTGAGTCAGAGCAACAATACATCGTAGCAGTGTTCCTAGATATGTCTGAGGATCTTGATAATCTGTGGTGGCCTACTGTAATGAAAGAGTTCAGGATAATGGACTGTCTATTTACTATTTATTCGTTCATTAACAGGCACTTCCCTGACAGATCACCTACTGTGGTGTCAAACCATGGCACGCTTCCTAAAAGCGTAAATAAATGTTATCCATAAGGTTCAATCTTGGATCTGCACCTCGGAATATAGTACTCAACAACAGTATGCATGAGAAAAGGCGGAACGCCTTAGTCAGAATGGTTAATTTGTGATATAGTAACAAAATTGGGCTATTCTCATCCAAAACCGTTGTGATCCAACTTAAAAGTTCCCTTGCCATTAGGAGACCACCTTTGATAGCTGTTGGTGGAAAGGAATTAAAAATGGTGTCATCGGTAAAGTGAGTAGAACTTGAGGTTTATGAAAGGCTTGGTGGAACCTGACACGTCGAAAGAGTTGCCGAGAGTAAGAAAAAAGTTGTCTTTATGTTGAAAAGATTAGTTGGAAAGAGAGGTGGGGTTTGATACAAAATACTTTGGCTAAGATATACCAAGGTTTAGTGGTTGCATCCATGAAATATGGCTAAGCTGAGTGGGCGGATAGAAAAAAGAACCCTAATAAGTGCACAAAGAGCAATTCTCCTTGGTATTACTAAAGCGGTTACTGTCTTAACTGGAGTCATCCGAATTGATATATAGTTGAGTGAACTACTATACTAGTTGCAAAATAAGAAAAGAGCCAGATGTTAGTTACGGGAAATGTTCGAATTCTGGGAAATTAAATAAGACCGAATATCCAATCACAACCTGGCAAGATAGTTGGAACCAATTGAGTGACGACAGAACTAATTATAGTTATTTGTAGGCATGTATTTTTTTTTTTATTTTATTAAAGCACACAGCACACTTACCATTTATTTTCAGTACAATTTTTTTGTCACATATAATTTTAAAGTACAAAATGAAAATAAATGAGAAGGGTAATCATCACCGATTTAACGGCAGTATTGATCTACCCTTTAACAAAGAACAATTTATGATAAAAGATTATGATAACATACGAAATAAAAACATAACAATAAAAATATAAAAGATAAATAAATTAAAATTAAATTTAAACTTAAACTTCATTAGACTAAAACTTAAAATAGAAAATCGAAATTAGGGTTCTCAAAAAGCCAAACTTTAAGTACCTGTAGAAATGATTTCGAATTAATTTGTTGTCGAATGCTAAATGGAAGTTGGTTCAATAAGGAAGGGGCAATTACCAGGAAATATTTTCTAAAATGTACACTAAAAAAATATGGAACAACAAATTCGCGGTCTACGTGCATAGATCCGGTCTATCTCATTTGCAAATGTGGTATTGCTCGCGAATAATTAACTATACTACTGTGGGCAAAAAGTAGTAAGACTTTTTAATTTAAATTTCGCGCGGAAAACCATTCGTCGAAATATTTTTTTGCTATGTTGGTATGACTGTCAGTGACATCTGTGCCAAATGTCACATCAAAATAATCATTAGTGTTTCGTTTGTCTTTCTGAAGTACAAAAAGTGCATTCGGTGATTTTTACAATGAGTGAAATTATTCAACAAAGAAGTTCCATTAAATTTTGTGTGCGGAATCAATTTTGTGGTGCCGAAACGTTCAGAATGTTGCAAAAGGCCTTCGGTGATAATTGTATGTCGCGAGCAAGTGTTTTTGATTGGTACAAATTGTTCAAAGAGAGTCGAGAACGTGTTGACGACGAACCACGTCTAGGACGGCCATCAACATCAACTGATGATCAACACGTTAATAAAATCAAGGAATTGGTGCTCGAGAATCGACGATTAACAGTCAGAGACCTTACTGGCATCGTTGAAATATCGGAAGGAAAAGTGAAAGCACGATTGGTTCCAAAATCACTCAATTTTTTGGAAAACATCATCCCGATGACGTCTGTGAAACAATGCTTTCCGACTACCAGGATGCCATGAAACGTATTATAACTGGCGATGAGTTTTGGATCTATGCTTACGACCCAGAAACAGACGACAAATCGGCCGAATATCGTGCCAAAGGTGAGCGGAAGCCGAGAAAACCATGTCAAAGCAAGTCAAAAATCAAGGTGATGTTAACAGTTTTCTTCGGTTATCGAGGTGTGGTGCACTCCGAATTCCTTCCGACTGGCCAAACTGTCAACAAGGAATACTATTTGAGTGTTATGCGTCGTTTGCGGGAAGCTATTCGTAAAAAGAGGCCGAAATTATGGGTCGACAACTCTTGGTTTTTGCACCACGATAATGCACCTTCTCATACTGCATTTTTCGCCAAAAAATCCACCCATATCGTTCCGCAACCACCGTATTCGCCTGATTTAGCTCCGTGTGACTTCTGGCTGTTCAGTAAACTCGAACAGACATTAAACGTTCAAGACATTGAACGTGAATCGCTACGCGCATTGGGGGCTATTCCGGAAATTGACTTTTACAACTGTTTCGAGGGTTGGAAAAAACGTTGGCACAAGTGTATTGAGGCCGGAGGGATTACTTTGAGGGGGACGAAATAGATTTGGAGAAATAAATAAAGAATTTTAAAATTATGAACAAAGTCTTACTATTTTTTTCCCACAGAATTTAATTATATTATTCGTCTGTGATCTGGTCGACAGTGTTAGAGATGAGTTATGTAATGAAATAAATTTCTGACCAGCTAGCAAGCTGGTACTTATGTTGAACAATCACATAAGTACGTTCAAAAAATTATGTGACGATATTATAAGCGCAAGACGGTCGGACACCGCATATTAATTAGTTAAAAGAATTAAATGAATTATTGTTACAACTAATTGCAGCCGCATTGATTGACTTTTAAATTAAAATTTTATTTTTAATTAAAAAGTAGTAAGGCTTCAAAGATATTCTGTAATCAAAAATCTTCATTAGAACTAAATAAATTAGCTTAATCACGAACTGATAAACCTCGATAACTCTGCTGCTAATCAAACTAAAATATAATAATTTATAATAATAATTATAATATATAATAATATATTACTCAGAAGCTGAATAATTGGATACAGGAACACTACTAAAATTAGTTAATCTCTGAAATCAAAATACGGCCGAGTAGAAGGCGAACAAAAAACACGGTCCGCATGCATGCAGGCTCAAATAACCGCATTACGAAAAAACATCTTCATACAAATGCCGTGGAAATACTATTTTGTTAAGATTTTAACCGACCCTACCCATCCATATCTCGTAAATGCGGCGTGCACATAAACTCTGCTCACCCACATGCTGTATAAATTATCTCTTTTTTCCCAGCGGAATAAAATATTAAAAATGATCCTTAAAATGACAAATTGATTGATCTCCGAAGTAAAGGAACTCGGTAAATGAAATCTTGAAATTTAACAATAATCCGTCTTTTCGCCATTCTAAAAGAATGACGATGAAATTTGGATAATAGTATTGATCAGGGGTCCAAAACTTTATTTTCTCAAAAACTTCCACTAGTAACCAATACTTTCGGTTGTTTTTCAAATAGCTTAGGTCATACTGAGACTACGGAGGAACTGAAAATAACTTATATGGCCGCAGAAAATCAAAATATTATAGTGAAAATTCTAATCCATAAATTTTCCCCAATCGTAGTCTCAGTAAGACCTGAGCTATTAGAAAAAGAACCGACAGTATTGGTTACTAGTGGAAGTTTTTGAGACTGACCAAAAACTGAAAATAAATTAATTAAAAAATTTAAATTTTCTAAGTATTGGTTATGAAACGACCAAGTTTAGTCCAGAATGAACAGATCCTAGAATTGTGTCCTAAGTTTTGGACCCCTGATCAATACTATTATCCAAATTTCATCGTCATTCTTTTAGAATGGCGGAAAGACGGAATATTGTTTAATTTCAAGATTTCATTTACCGAGTTCCTTTACTTCGGAGATCAATCAATTTGTCATTTTTAGGATCACTTTTAATATTTTATTCCGCTGGGATGTTTTATTTAGTAAAAAAAAAGATACAAAATGAAAAAAAAATCCGCTGGTAATTATATAACAAAATAAAGATAGCGAGATCTCTTATTTTCCGCTGAGAAATTTCCGCTATCTTATACAGCATCCCATCCACCCTCAATCCCGATAATCTATACCTTTCATTTTTAAGTCATTCCCCATTTAGAACTTCACTATTCTCCGCTAGGACGCCCCTAATTCGACGATCACCGTACAATATACAGAGCAAAATTTGTGTGTATGCATGTAGAGTGGATGACGAACGAAATTATCACTCTTCAAGCATACACCCCAACCACGATCTATTCATTTTATACGACGATCATCAAATCAAATTTAGGGTAGTTTGTAGTTTGTTTATAACAAACAATTCACCAGACCCAAAGATAGTATAGTAAAGTGAAAAAACTCTCCCTCTCTCTAAAGAAAATTCCATAGCATTTGTATGAAAATTTCTTCTCGAGTTTACGTTTTACGTACATACATACAAAGGCGGACACCTGTCCGAGAATTTTAAAATTGTGTTAATTTTGTAAGAGACTGGAAGCCATGGCATAAAATTTAGATAGCGACCAGACCAAGAATTGTTATGGTACCAATCACAAGATATTATGCCATTTGGTTCATGTACCAAAAGAACATCCAAAAATGAAATATTGTTTTCTGATTCTTTTTCAACAGTAAATTTAATTCGATTACTTTTATCGATTGTATTAAACGCATCTAAAATACAGGGAAATTTAGACAAAAAAATTTATAACAACAACTTTAACTAACTTCAAGTCAATCATTTTGACATTTAATTTTTGGTTTATAATTAAACACAATACTATCCAATATTAAAATAAATTGATTAATTTCACCAGCAAACTTTAAGATATTTCATTTTCATTCTTTCAAATTTCCAGTTGTAAATAAAATAAGGAGCAATCACAAAATTGTGTACTAAAAAAATTTCCATGTTTCGTCAGTTCAGCAAATATTAAGTTTTTTGATGAACTCGGTTGTACTCTACATAATATCCAGAGTTGTTCAGAGTTGTTGAGAACAAGCCTAAATTAACTTTATTCGATAATATATATAATGCAAGATATTGACTTAGTATAACCTCTTTAGGATTCGATTGAATAAATCCGAAGCACAAATATTTTAATAATATGTGAATTGTTTAAAAAATCAAAATATTATTTATCGCGGTCTAGAGCAGCTTTTTCAAAAAAAATGCAGCAAAAATAATAGTCGATGAGTTTAGTACTGAATTTTCAAAATTTTCCATAACTAAATTGGCAACTATAAGGCTTATTGGGGAACCCATATAGGTGAACCAAAAATTATTATCTTTATTTCATTCCAAAGCATAAATGTAAGATTACAAAATACAATAAAATACATAATTAGAAATAAAGTAAAGCTCCATAGGTAAGGAAATACCTGTGTTGGTGCACAATTAAATTGAAGCAAGTAATACAAATTAATTCTTATTCTCTAGTCTCTATTGCTAAACAAAAGAAAAGGAGTTATTGACAATTACTAAAACATTAGTATTACAAAGTTGGGTAACTAATAAACTAAAGTTTATTATTATATGTTTAAAAAATAATATTAACTTTACAAACTTAAATAATATTTAAAAAAGGAAAAATATGCAGAGCTGTAGTTAAAAATATTGCTCAATATCATTTATATTAGATTGCCAAATTCACGTTCGAATTGGTAGTTGCTCTATTGTGAGAAGTTTTAAATGCTTTGGTAACATATGAAACCAGTAAGGTGCCATAAAGAGGTAAAAACGCCTATATTTTTCATTATTGCATCGAACATCAGCAAAGGTGTTTGGATTTCTCGTGTTATAAGTATGTATTCACGACCGTGTACGTGAAAAGTATGACTGCGAATAAAAAACATTTTCAACACTTTAAAAACGTATAAATATCTTAATGATAGAAGTCTGAGCTCACGAAAAAGTGGAATAAATGTGTTGGCCTTACAGAACGCTTATATATTAAGTTAACAATCCGTTTCTCTACAATATAGAGATCTTCAATATCTGAAAAATAAATCCCACCCCTACAAGAGATTCCGCACATAATTATCGATTCCACCAGGGCATGATAGAGTTTTCTTAATGTGGCTTGAGAGCAGAACGGTTTCAGATTGTAAAATTTATAAACAGCAGCGATATTGGTTTTCCTGACTTTATAAATGTGAGAATAATTTAACTGCGAGTCAACTAATAGGCCCAAGTATTTAAACTCATTCACACCTAGAAGCTGGGAACACCGTGGAGAGCAGAGATTTCTGTTGCATAAGTAGCCATGAAACGTCAATGTATTTGGGACAATTCCTGCGTTAGGACGTGTAAAATTCATAACTCTAGATTTATCGCTTTTAGCCAACCGATGGTAATAGAACCATTTACTAAGTTTTGATAAATCACTTTGTAATACGAGTTGATACTCTGATGAATTGCAATCAAATGGATAACTCAAAGCCAAGCCGTCGGCGAACGCTGTGGTCTGACCCAACAGATTGATTTCGAAAATGGAATTAAAGTAAATAAGAAATAGCAGGGTCCAAGCACAGAGCCCTAAGGAACACCACAACTCAAGTTACCTGGGGCACTGATAGGGCTTTCCACTTTAACCACTTGATGACGATTTTTAAGATAACTAACAAACCAATCTAATATGACGCCTCTCATCCCTATAAACCTCAATTTCGTAAGCAGAATGTCGCGATCAACACTATCGAACGCTTTGGATATATCTAGAAATAAAGCAGTAGGTTTTTGAGACTTGTTTATGGCCAAAGATATATTACTTAGAAAGTGCAACAATGCCCCCTCAGTAGATTATCAAAAGAGAATTCTGAATTATTTAAAATAATATCTAACGCGTTTAAAAATGGTAATTTTGTAAATTTTGATTATGAATTTTTCTATGTTTCCCAATTTTTGCTAATTGTATTTTAACGCCTATCAGTTAGTTTTTTTATATTAAAAAAATACAAAGTATGTTGGATATTCAAATTTTTCTATTGAAAATTAAAGTTGGTTCTATGCCATTTATGTGTAGAATACAACATCGTTCAGGTGACCACCACAGCTCCTGCTACAAACCTGCATCCATACATTAAAATTGTTGACGACTTTTTCCAATAAAGCAGTTAATGGCCCCAATCTTAAATTGTTGGTTGATCATCGGTATACTCTTTACTTTTCAAAAAATTCCAAAGAAAATAATCTAACGGTACCCAAATCGCATATCTTATTGGCCAATCGACAACAGAATTTTTTGGAATTATCCGATCATCGCACTTGGTTGCCAATAAGTGGAGTGTTTCACAATTTGTGTAACATGTGGCACCGTCTTGTTGGAAACCAATGATCATCTAAATCAATTTCACCTAATTTTGACCACATGAAATCCAGTTGGCATCTTCACTTACAGCTGTTACTGTTTCACGAGTACGAATCAGACGATGGTGTTAATATGCTCTACGTCCTGCAACTCATGCAGTTTCTTCAAAACGTTCAACAATTTTACGAATTCCAGGCGCTGTAGGACGTCCATGTTGACCAAAAGCATCACGTAATTTACGAAAAGTTTTTTTTACAGAACGAACATTTTCGTAAAAAGTTTGGATAACCACAACGTATTGTTGTGTTATAAAGAAACACATGACTAAAAACAGCATGGTTTTGGTTTTTCATTTATCAAAAAAATTTCGGATTGCCATTGCACAATAAATATTTTTTTGTGCTTAAAAAAAACAACGAAACCAACGAACTCTTTACTTTTTGGTCACACAAAAATTTTGTAAATTGTATGGCTTCATAATAAAAAGATTTAGTTAGTTAAGTAAACTACTTTAAAAATTCTACAAGCCTAACTTACTGTTAGTGAATATCATAAAAGACTATAACTGCCCGAGTTTATTAAAGACAATTTTATAGAGTGTGCCGATTACGCACTCCCCCCTCCACTTCTATAATAAATCAATTACGTATTTTTAAATAGTTAATCATAATGCGTATATAAAACGTCCACCAATCACTAGTACAGTCTGTCTAAATTCATTAGAAAAACTACTCTGTATTATGATCTTTGTTATAAATCAATTAAAATTTTAAAATTAAAACCTGAATGCTCTCTTTTAGATTCTATTTACATTATAAGTACATAATTGCTTCGTCATTTTACCAGATCGTATATTATAAAAGAACTTATGTTCAATTTTATATTTTTCAGTCGAGCTTGAGATCAAATATCTTGCATACAAAAAAATTCAATCATACATATTATTATGTCTACTGTCCCATATATTTCTTCTTATATCATAATAAATAATCACAATTTTCTTACATAAAAACACCAATTCACTCAACAACAAAAACTTAAGACAACTCAGAAACATAATAAAAAAATGTTATGTGTTTAACAAAAAATTGTTTAACACTCGCAGCTAACAGATTGTATTGCTTTAGTTTTAACATTTAGATAACTAAAAATTTTGTGTAATTTGATAAGCATTTGGGTTTAGAGAACTTTATAATATAAATTGTCAAAAAAATCATATTTCCGTAATTGTTGTGATGGCTTACATGTACTCTATTGAGATATTAAAACTGAACTGATCCATTTATATATAAGTATGTTTGTATGTGAGCAATGTACATAATGTTCCGGGAAGCGATAAAATCCTCGCTACCAATTGCATTTTATTTTTAATTTTACTCACCTGCACCGCAATTATGCGGCAATCATAATACACGTACGTAGATAAAATTTCAAAAATACCAGAGCTGATATGAAATTCACCTTTCGTGCTTTAAATAGATTTTATCTATTAACTTTTTATCGTGATTAACACTCTTATTCACCATCATTTTATGTGTATAAATAATGTCATAACGTTGTAATTATTTTCAATCAATGTACTTGATCCGAACAATATCGTACAATTATTGATTGACAAGAAATGTTAAACAATAATGTACTTGCAAAATTTTACAAAAACAATGATTTGGCGTTTGGTGGATAAAACTCGTTAAACTTTAAATTAAGTACTTGATAGCGTTGTTCAAAATTATCTATATTGTGGTTAAACCCCAGTTTTGTTGTCAGAATCAATAAACGCTTTTAAAAAGCAACTTCATCATTACTGATTAGGTATTATGATTACCAATCACCTTGATAAAAGTAAAATTTATTTTGTCGCATAAATAAACGGAACGGAATTCGACTATCTGAAAAATGTATTGATAATGTCTTTTGACTAACTAAACGCTATTGTAATTGACAGGTTTATAAATATTTACTTTCAATGAAAGTTAAAAATTTAAAAAAGCGCTTTGAGATTCATTGCTATACGCTAATTTGTTCAAATTTGGGGTCCTTTATTTGCATGATTTGAATTCTACGCTAATCTGAGGTGTATCCACTCACTACAAGCTTATTATGACTAATCGTGACCTAAGATTGAAAAGGTTCTATCTGACATTTTTATAGTAAAAAATTTGAGGTGCACATCAATTAATTTCACACACTTCTAATTACATAGATAGAACCTTATATGATATTGTATGCAAATAGAACCTTTTTCATGTAAAAATTTGTTTAATTTTGTTTTCTCTCGTAGAATCGCTAAGTTTTGCAATTTTAGTTCTCGAAATCTCAAGAAAAAGAATTTCATAAAGAAACATTATCGAGAATCATTGTCCATTCTATCTTGCAAATAGAAGCTCTTGCTAAATTAATTGTCACGACAATTATGAAAACCGACCCATCCCAAACAACATTTACGTAAATATTTATTGCACAAAATGTTATACTTCCAAAAATATTTAAATATATTAACACTATAGAAAACTTTTACGTCCTTTTCTTCGTTGCACGTTTTAAGCTAATAAAACTTATTCATTCTACGGCCCTCGTATGCTAGTTCCCAAATCGTCCCGAAACCAACCCCCCCCCCCTCCACAAATGGCGGATCGGTAAAGCCCGCCATACATGGCAGGTACTGGGGAAAGTAAATACCCGGGGCGGACCAAAAACTAGCAGCTTCAACAACCCAGAAGCGTCTGCCTGGACGTGAGCAACCTGATGGAAGAAGTTGGTAACCAATCCACATGGGACGTCAGGTCAGTACCATGACAGAATGGTAGCTGTCCAGGCTCCTACATGGTAAATGTAGAAGAGATTGGGTAATTAAATTCTGGTAAACTACTGTCTTGTATAGTTCGGTGTTGGTTCATCAAAGACTAGGAGAAGGTAACTCTGCAAAACCACATGCAAAAACAATAGTAATGGCTAGAACGAATTTACAAAATATATTACCCCTGGAGTAAATCGTATCCAGCAATTGCGAGACTTGGCTGCGCACTCTACAAGCCTCAACATCAAAAGCATGAATAGTAATGATGGCGTACTCAAAAGTAATGGCAACACAGATGTGTGCATGTGCCATTTAAACGTAATGCAAAGACACTTAGGTCACCCTCAAGGCAAAAACACCTTCTTCAGTGTTTGGAGACAACCAAGAAAAGCTCAATAATAATGAACCAGAACAATAGGGGGTAACTATAGAAAGTTAAAGGGGGCTCTTAATAAAGAAAAGACGACATGGTACTCTTACGAAGATAAGCAGACAAGGAAAACCAAAGTCATTGTCAAGAAACTATACGCATCATGCAAACGAGACTTAAGAAATAAAAGAGTAGCTTTTGAAGAAAGGATACAAAACTAACGAAGTTACACAGCTGCTAAAAAGAGGTGAGAAAACACCTCTTCCATTATGTATGTCACATTCGAAAGAACACGAGACATTAAAAAGTATGCAATCAGCGAAATACTCCACATCAATGTGCAAATAGAAGCAGTGCAAAACGTGCCAAGTTTACGGACTCAAGCAAAATTATTGTAATAAAGAGATGCGTAACACGTGCGTGTAAGAGAACATCTTTCGGCTGAATGTACGAAACCAAAAGACAATGTGTGAACTGTGGAGACGCACATCCAGCAAACTACAGAGGTTACGTTATTGTTATAAAAATGCTGCAAAAAATACGAATAACAAACCAAGGGAAACTTCGATAAGTAACAGACCAGAAATCAACTCAGCCTCAACAAGAATATCCGCAAATTTGAGCTCACATCAAGCAAACATGCTATTAAGAACTAATCCAAATGTAACATATGCTGATGCACTCACTATTGGCAGTTTGGAAAGACGACATAGTTATGTTACAGTCAATGATAATAACCAGACTAATAAAACACTTCAAGATATTCTTAATTGACTTGGTTCACAAGAGGAAAAGCAAGAAAGAGCTCACATATCAAACTTGCAAAGACTCACCCTACTCGGGAAAAAAGTAGAACAACACCAAAGTTAGTCTCTCTTTGCTAATTAAAAATGACAAATAATCTAAAAATGCTTGCATGGAACTGCAATGGTACATTGCAACGACAGTATGAAAAACAACTACTTCTCGATTTAGAAAAAATAGATGTATGCTTATTATCTGGAACATACCTTACTACTCAAAGTAGTCCTAATAATGATGCACGAAGAGGCAGTGCCGTGATTATAAAAAAAGACATTAAATACGATCTGTAACAAAAACTTGAAAGTGATGAAATACAAGCAATTATCGTAAATAATACCCGCAACCATAAATTAGTGCGGTAGCTGCAATATATTGCCCACCTATATACAACATTAAAGATAATGCTTATACTTATTTCTTCAAGCAGCTAAGTGGCAAATTCATAATTAGGGTGACTTCAACGCTAATCACACAGACTGGGGATCAAGACTAACAACAACAAAAGGAAAAGAGCTTCATGAAGTAGTAATTGAACACAACTGAAAATGGCATTCTACAGGAAAACCAACTTATTGGCCCAGCGATCAAAATAAAACACCAGACATAATTGATTTCTTTATAACAAGAAGAGTCCCGATTGGTTATATACAAGTGCAGTAAGGATTTGACTCCACATCTGACCACTCGTTTAATTTAATGAAAATAAGTGACACAATAATTTCAAATGAGAATCAAATAAATATGCTGCTACAATAACACACAGCTTTCATCAGAAGAAACATTAGAACAAGAGGTGGGAAAGGTCGTCAATAGAGCGCGCAGCGTGGAATAGTACTAATTCAACAAACACAAAAATAAATGGCAAACGCTGCCTATAGAGAAGAGAAGTACCCGAAGGGCAACGTACGCGAGAAACAGGCTTTAGTGGTTCTAACGCCATTTTAAAATCGAATAGGACACCGCAAAGCCTACTTTATTGTCATCTATTGGAGTTTTCCAGGTAAACAACATTAGGCTTAAGGCCGTGTCACATGGATGTCATTCGCTAAATCCAGATTGTTGACCAACTAATATATTGTAATCAGTAATATGATTTACCAGTTGGTTTTTAAACTCATTCCAGCACAGTTTCCATAGTTTCATACATTGGGAGCATAGTTATTGGCCGCTTCTTCTCTGGCGCGGTTGGCTTCGTAGTTTTTGGAATCGGAACAACAGTTGATACATTTCATGCATGTGGTACCACTGCTTCCTTTAAGCTATAATTAACTACTTATTTCAGTAAAATGTTCTGAGACCATTTGATTCTGTATTATATCCAGCATAACAATTCTGTTTATACCACCTATTCCACATTTTGATTTTATTTTACTTATTATTTTTAATATTTCGTTTTGCGTTGTTTCTTGGAATTGCAATTTTTGCGTTGAAATCTACATTAGGAAGTTGAAAATTGAATATTTCGGGGATGCTACGATGAATATATTTACCACGCTAAGCTCAATGAGGCATACAGTGCTTCCGCTATCTGTTGTTTATCGGTGAGTGTCTTGTTATTAAATTGAATACTCCATTGCATCATATTTTTAGTTGTATGCATAGATTTGAGAGTTTAATAAAGCTGCTTTGGATTATACTCGTATTGCTTTTCAATGGACTTATTCTTAAAATATTCAGATTGTTGCTCTCTTAACGGTTGTAAAAATTTATAACTTTTATATACAGTTTTTCGATTGATTTTAATATTTTCAGAATACTGTAACTACGCTCGTTTTTTTCTTGTCTTATAACAATGCCAAGTTTTCTGAGAACCAAGGGGTTTTATTTCTACTTTGAACCATTTTCGTTTGAGCCAGTTTGAGAGATGAGATGTGAGATTTTTTAACTCAAATATTAAGCCTTCATCATTTTTTGTTCTGATGGCGACAGTAATATCAGCTAAATTGAAAGTGAGCTAATTTTTTCCGGATAATTTTGACACGCTTAACAAAATTTCGTCTTTAGCAAGAGATTAAAAGTTTCTCAACTTCTATGGTTTTCATTCTGCTTATTTTAAAAAAATCTGTTGTTTTAGACAATATTGTAAGTTTGATTTTTACTAGTAGATAGAAAAAAACTAATAAAGTATATCTTCAATCGAGAATTCAATTTCTCGTGCAATGTCCAAAAAATAATACACGAGTTTTGTATTCCCGGCCATACTTTCCACGCACATATTTTGATTTTATAATGGTAAAAAAATTTGAAAGCGTATCGTTAGTGTGTGGTTCAAATTTGTCTAATTTTTTATAAAATAGTACCTACATCCTGTTAAAAACCGTTTAGCCTCCAAGAGCTCTAGCATTTTTTAGAAGAGAAAGTGTTTTCATGTTATATTCATTTTTATCATAAAACTCTAAAATGTATATCAAACCCTTTTTATTTTCACATCCTAAGTATCGCAACTTCAATTTTTTCGATGCTCTGGAACATTTTATGTAACTAGTAAATACCAATTTATCACAGGATGGAAAAAAGAAGACACGAATTAATGATTTCTTTAATGTAGAATAATATTATTTAGATACGCGTATTTTAATTCATTCCCAAATAATAAAATATATTTTAATATTTCAATAAATAAGAAAAATAAATCATAAATAAGTCTTATAAATTATCTATTATAACAAGAGCCGTCATACACCAATCATTATTATCGTGGAGAAGCTACTCTGTTACTTCTCCTCATTTTGTTTCTTCCAATGCCAATTTACTTTTGTAATTTTTAGTTTTACAAATACAGTAAACCCTCGATTTAACGGACCCCGATTTAACGGACGCTCGATTTAACGGAGGATATTTTTATTTTCCATTTTTCGGTTACCGATTATGATGGGATTGGGTATGTTTGATGGAAATGTGATTCTTAAATGATTTTGGGCAGAAATTCTGGAATATGGCCACCTGGGGCGGAACTCAGCCATTTATTAACCGATTATGATCGGATTGGGTATGCTGGATGGAAATGGGATTCTTAATTGATTTTTGGAAGAAGTTTTGGAATATAACCATCTGGGACGGAACTCAGCCATTTCTTAACCGATTATGATGGGATTAGGTATACTGGATGGAAATGAGATTCTAAAATGATTTTGGGAAGAAATTTTGAAATGTGGTCAGCTGGGATGGTTCTCAGCCATTTCTTAACCGAATATGATCGGATTGGGTATGCTGAATGGAAATGGGATTCTTAATTGATTTTTGGAAGAAGTTTTGGAATATAACCATCTGGGACGGAACTCAGCCATTTCTTAACCGATTATGATGGGATTAGGTATACTGGATGGAAATGAGATTCTAAAATGATTTTGGGAAGAAGTTCTAGAATATGGTCGCCTGGGACGGTACTCAGCAATTTCTTAACCGATTATGATCGGATTCGGTATGTTGGATGGAAATGAGATTCTTAAATGGTTTTAGGAAGAAATTTTGAAATATAGCCACCTGGGACGGAACTCAGCCACTTCTTAACCGATTTTGATGGGGTCTGGTATACTGGATGGAAATGGGATACTTAATTGATTTTGGGAAGAAGTTTTGGAATATGGCGACCTGGGACGGAACTCAGCTATTTCTTAACCGACTATGATCAGATTGAGTATCTTGGATGGAAATGGGATTCTTAAATAATTTTGGGAAGGAATTCTGAAATATGGCCACCTGGGACGGAACTCAGCCATTTCTTAACCGATTATAATGGGATTGGGTATACTGGATTGAAATGAGTTTTTTAAATGTTTTTGGGAAGAAGTTCTGGAATATGTCCAACTAGGACAAATGTAGGTGGACATTGGGCATTGTAGGTGAAATGAGATTACTAAATGATGAATAATAAACTTTTGGAAAGGTTCTGGAATATGGCCATATGGATTAAGTTTTTGTACTGCAAGTACCTCAAAGGTGTAAATTTCCGCTTGGTTCGAAAGGTTCTGAAGATTTCATGATCTTAGAAGGCATCATATTCGTCGTTGTTGATAAGAGTACTATAAATTTATCCGAGTTGGCCTGCCGCTCAAACTACCAAATCCATAAGTGGTGGATGTTCGAGTGGTTACGTACTGGTGATAGATGTTCAGCATTGCCAGAAACTTGTTAGCATTACGAGCCGCTTGCTCCAAGAAAAACGCCTGCTTAATACCGTGTTTCGTGGCCATTTTCCAGAGTTTCAAAAAAATCATTTAAGAATCCTATTTCCATACAACATACTCGATATTATAATCGGTTAAAAATTGGGAGCACTGAATTTGTTTTGCAAAAAGTTGATTTAAGAAATTGATTTTATTTTAAAAATATTTGAATTTACTCGAAGTACAATTTAGTATAAAAAGTTGTGATTGACTTGTAAAAACTAAAAAAATCATATTCCAGAATTTCTTGAATCATTTCTTTCCGATCATAATTGGTTAAGAAATGGCTGAGTTCCGTCCCGGGTAGCCATATTCCAAAATTTCTTCCCAAAATCATTTAAGAATCCCACTCCCATCCAACATACCCAATTCCATTATAATCGGTTAAGAAATGGCTGAGTTCCGTCCTAGGTGGCCATATTCCAGAATTTCTTCCAAAAATCATTTAAGAATCTCATTTCCATCCAAAATACGCGATCCGATCATAATTGGTTAAAACAAGGTTGAGGTCTTTCCCAGATAGCCATATTCTAAAACTTCTTCCCAAAATCAATTAAGAATCCCATTTCAACATACCCAATCCCATCATAATCGGTTGAGAAATGGCTGAGATCCGACCCAGGTGGCCATATTCCAGAATTCCAGAATTCTTCCAAAATTCATTTAAGAATCCCATTTCCATCAACTTCCCAATCCGATCATAATCGGTTAAAAATGGCTGAGTTCCTTCCCAGGTGGTCATATTCCAGAACTTCTTCCCAAAATCAGTTTAAAATCCCATTTCCATCCAGCATATCCAATCCCATTACAATCGGTTAAGAATTGATCGAGTTCCGTCCCAGGTGGCCATATTCCAGAATTGCTTCCCAAAATTATTTAAGAGTCCCATTTCCATCCAACATACCTAATCCGATCATAATCGGTTAAGAAATGGCTGAGTTCCGTCCCAGGTGCCCATATTCCAGAATTTTTTATCAAAATCAACTAAGAATCCCATTTCCATCCAGTATAAACAATCCCAACATAATCGGCTATGAAATGCCTGACTTCCGTCCCAGATTAAATTCGATCGAATCGATTAAATTAAAAAACATTCGGATTCGAACACCCCGAATTAGTCCGTTAAATCCAGGTTTTACTGTAATAATTTTTCCCTATTCAATTCACTTGTTTGTTGCTTTCTGAACGGTTCTTAAAGAACCTCTATAGAACCTTGATGGTAATATATGATTTTCCTATTTTCTTTCAAATATCTAATAATTCACTTTTGACTTTTGTTTTGGTCTGTTGGGTGTGTTGCTAATGATTTAGACATTTTCTTGATGGTGAACTCTTAATGGAGATATAATGATGAATTTGCACTATTCATCGCCAGCTCCATACTCGTAGTATCACTCCTACATGATACTAAAAGGCCTCTACCACTAGGAACACAAGTTGCGCTTTTTTTTTTTTTATTTTTTTTTTATTTATTTATTTATTATTCCAAGAAAAAAATTACATTCTTTATCGTTTACAAGCCAGTTTACCGGTTGCTCAAGAGGACTTAATGAATGCAAATAATGGATAGAAATAATGTGTATCAAAAAATTATCCGTACAATACTCGAATTAGGAAATATCAGTGAAAAAAATTATTAAAAAGTGATAAATAATTCAATCTTTATTTTAAATATCTTCAAATAATGTTTAAAGAACAGAAAGTAATATTTAACATCCTATAAATTCATTTAGTTTTTTGTTAAACACGATTTTGAATGAACAGAGCCCAAAATTACATCAAATAATTATGCGTACACTAGCTCTGTTGGTAAATTAAACGCTAATTCCTGAAAACAAATCAAACGTTTAATACTATAATAAAGAACTAGAAACCACTCTTCTGTTGTTTAAAATTGTTACATCATAGGTACGTACTAGAGCGCTGCGCGGATACGGTTTTTTGTATCCGCATCCGCCGAAAAAAAAATAAATTTATTCGTATCCGCACTCGCGAAAAATTGTAAAATCCGTTTACATCCGGCTTTAATCCGCGGATAGCGGATAATTACGGATACCCGCAGATTTTATTATTCGATGCAGGGGCTCTAGTACGTACATATTTTAATGCCTATTACTTAAGATTTTGATAAGGTGAAAGAAAGTTCGGTACATTTATCGAAATTAATGCTGCTCATTCTAACATTGGATTTGAAATTAAAAAATGAATCATTAAATTGAAAAATGAGGGCAAAAGTTTATCTGTAATTTCAAAAATTGTTGATAGACCGCGATCTTCGATGCAATACGTAATCTTCCAAAGAACTTCCAAATAACAAAATCCTTAGAGGAGACTTCAGGACGTAGTCACAAAACTAAACTAGATGAACATCAAATAAGGCTAGTGAAGAGGGAGATTAAAAAGGATCCAAAGGTTAAGTGTCCCAATGCTGGCTACCAACCTATTTCAACGTGAAAATGTCACAGTCAATCCCCAGACGATACGTAACATTTTACACAAGGGTATCGAGGATGTGTGTCGCCCAAGAAATCATACATATTGCCTCAAAACATCAAGAAGCTTTTGGAATATGCTTTAAACTATAGGAGTAAGCCAGAAGAATACTGGGAAAACGTAATTTTCTCAGAAGAAAGTAAATTCAACGGTTTTGGTTCAGATAGACGAGTTAAGGTGTGGCGGAAAGCCAACACTGAGCTTGTGTTGAAAAATTTGCGGCCGACAGTGAAGCATGGAGGCCGAAATGTAATGGTGTGAGGTAAATGTTCCTCGCAAAATGATTTAGAAATTTAATTTTTATCGAAACTACTATGGATCAATTTGGATACTTAACCATTTTAAAAGAAAAACGGCAAAGAATTCTGCTTCGTTCAGGACAACGATTCAAAGCATACCTCACAGCGAGTTAAAGAATGTTTGTTGTATAATGTAAAAATAACTCTTCCTCATCCTCCCCAATCACCAGATCACAATCCTATTGAGAATATGTGGGCATATTTGGAGAGAAAAATTCATACACACCAAATCAGCAGTAAGGAGCAATTAAAACGCATCTTAACAGAGGAATGGCAAAACATTAACCCCAACATGACACAGAACCTAGCTTTATCAATGAAAGATAGGTTACAGAATTTCAGTGCAGAGAAGAGTCACCACACCACATCAAATATTAATTTTAATCTTTTTTTATAAATTGCATCAATTTGCTTTATTGTACGGGCAATTAATTGTTGTAATTTTGGTTGTGTTCATACAAAATCATATTTAACAAAAAACTAAATCAATCTATTACAGGTTAACTACTATTTTCTCTTCTTTAAACATTATTTCAAGTTATTTAAAATAAAGATTGAATTGTGTACTACTTTTTAATTGTTTTTTTCAATAATATTTCGTTATTCGAGTACTGCACAGACAATTTTTTGATAGTGTATTTGAACCACCTTCAGTCGCTCTAGTTTCTTCCTTCAATTTAAAAACCATATACTTGATATGGTGTTTAGGCTAGATTGTACGGAACCTAACAACCGGTTAATTCTCGGTTGCATTCTACAAATGTCAATTAACCGCCGGATTAATCGGCGGATTGTTTTCTAGACTGTTTCTGTCTCTGTTTCTTGAAATATGTAATATTTCAAAACAAACGTACATAAATAACATTCAATAAAATGTGTCCATTTCAAAATTTCTATTTGTAGCCAAATAATTTTATTTTATTCATAATTTTTTGAAAAAAACTAAAACATGATTTTAAAAATTTTCTCAAATTTTGATTGATTGGAAGTACACGACCAAGCTTTATTAGGCCGAGATCTGCTGTGCACCCTTTTTAAATTTAATAAAACCGAAGGATAGGATAAAAGGGTTAGTTATGACCTACTTGGGCCAGTCACAGACACCTAATAAAGCCAATAGTTAGTATTAACTTACACAATACGGCATAATTTAGTTTCCATTTACTTATAAATAAAAATAAAACAATTTCTAGTACTTATATCAATAAAGAAAAATGAGTAAAATAGTTAATCTTGAAATAAATAATGATTAATGGAAATATTAGATTAATTGAAACTTTATTCTATAATTAGAATGAACTCAAGACTCTGGAAATTAATAAATTTAAAATGAGAAGTAATACATCGTTAAAATAATCCTTAATAAATAATTTTAATATAATAAATATTTAAGACACCCTGTTAATTTAATAATCATTTAACCATCAGCTCCTAACAATAACAAGTTAAAATTACAAGTAATCAATGATAACAAACAATGATATTGTTTTAATTTACCGCAATAACAATAAATTATAAGTCTTTTAATTAACCATAATAATAATTTCACTCACCTAGAGCCAACACCATCAGTTTCATGACTACTTGAATTATAAATCTATATTAATTATTTTCTGCGAAATGATTTCCAATACAATAAAAATGATTTAAAACTGAACACAAAATCCAAATTTAATAAAATACAAGACTGTTCACGTTATTACACCGAATCTACTTGATCGTATACCGAACACCGTTAAAAGTTTTTTTTACATCGAGGTGAGGTTATCAAGACGTCAGAAGTTTGGTTTGGAACTAACGAAACATTGAATTCTTTAAAATAAAAAATACGGCCGATGATAAACTAAAATTCCAATATATAAAAATTTAAATACATTTATCCAATTTATACACTTGCATTCCTGTTAACACATATTTTTATAAAAACTCACTTTTCTCCATCCAAACCTTTCCTTTATAAAGGGTGGTTAAATTTTAAGGGCCGACGTTGAATGTGAACCACATCTAAACGTCAAGTTTTTTTCTGCATTAAATTTCACATTTCTCAATTTCAGACTAACTCAATTTGAACCATGGAAAGATACACAATCGAGCAACGCGTTAAAGTTATTCAGGCATATTATGAAAATGGGCGTTCAAATCAAAATGCATATCGTGCACTTCGTGATTTTTTCGATCAATTTAATCGTCCAAATGTGCGTACAATCGGAAAAATCGTGCAAAAATTTGAGCAAACCGGGTCTGTAGGAGATTTTAAAATACCAGTGTATGCTCGTACAGCTTGTACAGTAGAAAATATTGCTGCTGTTCGCGATAGTGTGGCTGAAGAGCCGTCCACCTCAACTCGTCGTCGTGCCCAACAATTGCACCTCTCACGCTTACGTTGATGAACATTATGCATAAAGACTTGCATTTACACGCTTATAAGGTGCAATTGACTCAAGAACTAAAGCCTCTTGACCATTCCAAACGTCGTCAATGGTCAGAATGGTTTCAAGAAATGGCAACAGTGGATGATCAATTTTCGAAGGAAATCATCTTCAGTGATGAGGCACATTTTCACCTCAGTAGATTCGTCAATAAGCAGAATTGCCGCATTTGGGCGAAACATAATCCAAGAGTGATTGTCGAAATACCAATGCACCCACAAAGAGTGACTGTTTGGTGCGGTTTATGGGCTGGCGGCATCATCGGGCCGTATTTTTTCCAAAATGAGGCCGGTCAGGCAGTTACTGTGAATGGTGTTCGCTATCGTGAGATGATAACGAACTTTTTATGGCCCGAATTGGAAGATATGGATGTGGACGATATGTGGTTCCAACAGGACGGTGCCACTTGCCACACAGCTAACGAAACAATGGCTCTTTTGCGCGACAAATTCAATGGCCGTATCTCACGTGGTGGCGATGTCAATTGGCCGCCAAGATCATGTGATTTGACACCGTTGGACTTCTTTCTTTGGAGTTATTTGAAAGAAAAGGTTTACGTCGATAAGCCAGCAACAATTCAAGAGCTAAAGGATGAGATAATATGGCACATTAACGGCATAGAACCTCAATTATGCCTAAGCGTCATCGAAAATTTGGACCATCGGGTGGAGGTGTGCCGCCGAGGTCGCGGAGGCCATTTGGCCGATATTTTGTTCCATACATAATTGAACTGTACCATATTATCATAATAAAAAGAATTGACAATAATTTCCTAAATAATTTGTGTTTTATTCAAAATCAACATCGGCCCTTAAAATTTAACCACCCTTTAGGAGACCCACAAACAAAATAAAACAGCATTCAGTTCCTCCCAAATAGTTTCACAACCAAGAAACTTGGCTTCTAACTGCACTACATTTGGAAATCCTCTCACTATTTCGGATTTTTTCCATTTCTTAAATTAATTTTGCATACTTTTTTTTTATTTAAATTATGACTGAATACAATTCATCTAGTAATTTTTCATTCTTAATTTAGTCACTTGTGGATGGGAAGAGGCCCTTTGGCCAGCCCATTTATAGGTTATTTACTGATGTAGTCTTTGCACTGGTGTCCTTAATCCATTAAATCAATTGATTTCGTTCTCTGCAATCACCTTACTGCATGTGAAGTGTCCAACATACCACGAAGCTCTTCATTTATGTGTTGATAAATACGTTATCCATGAATTACTGCAAGTTTTTTTATTTCTTCTTGAACTGTCTGGAGATTTAGGTCCCTATGAAGGTCATCATTTCTAATGTACCACGGAGCGTTATATATACCACGTAGCACTTTGTTCTGAAAAGTTTGTATTATTTTCGGTTGACAATTCCGAATTTTTCCCGAGCAGCCAGCCAATACATTTTTCGATATTTGATATTAAGTTCATCTTTTTTCATTTTAACGTGCTCTTTCCATCTGAGTCTGGTATCTAGATATTGAGCCTAATTTGCATACGGAATCCGCTGACCGTTAATGGTAACAGGTTTGTAGCTGACTTTTAGATTAGTAAAATCACATGCGTGGATTTCAATTCATTGAGCCCGATTCGCCACATTTTTGTCCATTTTATGATTTTATCACATGCTTCTTGAAGTTTCGTTGTCGATTCCTCGATAGTGTCTCCTACTAAGAGAACTGCAGTATCATCAGCAAATGTTGCACGGTAACATCGTTTAATTGAGGTAAATCTCTGGTGCAGAGCAGGTAAAGAATAGGTCTCAAAACACTACCGTGCGGGACTCCTGCCGGAATCCTTTTTAGGTAACAAAATTTAACCGTCACGGTGGTTACTTGCATGGATTCTTTTTCTAGTTTTAATTCTTCATAATGATTAATATTATCCCTAATAAATGTTGCTGAGCCTCCTCTTGCCCGTTCTGCTGGATGTGTGGTATGGTAACAAGTATATCTCCGGATTGCTACATAGGAGCTACTGGAAAAATGTGTTTCTGGTGTTGTGTTGATCCGTTTGCATTGCATATGGCTATTCTTAATGAGTAGTTTTGATGTCTGGTTTCAGCTCCGGAATTATGAATTGAACTATGTATTGCCAACATTACTTATTTTTAGCTATTTTGGAACTCAGTATTTCTTATTTTAACTTATTTGGTTTATTCTGTTCCTCAAGGCTATTTAAAATTGAGTGGACAGTGTTTTTGAATATTTCGGTACCATTGGTGTCATTGACTTTCGAATTTGAAGAGGCTTGCGCATATGTATAATTCTCCCTACGCATTTGTATTTCATTTCTTGCTCGATCCTTGTTTGGATGACTTAGAGGGGGTTTGCGTACCTGATGATTTTCTGTAGCTGCTTGGCAACCTCACAGCCTCGGTATCTTGCTGGATTCTGCCTATTACAATTTATACATTTTGCTGGTTCTTCTTTAGATAGTTTGCAAGTTTGTGGTGGGTGCTTTCCAGCACATTTGACACATCATGGTTCGCGCGCACAATATCGTTGCGTATGGCTATAGCCTTGGTATTTTGTACATTGTACTATTCTTGTACTGCCTCTTTTAACAGCTTCGATCTTTACTCGCATGTTGAGTATGCCAGTTGTGAATTTTTTCTATTTGCTCGGACTTATCAAACGTTAGTATTAACAGGAGAAGTCCTCTTTGAAATGGATTCTAGTCGGTTCTCTCCGCTACGTCTCTTTTTTAATATTGTTCACGGCATCAAGGGTTTTGAATCCCTTATTTCTAGGTTCTTTGTTATTAAATTACTTTAATTACGTTGGATGTACCACTGATATTTTTCCATATTCAGCATCATTGATAAGTTTCTCTATGCGTTTGGATTAGAAGTGTTAATCTACCATACATTATTGTTCAGAGCAATGATTTTGTTCTATTGTTCCGTAACAGTACTCATTACAGTTTGTATTTCTGAATAGTTGGTTACTCCTACTATAAAAATGGTGAAGGGGCTTTTACCTTTCGCTGTGCTTCATTTTGTTGAGATGGCCATTCGGGTGATTTTTCTACCTCTAGTGAGGACTGAGCTTTTCTTTTTTTTATTACTCTTGTTTTGTGTAGCTTTTCCCTTCTTCAGCATCCAGTTAGTTTCCCTATATAACTCTTCCTCGTCCGTTGAGTATTCAGTCTCTGCGTCTTGTCTCTGTTAGGTTGTACTTTATTGTCTGACGCTTCTTTGTTTATGATTTTGTTTTCCGTTTTTGAATTTGTTTTATATGTTTTCAGGCAGATTAGCTCGCGCTGAAGATTGGAGATTAGAAGCTCTATGTCTTCATTTTTTTGTTTTAATGGTTGCTTTTCTGTTTCTAGATTAGAATGTCCATCATTTGCATTGCTACCGACGTTGAAGATATCGATTGCAGAATTGCTTCTACTTGTAGCATACGTTCCTGCTGCATTTGACTGCTGTTGAAACTCCAAAGAGTGTGGATTAGCCAATTTTTAAGATCGTGTACCACCTGGGGTAAATCCTTTTGTGTTTTGGTCCATTGCATTGTGTTGGATTGACTATTCGCTATATTGATCCACTAATACGAAGGGATTGGTTACCACAACTGTTTGTGTTACAACACATTGCCCAGGGTGCGCCCGCATTCGAGAATACTTCGTGGAGGCTGTCAATCATTTGCAGCTCATTTCGCATATTGGTTTTGGTTTGTGGTTCCTTTTTAATTATATATAATAACTGTATGACAAAAACAAAGAAAAGCGTAAAGGGGTTCGTCTGCAAATTGCCGACGAAAAGTTTTGACGTTCAGCCTACTCACGGCAGAGCGCTTTATACCAAAGTATTTATTCGGCGATTTTAAATCGCCTGGTGAACCAAATCTGAAATAATAGACTATTAGTTTGACACATATGTGTTGAATTCACATATGTATTTTGTATGCAACCACTTTTTTCAATACACATTGAAGCTAACACAACTATAGTTCGGGAATATTACATTTTATCTTATTCCCCTCATTATCTGTTTCAAGTTTCACCAATTTAGTTGTTTATTTTGATTACAAGCTATTGAACCTATCTGTACAGAGAAAATTTTGTATCATGGTTTTGACGATGCTAATCATTCGCTTTTTCCGGATTTTGAACGAATAGTTTTGTTTGACTCCATTTGATTAGTTTGCTTTAATCTTTGCAATCTGTTCTGGAATTGAAGCACTCTTTCACGATTCGCTTTTCATGTCATACTTTAATCAGGCGCTACAAAATCGAGGTCGCAGTACGTACGCTGACGTACAAACATCAGCCCATTACATAGCTTAATGCCAGCCCATAGTACTGGCATGAGAGTATGTGTATGTTGCCGAACTGTTGAAATAAGCGAATTGAGCTGAGCTCCTGCTAATGAATGAAAAATTTGTATTGAACTTCCGAAACAGTATCCCTTATAATTTATTGACCTACCAAATCATTGTGTGCGGAATGGAGTACAACTTATGCCACAACTTCCATAATTTTATTTTCAAGCTACCTTATTCTACCATCAATTTCTACTCCGTAGTTCTTTACTTCTCGTTGTCTTAAGCCATTTCAATTGAAGCTCTTGGACTTTCAATATATTATACAATCAGATCGAGTTTCTGTTTATGTTATGCAAACTTAGCATTTAGTAATTAAATTGATCACATTGTTATTCAAAGTTGGTGCGCTGCTAGTCTAGTTTGATGCTTTGTAGGTTAGGTTTGGCATTTTGCTGGTTTAGTTTAGTACCTTGCTGATCTAATTTGGCATCTTGTTCTAAGCGAAGTTGATTCAATTTGGTTCGTTAGACTAGTGGTATTTCCATTATTTAAAGTAACATCTTTTCGGAAGTAGGCTGATATACTGACATGGTAATTTTTGTTTGTTTCATCGCTTCGCTTCCCTCATTTTTAACCTGCTCTTAGAAGGCAAGAGTTTATAATCGTCTTTTGGGATAACTGGTATCATCTCTGATGAAGAGCTCATCTTGATTGCATTCGATTGGAATCCTGCGACTCAGGAGCTTGTACCTTAATTCCTGGAATGTAAATTTGTTGACCCTAATAAAATATCTACTGCTAGTTTTTTCAAAATTCCATTTCTGTCTTCAAACATTACGAATTTCTAAAGTTCGATGGAGAATCGTAAAGAATTTTGCAAATACACTGTTTTATTTGTGAGTGAGCATTAGGCTGGAAACTTTATTTATTCACATCTTTACGCTTCTTACACAAATTTCATTATTTCACGTTTAACACTTTGTGTGACTATCAACTTCACTGTAATCAATGTTTAACTTAACTTAATTATTTTAAGCTGTGATTTTTTCGTCCCCATTTAGAAGCTTGTGTATTTGTGTTGTTCGATAATATTCCACTATTGCTTCCGTCGATGATGTATCAGTGTCGCAATTATACATCATTTGCGTGTAGTTGTACTCACGAATATTCCAATTCACCAAATGACATGGATTTCCACGGTATTGATGGTTAATTGATTTCATCATTCGCCTTCGTGATCAGCTCCGCCGCTAATAATTACATTTCGTTATTCTAACAGTCCCCTCTCCACACGCAACGCCATTGCAAAATCCATTATATACATCCAACCAGTATTGGGAAAATAGTTGATCCAATAAACATCGTCATATATTTTAGATTAGCTACCTAGACAAACTTAGAGCCTCCAACTGGACTCAAACCAGCGAAGTTTGGAATGATAACACTTAGTGATGTACTCTTTAACCACTCCACCACCAAGTATTATTTAGCTGTGTAGTGAAAACCGTTCAATTTGTAACATAATAATTAATATTATTATCTTACAAATTGAATGTAACGTTAAACTTTCAAATCAAGTGATATAGTAGTTCAAAATATAGAAGCGCAATGGCAGTATAAAATGATATAAGCGTCCTTGTAACGGATTAGACATTTAGCGGTTATTTTGTATAGTCAGACGTTGTACAAAATGTATAGATGTATAGTCAGCCGTTGTACAAAATATTTAAATTCGCTTTTTATTTCCTGAAAATAAAGTAAAATTAAAACAATGAAAGCAAAGGAAATAACGAAAATATTTTCTGCACACACTGCATAAAATTGCTAAAATTAATTATAAAAATGGTCCACTTAACGTTTCTTAAATCAACCAAAATAGACAACTAAAACTACATAAATAACTAGCACAGTGTTAAATTCTACATACATGTAATGGAAACCTTTGCTTCATACAAAATCACCTAGACACATTCTTACCACAAACATTTTAATCAATTTCCCCACAACCGTTTATAACCACGAAACAACACATAAAAAATCGACATTATTGCTTATCTAATCACACGACTCCAAAAAATCCAATTGACTACCTTATGCTGCTCTCCGCGCACATTTACTATTTAATCGCGATATAACAGTGATATCATTTTTTTAAAGAAACATTAACAGAAATTATTATTTATTTCAAATTAAATAAAGCAATTTAATTTCCGATTTACCAAAAATAAAATTATTATTAAGTAAACAAACCAAAATCAAATAAAATGAATCACTATATCTATTAAATTTAAATCATATGGTGAGTACGTGTGTGTTTTATAAGTTCTTCCATACTTATGTTTATGTGTAATAAATTTATGGTTTATTAGGTATATGCTAGTTTACAACAAATAAGTAAAATAGGCTTAGATAGTGGCTTCTTCTGTTTTTTTAATTAAATCCTGATAAGGTTACATTTCCCTGATCTATTTAATAATTAAGAATGATTTCTCTCAACTTATTCGAAACACCTACAACTCATTTTATGTTTGTATAGAGCTGTGTATTTTACAACAAAACTATTTTAGTATTTATAAACTCTCATCTCAGTAATTTCCCATTTAATTTATATTACTTGATTGTATGTATTTTATAAACGAGCTATCTATGTGTGCATTCGCTCGTCTGTATGGTATCTAGAAATATATACAAACGGACACGTTTCCACTTGTCGCACGCCGTTCGTTCCGCATTCGATATTTCTCTTTTTTATTTCTTTTCTTTTTTTAAATGAAAAATAATTCCATACATTTCAGAGTTTAGTAGTCGATGGTCTTTTGTTGACGCACGACGATTTAAAAATAAAATACTTTGCTGTAAGAAGAAAATAAATAGGAAAATAAATTTAATTTTTAAAACATTATCTTACAAAAAAAAATCCAATTCAATAATATTTTGTAAATTTTAAAAATTATTTGTAGGGATTTTTTTTATTTGTCTGTGAACTATTTTTTATTTTTAACGTGTATCCATCGAAGTACCACCAATTAATAAAATAAAAAGAACAAGGAATAGCTATGTGTGAATTAACCAATTTCTAATATTGCTCTTATGGATTATGTGAAAAATTTTAATAAATTGTGATTTTAAATATACTGTGAATAAAGCCTTAATAAAAATTAATATTTATATACAAAAAAGAGAAAAATTGTGGTTTAAAAAATTAAAAATATTACAGTTTAATTTATAACCGTACAAAAAGTGAAAATCACATGTGACCAATGTGAAATGTGCACATTAACGTAATATTTAAAATATTGGGATTATTAAAAATAAATACTTATAAAAAATAGCAAAAGACAATTTTCTTAAATATTAAGCATTCTACAATTACAACAACTTCGTCTTGTTATATTTTTTTTAATAAGACAAATAAATAAAAGGTAAATATGTCTATATATCGTATACACAGGAAAAGTATTATGTATATTGAATTCTAAATTTATAATTTAGTTTTATCGTTTTTATTGTATTTATATTTTAACTTCCGCATTGCTCTAGAAAGAAAAACACATACAGTGTGGGCCAGAAGTTTTAGCGACGGTTTAAAATTGAATAAGTTTTTTACTCAAAACGTCTTACTCAATAAATAAACCTGCTCGTTATTTATAAAAAAATACATTTTCGCACTATAAGAAATATACTTCCCATATTATTATTCTGGAACCTACTGTACAGAATAAAAGCTTAGTGCAAATAAATTATTTTTGTCGACAATATGCTTCTCTATGTGCTCGTATTTTTCAATACTCATACAGTGTTTATGCTTTGGTGTTAATTCTGTTCTTTATTTACTATTCGCGTATTTTATTATTCTTATATTTACTAGTTCGCGTATTTCTGAATATATTTAATATTCTTAATTTCTGACAAACAATTGAATTTTTTAGGATTTAATGATTCTTTTCATTTTTAAGATAAATTTAGTCACTCTCAATGATTAGTTCACTCCATCCAATTTTTAAATCTTTTCCACGTATACAAAATATCGATTAGACACGATTTTCTGTAGGTTTAATGAATAAAGCAAGTTCAGAATTTTAATTTTGAAACCTCATCAAAAATGTTGATTCTCTAAAAGTTCAATGGCCATATACTGGTTTTTAATTTAAGTATCGATATTTTATTATGTAATAAAACTAAATGTTTGCATATTTTATCTACCTTCTTTAAATTTGCCTTAAAAAACTGATCCTCCTTCAATTTTAAGTATCGCATAAAAATTAAGAATAACCAAAAACGGATAATGACGATTTAAATATTGAGAGCGAAATAATAAATGAAAAATTCAATCCCTATAAATCAGAATCAAATAAAAATCCTAAAATAATGAACGAAACACCTGTTATATTTTTCGCGAACATTTTGGGAAGAAAATTAGCTATTTCCCGTTTTATTTAGAAATGAAATTTAATTTTCACTCCCTCAGTATATATAATTATTATTTCCGATTACCCTCACGTAATTTATATTTTTGAACAGATGAACTTTTATGTGTTATGTGATATATGGGTTGACAAGCAACCCTCTTTCTTTATATACATACATATTTTGTTTTGCTATTCTAATCTTACAAATGTTTAGATTTCCGATTCATTCATTATCATCCCTACATAGTTGTAATTTAGAATTAAAAATTTAAAGGGTAGCTCTTCAGATGTAAACACAATTACACTTGATTTTTAAAAATAAGATTTTTTTTTTTCAAATAATTCGATCGCCTCTGTTTTGTCACCAAATACACAGTATATGTTTTTATTAACCACTATTGCATTAGAAATCTAGTTTCTATTTTTTTCGACAAACCGGAATTCTTGTTACATCTTTCTCATGTGTATCTCGGAGAAAAATAAAATATATATCATGTATGGTGGTTATGTACTCCAGATCTAGATAGAAAATGCCGACATTTTAACAAATTACTTTTGTTTAATTCTATGAAATCCAAGAGTTTGTCTGTCGATTCTTAGAATAAAAGCTAAAGGAAAAAGGACACCGATAAAAATATAAAAAAGATAATAATGTAACACATATGAACGATCATTTTACCTGGAATACATTCTTATATATATATATATATATGTATATCTATATAGTGTTTAAAATATCTCGACATATTTAATGAATCCCGTGAGAGATCGTAGGGAGTAACGTTAGTTATACAAACGAACAAAAAACAAATAAAAATATTTGTGTCGTCACGTTAAGATCAAAACAACAATGAATTTATGATGATCTATATGTAACGCTATTCTCATTGGGGTTAATTAAAATTTACGATCTACTTAAAAGATATACTAATAAAAAATTTAACCAAAAGCCTGGAAGATATATGTATTTTATATGTATCGCTTTAAAATAATTAGCGCCTTTATTACTATTTAAATCTTTTATTTCTATTACAATTATCTTCCTTTTTAAATTAAGCCACCCAATAATAAAAGATACATGATTCTTAACTGTTCAGCCTCTTTGGCTCATACTTTTTTGGAAACGTACATAGACTTTGTTTTAAATTGTTCACAGTGCAATAATAATTTCATATTCCTTTTATCTTAAAGATTCAAGAAGGATTTCTTGAAAGGAATTACTATTTTTATTATCCTACTTGTCCTTTTAAAATAAGAATAATAATAAAATTAAATAAGAAAAAATAATAATTTTCTTATTTATTGTAGTCTCAAGAGGGTCTCAGGTAGATAAGTCGTTTGAGTATTTGGCCCATTGTTATTATATATAAAATATAAGAGGATATTGTTATTACATTTAGATTTAAAGTTGAAGTACCTAAATACATATTTTAGGATGGAGTATCATCGTTATATTCATGCGCGAATTTCAAATTAAATTTCGTTACAGCGCGATCTTCTGTTTTCGACGTAGATATCATGAGGAAAAGAAAAGAAAATTTAAAACAAAATACAGGAACTGAAATGTTTATATTTCAATTCTTATCTATACGACACTCACTTGGTTTATTGTATAAGCAAATATAAAAAAAAATGTAAAAATTGTGTACTGATAAGAGGCATTACAATATTTCGAACGCATGAGCACAAGGGGGAAACTGAAGTACATGTATATATTTCCGCAAATCTAAATTGCTAGAATTTTATACAGGTGGCAAATAAAATTTTTAAGCTTTATCAATTACTGCACTGACATTTTTTTTTATATAAAATAAAATTGTATTCGTTATCTAATGTGAAATTACACAGAACATTTTGATAATAATTTCCGGTTAAATAAACACAGATTTGGGCGATTTATAGTTTCTAATACGCTTATATTTAACATGTTTCACTTCTGATCAAAAAGTTTTAAAACTTAAAAGTATGTAGCAAAAGAAAATAGAAATATTTCACCTTGAAATGTCAGTAACCTTTTTCATCATCATAATCACCATTATGATGATCATGATTTTATTTGATCACCAAAACTTAATCGGAATTTCTTTATGCTTCTATTTCTTGATGTTCACTCCACCCCTCTCCCCATCCAATTTTTGGTCAAGTCAACCTATTTCTTTTATTAAGATGATCGAGAAATTGACAAAAAGTAATAGTAGTCGTTTTTACCTTTGTTGTTTTACTTCACATTTCTTTTTATTAATTTATTCAATTTAGAAAAAATTAGAATAGAATTAGAGATTCTAATTTGTATTTTTTAACATCATCATCCGGGAGTTTGGGACGTTTGTTTATTGGTTTTCATTGGTTGAAAAGTTTTATGTTGACGTGATCATATATTTGTGTTTAAAGTATAAAAGTAATTTTGAGTTTATTTTATTTATTGCTTACTAACTTTATATACTTTTTAAATTAAATTCGATGACTATCTAATTTCAAGTAACATAATTTTATTTTATAAAAATTATTTTAAAGGCTTTAAGAACGACGTCTACATTTTCGTATACTTATATCGGGTCAATATTCTGAAAATTTTAATTAATTTCTACCACAAAATTGCTAATTTCACAATTCGTTTCAAATCTTATCTTACTAAATTAAAAAATTAAATTTGATAAATTTTCACGTTATACTAGAATGGTAAGCCCAAAGATCATGTTTTTTGAACATTTTATCTTAACCTCTTATAGATAACACATTTTTTTACCTTATTTCCTCATATCACACTTATTTTTAATATTCTTCCAAACTACGTCAATTTGATAAAAAAAAAAAATATTTGACTTTGTTATCCGGTTGTTATCACTCATTGTTGCGGTTTTTGAAGTCTCATAAATCAGGAATTATATATGTTTTCCAATCAATAATAAAAATAAATTCGATATTTTTACTTGTCGATAAGATAGAAAGAAAATATTAGTGTCGAACTTTTTTGCTGTTGCAAGTATGAATTAGTTTAAACTTTAAACGTTTTATTTTCCTAATCTGTTAATTTTGCTCGTGCTTACAATAAGTCACGTGTATAAACCGGAAATTCTTTTCTTACGATTGAGAATTACATATTGAAGTAATATATGTATTTATGTACTGTTACATATATGTAAATTAATTAAAAGAAAATAATAACTCGAATATGTGAAGTATACTCGTATACATAACCTTGTCCAGTTTTTCTGTAGTCTTTAATAAAATTTGAATAAGTATTCTACTTCCGTGTTTATTTGTTTTATAGTTTTGTTTTTGCAGTGTCTGTGGTATTATATACTTTAATATGAAAACAGTACTACTCAACTTTTAATACTTGCACAATGTACATTTTAATATTGTAGTGTACAGCTTACAGTAAAACCGATACGTAGGAATCAAAATCGTTATCTCCGACGTCCGACTAAGATTTTTCTTTAAAAAAAAATCCGACTACGTAATAAGGCTTTTCCAAGTTCACAATATTGACAGTATTTATATTTTTACGTAATCATTTAAATTTTTCAAAATTTTGAAAATTTGTTTTGTCTTTCAATGTGCTTTAAACTCTTAATTGAAACTTTGAAAGATACTTCCTGTGAAATGCAACATTTTCCCCCATCACTTGGATGGTGTTAAAGTACCTGGATACTGTGTTCAAATTTGCCGCGAAAATGCAAATTAACTCATTAAGAAAATTGTTGAGTCCAATATTGAAATGATTGCTGTCAAACTGTTCATTGCTTAAATAAATGGCACTATCCGGTCATTCTCTATAAACAAGCATCTAATTTGAAAATTAACCATCACTAACAATTAGTTTTACCACAAAAAATAAAAATTTAAAGCTAAGCTAAGACAAACGCAAAAATTTTATTGTTTCTAGTACAACAGCACCAGTAGAAATAATTAAAATGAAACTAGTAATAAAAAGTGATTTTTTACTTCCATCATCTGAATACCTTTATAATTTATAATAGGCTACTACAGATGTTAATAGTTGTTGTTAATAATTTCAAAATATGCGCGAACCACAATTATATATTTAGGAATAATGTCCATTTACATATAGAAAAGAGCTACAATCACCAAAACCAATGACACCTACACCACACAAACATTAAGTTGTTCAACCACTGTGCCAAGGGAATGCAACTTTTCGAATTCTTGTAGCAAGAATGCTTATTATGTTCACTTAGAACCATTAATGATTTTGGTATGTATTTTTAATTCTAAACAAATAGCGCGACAATGCTCAAATTAAGACATTATCTGCAAAATGTCGTAGATATTTCTGTAAATCAAAGGAATCAAGTTTATGCTTCAAAATCTTGTACGAATCATGAACGTAGCATGGAAATTTTAGGCGGTAGTATAATTGTAGATATTTTACTTTTTTTTCACAAAAAAATGCAAATAGCAAGCCAGCAATTTAAATTAATTCGCCAGCTCTATTAACGATTTTCATCGAATGTAGATAGCGTTGATTTCTACAAGGAGTAAATGAGGTAGGTATAAGTTTACAAAGAGGATACGAGAATTGACAAATCCGTTGTGGACAGTTTTGATATCCCTTGCTTCATAGCAAACTGCGATTCACATTTTGTTCACTAGATGCCAGCTACTTTGTTAGAAATTGCGAATAGTAATCGAACGAATTTGTAATGTTTTTTGAAACAACCGAATTAAACTGGTAAAACTGTTGTTGATTTTTCATACAAAATTTAAATGTCGTCTAAAATTTCCGTGCGGCTTTCATGATCCCGTCCCTGTACAGAAGGTGGCAAAACTTTTACAGTGATTATTGCGTTCATGATACTAGAACGGGAATTGAAAGGTTGGTTCATAGGGAGAGATTTTGATCGGATGCAGAGTCGGGTTTTAATTTCGGTGTTTTAATTATTAATATCAAAGAATCGTTTTAAATTGCCATGTTTTGTTTAAGAACTTAAACTGCAGATTTTTAAATTAATTTTATGCAAATCATTAGAAATTTTCTATAAGATATGTAGTTTGATTGAAATTGTTATGATGGCATTATTTGCACTGCAATGAATGTCGTAATAAGGAACATGTTTATAATCAAAGATATGATACTCGCTAGATCTGCAAACAAAGGTTCTTTGACCTAAATTTAATATATTGTATATTTATTTTATTCCAAAACTAAATTAATATTCTGCTTTTACGATAGGGTGGCTAGGCGTCCTGGTTTTTCTCCGGACATGTTCTGGTTTTCCAAGCATCCGGAGAAATTTCGAAAATTATTTTAGTTTTAAAGTGCAGTGTAAAAGAAATAGAAATAATCAATTCTTGATTTTTAAGGTAAAAAAATGATTTCAGTTTTTCCCCAAATTAATTATTTACAACACCAATTCCATTAAATTTCAAATATAGTTTAAAAGAATTATACTACGCAACAAAAGGGCATTATTAGCCAAACTTATTTTTTGGTGCATATCAAGATGTCGAATATTGATTTGAATATCGTTCCGTTCAAATCGTAATAAGCACTTGGCATCAAAATCAAAACGCTTTTAACAAAAGCTAAAAGTTTGATAACTTTTCATAAGGCAACCAACAACCTAATGAGCAAAAATATTTATCATAATTTTCTGTAAGTCATAAATTTTCTATTGGAGATGCTCTGTGAAATACTTTATTAGTTGTATATCAAAAATGATCGCATTATTTCAGAGAGCCGCAAAATCTTGCAAACTGTTCCAAACTATTCAAAATGTGCCAATACTTGTATTGCAATTTGTGAAACAATATGAATGTTTGATGAAAAGTAAGCGCATGTGTATATATACGAGGGTGGATTGAAAATGAAGCTACCTAAGTAGGAAAACAAAAATTTTTTTTTGACAAAAACCATTTATTTCTCAACATAGTCTCCATTTTGTTCGACACACTTAGTAAGACGATATTCCAACTTTTTTATACCATCTGAATAATACGATTTCGGGAACCCCTCAAAATACGTGTTAGTTTCGATAATCACTTCTTCGTCTGAGATGAATCTTTGTCCTGCGAGCCATTTTTTCAAGTTTGGAAACAGGAAAAAGTCACTAGGAGCTAAATCTGGACTATAAGGTGGATGATCAACCAATTCGAAGTGTATTTCACGAAATTTTAGCATCGTATCTAATCCTGTGTGAACCGGTGCGTTGTCTTGAAGAAAGAGCACTTTTTTCTTCTTTAAATGTGGTCGTTTTTCCTTGATTACATCAACCAATTGATCCAATAATGCACGATAATACTTTCCTGTGATTGTGGATCCTTTTTTAAGATAATCGATGAGCAATATTCCGTACACATTTAATGGAATTGTAATTGCTACATATCGTTTGAACATACTGGGTAATTTTTTTATCATTGGGCGCATTCAGGGCACCCAACAGTTGGGAACATGTTGAGTAAAATCAAAGCCAACGTTATGAAAATGTTTAGTATTATGAAATTTTGAAATCATATTGGCGATGATTTCACTAATCTTGATGCCAACAGTTAGCGGTCCTGAACGCACCCATTCTTAATTCTTTAACTGTTTATGTCGAGCATACTCGTCAGAATGAAACGAACGTTTTTCGCATAATGTCGAGTATACTCGTCATAAAGATAAAAAAAATTATATTCAACTGTAATTTTTCACAACTAATCAACTGTAAAATTCACAATAGCAGGGAGATAAAGTTTCGAAATAAAATTAAACAGTTAATAACACCAAAAAATGGTCCAGGTTTTTAAAACTCAAAATGTTCTTGTTTTAATTTTGAGATTTGGTTTGGAAGTGATAATTTCCATCTGGTCACCCTAGTTTACGAGCAATAACAAATTTCTGCAGGATCAACTACTTTAATGCTGTTGCATAGCATAAAATAACAAATACATCGATAACCATGTTACAAAAGAGTTTTGTTCTCACAGTCAATTCATCGGATTATTGAATATCTGTGATTTAAGCAAATACGATACGAAATTCTGCTTCAGTGAGATTTTTAAATAAGATTCCCGAAAACTTTGCTCGTATAAGATTTACGAGCGTCCGAAATATTCTCACTTCCCAGACAAATTCATATTTAATGTTGATACGAAAAACTAATAATTTTCTCATTAAATGTTAAATAGTAAAAATGTTCCCAAATTTCATGACCAACCTGTATCCGCTTCTTACTTAATATTTATCGATCACTAATTTACGTCGATTTCTGCGAACCTTTAAAATCCTTCGTATTTCGAATTATCGTACTTTGAACCAAGAATGAAAGCCATTTCTTTATTGGGTGCAGTCATTTGCGGGGTTAGAGTCTAACCAGTTGTGGTATTAGAGAGCAGAGTCACAATTGAATTCTTTTATATCATATTAAATTGCACGTTCAATAGAGCACAAGGAAAATTCTTGCATCTTGGACCATAGTTATTGGACCATAACAGACCTTTTCATAGTTACTCCCACAATCAATTTAAACTGCTCTCAGACGTTTTATGGCAAAGTTTAAAATTAACCTAGATTAAACCCACCTCCATTTTTCGTAAAATTATTTGGCAAGAACAAAATCAAAAATTTCAAATCCCAAAATTTTCCGAAACCACACCGATTTTGGTCGACATTTGGATATAAATAGGTAGTGCCGGAACTACATAGTATCCGCTACAATCAGAGCGTTCACTGTATATACATAAGGAAGTTGATAGATATTTGCAATTTCAAACAAACACTTATAAGCGATACATGTTTTATTACAAAATCGTGGGATTTTTTAATTTCATGTTTACATACATACTGATTAAACTAAATAACTTAACAAATTGTTTAGCATTTATTTGAAATGACGTCTATTATGCGCTCGCGGAAGCTATAATAGTGCTAAACGTTCTACCACTGTAGAATATAAATGTAAAAATAATATTATTAAAAAATCAAATCTATCGATTTACTTTATGTACTTTAATATTAAATTATGTCAATTTAGAAAAAAATTAATTTGATTTAAACTAAATAATATTATAAAGTAAACGAAACCGGAAATAAGTTATTTGCAATTTGACCTCGGTAAAATGTCTGACTTTAGTTTTCTTTCTCTTTTTTAATATTTTACTTTGTATTATTAATATTATTATTATTATTATTATTATTATTGTATGTACATACACATATATACATATACGATAAACTGCTATATTGTTTTGTTTTGATTATAAGAAATAGATTTTTTTGCATGTTTGTCGCGATCACAATCATCATCATGATCATGTACAGTATACTCAATACATATTATATTTGTACGAATACAAATATATGTGATTAATAAATTTGTTATTTTATTTATTTTATGTCAATCAAATTTCAAAGAATTTTTATGAAACATCTGACGAAAATATGTTTTCTTAGAAACGATCAATAAGCACGATAAAACTTTGATTGTGTTTGATTCGAGTGTAATGAATTAAAGATTTTTGTTTTGTCTTATTTTCTGGGAAGAGTCCATATTTTGACACCTTCTTGCAATAATGGATATATTTCAATAATATAACGAATATGTTAATAATAATTAAGAAGAGAGTGTATATGAAAGAGTTGACAAAGTACAAAACCATTGCAAATATTGGTAATAATTTGCACCTACGAAATTAACAAAATAAATAGTTCCTAAACACCACACATGAATTTTTAAGCCCAGTTTGTTATGCATATTTTTATAATCTCACACTGATCAATCTTAACGTAAACTATTGTTAAAACATACTACTTATTATTAAAAACGATCACTTCAGCTGTACTAGATCATCAATATCCTTAAGTTTTGTTAAATTACAAGAACATACATAAATCAGGAACTGATCACCCTATGTTGTTTATATAAGAATTTTTATAATCTTATAAATTGTTATTCTTCTTTTTCTACACAATCCTCCTCCATCCCGCATTTATCAGATGTGTGTGACTCTTTTTTAATATAAGTATTTTATTTTTTCATCTCTTTACTATGTAGCTGTATATTTTATTTCTTGAGATTTCTGTATACTTCGTTTATATACATATTTCTTACATGCATACATTTATACAGTATAACATGTATGTATGTTTCTTCTACAGTTTCCGTTCAAACCGGTTTCACAATTCACTCTAAACAAAAATATTCTTATAATATGACAAAGAAGATGTTTGAGATGAAAAATAATAATAATAAAAACTACATTATTTATTTTTTATATTAATACTTTAACATATGACGTAAAACAGTAAAAGAGTAACTTCCTTTTTGGAATATTTAAAGTTTATTAAGAGATGCTGAAATACAGCAACAAAATTAAGACAATTTTATAAGAATTTTTGTTTTGGGTGAATGTAATTTTATTAGTTTCAAGAATTTATCTTTCGTTTCAGTTTAATGATTACAATGATGACGATGATGATGATGGTGGTAACGATTTTGTATATGCTAAGAAATTGTTCAAACACCTGTTGATTAAATAATTTCTTCTCAGTGTATGTATTATAAATTCCTTATACGCGTTGTGAAATTTAAAAAAAATATTCAATTTGACTCCCTCATTCGACTTTCTGAATGCTCATATTACGCAAACAAATCGCGATTACGATAGATTGTACTGATCTTTATTTTTAGTTATAACCTAAAAAAACAAAAATGAATACCGGAAGTCTTTAATTTACCGGATTTCTGTTTTAAGAAATCATTTAATGATCTTATTTCTTTATTATTTTATCTTCTTCGTCAATCATCATCATAAAATTACTTTTTATTTTATTTTCTTAAGTTTTTCGCGATCATTTAAATGCTTTAAATACAGTTGGGATTCGAAGGTTGATCAATGATTAAATTACAATCGATAGACCTCTATGTAATATTTTAGTGAGATATGTTTAAAAGCAGATGAGAAAACTAGAGTAATTCGTCAATCTTAAAAAATGTAAATACATACCATATTTTAACGGTTGACTTTTATACTATGCATAGTTGTATACTTAAGTAGTTTGTATATTGCTTTAATTAAAATCATTTTGTTATCTAGATGCTGTATTTTCGCACACGTTTCATGTGACACGTTTCATGTGAATAGAACGAAGCAACAACGGCAATATCTCTATAGAAAAGATGACGACTTGTAAGAGTTTAAAAAAATATAACTAAGAAAAAAATTTATATAAACAAGAAAAAAATCAATTTCCGCCAAAACCAGAACGGCCGGATATCATTTTTTTATACTTTATATAAATATATATATATATATATATATATATATATATATATATATATATATATATATATATATATATATATATATATATATATATATATATATATATATATATATATATATATATATATAAATTATATATATATATTTATATATATATTATATATATATATATATATATATATATATATATATATATATATATATATATATATGCACCTTCCGTACAATAAAACGATAACTCAAAAACAAACTTCGAAAACAGTTTTTCTCTCAAAATGTAAAAATGTTTGCGTAAGCTCATAGTAAAATTTATTTTTAAACCTTAATAATTTCTGCAGCAGGATCCGCAAGAAAAATCTGAATGGACACATCTGTAAAGCGAGCCTATTGCCACAGAATCGATCTATTCAATCACGCAATCACGCGATAACTAGGACTTATCGTATATATATATATATATATATATATATATATATATATATATATATATATATATATATATATATATATATATGTGTGTGTGTGTGTGTGTGTATGTATGGATGTGTGTATATAATTTATATATATATATTATGTAATGCCCTTCCCACATTCCACCTCCTTTACAAGTACACCAATTTGTTTATTGGGTGCTCGAGATATTCGCTTCTCATTTATTTACTTCATAATCGAATAAAGATAAAATTAAATATCCGCTTGCAGTAAATTTTATATGTATATATTTTTTGTTTGTTTGTGATTTCCCGGTTCAATATTGGAAACGATGATTTAACCTGTATCATCTGTTATTTGTCAATAAAATAAAAAATAACATTTTCTTTTTTATCTTTACAGATTTCAAAATTGAGCTAACCAGAAAAAACAGAAAATAAATGAAGCTTTTACCGATACCATTACCACCTTTGGGTGCACCGCCTCCAATGGGCATATGGAATTCAGAATTATTATGGAGGTATCCACCAGCACCATCATCCCCTTTATTTGATTTAAAAAATCAAATGCCACCACAATTATCAACCGATCCTAGGCTTTGGAATCGGGAAGATGTAGCCGTATTTTTGAGATGGTGTGAACGTGAATTTGATTTGCCCAAATTTGAAATGGAGTTATTTCAAATGAACGGTAAAGCATTGTGCCTTTTAACAAAAAATGACTTGGCTGAAAGAATACCGGGTGCTGGAGATTTATTACACAATGTAATACAAATGTTAATGCGAGAATCACAATCTATTCATCGACATCTGCCCAGCAGTCCTGTTACTCCTACAAGCCGTTACCCACTATCACCACATAGTCATCCACCAACACCTAATTGGTCAGCATTGGCACCACCTGATAGTCCGTTTCATACGGCACATTTACAGCATTTTATACAAAATTCGGTAACATTAAGTCCAGCGCCATCAGTTGATTCACAAGCCAGCAGCCCACCGCGTGGACCAGAAGTAGTACAAACAGTTTTCCCAAAAATTGAAAATAGTTCTAGTAGTAATCAATCAGATTCAGATGAAGATAACTTTACAGATAATCAAACATCTAATAGTAATAACAGTAACAACAATATAAGTAGCCAAACAGCAAAAGCTTTAGCTCACCAACAAGCACAAGCAATACTAGCTTCACAAAATAGTCCTCCGTTAACACCCATTACAAAAGATGCCCCTTCAAGTATGAACACACACCTTCATAATTTGCCCCATCAAATTTCAAATGTTGTCAACTCGTGGAATACACAACACAATGAAAAAATTCAATCGCCTGCAACGCCATTAACGCCCGGGTACATGCCAGTGAAAAATGAGTTTTTTCCAGACACACCAGAACCTAATACAAATGGTCGATTATTATGGGATTTCTTGCAACAATTGTTGAACGATCCACAACAAAGATATAGTAATCATATCGCATGGAAATGTCGTGATACGGGCGTATTTAAAATTGTCGATCCTGCTGGATTGGCAAAATTGTGGGGAATTCAAAAAAATCATTTATCTATGAATTACGACAAAATGTCAAGAGCCTTAAGATATTACTATCGTGTAAATATTTTACGTAAAGTCCAAGGAGAAAGACATTGTTACCAGTAAGTTTTAAAAGGATAGAGAATAGATATGAATGAGTAGTTTAATTAATGATTGATTTTCTTCTTCTTCTAGATTCTTAAGAAATCCTTCTGAATTGAAAAACATCAAAAATATATCATTGTTGCGGCAAACAACGAACGTATCAACAGCACCAACCTCATCTTCATCATCGCAGGTCATTAATACACAAGCGACGCAACATCAAATGCAACAAATGGGACATCTACCACCACCAAATTCGCCTATGATGGCTTTAACAAATAGTATTCATCATCATCATATTAGCAATAGTATATCGTCCCCTATTCCAACAATGATGCAACAAACGCAGCATTTCAATTTTCCACCACAACCAAATCAATTCCAACAGCAGCAGCAGCAACAGCAGCAACACCAACATCATCATCAAAATAGTAAAATGGGTGGTTCATCGGCCCCCTCTACACCTCGCGATTTTAAAATCGAACCAAAATGTGAACCAACCGACGATATGATGCCAACCGATTTAAGTATATCGTCGAACGAACGGCGATACATACCAAATAATGTAACATCAGAAACCTATCCGTAAGTTAATCATCCTGTTCCATAATCTATATATAAACTAATTATAGTTTATTTCTTCATAATTATAGATTAATTCGTAATTCAAATGGATTAACAACCATTACGATAGTCCCCCAACAAAACGAGACGACAATGGATGTTACACAAAGTAATAGTAGTAATAGTGTAAATAATAATAACATTAATTCTAGTAGCAATAGTAGTAATAATAATATTGTTGATGACGATGATATTATGTTGCCAACCGATTTACGGAAACAGGAACAATAATCATTAAAAGAACTCACAAGACTTTAGTTAAAACGTAAAGATTTAACACTACTACAACAAAAACAACGACAATCAGTAATAGATAAGAAAAAATTATGTGCCAATTTATATACATTTTTGTTTTCGTTAATTCTAACTACATAAATAAATAATAATATTAATAATAATAGCTATAAATAATATATTTAAGAATAATCATTTGTAAGAAATTAATTATTTTTGTTTCGTTTAAATTCTAATGAAGAAAATTTTACAAAATCGCGTTACATATAATTTTAATACTCAAAAAATATTATATTGTATTGGAATTTTCAACAATTTTTTGTTTTAATATAAAAAAAGACTGATTTTAACTATCAATTTATAATATAATTTTCAAAAAACTATCAATTAATTTCTTACATTTAAAAAACTGTATATAAAGTTAAACTTACTCGTGTTTTGATCACAAAAGAAGCTGACATATTGTCAGATTAAAAACAAAATTCGTTATTCATTCTGTAATTAACAGCGCCACGATCTTTCAATGGGCATACTAATAAAAAATGAAATATCAGAATCCATCTCAATGTGTAGTATTAAAAAACAATTTAGAAAAAGTCTGTTAATAAAATTTAATTTTTTAATTTATAATTTAATTTTTGTGATTTTAAATAAATATTAATCGTGCTTTGCAACAAAATAAAAATAAATAAATAAATGAAAAAATAAAAACAAAAAGCTTTATTATAAAAAATTAATTTACGATAAAAAATATTAAATACTTGTTGCAAAGATTTTAAATATATTATAGATTAAAATAAACGTTAAAATAATTATAACAATATAAAAAAATAATTGGCTTCCAAAATCAAATTAAAAATTTATTTTTTTAATAATATATTAATAAGAAATTAATTAAAAATAAAAAATTTATTAATTTTAAATAAAATAAATTAAAAAGTGATATTTTTATAAGAAATATATATATTTTTAAAACATAAAATTAATTAAAAAATACAAACATTAAGATCAACGAAAAAAAAGTTTATTATTATAAATTCTGCTTAGGTAATTATTATTAATTTTTAAGATTTTTTTTTAAATTTTAATTGTTAAAAATAAAAATGAAATAATTATATAAAATTTATATATAAAAAGTAAATAAACATATTTTTAGTTATATTAAAAAAATCAAGAAAATAAAAAATTTAAATTATGTACAACAAAAATTTGTATCGGATTTTTATGCGTGCAATCAAACCTAATTAAATAAATTTATGTAAATTTTGGTAATGTATATCCACAGAATATTTATAATCTTATATTTATACACAGAATAACTATTTTGTATTTGCATTCTGTGGTATTACAGCCGACGATATGATCACAACACACTGAAGACCATATCCATATGTGCTATAACTAAATTTAATTTAAATTTCGCACGGAAAACCATTCGTCGAAATATGTTTATTTCTATGTTGGTATGACTGTCCGTGACATCTGTACCAAATGTCACATCAAAATAATCGTTACTGTTTAGTATACGCTTGTCTTTCTGAAGTACAAAAAGTGCATTCGGCGATTTTTCAATGAGTGAAATTATTCAACAAAGAAGTTCCATTAAATTTTGTGTGCGGAATCAATTTTGTGGTGCCGAGACGTTCAAAATGTTGCAAAAGGCCTTCGGTGTGTGTTTTTAATTGGTACAAATTCTTCAAAGAGGGTCGAGAACGTGTTGACGACGAACCACGTCTAGGACGGCCATCAATATCAACTGATGATCAACATGTTAATAAAATCAAGGAATTGGTGCTCGAGAATCGACGATTAACAGTAAGAGACCCTACTTGGCATCGTTGAAATATTGAAAGGATCAGTGAAAACCATTTTGAAAGATCATTTGGGCCTAAGAAAAGTGAAAGCACGATTGGTTCCAAAATCACTCAATTTTTTGGAAAAACAGTGTCGCGTTGACATTTGTGAAACAATGCTTTCCGGCTACCAGGACGTCATGAAACGTATTATAACTGGCGGTGAGTCTTGGATCTATGCTTACGACTCGGAAACAGACGATCATTTGGCCAAATATGGTGCCAAAGGTACAAGCAAGAAGTCAAAGGAAAATCAAGTCAAAAATCAAGGTGATGTTGACAGTTTTCTTCGGTTATCGAGGTGTGGTGCACTCCGAATTCCTTCCGACCGGCCAAACTGTCAACAAGGAATACTATTTGAGTGTTATGCGTCGTTTGTGCGAAGCTATTCGTAAAAAGAGGCCGGAATTATGGGTCGACAACACTTGGTTTTTGCACCACGATAATGCACCTTCTCATACTGCATTGGTTTTACGTGATTTTTTCGGCAAAAATTCCACCCATATCGTTCCGCAACCACCGTATTCGCCTGATTTAGATCTATGTGACTTCTGGCTGTTCAGAAAACTCAAACGACCGCTCCGGGGACACCGTTTTGAGACAATTGAAGACATTAAACGTGAATCGCTACGCGCTTTGGAGGCTATTCCGGAAATTGACTTTAACTACTGTTTCGAGGATTGGAAAAAACGTTGGCACAAGTGTACTGAGGCCGGGGAGATTACTTTGAGGGGGACGAAATAGATTTGGAGAAATAAATAAAGAATTTTAAAATTATGAACAAAGTCTTACTATTTTTTGCCCACAGTATTACAATAAAAGTAGTAAAAACTAAAAAGGAAGGTATAAAAACCGAATTAACATGGGGAAAATCCTAAAGAGTGTAGCATTAACAAGTTAAATGAAAATTAGCTGATTGTTTTTGTTTATTGAAACGCTTTACTAAAACGCTAAAATAACACATTTAAATTGTAAGAAAAGCAAAAAGTACAAAAAAATTTGAAATCGATCTATTTGGCACTGGGTAAGGTAGTGAAAAGCGAGCCGCGGAAAAGGTGGGAAGTGCTTCAGCCTCCAGCACACTTGATTGCAAAGAAATAATAAACAAACTATAAGTGGTGCATACTTTTTTCATAGTAAAATGGGTCAGTAACAACTTGTTACCCAACTATTCCGCAATTCGATTTGCACGTCCTACCTTCTTGCACAGTACCAAATCGAGGACGTACGGTGCGATTTACAAACAACCAACCATTGCACATTGCATGCATTCTTTTACTCTATGCCAGCCTGTAATTCTGACGGGTCGGCCCGTGAGTTCTGCACTCCGAGGGTCATAGTTGTGTTCATTTTAATCACCAGTCGTAATCAGATGATGAAAACCTCTTTTACTTCCCGATCGAAATGCCAAAGCTGAAGACTTAAAGAATTTTTTATCTGTGATAGATGCACTTCCAAGTCAGTCTTTTTATATTTAGCTAATAAGTATATACATACCATCAAACTTTCTAAATCACTCTACTATATTGGTCTCTCAAAGATCTCGCAAATTAATAAAATATGCCTTAGGTCTCCTCCGTAGCAAAATCAAATCTATCGAATATAAAAGCATCGGTTAAGCATTTTATTCGAAATATTGACAGAAAGATAATAAAAGGCTATTTAGTAGAGGCTCGAAAGTTTAAACACAATGGGTAATTCAGTTAACTGCGCAAGTTTTGTAGCAATGGGTACAGTAAATATCTCGCTAATCGATAGAAAAAAGTATGTTTATGGGCCAGTATCAATTGTTGCAGTAGTTCTTTATAGACTACTTCCCTGTATTTTAAAGATAACTAGGTATAAAAGACATTTTCTAGTTGGTTTGTTGCTCACAGACAAGTCTAACCACCGGAGCATATGTTATGACTCCAATCCATACACACATAACCTTCACTCTCTGTAGTGCCGACGTGGTTGATCTCGTACAAGATTTATCAAGCAAAAATTGCAGCTTTTAATAAACTAACTCGATAAATGGAAGTATGTAATAAAATAACGCAAGAAGCTTAATTTCTTATATTTTATTGCACAATAAAGCTATTTTTATAAAAAATATTTTATTCGATTATAATGAAGTCTAATTAATATAGATGCAGAGTATAATCCCCGCTTTATAAATCAACGGGATTTTCGAGCTTCACCTTAGCTCGACCACTTGCATTTATTGGTTCGCTTAAAGATGCTTTTCTTTCCACCAATAATACTTTACGAAGTATTTCTATGTTTTGATCTGAGTTAGCTGGATCATTTGACTCCTTTTCGATGTGTTCACTTTTTACTGAAACAATAATGGGAATTGGATGAGGTGCACTTGATAATGAAGCGGATTCCTCTACAGTGGTGTTTTTTTTATTACTAACTTGTGCCTTTCGTGGTCTGGTGACCGGCCGTGTATGTATATTCATATGGCGTTTCATATCACTTCGTACCCGAAACTTTTTTCCGCAGATCGAACATTCATGAGGTTTCTCTCCGGTGTGAATTCGACGATGATTTACTAGATAGGAACTTGCTCGAAACGTTTTATCACAAAAATCACAGTGATAGTTGCGTTCGCCGGTATGAATTCTGCGGTGTACAACTAATGAATAACGGCGGGCAAACCCTTTACCACAAAATTCACATTGATATTTCTTTTCGTTTGTGTGAATTGATGTAATATGATATTTCATATCACCCCATTGTCGAAACGGTCGATCACAGAATCGACATTTATATGGCCGAACACCTGTGTGCAGTCTTGAATGTATTCTAAGTGCGCCAATTGACGAGAAACATTTACCACAATCCTCACATTGATGAGGCCGTACACCCGAGTGTGTTGTTTCATGATACTGAAAAGCATTCTTGGATTTGAACCGCTTATCACAAATTAAGCATTTGGCCCAAGGTTTATCGCCTTTCTTACTGCCTTCTTTTTTTGTTCCGCTTTTAACCGATTCATCTTTTTTGTTGGCTGCAAGAATATTACTCTCTGAATCTGTTATATTATCACCAATTTGTTGTGGCGCGTCATTTCCTAGTTTGAGTGAAACTCTCTCGTTCGAATCTTCTTTCTGGACGATCACATCTAAGTCATCATCATCCAAAATGCCCGGTTTAAACGACATTGTGGCATGAAATTCCTCCTCGTCATACCAATCGGAATCATCTTCAACTTTATTGACAACATTGTGGATTCCCTCGAACATATCATCGGCATCGCTAAATTCTGCATTGTCTTGATCATGAATATTAATCTGTTCATCCATATCCTCCTTAATTTCATGTTTTAAATCCGAATCGATTGCATGAATAGCGATTGGGTCCGATTCTGGTGTATACAGCATGCTAGAATTACTATCAAAATGATTTACTACTTCTGGTATTGGAACAAGTGAATCCACCTTTTGACCATTCATTACAATGCTATTGGGTTCATAGTGCCCCTTTAAATGTGCGAAAAAATCAAGCTGACCAAAAATTGTGGCATTACATAACTGACAGCCAAATTTTGTCCCACTATTTTCAATTTGATTATTTTCATTTTGATGTTGGTTCATGTTTGGTCTGGTCTCGGTAGCTTTTTTAATTGGTTGCTTTTTAATTTTTTTTGTAATTCGTTTCTTGTGAGGCAAGTCACCTTTAATATTAATTGGTAATTGTTCGCTCAATTGTAAATTATTGGACTCTTGAAGCGATACACATTGTAAATGGCAATCCATTTGTTCGTGCGCTACATAGTCACTATCCGATGATTCAACCTTGATTTTATTATCGTTCTGTAATTTTGCGTTTCTTCTTGTGTTGTTAGGAGTTTTTAGCTTTCTTATTGGCGTAAGAGGCGGTAAGGGCACGTTTTGATATGATTGTTTTAATAGATCCGTCTGCAACTCTTGTGAAATTGGAGTTAATGTAGCCATATCTTTTAAACTAGTAGTACTTCCTCGCCTATTTATCGCCGTTAAATCGGGATCATTATGAACGGGAAACATGACCGACTGCCCGCCTGGATTTACCAATTTCGTGTTTACCATTTGAAAAATAGCGGGTTGTAATTGAATATCATTGCTATGCTGATTAACCTGTTGCTCGTTCAATTGGTAATTTTCATCAATAAAATTGACTGTATATTGGCCATCGATCAAAGTTTGCGTATTACCTATCCCGTTGGGACCAACAATAATACTGTTTGCTAGTAAATTTTGTGAGTTTAGGAAAGCCTAATTGTAGAAAGAAATAAAGCTAAACATTAAATTCACCAAAATACTGTAAACAAAATAACAACCACATCGATCAAGTTATCATCCTCACGCTGTACAGCAACCAAATGCAAAGCACCATTTTCCAGATTTCGAAAGCCTTTTGCATTATTAAATTTCGATAATTCGTCTTGATAGTTTTGATTCATGGCAATATTATCAACACCATTGGATAGATTTGGCATTGCGTTTTCCATTATTTTATTTACACACAAATAGTTTTGTATAATTAATAAAAAAAATTAAAGTTTTAGAAACAAAAAATTGACAACGCTGCCATTTTAATAATTTTTTCTCCACTTGTGTTATGTAAAACTGGCTTTTGACAGGTTTTTTGACATTTCGATTTGTGTTTAGTTTGTTTTCCGCCAGACGGTTACTCGTGGATCAGGTTGCAACTAACTTAACTACAAAAATAACGTATGAAATCCAAATGCCGACAAAATGAAGAATATACATAGGTGTTTTTATTATATATTTCATAAATTCACTAATTAAATTACACCTATTTTTTTTAGTTTATAATTTCAAACACAATTTAACAAATTCAACTACAGCGCGGTAAAACGAATAAATTATCGCGAGATTGATTACCTTTTGTACATGTCAAAATTTGTAGTTATCGAAGTTTCTTAAAAATTCGCTAGATAATTCCGTTATGCTCCAATTAGAGTATTTTCTTGACACAATTACAACAACAATTCCATTGGCTAAAGCAAAACTTGGTAAAAATAAAGCAATTAAAAATCTTGCTTTAACCGAACCTGAAGGAGAAATGCTTTAGCTGAATATCCACTAGATGTCAAAATATATTTTCTTCATCCATATTTGATGAATAACATATAAATTTCTAAAATTATAAAGTATTTAATATAATTATTTTTACAATATACAATATAATTATTGTATAGATGAATACACAAAAATATAATTTTATAAAATTATTCAATAGATTTTTAAATGTCTTTGCAGCGCTAAATTTATCCAGCGCTAAATACAGCTAAAGCAACAAAGATTTATTTCTCAACAAAATACGCCAAATAATTTAGTATTTTTTTATATGCTGGTACTCCGTGGATAAATCTAGTCTCAACAAAATAGAGAAATAAATCTTTTTTGCATTAGCTTTTTTCAAGAAAATTCGCCAATGGCTTAGTATTTTTTTTTATATGTTGGTAGTCCGTGGATAAATTTAGTGCTACAAAAACCATTAAAAATTCTATTGAATAATTTTATAAAATTATATTTGTGTATTCATATTTTACAACAATTATATTGTATATTGTAAAAATAATTATATTAAACACTTTACAATTATATATTATTTATATTACGCAAAAACAAAGAAATTCGGAATGAAGAAGATATATTTTAACATCTAGTGGAAATTACAATATTGAAAGCTAAATCCTAAAGCAAAATTTGGCGTATTTTGTTAAGAAATAAATCTATTTTGCTTTAGCTTCATTTCAAGCAAATACCATAGAATTATATACTTTATGGCTGGACTATAGATAGAATAAAAAGAATAAAAAAAATAACGTAAGAAACGAAGACAAAAAATTATTATTCCAATTTGACGTTACGGCCATAGATGACTTGAAATATTAAGTTCATCCATATATTTTTGTGATATGTTTCCTACAATTATGAATGAAACTACAAAATTTTTCAGTATAAACGTATTTATATCAACAAATATATGTTTTTAAAATTATAAAAATTATTTATATGCGGTTTAAATCACCGCAATTCGATTAATTGGTTTTTTAGGTTAGGTTTAGAAAAATACAATTCTACAGTGTATTGAAAATTATTTTTGATATTATATTCATATTAGTATATGTATACATGAATATTTCATAAATAGAAAAAAAACACACGAATAATATAAAATCTCCTTATATAAAAAAATAAACATGCATATTATATTAAACGCACTAAAATTTATTTGGGTTTTGTTGTTGTAGTTATTAAGTTTTTTATCTTGGGCGAAAATTATCGCTCGGTTATTCTTTTTAAGTGACAGCAAAAATGAAAAAAAATTAAACGCAATTTCTGTTATTCTTTTTATATTCATTATTCTCAGTATAGTCGATTGCATGTAAATCCTCTCTTTCGCTCTCTTACGTTATTTTTTTTATCTTTTTATTCCATCTATACCAGCCATTAGTGAATATTCATATGTAAAGACTATTCCCATTTAAAATTTGCTATTTCATGTGTCACAAGCCAGATGGCGGCCTCATATCTCAAAGAAAAACCCACCAAAACTTTTTGGTCTTGTACAAAATGACAGCAAAATTTTGTACTCTTAAAAAATCTTGAAATATTAATTAAAGTAATTAAAATATTATAAAATAGTTATTGGATAGTGAAGTAGTGCATCATTTGGTAATAAAAGCTGGAAAATTTTAAATAAAATGAAGAGTCTTGTGAAAAGCTGCCAAAACACACCTAAAAATTTACAAAAAGGAATTTCTTACAATCGGTAAGTTTACCAAGTCGTTATATAAAATAAAATTTAAATTATATTATGAAGAAAGTGATTTGTGGTAAAATTATCCTTATTTGAAGGTATAATTCAGAAAAAACTAAGAATCGAATTTTGGTTGTTGTTGGGTTTTTTGTTTCTTCTAAACATGTTTTATTACCAGTGCCCAATTTTTCGTACTACCATTGAGCAGGATACTGAACTTTATGGACGATTACGATCAGTTTGTATGTGGGTGTGTGTATGTAGTTATTTCGATTTTTTTATGTAAAAACATATTGCACATGTGCAATGCACAAATAGGCATGCACATGTATTACAAATTAAATCACAACTGTAAGTACATTTTCCCATTAAATATGAAAATATATTTTTGTACCATTTTCAAACACTATAACAAAAAAGGATTTTCATAAATTTGTATATGTTCATGGGAAAATTGTTTTTAGATTTCTTAGTCCTTGAACGAAACGAACTGTAATTGTATTTTTCATATTGAGTTGGGGTATGTGTGTGTGTGTGTGTGCGCGCGCGCGCGTGTGTGTGTGTGTGTGTGTGTGTGTGTGTGTGTGTGTGTGTGTGTGTGTGTGTGTGTGTGTGTGTGTGTGTGTGTTACAAAATTGTAAATAAGTGATCGCTTTAACTGGTTTGTATGTGTATGTGTGTAGAATATTCATATTTTTACAAATTGCATAGAAAATTAGATTTTGGGGATATTTATACAAATGATCGCTGTACAACAAAAATTAATCATATTATAACAAAATATTAATTCAAAATTAATTAATTCATGTAAAATGTTGCTCGATTTATTAATAATAAACGTATATGTATATCCGAGTAAGAATACGAATACAACACGAAAACAACAAATCGATTGAAAAAATATTTTTTTTAGAAAACGATCACCATACGCATATGAAAAGCAAACAAACATTGGTAATGAAATTAGTACATTTCGTAGAAAAATATAACTTTTATACACAAGAAATAATTTTATTATATACAATAGTACATATTCCTGTCAAATGCACCAACAAGCCACAAATAAAAAAAAAATTACTGTTTTATTTGGTTGAAATAATTATATACGCTAAACGCTAAAGGAGGATAACTATTTTACGATTACAAAATATACAACTAACATTCGAATGCACACAAATGTATTCTACATGTAGAATAAATTTGTGTTGGTTTCGGCACGAGTATATACAACTTTGTATTTAACTGTATGAAATTAAAAAGGGAAAATATGATATATAAGCCTCTCGTTCAAAAATATTACTTATGTACACTGATCGAAAAATGTAAGTAATATTATTCATATACAGTGAGATATAATTGAATTATTGACATAATTATGTCTCACTGTATATGAATAATATTACTTACAATTTTCGATCAGTGTACACAAGTAAATTCTTAGAACGAGAGGTTTATATATCATATTTTCCCTTTTTAATGTCTCCCATTTTCGATCAGTGTACACAAGTAAATTCTTAGAACGAGAGGTTTATATATCATATTTTCCCTTTTTAATGTCTCCCAGTTAAATACAAAGCTGTATACTCGTGCCGAAACCAACACAAATGTGTTCTACACATTTCTGTTGGTTCGCTCGTGCATTCGAATGTTGGTTGTATGTTTTGTAATCATAAAATATTTATCCTCCCTTTTCCAGTGTTTTTATGCGTGTAGCTACATAAACATTTCAACCAAATAAAACAGTATTTTTTTTTATTATTTTTGGATTGTTGGTGCATTTGACAGGACTATGTAAGTATGTACTATTGTATATATATTATATATATAATCTTGTGTATACAAAAGTTTAATTTTTCTACTAAATGTACTAATTTCATTACCAATGTTTGTTTGCTTTTCATAAGCGTATGATGATCGTTTTCTAAAATAAATTTTCAATCGATTTGTGTTTTTATGTTGTATTCGTATTCTTACTCGTATATATACGTTTATTATTAATACATCGAGTAATATTTTACATGAATGAAATTAATAATTTGTTGTAATATGATTAATTTTTATTTGAATTTTTGTTGTACAGCGATCATTTATATAAAAATCCCCAAAATCCAAATTTAATTTTTTTATGCAACAATGCCCACTGTCTGAATTAGTCGTCTAAGGCTATTTTCCAAACGCTGATTTATTTATGGACACCGACTTATTGAAATAAGCCACCTCGCGAGGAACTTCTACACAGAAATGTCTCCAAAAATGTGTCTTGGCTAAATGTAATCATAGAGGAATAAATATATAAGAGAATCAAGTAGTGCAAATTTTATAAGCCAATTTCTCCGAGGTTAATCTTATTTTATAGTTTTATAGTTTTGATTAATCTTATTTATATACACAAATTTAATATTTTGCTATATTTAATCCATATATACGTATCTTATAAACATATTGGCATAGTTATTTTATAGTTCATTGTTCTTGTTAGGCTTATACAGATTTCCAATAGTAAAATAGATTAACCTCGGAATGTCTACATGAGTCCTCTTATGCATATTTTGCTTTATGATGTAATACATGCAATTATTATTTTAAAATCTAGTGCCAACGACCAACATGTCAAGACATTTTTTTCTTCCATATAATAGAAATTTCGTTTTGTTTTTTGTTATTACGTTACAAATAAGTCAGTACAATGATTTGGAATGACTTGACCGACTTATTCAAGATCGTGTCAAATAAGTCAATAAGTCTGTGCTTGGAAAACACCCTTAAACCTTGTTTTGCGAAGTCAGTGACGTACCTACAAATTCCAACGGTGATAAGAGCGTTTCGGCGGGTTAGGACCGTGAGCTAACGAACGATGATAATAAATCTGGTTCAGGCAAAATTACAAAAAATCATACAACTAAGCATGCAACACTAGATCTTAAACCTGATCTTAAGTCGGAACCGGTTAAAATAAAAGCAGGTCGTTTGGTTACAATACCAAATCATTTCCATTAATATCGTTCACTAGGCGTTCACTGGGGGAGCAGTATTGTGACGGAATAGAATTGTCATTATCTTTATTTAATTGTTCGCGTACGCATCCTGATGGTTTGTATCCAAGGGTTTTCAATCAATAATTTTATCAATAATCAAGCGTCATGATAATGAAAACACTCTTCCATAGAACTGTATGCCAATGGACTATGAGAGTGTGTTGGTGATAATAAAGTTAATTACGGTTTTCCATGCTGTTTTGTTCTCTCTTTCTCTCAGTCTTTTGTTCGTTGAAAAATTGAAACTGAATTTCTCCTTCAAATTACGCTGCTTATTTACTAATCGTAGGTCTAATTTGTTGTGCTCCTCCTACTGTAGTTAGTGTTGTCTATAATTAAGTCGTAAATCCTGTTGCCTGTGGTATTGGTTTCTGCTAGTGTTGTCATGTTTTGTAGTAGTGTTTTCGCTTTGTGTTTGTTGTCGATTCTATTGATTAATGCTGAGTCATATCCGTTTTTATTGGCAAGATACTTTATATTGTTTAATTCTTCGTTGTAATCTTCAGTGTTCATCGGTTTATTGTTTAATCTATTAATCATGTGGTTATATGTCGATATTTTGTGTTGATATGGATGGTGGAGTCATTGGGGATTGTGTGATTTATTTCGGTGGGTTTTCTGTATATTTTGAAGGCGTGTTTTTGGTTGTAGTTGACAATCGTGAGATCTAAGAAGTTGATTTTATTGTCTTTTTCTGTTTCTAACGTGAATTTGAAACCAACATAGTTTCTCTACTATTTATGTGTTGGTGTAATTTGTCTAATTGCCTGTTGGATTCTTTGAATAATTAAAAAATAAAATAATGTCGTCGACGTACCTGTACCAGTATATGATATTTTTGAAATTATTGTTGGATGCGTTCATATGGCTGTTCTCAATATGTCTGTTCTCAAAATCGTTGTGTCTAAAGTAGTTTTGTTTGGTGGTTCTGTAATGATATTAATTATCTCGTTAGTGTCTGTTGATTTGATTCTATTTTTAGATAGTAAATTTCTTATTAAGTTTATTGTAATATCTATTGGTATATTTGTGTACATGTTAGTGATGTCAAAAGATGCTAATTTTGCGTTGTTCGGTATTTTTATATGTTTAATTTTATTTACTAAATCTAGGTTATTTATTAATGAATAGTTAATTTATAATTTTATGTACTCCTTCAGCATGGCGTTGATGTGCTTGACTATCCTGTATGTTGGTGCTGTGGTAAAGTTTATTGGTGACCTTATTGGCATCTGTTGTTTGTGAATTTTAGATAATCCTGTTATGGTTGGTGCGGCTGGTTTTATGGCTTTGTTGTAACGCATGTTTTTATCGCTTAGAATATTGATGGATTGGTTGATTGCTCGTTTTATTCGTGTGTTATAATCTTTTGTTGAATCTGCTGGTAATTTTTCGATGCTGTTGTTATCGATGTATTCTTGGATTTTGTTGTTGTATTCAGTTTTGCTTATGATGATATTTTATTATATTGTGTTGCCTTTATCCGCTTTTGTCGCGATGGCGTCTTTTTGTTGTAATTTTCTGTTGATATTGTTGATTGTTTTTGAATCGGAGCTTTTATTTTCAATTAGGTTGTTTTGTTGTGAGGTTTTTTTGATTTCACTGATTATTAATGTTCTTATTTCTTGTTGGTCTTGTGTAGATGTTTTTAATATGACGTTTTCGATGTTGGTTGAACAGGTGTTTGTTGAAATTTTTCTTGTCGTTGGCCGGCTGTATACTATATTTTAGCTCTTTTTGTAGTAATTTATTTTTATCATCACTAAACTCAATGTTTGTGTAATTTTCAACTCTTTTGTTGAATTTGTGTGTAGATATTAACACTTCACTTTTTTGTTGCTATTCACTGATTTTAAATTTTTGGACAATTTTACATTTCTTTTTTATCACTTTATCAACTTTGGTTTTCACTTGTTTTATTATCGTTGTGTATTCAATTGGATGATAATATTTGGTTATTTTGAGATGTGCGTTGTAGACAGCTATTGTATATATGTTAATTTTGGTGTAAAAAGGAAAAAAGGACACGTACTCAACAGACTTGAATAATTCGAAATTTACAAATACAAAGACAGCAACGTCTTATTAAATGACAAATTGAATACCAAAACCAACAGAATTTGCGACTAATTATAGACAACACTAACTACAGTACGAGGAGCACAACAAATTAGACCTAAGATTAGTATATAAGCAGCGTAATTTTAAGAAAAGTGTATTAGTTGTACAAAGGAACTGAAGAAGAAATTTATTTTCGAAATCGATCTTCCTAATAATCAATAAATATTGTCACTCTAAGGAAATTTTTTACAAGTGTTTTACTAAAACAATTTAAATTCAATTTTATAAGTGACAAAAGTTAATATTAAGGCTAAAAATTGATTTCAACCATTATACCACAAAAAATTAATTTTTCCTTCTTATGTTTTTTCGACGCTCTCCTTAGTAAGTAGATATAAATTAAAATTTTATAAATTCTTTTTTATGAAAATAAACAAATTAAATATGAAATTAAATTTATATTAAATAGTAATAAAAGCCAAATTTATATTGAATTAATGTTTGAGATCTGTAGGTCGATTCTGGCTTTCCTATAGGAAAAAGGAATTAGGAAAGATTTTTCGTAGTATTTTGGTCGTAAAATTTTTTTTCTGGCATACTATGGTAAGCAGTTGGTGTAAATTTTGTCATAAACAAAATTAAATTGGGAATATTATTCCTATCCAATTTCGATACGGAAAAAATATTTCTTAAATTATAAAAATTTAGATCAAACATGATGTCTCAGTAGGCCAAAAATGATATTTTTGATAAAAATGCTATGTAAATGTTTTTCTTATTTCCTTTTCCTACAGGAAAGCCAGAATCGACCTACTGTTGTGTAATTTAATGGGGTTGCGAGGCCAGACCACATCAGAGTATACTGAAAATACGGTAGCCATCTTTTCGTGCATAATTTGCAGTATATGCTTTGAAGTCGGATAAGTGATTACAAATACTATATACGACAAATGCATCTCACATATATATTTATTCCATTTATTTTATGAATATGATGTTTAGCATCCATTTGTTTACCATAGAAATATATTATATTTGTTTACAATAAACGCAAAATTTTATTTAATTATATTATATGTTCAATAAAAAAATTCACATCTTTCACAAAATCACATGTTTTACAGGCCTTCGATCTAATGCTTGTTCAAGCGCATTTCAAGCAACTTTGCTTCGATCTCAACTCGTTGGGAATTTATATTGTTGCTCTCTCGCATTAGTTCTATCAGGTTATTCAGGTTATTTTTAATTAATTCAAATGCGAAATGTATATTTTTATCTATGGCCTTTGTTTTTATTATAAATCCTTTTTTTTGTTAATTTTAAAATTGTTGCCATAAAAATGCTCGGATCGAATATATTTTATCGAATATATTTTAAGCATTAGATCGAGGTTTTGGCGGTGTAGTTGCTCAAAATGTTTTCTGTAAAATTTTGTTTGGATATATGTATTTCTTTTCTTGTCTAGAATGTGCAAAAAGTTAATGTTATATCTCTTTCATTTTGCAGAATAAAAATGTTGGTCGCATGTAAAGGGGGTTTAAATGTATAACCATATAATACCACATTTACATACGATCAACATTTTTCTTCTGCAAAATGAAAGAGATATAACATTGACTTTTTGCACATGAGAGACAAGAAAAGAAATATATCCAAACAAAATTTTGCAGACGACTTTTTGAACCCCTACACCGCAAAAACCACTATAAAATGGTAATGTTGTCATAAAATATATTCGATCCGAGTGTTTTTATGGCAACAGTTTTAAAATTAATAAAAAAAAATTATTTTATATTTATAAATGTTAAGGGTTCATAATAAAAAGAGACGCCATAGATCAAAATGCAATGACAAGTTCTTTCCAAAAACCAAAATTAAATTGATTTTTTTGTATGTCAAAGAACACGAACACGATTGATTTTTTTTTTTGTTAGTGTTTCTGTGGAAAAGTTACAATCAAGATTGGCATTTTTCAAACATTTTATATTGACAGGTTATTGCCAAAGTATTTTAACAAAATTATTTTAACACAATTATAATGCGACAAATTATTAATAATGCGAGACAATTTGTATAATGTGAAAAATAAAATTTAAGTATTTGGTATGTCAAAATTGCACGGTCAATTAGTCAAAAAATGTATAAGTAAAAATCATAGAAATAGAGTATATAGAATGAATGTAAAGAACTGTCAAGCGTCACAAATTCGGAGGGTAAAAGAGAAAGCATATAAATTAACAGGGCCGTATTTAGAATTTTTTTCGATCGAATGCAGTGAAGTTAGGAAGTTTAAATTAAAAAATTATTTATATTTAATTACAGTTTTATTTCTTTAATAAAGTACATTAATTATTTTTATTTAAATATAACATTAATGTAATAAAAAATTATAAAATATAAAAAATATAAAATATAAAAAATAATAATTATAAAACCACTACGCTTATTTATTTCACATTCCTTTGAAATGTAATAAAGAAATAAACTTGTTTCTTTTCGTTAATTTATATGACCTTTGGTTACAAAAATAATTCAATCGGATGTCATAATATTTTTCTATGATAGAATGAGCTAACAAATTAACGTGTTCTTGAGAATGACTATATTGATCTTCATCATTGAAAATATTTACACTTATTAGGTTGTGAAGATTTTTTTTAAACAATTTAGAACTAGATTTTAGTTGCGTTATGTTTTTGTAGTCCGCAATAGCCAATTCCCGTTTTAATACAGCTTCTGAATATTTACAAATTTTTAATACTGACGACGAAGGAGTTACCAGACCACCCTTATTTTTTAAATTGATTAGCGAGGTATAAGAGTTACATTGTTGTATTAATGTGCAACAGTCCTCACAATTCAATTGTCGAAATTAATATCGGACTATAAATCCTCCTATGTATTCAATAACATTAATTGAAAATTCACTTAGTATAATTGGGTATCCAAGAAAATCTTCATCATACATATTCGATTCGTCTACTTTTGAAATTTCTTGGTCAATAGAAATATCATCTGATGAGGCTTCAACCATTGCTTTTGCAATTCTCCATATTTTGGTAAACTAAAAACAAATGTTTACATTATAATTTCTGTAAAAAATTGTATTTACAGTACATATTCCAAAATAAAAATAAATTATGAAAAGCAAAGCACTTAGCACATGAAATAAAATAAGAAAAATGCGGCACTGGTAAAAAACATATGTTTATTAAAAGCTACCCACGTCAAAAACCAAAATTGTTTTTTATTTTTATCTGATTTATAACTTAAATTAAGGATAATTTTACCACAAATCACATTCTTTTCAACATAATTTACATTTTATTTTTTTATAAACACTTACCGATGGTACGAAATTCCTTCTTGAAATTTTTTAGGCGTATTTAAACAGTTTTTCACGAGACACTTCATTTTATTAAATGTTTGTAATTTTTATTACTAAAATGATACACTACACACAATCCACTAACTATTTTAATAATATTTTAATTATTTTTTAATTATTTTAATTAATATTTTCACGATTTTTTAAGAGCACAAAATTAAACGCGTAATTTAAAACAAAAACAAAAACTGGTTTGAGGGGGTTGAATCTTTGACATATGAGACCGCCATATGCATTTTTTATATAACCATCCTGCTCTGGCTTGTGACACGTGAAACAGCAAATCTTATATGGGAAAATTTTTTACATTCATTCTATAGTATATAATTCTATGGTAAAAATGTATAATGTTTATGTTAATGTTTATTTTGAAATATTTATGTTTATACTTTTGACGTTAACATGTTTATGTGTTTGTAAACGTCAAAAATAAATGCCCCGAAATGTTGGTATTTTTAAAATTGATTGCGATAAAAAAAATCAATTTTTTTACTTATTGGGAAGAACGTGTCGCGGACTTTCGATCAAAATTTTATTTTTTTTATTTATAAATCTTTTTTGGAAAGAACTTGCTATAAATTTTGGATTTGAATTAATTAAAAATAGATTAATAATAATAATAATAGTGAATGCTTCTTATTTACCTGCAAAAATTGCAGAAAAAAAACAATTTTATACATGTAATGGGGCATTTACATGCGACCAACATTTTTCTTCTACAAAATGAAAGAAATATAACATTGACTTTTTGCACATGAGAGACAAGAAAAGAAATATATCCCAACAAGATCTTCTTTTGTAGAAGATTGTTTGAGCCACTACACTGCAAAAACCACTATAAAAATGAAAATGTTGGAATAAAATATATTCGATCCGAGTATTTTTATGGCAACATTTTTAAAATTAACTAAAAAAAATTATTGTTTATTAACAAAAGATTAAGGAATCATAGATAAAAATGTAAAATTCTCATTTAATAAATTAATAATTTTCCTATAAAAAAATTATGGCGTTGCTATATATGTTTATTTCTTTCTCGCATATTGAATATTTTTATATAGTGGATGCTTCTTATTTACCTGCAAAAAATTGCAGAAAAAAACAATTTTATACATGTAAATGCTCCAAAATTGTAATCCTGTATTGCCCCATCAACATCAACCAACTACTAGCGACATCTCAATCCTGCAAATCAAATGTGCAAAAACTGTAAATTTTCTTAGTTGGCAGTTCTTTAAAATTACGTGGCTCTGTCGGGCAACACTATTATCGTACTCGCTCTTCCATGCGTAAAACATAGTACTTTGTTCCACTACTCATTTGACTCAAAAAGAAAAGACCGGCATTAGAGCCTAATTTTTAAATTTAAATAAAAGATTTATTTTTAATTAATTTAAATAATAATTTATAATTTCAGTGAAATTGTTATCGTTAAATTAAATATCGTGCGTGTGCTTTGAAATTGATAAAACTAAAATGTAAGTTTCTTCTAGAAAAAAACAAAATTTTTCTTTGACGTGTGTTTCTTTTCTTTTAATTGGAAAAAATTTATTCTTTGGGATGACAAACAAAATGTGTGATTACGATTTTTCATATTAGATTTTTAATAATTGTTTAGAATATTAATATTATGTTGCAATTGGAAATTTGAGCAAATTGTTATTAAAATATCTTTATTCTACAAAATGGCTGCAATTTCGGTAAACATGTGTGTTGCGCCATAGAAGTTGATATGCCCGTGATATTTTAAATAAAAATCAATTAATTTATGTTAATTCGATTATTTTGTGTAAAGGAAAATAATATCGACAAATAGAAAAAAATATTTAGTGGGGAACTGTGCTCAAGAGATTGATATTAAAAGTATGTCAAGATAGGATTATTTAGAGTTTGATCATATTTTAATGTTAAGTGGAATCTCGTAATTTTTAAACCAATCTTATTATATCGGATAAGTGGCTAAATGATTACGTGTCCCTAATTTATTGATAACAATTGGTTGATAAGAAAACTCATTGACACGTAAACCTCTTTGGACGGACTACCAATATTTTTAATCTCTCGGTGTTTGATCGATTATGTCCTAACCTTAATTTCCTCAATTTTCATACAAAATACCTTTTCTTAGTAAAATAAAAAATTTCCTTACATTTTTCAATTTGGAAACCATTATAATGCAACCAACTAATTTAATTAATTGGATTTTGTGGTAAAATATTTCATAATCTTTTAGTTTTTCGTGGACATGAAAATAATAGGAAAGAAAATTTATACTGGCGTGTGTATGTTATGATTATGTTTTGAGTTCCATACTTTCAGTCGACGATAAAAATATCTAAATCTTTTTAATGGATGACTTGTTTATTCCAGATAGAACTCAATAATTATGAAGTGGTGCTACACCCTTGTCATAACCATAGGAGTCTTAACTATTTGTGTGCTCGCTGATCAAGATAACGATTTTGATGATGAATCTGTAATTTCAAACGAACCAGACGTAAGATATATATCATTATCTCTTAAATCAAATAAAAGATAAAACTTATTTTCTTAAATCAAATAAAAGATAAAACTTATTTTCTTAAATTAAAAAAATATACTTAATTTTGCCAGTTAGATACAGCCGAAACGCAACAGGTAGCTATTAGTTATCACAGCCCATATGCTGAACCGGGTAAATTTTATTTTGCAGAACATTTCGACGATTTAGATAAATTTGAAAAACGATGGATTAAATCTGAAGCTAAAAAGGATGATGCATCCGAAGATATAGCCAAATATGATGGTGTGTGGGCTGTTGAGGCACCACAACGGCAAATATTACGCGGTGATTTAGGTCTTGTACTTAAAAGTAAAGCCAAACATGCGGCCATATCATCCAGATTAAACAGACCATTTGTATTTACGGACAAACCATTAGTGGTTCAATATGAGGTTACATTACAAGATGGACAAGAGTGTGGAGGAGCGTATATCAAATTGCTATCATCTGGCAAAGATACAACTGATCTAAAACAATTTCATGATAAAACACCCTATACGATAATGTTTGGCCCAGATAAATGTGGCAATGACATTAAGTTACATTTTATTTTCCGACACGTTAATCCCCTCAACGGTACAATAACCGAAAAACACTGCAAAAAACCAAAGTAAGTTTAAATTTAGCTAGAGTTTGGTATTTATTAACAGTATTGATTTTGTTGTAGAGAGCGGCTAGAAGAACCATTTAAAGATAAGGAACCACATTTATATCAGTTAATTATAAATCCTGATAATACATTCACGGTTAGTGTAGATAACAAAGTTGTGAATGAGGGAAGTCTATTGGTCGATTTTAATCCTGCTGTTAATCCCCCACGTGAAATTGATGATCCGGAAGATAAAAAACCAGAAAATTGGGATGAACGTGAAAAAATTCCAGATCCTGATGCCAAAAAGCCGGAAGATTGGGATGAAGATGCTCCACCACAAATACCAGATGAGAATGCGGTTAAGCCAGATAACTGGTTAGACAATGAGGAAGAAATGGTTCCAGATCCAAATGCTGAAAAACCGAGCGATTGGGATACCGATATGGATGGGGAATGGGAAGCACCTTTAATACCAAATCCAGCATGTGAAAAGGCGATTGGTTGCGGTCAATGGAGTGCACCACTAGTTGCGAATCCAAATTATAAAGGAAAATGGCGGGCTCCATTATTGGATAATCCAAACTATCAGGGCAAATGGGCACCACGAAAAATTCCTAATCCAGATTTCTTTGAAGACCTAAATCCATTCAAAATGACGGCAATTTCAGCTGTTGGTATAGAGTTGTGGTCTATGTCAAATGATATTCTTTTTGATAATTTTGTAATTACTGATGATGTAACGGTAGCGGATATGTGGGCTGAACAGACTTACAATTTAAAACGCAAGCAAATAGATAAGGATGCTGTAAGTAATACGTCTTATTTAACCATTTAAATTTAATTTTATTTTACGGAAAACTATCTCGAATGGAAAATTAGAGTACAACTTATAGTAAAGTGATGAAGCATTTAAACAACAAGCCAGGCTGGTGGGCTGTTTATTTCATTTACTGTTCGATTCCAGTGATCATTTATATTTGGTATTTACGACGGCGGTCCTTGGACGACAAGGTTTACCAAAATATATTATCTGCTTCGCTTGCTATCCCCCTTAATTTTATTAAAATCCATTATACTGCTTGTATTAGAAAATAATTTTTTTAATTATAGGAAACATTCCTTACTAGATTAACGACATTTACAAATGAGAACCCATGGATGTGGGCTGTGTATGTAATTGTTGTAGGAATCCCGCTAGCATTAATTGTATTTTTCATGTCCACTAAGGTAACGCTTTAAATACTTAAATGCCTTAATTATTTTCAATTTATTAATTGTTTAATGAAAATTAATCGTAATTTGAATTGCATTAGGAGAAATTACATACAAAAAAAACAGACGCTTATTCACCAGACGATGATCAACCTGCCCATGATGGCGATGAGCAAGGTGATGGAAAAAACGAAAAATCCGGCAGTCCTAAACCAAAAAAATCTGATTTAGACGAACCAACACCTGACGAGGATGAAAACGATGAAGATGGTGGAGGTGAGGGTGACGAGTCTGGAGAGGAAGATGAAGGCGCCAATGATAATCAAGATGATGATGTTGAGAATGTTGAAGAAGTACAAAATGAGACTGATACAAATAAAACAGAAACAATCGCGGGAGGTGATAGTGCCCGGAAGCGTAAACCTAGAAAAGAATGAACAAATCAAAGTGAATGCAAGGAAGAACATAATAATTTAATTTAATGAAAATTAATTTCATTTTTTTTTATTTAATTTAAATTATAAACTAGTTAAAGAAACAAATACATAATTTAAATATGTATGTCTTTATTTATTATAAAAATTAAAACAATCGAATACTATAAAATGAAGGAAACCTAAATATTATATATAAATAATATAATAACTATATTTATTTTAATTTAATTTAAATAAATCGACCAACCATAATAGAGTTAAGCGAATTTTTAAAATAAATTTTGGCCCGGTTGAATAGCCAAGAACGGTATCATATGAAATCAAACTACAGAACCCACATTACATTTTATATAATTTCGTTGTTTTTAGAATTCCATTTTGATATAAACAAAAAATTGAAAATTCTAAACAATTTAAAATAAAATGGAGCAATATAAAAAATTAATTTAAAAATTATGTAAATAATATATTTCCCTTTATATTATTGTAATCAGTATTTTTTGTTTTATTTTTAATTATTAAAATGGAAGGAAAATCGCAGAGAATTCATGAAAAATCCATTTTATTTTAAATTATTTATATTTAATATAAAAACACCAAATTTCGTTTTTTTTCTTAATTATGAAGAATGCATAAATTTATATACATATTAGATAAATAATATATTATTTAGAAATAATTATAAAAACAATGTTTTTTTTAAATTTAATTTAAATGTTTGTAAGAAATAAAAAAAGTCGCTAAGTTAAAACGGAAATATTTTCTTTAAATATGTACAAACATTATTTTATCCTTTTTTTTTTTTTTAGTATAGTGCCTCATACTAACCATTTTATTTTTATCGATATTTACTTTTAGGTTAAGGGTTAAGAAAACACCTTATTCATACATATAGAAAACAATATTTTGGTACTACCTAGTATTTGTAGAGCAGAATTTGTTTTCAAATTTTAATATAAAACTGAAGGAGCCCAATGATCAGACGAATGATCAAGTCGGGTTTAAGTTGTAGAGGAACTAAGGTCTTATTGGTCTGCAACCAGATATCATCATCTGGTCGCTGCATAGCTAGGTCGAGAAAAGAATGAAGTCGCTTAAAACGTTGATTTAAGAAGTCAGTAATAGCATTGGGCAAGCCAACTACTACTTGAAGTATTGGAAAGATCTATCGTCAATGATGTTTAGCAGATTTTACGTATAGTGAATGTCAGCGGCAAGAGCAACTTATAAAATTTTCTACGCACGCTTTTTAATCGACAATTATGAAAAAGTACTAGGTATTATGAAATTTTTCGACGATGTTGACGTGTTTTGTTTTTGGTAAAGGAGTACGTTAATAGACAACTAATACCGACCAAACGGTACAGTGGTTAAAGTTTGGATCGAGAGGTGTACTGGGTTCGAATCTCGATTACAAAAGACTACGATCTGTGCCAGGCTGGGATGGTGCTATGCAATGTGCAGATGATGATAAAGTCGGACCTGTAAACGGTGTACGTCGTCGGGTTGGCAAGCGACTGCGAGAGGTAAGGACATGAAACTCGAACTGCGAAAGATTTGGAAGTGCTTCGGCCCCAGAACAGATTGCAAAGATTAATTAATCAAAAAAAAATAGACAACTATTGAAATGATGAAAGTTAAACTAATATTGGTTCTACTGTTATTCTACTAAAATGTGTATTTTAGTGTTAAATTTTTGAGAAATTAATCTTAATTTTTATTCATATTTTCCTTATAGGGCCGCAACAAATGCGCGACCATAAAATACGATCGAAAAATTTTAACGAATTGAAAAATATTTTCAAAAATACTCAAAGAATTTTTTTCTATATTTTAAGAGCAATGACTAATTTGCTAGAACACTTTCGAAATTCAATTTCTACCGGAAGAACATTTCCGTTCAAAATTGCTCGATTATGAAATAGTTGTCGCATACAATTTTTCCGTTAAACTTAGAATAGAGAACTAATTTTGATGAGAAAAACTAAATTGGGTATTTAAGAAATCGCGACATGATTAATCGATCAGCGCCGTCAAATTGTCGAAAATAAATGAAAACTTTGCGTGAAAAAAGGTTAGCTCGAAGCACTCACATAGAATATCACCAAGGAAAGATGCGATCAAATACTATATCGGAAAAATCATCTACCAAGCGAAAAACAGAAACTCAGGAGACTTGGCAATGCCAGAAATTTTACTAAGGACTTTCATCAAAGATGGCAATCTTGCCAAGGGCGTTGTCAATGAAATGATAGTCCGTTAGATTAATAAAAAGACAGCTTGGTTTTTAATTTTTTTTTTCCAAATTTAAGCCTTTGTACCCACATGATTTTTTAGAGAATTAGCTAAAAGTGCCATGCTGCTAGAGGCACATAATAATAATAATAGGTTTCAGTGGTTGCTTACTGCATACTTAGGCCAATTTTTAGGCCCATTGTGATACCACTCATTCACTCCACATCATTAACCCACCACCTACTTCACCTACTCACACAACTACAGTATACCACCTGCACATTGCAAGCTCCATGTCAACCTGTACATTGACATGGAAGGTGGGTCGGAGCGTGACACGGAACTCTGCACTCCATCAGAGGGTCTTAGTTGTATTTCTTAGCATCACCGATCGTAATCGATGATGAAAATTCGATTTGCACCTAGCCTCTGATGAGATTCGAAACCAGCACCTCCCGGTCCAAGTGCCGAAGCTTTAATCACTGTACCACTTGTCCGGCTAGAGGCACATAGAAATCTAAAAATATATTTCATTTTGCGAAGCAATATTCAATAATATTGTCGACAATAATAGGAATGATGGAATAATGGAATAGAGATCCTATTAGGTCGCGCGGGAGCAAAAGCGTGATCGTGCTCCTTGGCATTTTCGACCAGTGTATTGAGGAGTGCGATTGTACTCCTTGGTACTCAAAGGGTTTAATTAAATTTAATACAATTCTATTTAACCACTTAGCACTGTTCTGCTAAGATTCGAAACATACAGAGCGGCTAACACGAAGTGTTACCAAAACAAACCGCCACAGTATTTTGTCACATTCCCGGCGAAGCGTTTGCTTGAAATGATCGACACTTTGGTATTTTTTTGTCCCCACCTTGCTCTTCAAAATACCCCAAACCGAGAAATGTAGCGGATTTGCATCCGGTGCATTTGGTGGCCATTGGGCAGTGGAAATGAACCGCGGAACTTTGTTTCTCAGCCAATCTTGATTGACGCGCTCTTTATGACTCGGCGTCGAGTCCTGTTGAAATGTTCAGGCTCTGCGGCCGAAATGTTTTTGTGCCCAAGGCTTCAACGCTCCCTCCAACACATGATCCCGATAAATTTGAGCATTTGTCTTGATGCCACGGTCCAAAAAAGCGAGCGGTGAACGGCTTCTGGCCGTTGTGGCGGCCCAAACCATCACCATCGGTTGGTTTAGAGTGGCAATCCGTTGAACGAGAACGGCCGGGCAAGTAAATTCGGTCGTTTTGCTTGTTCACATATTGCTCAATAACGAACGGTGACTCATAGGAGAAAACCAAATTTGGCAAATCGCCGCTTTCGTGCAAGCGTAACAACTCCTTTGGTCTTTCCACTCTAACTCTAAGCATAGGTTAGACCATGCATTTTATGGAATTTCAAGGCCTTTAGTCCAACATGATCTTTCAATATGTGCTGCATCCGTTCGAGGGAAATGTTCGCCTCACGAGCCATTTTTCTGCCACTACGGCGCGGATTCCGAGCCAATTTGGCCTTCATCTTCCGAATGTTATCCGGCGATGTTGCAGTGCGTTTCGGTTCACCACCATGGCGTTTTGCAATGCTGCCAGTATCGTTATAACGATTTATGGTATCGCACCAAAAACAATTTATTCACATGCAGATGTTTTAACTGGTTAACAATCTGTGGCTGTGGTTTTCCAGCCAAATATATAGCAATCACACTATAACGCTAGAATTCCATTGCGGATAACTTTTTTCTGAATATTTCCCACTAAAATGCTTTTGTACGCTTGTAAACAATGTAATTAGTGTAAATTTGAGCGCTCTGTCATCACGGGTTTGACAGCAATGACAGTCTGAATTTGGTAACCCTTCGGGTCAATCACCCGGTAAACCAATATTCTTTTAAGTATATATTGTAAGGTATCAACTAAAAATTACCAGTAATATTATACATTTCAATTGTTGTATCAGAATCACACAAATTAGGTATATAAATTATGTAATAATAAAAAATAATTTCAATAAACTACCTGAAATCATGTTCCAGTATTTTGAATCAATTTCGACGTTTTTGGAGTTTTCTATGTAGCGACTAGATGAAAGAACAACTATTGCTGGAAAATCGATTTTTAAAATTGTCTTGTAATAAGCAACGTCTTATTACGGCATGTATTTAAGTATTGACCACAAAGTAATTATACCCAGAGCTGTACATTTGGTATTAATCGTATGTACATAAACTATTTTAGCTATAATTTTTGAACAGTAGCGCAGAAGTAACAGACGGAAGGTCCGATAAATAATGTGTAAGTCTGTTTCATGAAAACAGAAATATTTAATATTCGCCTTTTAACGCAAACTGTCTGATATCAGTGGTCCTATTCTGGCTTTCGCTGGGAAAAATATTTGCAAAGCGGTTTTGTTTGGATTGTGGTTTTTGGCCTACTGATGGAATTAGTTTGCTGTGTAAAATTCCGAAACAAAGTTAATTGGGAAAGTTTGGTTCCCAGTAATTTTTATAGGGAGAATAATTCTCAACTAGAAGTTGTTTCATAAATATTTGCACCAAACTGTTTCCATCAGTAGGCCTATAAACCCAATTCAAACAAAAATGTTATGAACATATTTTTTCCACTTCCCAATCCCCTATACCCCCCCGCCCCCCCTCCCACTGAAACTAGAGCCAATAATGGCCAAATTCTCAATAACTAGTTTTTATGTTAAAATAAACTTAATATTTGATTATAATCCGATTCATGTTATTTATAATGTTAAATTAGTAAACATTTAATATGAAAAGTAATGAAATAATGAAAAAGTAATTTGGGGCGTTTTCTCGTAAACCAACACCGCCCATTGGCTCGCATATGAAGTGGAGCTAACTAGAGAGGCGGCGTTTAAAAGGCCAATAAAGGTAATATTGATCAGGTTGTCAGTATCTTCCGTCTAACTATTTATTTATATTTTAAATTTTATATTAACCCGTCAGACCTGTTGTACATGAGTATGTACAAAATTTAGACGTAGTTAGTATTCACGAAATTCATATTTTCTCCTCTTTTGCATGTTTGTTTCAGTTTTTCTATCTCTTTTTCATCATTCTATTACAATAATTTCCCATCAAACTGCAAAAATGAGATCAATATTCAACAAAACGCCAAGGTACGTGCTTTTTAGTAGTGGAAATCCTTTATTTTTTAGCCCAATTTTAGTGCAAATAAAAAAACTCCTGAAGTGAAGAATCCCAAAGTTTAAGTCATATTCAAATATGATTTTTCTCATTTTAATATGATGTACATGTAGATGTACAAATATAACCAACGGTCATGTACATCCTCAAGTTTTTGTATAGAAAGGATTTTTTTCGTGTTGCGTTTGTTTTTATTTGATGGTTATCACTATTAAACTATGGGTTTGGTTATAGATGGCTCGTAAATATGTAACGCATGGCGAAATGTTGGCCATCCTCTATGAAGACAGTGACAATCCTGATGATGCTGAGTAGGGGCAAGATGAACCAATCGGTTTTTAGATTACGATAATATTCCGGAACTTTGTAGCAATACAAGTATACCAATAAAAGACGTCCAACAAGAATCGAAGTAGAACAGGCGGTTGGTGAAGATGACTAAAACGCAAACACCGATCCGAAAACAGTGGCTGCAACTGTTATTGCAGGAGTATCAAACGAAGGACCTGTAACAGTTTTAGAAAATATTGATTTTGAAATTTCGATGAGATGCAAAATGCTCCAGATTATTTTACAAATATAACTGATCAAAGTCGAATAAATTGGAAAAAAGCGAATTTGTTGAAACCGAAATCAAATACCAAACGCCTGAGGAAACAGAACCTGTTGAAGAAACTCTAGGTCAGTATTTCATGAAATATTTTACTGAGGAATTATTCGAAATTATGGTAAACTTTACCAATATTTATGGGCTCCAAAATGCCCAAAATTTAAATTGACGGACATGAAATTAAAAGATTTATCGGAGTTCATATATTCATCGGATATACAAAATTTCACCAAATCAGAATGTACTGGAGCAATCTTATAGAAATCGAACACGTCACGCGAACTATGACCAGGGACCGATTTTTTCAATTGCGAACTAATTTTCATGTCACCAACAATTTGGACATTCCAAAAGATAATAAAGACGTTTTTATAAGGTTCGTCCCATACTTAACTCTGTTAGACAAAGTTGTTTAGAGATTCCCTTGGAGGAGAACCTTTGCATAGACGAACAAATGATTCCATTCAAAGGCCCTTTATCCGCGATATATATACTCGTACAATATATGAAAACTAAGCCATCACCTTGGGGCTTGAAATTGTTTGTTCTATGCGAAAAATCAGGGCAACCGTTTAATTTTATTATTTGCAAATCGTCCTCCATTTAATTCCAAGAATTGAAGTACCGGGACACAAACTGTATTTCGATAGTTTTTTACGACCTACAATTTATTGGAAAAATTAAAAAATAGAGGGATCAATGCAATTGGAACCGCTCGAATTAATCGATTTCTCAAGCTACATTTTTCGGAAAACCGCCAATTTAAAAAAAAGACCGCGATTATTTAGAGCAATGTGTCACTAAGTATGACAGAATTATTGTGGTCAAATGGCTTGATAATAAACCAGTTTATCTAGCATCCAATTTTATGGGAAAGGGTGATATAAACACAATAAAAAGATGGAGCGCATTCCTAAAGCGATATGTTGACGTTTCACAACCGGAAATTGTAAATGTATGTAACAGCGGTATGGGAGGAGTTGATCTTTTAGATCAACTAATCCAATATTATAGGACGTTTATCAGATCCAAAAAATGGCCATTGCGAGTAATGGCGCATTTTTTAGATTTTGCGATCAGCGCAAGTTGGATTGAGTATAAACTACGTATGCAAAATCAAAACATGCCAGCCGAAGACATTCTAGATTTGTTGGAATTCCGGTTACATGTGTCACTCTTTCTGATGAATTCTTTCACCAATTCACGAATAAGAGGGCGCCCTCCAGCTCATATAACCAATGCCGGATTTCCATCTCATTCAAGTAGAACACAGAGCGAAATTTGTCCAAACTCGGATATTCGGTATGATTGTATTGATCATTTTCCTGAATTTACTGGAAATAAAGAGGCAACTAGATGCAAGTTGGAAAGGTATGCGTTTCGCACGCACGTTTACTGTGAAAAATGTACTAAACTCTACTAAAAGAAAGGAATTGTTTCTAAAATAAAATAATATCGTTTTTAAAATAAACGCGATTTTAAAAACTGCGAGACTGAAGTATTTAAATTTTTATTTATTTGATGTTACTTTATTTATATTATTTTTTATATTTTTTTTATTATTAGTTACTTTTGCTAGAAGCAATTTACGATTATGTATTTTTAATTATTTTTGCATTTTAAATACACATTTTTAAGTTTGAATTTGAAATAATAAGTTTATAAACTTTTTCCTTAATACAAAAAATAGTTACTCTTGGCTCGATTTGTACATGTGCGTGTACATTAGGTAAAACCTACCCTGACATATTTTTTAAATATTTGGCCCAGTTTTAAATCAGGACTGAAATGGTTAATCTAATTCAAGAGTGTCGTTTAGATTGTATTTTGTAAGGCGTATAATATATATAAAGGGTGTTTTTTTAGGAGGTTTGTTTTTCCGATAGATGTCGTTTTATTTTATGACAGTTGTTTTGACAGCTCAAAGTGGCATTTCTACTCAGTATTGTTTGGCAAATCATTATGAATAGGTTAACTCCAGAACAACGTTTTCAAATCGTGGAAATTTATTTTCAAAATCAGTGTTCAATTAAAAATGTTTATAGAGCACTTCGTGAATTTTATGGTGCACATAATCGTCCGTCAGAGACCACCATAAAGAACGTAATTACCAAATTTCGGTCTACATTCACTCTTTTGGATGCCAAGCCACCGACAAGAATGAGAAGAGTTCGTACAGAAGAAAATATTGCTGTCGTTGAGGCCAGTGTCGAAGAAAACGACAATTTATCGATTCGTCGTCGTGCTCAGCAAATTGGACTTTGTCCATCGACTTTATGGAAAATTTTACGTAAAGATTTGGGTTTGGTGCCATACAAAATTCAATTGGTGCAAGAATTAAAGCCACACGACCATCGTTTGCGCCGTGAATTCAGTGATTGGTCGTTAAATCAATTGAACGAAGATCCATTTTTTTACCGTAAAATTCTCTTCAGTGGTGAGGCGCATTTTTGGTTAAATGGATACGTCAACAAACAAAATTGTCGCATTTGGAGCAAAGATAATCCACACGCCGTTCAAGAATTACCAATGCATCCTGATAAATGTACTGTTTGGTGCGGTCTATGGGCTGGTGGGATCATCGGTCCATATTTCTTTAAAAATGAGGAAGGACGACGCGTTACCGTGAATGGAAATCGATACAGAACCATGTTAAATGAGTTTTTGTTGTCAAATCTTGAAGATATGGATATGGATGAAATGTGGTTTCAACAAGATGGTGCCACTTGCCATACAGCACGTGAAACAATCGACTTATTGAAAGAAACTTTCAACGACAACATTATTTCGAGAAATGGTCCGGTGAATTGGCCTCCGCGTTCGTGCGATTTGACGCCACTCGATTACTTTTTGTGGGGATACGTGAAGTCATTGGTTTATGTGGATAAACCTCAATCGATTGACGCTTTGGAAACCAATATTCAACGTGTCATTGCTGACATACGCCCTCAAATGCTTGAAAAAGTGCTGGAAAATTGGACCTCCAGAATGACATTTGTGAAAAATAGTCGTGGTAGCCATATGCCAGAAATTGTGTTTAAATGTTAAATGCCAAAAAATTATCTACCAAATAAAAAAAAATTTTGGTCATTTCATAATTTTATATGTGTTTTATTCAAAAAAAAAATCGGCAACCTCTTAAAAAAACACCCTTTACATACATTTTATCAATGAGCGCTTTTAGGTTCTCTATCATGATTAGTGAAATCATCGCCAATTTGATTTGAATATTTCATTGTGCTAAACATAACGTTGGCTTTAATTTTAACTTTAAATCAACATGTTCCTAACTGTTGGTTGCCCTGAAAGCACCCAATATTTCAATTTTTAGGTGGATAAAGTCATAAACATGACGATCTTTGTTTTCCACGATTTCGAGTTTGCACATTTTGAATAAAAATGTAAACAAGACAACAAACTTTGAATTTTCTGTATTTTTTGTAAAACACTTTTTAATTTTCTTTTTTGGGATTTACAAAAAATGTTTTGTTTGTGTATTGCATAAACGATAGTATATTACGCATATGCCCTGTCAAATCCGGTTCGAATCACTGGATTGTGAATACCATTATAGAATTTGACGGTTACAATAACAATTCTCGTAATTTGCACCGCTTCCGGAATATCCCCGAAAATATCGGAATTATATCTTTAAATAATTTCCTAATATTTACTTAACACTTACCACTACTCGAATATTCTCGAAAATACCAGACAGTCATATTCCGATAATTTTCTCGTTTGCTCCAAAAATACCACAATAAATAATTTCTATAATTATGTATTAATTCACTATTTACAATTATTTTTAAATCACACACTATTTCCACTTAACACCACTTATTTGCTGTCTTAGGCGAAAAATAATTTACGATTTGTAATAATATTCAATAATGTTCTGTCACTTTACTAGTTATTTATTTGAATATATTTAGTTGCGTTTTCACGCATTTTTTAACTTCATTACCACCTAATAAAAATAAATAAATACAATTTTTGGTTGTTACTTTGAGCACAATATTTATTCCTATTCAGAATGGGAATTGCTAGCACCAAAGTAAGTCCACAGAATAGAATATTATCAATTCTGTGGTAAGACCACAGACTAGGCAGAAACGTCATAACGCTATGTTTGTATGGAAAAATATTGACTCAAATTGTTGATCTTGCTTCGCGAAAAGGTAGGAAAAGTTGTTGGCATGATAACCAATAGAAGAAAAATGGTCGATCGATAGGTAAAAAGAGGTAGGAAAATGGTCGATAGGTAATTTTTTCTTGGTCTACTCAATGGCGCTTCTACATAATATTCTATTCTGTGGTAAGACCACAAATGTGTTCATTGCATTGTACCGGTATTTATATAAAGCGCTGAATATTCGAGATCTCTCGCGGTTTTGTTCTACACTAATTATGCTATAATTTGTCATACCCCAAAACTGTTATAAAACGGTCTCTAATGCTTTTACTTAAACCTAGATGTCACTAATCTCGAAAAAAAAATGTTCATTTCTAAACTTTGAATGAGTGATTTTCGTTGAATAAATGTCTCGCCCATACTGAATTAATTGCCCAATAAACCAATAGGTGATATTGTAATTTTCAGCCCCACCTGCAACCCCATTCATTTGTAGACACCTCTCTTGGTTCTAGATGACTAATAAATGGTTCGCTATGAGACGACGATTCTGCATCCGGTTGAGCATCCAAAATCCCGAGTAGTTCGTTTCTTTCTTCTTGAACTGTAGCAATATCCCGGTGGGACTGTACATCATTTTCGAGCTGGCTCAGCCGATCCTCCTTATATGCTGTCTCTTGGCCACCACTCGATTCGACAGAGCCCATTGGTTCCTCCCGACCAATGGCACTCACTCCATGAGCTTTATCATTCGGATCCACTTTATTGCCGACAGTCATTTCCCACAAATCTTGAATTGTTTGTTTCGTCTCTGTACTTTCTTGATCAACTTTTTGGTTTAGTAGCACAACAAATGAAGCAAAAATGTCATCATTTTTGATTCATTTGTTGTGTTTCTTTGTCATTTTATTGTGTTAAATTTTGTTTCATTTCCGACATTGTTCGATGCATAAAAATCTATATTTGCGCAACATTGATATTTCGACATAACCCGGGCACTGCGTCCATTTCACTTTTATCATCTAGCTTTTCCTGTATTACCTCATCGAACTCATAATTAAAGGGATCTAATCCTTGCTTCTCCATAGCCATACGTAGTCGAAACATTAATTTATTTTTGCAACCACCTGTCTATAAATTACGCTGCTTTAATTGGAATATTAACTTCGTAGCCGTTAAATTATTAACACCCATCTTATAATATTCACAAGCCCACAGCTGTCATCAATTGTTACGAATTTGCCCCATAAAATCTGGTTCGTATCACTTGATTGTGAATATTGTTTTAGAATTTGACGGCTTACAACAATACTCGTAACTTACACCGCTTCAGGAGTATTCACTACTGAAAATACTGAAAATAATCTGAGTATAATTTTCCAAATATTTCTTTAACACTTAAAATACAACAACAAATCAGGAGATACGGTACGCGACAGATTAAAAGCGAAAGTGAAATAAAATTGTGTGATTTATTGTAAATTGTGGAAAGTGAATTAATAATAAATAATAGTGAAAATATTATTTTTCATTAAATCCACAATTTACAATAATCAAACAACTTTATTCCACTTAACCACCACTAATAATTTTTCGCTCGGTTCACTTTCACGTACCGTATCTCCTAAATGACTAACCACTGTGTTCATTGCACCTGTATTTCATATTTATACATCACACTGAAAATTTGTGATTTTTCATGACCTTTCGGATTTGTTCCACACTAATTTTTCGATAAATAAAAAATAAATATAATTTAAATATAATTATAAAATAAATAAAATAAAAATTAAAAATTATTTCGATGAATATCCCAAACCAATAGGCGAGATCGTAACAGTATGCTATACTCGTTTAGGAAAACATTTTATGAATTGCGGGATTTTTTAAAGGATATGCAGTATAGGTAGGTATAAAAAAAATTGTTTAATTTTAAAATTGGTAAGGGATAAACATACCGACACTAATTGTTTACGACTTGTACTGCGATCAAAATATGTTCGCGGATTGTAAATTTTTTAGTTCTCAGTTTTTCCTAGTAATTTTGTTTTAATATGGCAGAATTTCAAAATTGCAGTTCCGAAAAATTTCATAATGAAGTCCCAGTTCGCATCAATTGGGAAAACTAAAGTGGGAATATTTGTGGTATTATCGGAAATATTACAGTAGTGGGGTAAGTAATCCGGTATTCGAATAAGTGTTTGAGAGATTATTTCCGGAATTTTCGGGAATATTCGGGAAGGGATGCAAATTTTGGAAATTGTTGTTGTAGCCGTCAAATTTACAGCTGTATCCACAATGCAGTTATACGAACGTGAATTGACCGGGCAAATCGGTAACAATATTCAGATCGTTTATGATAAAATAAAATAAAATTTAAGTGGAAATTTTGTAATAAATAATATACCGTGTGAGTTTTTTAATACACGCCAGACTTTTAGGGGGACGTTTAGTGGTGATTTTGAATTACCTTGAAACTCGTCAACTCCTTGAGAGATATTAACAAACATTACATTTTTTTATTTTAGAACCTGTGCTTTTGAGTGCACCTTTTGATTAAACATTAATAAATACATTTTGTCCATAAATAATTTTTTGGGAAGTGTATGGTTTCAGAGATATGAAAATATGAATTACTTGTTCGTAAAGATGCGACAGCATGTTTATACATGTGACGACCTAACAATTTTTAGTCTATCGTCAACTATTGCATTTGTACTCAGTAATGTCATATATCCAGCGACCTTACCATTAAAAACACTCGGATATTAAACAAAAAGTTCAAGCCAGCTAAATAAAAGAGTTAAACACACTGGAATCCAATCTATCTAAAAAAACCGAATGTAACATTCTTTTTTTCAAAAGCCTTTAAAAGTTTATTAATTAAAGTGACAATAGTGGTGTGATTTCAAATAAATGTAAATGGTGTTAAGAGTGAATTAATAAATAACCGTGGAAATTATTTGTTATTGTGTTTTCGTTATTAGTGGATTTTGGTAAATTTAATTTGGGAATATTTCTGGTATTTGCGGGAATATTCCAGTAGTGGTAAGAGTTCAGTAAATATATAGAAATTATTCAAAGATTTGTATACATGACCCTAGCAATTGCATTCGAGGAACCAGCCTTGTTCGTTCTTACGTCCTGGTTTTCCTGTATACGTCCATCGCCTGTTGGCCAAAGTCTTCTGTTGTTTCGTTTTATTCGCACGCTTTACCAAGCCTAAGAACCAAAGTCCCACTAATCAACATGCCTGAAAGACCAGGCTTAAAGACCAAAATCCCACCCAGCATTGGTTTCCGCATTTTTAAAAGCGCCAGACCCTTCAGTTTTTATTTGTTTTGTTCCACGAGTAGCGGCGAAAGAAATGTTCATCTGTGCAGAGATCTGCAGTACACAAATAAGACAGTTTGATGTGGAGGATGCCAAGTATCCGGATTCACCATTAGAAACTAAGCTTGTTGTTTGTTACACTATGATTAACAACTTAACCCGGCCCACTTCATGCCGTGGTTTCGCCTGACACACCACAAATATCGTAATGAGTTAGTGGGCTAGTGGTCATCTCGTATTACCTACACGTGTTACGAACACACTTACGGAAGCTGTAAGATACAGAGCTGACACAAGTGCCAACTTGACTTCCACAGTCAGCTTCACGCCAAGATCACCAAAGTGCGTATAACGGTCGAGTAATTACTGAGAAAGTGGACACAAATTTTCGGAAGAATGATCCTACAACTCATGATAGTTTATCCGTATCGGATAATTCTCGATAGTTTCTAGATGCTTTAATTATGGTCATTAATATCATTTTCTATGTATTCAATATTTCTTTTGAAAAATTTGCAGTTACTTTTCATTAAGTCAAAGATCGATTCCAAAATATTGAAGTGTTGTTCTAGTTTCTGTAGTCACCAATATATCATCAATATAAATTATAACGTCACCTGCACCAATTAAAACTTTAACAATTGCTGATATAAATTTTTGAAAAACTGATGGAGCATTGGTGAGTCCATAAAACATTGTTTCGAATTGTTAATTCCGTAAAAATCAGATTTTATATTACTTTCAATTGAAGAACCTTCCATGATAATATATTTTCCTTCAACAGGTTGAATGGGCTGCCCGTATCTATAATTGCTAAAACGTTTACCATTACCCCATTACCATTGGGATGATACACGATTGTATATTTTTTGCAATAATTTTTCGGGTTGTTATCATTCAGTTTTTCGACCATTTTATTTCTTTCGGCGTATTGAATAACTTCTAACAATTGTTTTACTTTATCACATCTTGCTGCACATAAAATTCGCCTGAATTCAGAGTCACGAATACCATTTAGAATATATCTTTGAATTCCACTGTCACTGAACCCTGCATGCCGACCCATCACAAGCATGTCGCAAAAGAAAGCCGAATACGATTCGTTTTTTAATTTAACTCGGTTTGGCATTTTGATGTGAACATCCATTATTGTTGGAAAAGCAATTATTAATCTGTGATGAAATTCATTTCAAATTGAGATACAATGTGTCGACATAAATTTTTGAGCTGCACCACGTATAGGTTTTTAGTTTAGCTAGGAAATATCTGAAATTTTCGTTCCATTCATGCATCTGTCCTGAAGTCTCGATCTCTTTTAACCACTGCTCCGACGATATGTGATTTATCCGGATCAAATTCAGAGATCAAATTCTTGTACTCAGCCGCATACACAAGAATCTGTTCGTTTATTGCATGTGAGGAAGGCTTGGTATATTAACTCTAATCCTGTTGATGTTTCGTGAATATGCAAAATCAATTGCAACACTCGTCCACCTTATTCCATTTCACTACCGTCAAGAGACGATGGAAGTCGTTCGTCACCAATAAAACTGGTTTAGCTTATACTTCTTGCTATACGTTGAAATACTGACCGGGATACTAAGTCACGTTCGACAATTTCAATCTCCCGTTTTAGTGCATCAATTCTGCGACGAAACCCTTGTTTTTAACATTTTTCATAATAACACCCATGAACTTGTACAATTGAGCCAATTATTTTGAAAGTGGCATAAGTCACTTTTTCTAAAATAACATTAGTTACAATTTAACGGTATCTCGTCATTTTAAAACAAATTCTAATCAATAATATAAGTATCCTGAGACAACAAATACGAGTCTCGAAAGTTGGCATCAATATTTTTAATTTGTGCTATAATGGTTGAAATCCATTTTTTAGCCCCACTGTTAACTTTTGTCACTTATTAAATTGAATTTGAATTGTTTTTTGTAAGACACTTGTAAACAATTTTCCTTAGAGTGACAATATTTATTGATTTTGTTATTAGGAAGATCGATTTCGAAAATGTATTTCTTCTTCAGTTCCGTTTTTACTAAAGATTAGTTGTAAAAAAGGAACTGAAGAAGAAATACATTTTCGAAATCGATCTTCCTAATAATAAAATCAATAAATATTGTCACTCTAAGGAAATTTTTTTACAAGTGTGTAAAAACAATTCAAATTCAATATTTTTAAACATGTTAAAACGCACACCCTTAAATATTTCGATTTAAAAAAAAGTGACTCATGCCACTTTCAAAATAAACGGCGCAATTAAAGAACGGAAAATTACGACAGTTGTGGTGAGAGGCGTTTAGGTTATGTTTAATTTATTTGCTGCGGTACTTTAAAATTCACGAAGAGAAGAAAGGTACAAGTGTAGAAACGGACGACGGGTAATAACTTGTTGTTTTTGATCAAATTAACAACCCCCCATGATTCCTCCGGCGTTTCCAATATTGCTGAATGATCGATTAATTTTACTTTGATCGGTGCAAAATGGAGTAATCCCATTTCTGACAATTTGTAGTCATTTCTGTTACTTTAAACACAACAAAAACGCTATCGTACACCCAAACTTCAATTTTAGTAATTTAAAAAACGAGTGCATCAAATCACACGCGATTCTTAACCGGTACTTTTATGTCTTTCCTCACACCACACCACTATGAAGTTATGTATATTACTCTATTCTCTCAATCCGCCGTTCCACACTTTGATTCTTTGGTCATGATTCTTTCCTCGTTTCCTTCCCCTTCACCTACAAACTAACAGCAGTTTGTAAGTGAAGGGGGAGGAAACGAGAAAAGAATCACGACGGAAGAATAAAAGTGTGGAACGGCGGAATCAGAAATACCGCAATTATTTATCTTAAAAGTAAAAAACAAAAAATACTGCCATCTATAATAAAAGACAATAATAATGAATAATAATAATAATTATTCATAAATCAAAATAATTTAAATACAAAAACGGTTATCTGTCCAAAATATTTCAGTTATATTCGGGAATATTACGGAAGCGGTGTGAATTACGAGAATTGGTGTTATAACCGTTAAATTATTTAACGGTTTTCACAATCCAGTGATATGAACCGGATTTACCAGGACAAATTATTAACAATATGTAAATTAATTTTTTTTTTATCACTTGCAACAGAGAGTCAACTGGAACCTACATCATATTAAAAAAAGAACAATCGAGCACATGTCATATAAAATTCTTATAAAGAAACTGATTCATAGTAGACATGTCCAATATCCGGCTTACTTGATAATACTAAACGTCTTTTTGCATGAGAAGAGTATGTGAACAATCATCAATTGATTCATTATCAACATATAATCAATTTGCGACAAGCAAATTTTTTTTATCTGTCATACACTTGTCAATTGCAAATAAAAATTAAGATAGTACGCTTTCCAAAAATGTAGGAATGGCGTATGCAACAAACCAAAAATTCATCAACGATATGCTTATCATTTTCAAATATAAGTGCAAACTGTTATCTATTAAATGTGACAAACAAAGAAGAACGTGCGCTGGAATATCGACACATTAAAAATGAAGACACCAGCCAACTTACTAATCAGTTGTCACTGAACATCTAGAATGGCACAATGGAAACCACAAACCTTAATCAAACATCCAGGAGCTGTGGCAATCTATCCAGAAAGCCAAATCTGCTGCAGTGAAAAATACCTGTGGAAGACCACACTCATTTGTCCGCTCATAATAAAGATGACAGTCTCAAATATGTAAATTACTGTGATTGTTAAACACCTCCTACAAACTGCTTTCTAATGTTGCACTTACCAGAACCATCTCCTCGCCGAAAATATCATCGGTGACTATCAATGTAGTTTCTGGCCCAAGTGATCAACCAATCATTGTTTACATACATAAACTTTCAACAGGAATATGATAGCATCAATCGTGAAAACCTCTGGGGTGCGCCCATATGTCTAGGAACTCCAGAAAAGCTTATCTCTCTGTGTAAGCTAACAACATATGGAGGTCTATCATGCAATTTTTGGACCTCGTTTTTATTCGATGTTACCGAAAATTTATGATTCCTCTTAAGTTATGGAATATCATTGCAGATACATTAAATATTCATAAAATTATACTTAAATTATGAATTATCGTTGGATGAAATGAAATTTAATGAATTTAATTACCTATATAAATTGTTCATAGTAAAATTTTTTTAATAATTTCATATTTTCGATACAATGGAAAAATTCATAATAGCGATTTTCAACGTTTTTGAAACAAATGCTATCGAAAATTTCATAATAGATTCCCTTGCTCTATTTGTAGAATCGTAGTGTAACGGACAGTGTCACTGACCACTTCGAAATAATATTTGGTGTACGTCAGAGAAATGCACTAGTAAGGAAAAGCTGTACGACTGTGCTGCTTGACTGAAGACCCAATGTATCAAGGAGCAGAACAAAATTGTTAACAACACCAAAAAGTATCCCTAGCTCAAATCTCGGAACAAACAACCACAACTTTGACAATGTGGAAGACCTTAAATATCACGGGTCAATTGTAGCATCAAAGAATGATTTCGGCATATATAAAAGCCCGCGTTACAGACGGATATCCAGGCTTCTACGCACAATTAATGCTGCTGTGGTCAAAATATCTTTCGCACTCATGTAAACTCGCACTTTGCAAAGCACTCACAAGGTCTGTACTTGTTTCCTTAAAACTTGTTTTCTTAAAAATCGTTCGATCCATTTATGGTTCAATTAAAGCTGCGAACAACAAGTACCGGAATCAAATGAATCACGAAATTAAACACCAGACTGCGATACAACATTCCCTCAATAACCAAACGGCGTACGTCGTAGAGGAAGACAGACTATGCTAACGGTTGAATAATAGCTTATTAGTGGATTATTCGTTGGATTCTGCAACAGCTAAAATGGCCATATCATTAGCAAAAGTCGCGGAATCCGACGCCGTATGCTATTGACGTTCGGTGTTTTTATTGAATAACCGTTTTACCCTTGTGGGTCAATTCTGGTTTTCCATCGGAATTAGGAACAAAAATGTGTATTCTGACAATGAAGGAATAAATATCGGAAGAAAACAAATTGAGTTTAAATACCGCACGAAATAATGCTTCAAACAGTAATATTCCACGATTGTATAATAAACCAGAATCGATTCTCATTCAGTTGCACGGTTATGAAACTAATGACATTTTATGAAATTAGGGACATATAGATTTAAGCACTAAAAGTAGTTTTATAACAGCGTAGTTTTATAGAAGATTAACTGCGATTGTCCGCGGACAATCTGGAATATACAGCGCGACATAAAAATATACGAGTGCGACGAACACAGTGAGCAATAATATACCGGAAGCGATGTAAACTACGAGAATTGTTGTTGTAACCTGTAAATTTTATAAAGGTAATCACAATCCAGTGTTTCGAACCGGATTAGATAGGGCAAATTTGTAACAATATCCTGAATCAAGTAATATAAAAGTGTCGCGATTTGCGCTGATATCAATTTGATGAAAAATACTTAAATATTATTCTACATATTACTAAAAAATTTAACTGTTTATTAAATTTTAAACAATTAATTTAGTATTTTAAATTGTACAATTTAATATTTAGAGGGTTTAACTTAAAAAATTAAGTTTCTTTTCAAGGCCATGGAGTAAATTCGTGTTGCTTGCAAATATCAAAATGCAAAGAGTAGGTTTGAATTGGCCATAAGAAATTTTGATTTCACACAGTGGAATTTAAAATTACCTGCGAATAATTACAACACAGACAATCAAAGTCATTTGACCTAAAATATTAAAACAAAATTTATTTCGGCTAATTCTAATTTCATCGATGTATCTGTAATGTTTCATTAAACTGCACATACATGTGCGACTAATTTACAGAAAATGAATATCCAGTTTACATTTTTAAGTTTACAAAGGATCAAATATCTCTTTTAGGTTTCTCTGCTACTAGATTGCTGATGAAAAATACTTTTCATTTTCATTCATTTCCTGGAACGTGACTGGATCCTCACATTTGTGAATTTTTTTTAATGAATTGATTGAAAAAATTCATTGTACTTTTCATGAAACAATAATCGACCCCCAGATTAACAGCTAAACATGTCAATAAATGTAGAGATCAGTTCAGTTATAAAATATTTCCTTGTCTTATTTTATACTCCCCAAAAAATACTTGGGAACCCAAAATTAATACTGCAATAATTAGGAACTAAGCTTTCCTAAATAAATATAATTCTTTGTTGCCAGAATCAACATTTATGGGAAACATAAATAACTACTAGAAAAATGTAAATTTCTTTATCCTTTCCTTATTTACAAGGAAAGCTCGAATAAACCAGGTGAACCTAGAGTACCAGACAGAAAATTTAATGATGTATCAAGTAGTATACTACCCCCATTTACATGCGACCAACATTTTCTTCTGCAAAATGAAAGAAATATTACATTGACCTTTTGCACATGAGAGACAAGAAAAGAAATATATCCGAACAAAATTTTGCAGAAGACTTTTTGAGCTAAAACCACTATAACAATTAAAATGTTGCCAATCCGAGTATTTTTATGGCAACAATTTTTAAATGAACAAAAAAAATTTATTTTATATTTATAAATGTTAAGGATTCATAATAAAACAGACGCCATTTGAATTAATTAAAAATAAACTAATACTTTTACTATAAAATTATGACATTACTATATATGTTTATTTCTTTCTCGCATATTGAATATTTTTATATAGCGGATTCTTCTTATTTACCTGCAAAAATTTGCAGAAGAAAACAATTTTCTACATGTAAATGCCCCATACATCATTAAATTTATGTCGCCCGTTTCTTTATTGAACTGTAGTTGTAGATGACAGAAGTTTAGTAAAAAGTAATAAAAAAAACACAATCTCGGATAAAATTTGGCAATACAAAAATAGTATGGTTCGAAAAATGTAAAAGAATTGATGTGTTTTTTCTTTAGCAAAAAAATTAATGTTTTTTTTACGAGCCCTGTAATTTGCCGTGCCAAATCCGATTCGAATCACTGAATTGTGAATACAGTTATAAATTTGGAGGTTTACAACAACAAACCTCGTAATTTTACACCGTTTCTGGAATATTCCTGAAAATACTGAAGATACTCGAAGAATAATTTTCCAAATATTTACTTTACGCCTTAAAAACACAATAATAAATAATTTTCACTATTATTTATTAGTAATTCACTTTCCACAATTTACAATAAATCACACAATTTATTTCACTATATACACCACTAATCATTTTTCACACTGTTCACTTTCGCTTTTAAACTATTGCGTACCGAATCTACTGAATGAATACTGCGCGAGTCTACACGAACATTCGGTTTTGTTGCATTTATACAACTAATTTGTTATAACACTACTTCTAATGCTTAAATCTAGATGTCATTATTTTTTATAAATGTCATTAAACTCATATTCCTTGGTTGACCAATTTAGGCTGAACTAACAAGTCCAAGAGGCCAATCTACAGAATAGTGCTAACAGTTGGTACTTTGGTGATAACCGTTTTCTTTGTTCTAACACATTGTGATATTAGGCGTATTTTCTTAAAACGTTACAACAACAATCCCATAGAATAAAGCATCGCTTTAAGAACTCTGTCGTTGCTATTTGGTATTACTGGGACTTTTCTGATCAATAGTCCTCTAATTCCACGTTCCGGCTCACAGACTTCCATAACCCATAACCTAAAAGTGACCCAGAATCTCCATCCAATCTTCCCCATATAATTGTTTCTGTATTTGGTGGCAGTTTCTCTAGGTGTTGCACCGCGACATTACCGTAGCTTATAACCCATCGTTCAACGACACCTCATACAGCCCATACCTAGAATGATCACATCGACAATATCGGAACTTTGAATAACTGTGTTGAAAATTAGTATACCGAATTCTTATTTTCACAACTTTCTTACTTAGGATGAATGTACTGTACGGTCTCCAGCGTTGTTTGCAATTTCAACCCGTCGGCTGGGTGTGTTTTTCCACTGATGAGATCCGGTGTCTATTTATTTATTTAAATAAATCTATTCTGTGATTTACATTTATGATTTCAGACAATTTAATTTAAAACAAAAATATTAAAAAACAAAAATTCAAATAAAGAACTGTAAAACACAAAAATATAAATCAAATTTTGATTTAACAATTAAAAATTTTAAAAATAATTCTTGAGGATATTTTAGAAGTTGTCCTTTGATAAATTAAAGTCAAATAGGTCGTCGATAACGTTGAATGATTTAGACAACCTATTAATGGGGTTATTTTCTTCGCAGTTTGTGGAATGGTGTTCTAGTGCTAAAAACCCATGGTTTCGAAATGTTCTGCAAGGCACATGAATTGATATGTTTTCCAAAATGTAAGCTGAATCAATGTGACCAAGCAAAACGTTACCAATAAAAGCGCCTAAGAGAAGTCGTCTATTTTCAAGCGTGCATATTTTGTAATCCGTGCATCTTGTTGAGTACGGAGGAAACTGAGCCGCATTTTCATGGAGTGGTAAATTATGGTCGTAATCCCAGTGACTTTTTTTAACAAAAAAATCAGAAACTTCTTTTGAATGCTTTCAATTCTTTTAATGTGTACAGCACAGTATGGATTCCATACCGATACAGCGTATTCTAGTTGAGATCGAACGTAAGCGAAATAGAGTCAACATAAGGTTTGAATATCTTTAAATTCACCTGTCTATTTTTTAACAAATCCAAACATGGCATCCGCTTTCGCAATACAATTGTCAATATGCCTATTGAAACTGGCATTTTCGACAAATGTAACACCTAAATCTATGATCTCACTGACTCTTTGGAATACTTGGATTTCTTTCAAGATGGAAGGACATGATTTTGCATTTCTTAATATTTAAGTAAAGCGAGTTTCGATCACACCACTCACTTAATCTATCGATGCCTTTTTGAAGTTTCTTCGTATCTAGCATTCCAAGCAAATATGAGCACGTTTGAGTTTTTCATTATCTCGGTTATTTGATCTATGACAACAATAAATAACCACGGCCCGATGTGATTCTTGGGGAACACCAGACGTAACTTTAATAACGTTTGATTTCTCATTTCCCATTATTACAAATTGTCGCCGGTTTGATAGATAAGACTTGAACCAATTTATGTAATCGAGTGAAAACCCAAATGCGAATACTCACTACTCTGGAGTGCTTTTTGATGGCAGCTGGAATCAAATGCTTTACTGAAATCCGTGTACGCTACATCAACTTGATGATATTTTTCTATCTCATTAATTATTTTACTGGTGAATTCAGCCAGATTAGTTGATGTGGATCGGCTGGGCATAAACCCGTGCTGGTTTATTGATATACGACGTGCAATTGTGGATTTAAAGTTGATGCATAGTACTAATTCAAACAATTTTGGAATTGATGATATAGTTGATATTCCTCTGTAACATGTAACGTCATCTCGTTTGCCCCATTTAAAAATTGGTGTAATTTTGAAATTTTCCATTTTTCGGGAAACACGCCGGTGCTTAAGGAGTGGTTAAATAGGTAACATAATGGAATTATGTTGTCTAAAGTAATCACACAACTTTTCCCATCAACATCACCTCTTATTGTTAAGCTATCACTACTTCTTGCTAATTTTGACATAGGGATAGAGGTTATGCGGTAATCGGTTGTGAGAACTAGCTTCTGCCCCGTTGTAATTTAAAAACCCTTTACTTAGATCCTCGTGCTTTGCCAATACTTTGTCTTTTGTTGATTTCCACTGCATTGGAGATGGTGACTTACCAGTCTTTCGTCAGTTTTCCCAGCAGTTTCGCGAGATGTGACCCATCTTATCACATATCCAATAAGTAATCCTACTGTCACGAAATCTGGAAGTCGTCCATTCGATATTCCTCTCGGTGACCAGTTCAATCCGGCATACCTTAATTGATGGTTTGATGACGGCTTGCGCAGTCTCATTAATTAAAGCACAAGCAATGGTTTCAGCAAAAGTTGTTTTCTCTGGATCCCAAATGACAACAATGAAAGTAACATATTTGAGTACGCTAAATGTTCTAGTCGATAGATCTCTGATGCGTGCTATTGAAGAGCTTCTACGATCCTTTATTAGTGTTCCTTCATTTCGGTGCGATATAGTTCTCGTTTGTGCTCACATCCGTATTTCCGATCCAATGTTTTCATTATCTCACTGTAACTGTTGCGATTGTTTCCGGTTACGCTTCAAACTTTTCAGTTTCGTTATAGTTCAGTTCCAGTTTAAATGTACATTTTCGTTCCGGTTCGGGTTCGAAACCGGGTTTAGAACTGGATTATCCATTTATCATAAATTTATTAATACATTCCATATGAATTTATACCGCGTGTTTAACAATAAAATTATAAACAGTAATCTAATCATATTATTTATGTATATGTTTGCTAATCCCCTTCCTAGATCCTGCGTAGACCTCTTTATAGTTAAATGTAAAAGGTAAAGTTATGAATTCCTCTCATTGCGCTTAGCTACGATACTAAATACTAATAGTATCTTAAAAACCCATTGTTCGGGTATACCATATCGAGAACATAGCGGCAATCTATGAAGATAGAACTTCTTAGAATACGCAGCAGTTAAACAGTTTTTCTAATTGTTAATCGTACATTTGCCGATTTTCCACTTTACCATAACCATAACACATATATGAGTGGCACAATTCTGGCTTTCCCTGGGAATAGGTATATTTCGAGTTCATAATCAATCTCCACACTTTTGGGATAATATTACAATTTGATTTTAAATATTTTAGAACTCTACGTGTTCGACGATTCCGGCGCATTTTCTATTCATAGTGCTCCAGAAGGACAAAAACTAACAAATTGTAACATACCCAACACACCTAAGAAATGATTTAGGTATATTGAATTTTAATGTTATTCAATGGGCCACTTTACAAAATGAAGCGGAACAATCTTTTGTATCTGAACTAGACACAAGTGATGAGTATAAAACCACGTAAGGGAGTTTTATATCGAACACCAAAAAATACTTTTCGCTAGATCACCCTGAACTCTGGAAAATATTTCTACCGATAAGTAAAGCGTGAGGTGAGCATAAATCTATTTAGGTAGCTGTTTTGTTTTATTAAACACTTGTCTGTATTTTATAAAAGTGATTTTGTGGTGTAATTTCCTCTGTACAAGCATTTAATTAGATATAATTACATATAATTGCAAAATTTCTATTTGCTGCGTTCTTATAGTTTATACAAAGACCAATTAAATTTCTCAATTAAATATTTATTGAAACAAACCCTATTTCCATACTAATTTTCCTATTTATTATTTTTTATCGATTTGGGACCGTCTGCGACAACCCCAACATGAAATGTAAACATGAATTTTCGAACGCGCCTATTGTAATATGAATTCAGTTATTTAAAAAAGATGGCAAAAAACTGAGTTGGCTAAAAAATGCACACCACTAAACAAAATGTTAAGGTAAGTATAATATTTTGCAAAACCATCTGTTTCCAAAGCACAACACGCAAATGTATGTGTATACACACATTGAAAGAAGAATTGGGAAAATTAAACTCGTAATTTTATAAACAACAACGTTAAAAACAAAATGTGATGGACAAGGTAAAAGAGAACAGAAGAATGCGTATTTTTTATGGTTGTGTGCGTATTAATGTCGTCATAACAAGCTGCAAGATGCAGCAATAGAACAAGGATGTTAAAACGTTGTCATATTAGTACCTTTATGGGGCATTTACATTTAGAAAATTGTTTTCTTCTACAAATTTTTGCAGGTAAATAAGAAGAATCCGCTATATAAAAATATTCAATATGCGAGAAAGAAATAAACATATATAGTAATGTCATAATTTTTTATAGGAAAATTATTAATTTACTTTTAATTAATTCAAATGCGAAATTAACATTTTTATCTATGGCGTCTGTTTTTATTATGAATCCTTAACATTTATAAATATAAAATATTTTTTTTGTTAATTTTAAAAATGTAGAGATAAAAATACTCGAATCGAATATATTTTATGGCAACATTTTCATTTTTATAGTGGATTTTGTGGTGTAGTGGCTCAAACAATCTTCTGTAAAATTTTGTTGGGATATATTATTCTTTTGTTGTCTCTTTCATTTTGCAGAAGAAAAATGTTGGTCGCATGTAAATGGGGTATTATAGTTAGAAGATTTTGATTTTAAAAATTCCGTTACGAATTTATTCTGTTAAATCCAGTTCGTATCATTTGATTGTGAATTACAATTTTTGTAATTTAGACCGCTTCTGGAATATTCCTGAAAATACTAAAATAATCTTAGAATAATTATCCAAATACTTACTAACACTTCGAACACAACAACAATAATTTTCACTATTATTTATTATTAAATAACTTTTCTCAATTTGCAATAAATCCCACAATTTATTTCACTTTAAACATCACTAATAATTCTTCGCGTTGATCGCTTTCGCTTCTATACTATCTCGTAGTGAATCTCCTGAAAGACTTACCCAAAACTGACTCATTGTGATCACGATATCGCACTGAATATACCAGATTGTCCACGAACATCACAACGGTTCTGTTCTAGAATAATATGATATACATTTAAACTTTAAACAACTACTTATAATGCTACTATTTAAATCTAGATATCACTATTTTTTATAAATGTATGTAATTTACAATAAAAACGACTATGAACTAAAAGATTTTAAATACAATTTGAAATACTATTGGTTCAAATCAGTTTTCCAAAATGTAAGCGGAAACGACCTTTTATGACAAAAAAACGTTTCAACAAAAATTCGGCCCCTATACAGCCCAGATGCACGGATTGATCGGGATGAAACTATATATCTAAGCAATTCCACAAATTAAAAGATCCTAATGAATTAATTGGTCAACCGGAAGTGACTAATTTCATGGGAGCTTTTTCGTATTGCTACTTTAAGTGACAGCTTCAAAAGTGTATGATTTTTGAGAAAAACCGAACTAACAAATTCTAAATTGATTTTGCAATAACCGGTACAGATCAGTTTCCCAACATTTAAACGGAAATTACGATTTTTGTCAAAAATCGCTGTTTCCAGTAAAAATTTGGTCCCTTGTACATCTCATGCGCATTATTCGATCAGGATGAAGCTTCATACTAAAGCTGTTCCCATAAATTGGGAGATCCCAGTGATTTATGATCGAGATCGGCCCACTGGAAGTTGCATCTTTCATAGGTACTTTTACGTTTTTTGTAAATATTTTGAAAAGTATGCAGCATTTACGGAAAACGATTAAAATTAAAAGATTGTAAATTAAATTCCAAACAAAATTAGTTCAGATCATATTTTAAAGTTTACTGGTAATAACGAGTTTTGATAAAACAAAAAAAATCGGCATTACTACAGACGAGGCGGATTGACTATTCGGAATAAAACTTCATACTAAAGATTTTTTAAGAAATTGGGAGCTCTATGCGAAATTTGGTGGACATTTGCGTGACGGAAGTAGCAGCTGGTTTGTTTCTAACATTTAAAGCAGGAATAATGATTTTTGTTTTTATAAGACAATTTTTATCACAAATAAAGTAGGTTCAAAATTTCACTTTTGCAATTAATTGTTATGCATTCGAGAACTATGTACATTTGTCGCAAGAGAAAATCGGGTGTTGGCCACCCCAGCATTTTTCATTTTAAAAACAATTTACAATTTATCGGAAGATTATCGAAATCCGTATAGTGATTTTGTGCATGATTAGTTTGAGTATTTTCTTGATAAAATAAAAACTATAAAGTAAGCCTTAAACTATAAAGAAAACTATAAAGTAAGCTAGACACTCGACCAATTTTATTTGAGTAGTCAGAATATTTTATAAATTGTTCAGTGAAGGGGTAAAACAGTAGACACAAATTAAGTCAAGGTAGAAACCGGTGCTAACTTTATCAATTAAAACTGTCAATTAAATTACCGTAAAATCCCCAATAAAATTGAAGCAGGCCTTTGATTTTACTGGGTGTTCAAAAACCAAAATTAAATAAATATTTTTACACTGTGAAACCAAAATAAATCTCTCTAGCTGCTTTCTTTCTCCAATTTATCCTAAAAAAACTATTTTTGTATTTCAATATTTTTTAATCGATAAAATATGTGCCCTATCCAGGGAGTTAAGTCACGTTCCGTGAAAATATGAAAATGAAAAGATCTTTTTCATTGGTAATCGAGGTAGTTTGAATTGCTCGTAACAAATGTTGATTTCACATAGTGGAATTTTAAATTACATGCGAAATTCAAAGTACTAGATTACTAATAAAAAAAGCTTCTTTTTTCATAAAAAGATGCACCGTCACATTCTATTACTAAGGAAGATTAAGTTGAGCAATCATTAGAATATTATTCTCGTATCTTTCTCCGGATGTAACATTCTCCGTGTTCTCAAAACAGAGGAGAGACTTTCGAAAAGTCCTCTGTGTGTTTCTCTGTTTGCCCGTTGGACTGAACCAGTTTGTTTACCACAAATTTTATGGCAGCACCTTCGTTTCAAGGATAGAATGGGAATTACATTTATCTTAAGTGTTGGAAATATGGTCAAAATTAATAACATAAGAAACACTAATAACAATTAATAACATACTTAAATGCGTTTTAATAAAACTTTTAGAGTTTTATAATACAAATCTATATAATAGTTTAACTTAACCGTAAACCCAAAAATCTTTTATTGCTCTGTTTTACTGAATACAAATTAAAAAATATAAGAATTTGGACACACAACATAATCAGATTTTAAAATTGTTCCTTATTGCGACTAGGAACAATCAACAAATAAATAGTATCTATATACGCCAGTGTCGTCAGTAGATGAACACAAAAAATTTGACAATACCCCAATTTTTTCATTTGTTGTTGCTACTTTCTTTATAAATTTTTTAGTTTCCTTTTTCTTTTGTATTTTAACTTACTATATTCTATCTACATTTTGAGATCAAGGCCAAAGTCAGAATGCTGTGAACTATCAAGTAATTTTAAATGAATCCTCTAATTCTTTAATACATTATTCTTATACGTATTCTTTAATACAAAGTTAGCAGAATCCCTCCAATAAAATATTTCAATATAATATGGAAAATTAAATATTTTTTTAAATATTGAGGCTTAATCCATTCTCATGGCAACGATGGCTTTAGAAAAGGTTAAAAAAAACCAATTGAAAAAAATAACAGTAAATGTATATTTAAAAAATAACTTTAGGCTACAGAAATTGCCTATTAAAAAGGTTTAACATCCATTTTTTATATAAATCGAATTAAGAATGAAGTTCTTACGGCATACGAGTACAAATAATTAAAAGCCTCATCAAAAAATGTTGGATTCACCGGGTCTTGAGGATACATTATGGCGTAACTTAATTCAAAAATCCAACCTTAACCTAATTTAGAACACAAAACGAGATCTTATGTTCTGTGAATAATTGTAGGCTCTCTGCATCCTAATTAAATGCTTTATTAAATGGTTTAGGCTCTACTTGTTTTGATAAAATATTGGTTCACTGCAAGTTTTTAGATAGCAAAACCTAAATCGAAAAGCATGGTGGAAAATCGAATTTAGAATGTAGTTCAAGATCTAACAAACAGAAAATTATAAACGCCAAGTCATTAAGCTTAATTAAATTCCCTATTAAATTTTTTTGGCTTTAGAGAGAAGAACCCAAATCGAACATCGAATCAAAACCAAATTTAACCACAAAACATAATCGTATGGCAAATGAGTTCGAAGTTCATAAAACTATATAATAAGACTGAGATTTTTCGGATTACCAACTTATATTTGATTCGACCTTTTAGGATCTTAAACAACCGGTTTCACTCTGTCATATGAAGTTAACGTATTTTAACTTAGTCATGTTATGTAACCAGGTACAAAAGAACAAAATATAATGATAACCCAATGAGACTATTCTTTAAATGTTTCTGGCCAGCTAAAATTTGGGAACTGCTTGTCAAAACGGAACGAAACTATTATAGATCTTCTTCTCTCAGTCTTAGCGAACAACTGGTTTAGCTTTATAAACAATTCGTCGTTACCGTTAGAGCGTTTAGAAATCAGTTTTTAGAGAAATATTTTCAAAAATATTATAAAGATTGTAAGTTGCGTGTTATTTTGTCGCTTTGACAAGATTAATTGATTTGATCTTTTGGCAGAAATATTAATTTTGGCAAATAGAATTTAACCTATATTCTATGCATTTCTTATGTGAGTTCGAATAAGTAAAATTTTTAAACATAATAAAATTTTACACTGTGATACCCTAATGAAATTTACCATACGGTTTAGTGCAAAGTCCTAAGTTCAAATTTGATTCTATCCTCGAAAATGGCGTGCTGGCGCCTGCTAGTTGAAAAAAGTATTATTTTCATTTTGCATGCCTCATTGATATAAAACCTACTATCAGGTTTTAGTTTTGTACAAACAGTTTAAAAGTAAGGGCAAAAAGAAATTCAAAATTTAGAATTAATTTGAAGAAGCAGGTTACTAAGGTTGTTTTCCGATTTTTGCGAAAGTTTAGCCTAATTGATCGAACAAAAACTGTTTGTATGATTTGCGTCTTGTGCCCAAAATTATTTCGTGTGGAAATCGTCACTTCGGCGTGTCAATTTTCTTCGACAGATTAACGATTTCTCAAGTGTACCGATGAAAGAATAATAATTTTTAATTAATTTTCTGACAAAATAACAAAAATTCGAGTGGAAATCTATTTTGGGTTGTCAGGTTTTTGTGAATTGTGAGCTAAATAATCGAGAGAAAAGTTTATGTTAAGTTTCCACAAAAAATAGTTCGTGTTGGACTTAGTTCATTGGACAGTAATTGAATTGCTTGAAAATATTTGAAAACGTGCGAAATTTCTGAGATAACATGGTTATTTATTTACACATTCATAGTAAAATTGTCGATAAATTTCAAAATATTTTATGTGCTTGTCACAGAGTTTCTGTGACATTGGTTCGTAACACCTGATAATCTAGCGCTGGAATTAGTGTCATTTAACAGAATACACCTCCATATGCGTTGTAGCAAATACCCCACTAATTTCTGGCATTGAGAAATATAAATATAAATTTGAGAATGAAACAGTTGCATGAGTCAATAAATGTTTTATTAACAAGATTTTACCAAGATAGAAACTCTTTGTATGGTACCGATACCAGAAGCCTTCATAAATCCAAGAAACAAAATTCTCGCCAAAGTGTAATCTTTTTAGAGCTCAAATAAATGATGGGAATTATTCAATATAATGTAGATTAAAAATCAAATTAATCATTTTATGTATATTTGGATATGATTGAATAAATCCACGAAAATTGTTATTGGTAGAAGACCAGTGAAAGACCATTTAGGGGTAATAGCTGTTAATCATAGTTTTAAATTTCTCCAACGAATTTTTCAAGATTTTCCTATACCATTATTTCAGTTCTTGCATGTGAATTATAAATTATTAATACAACCCATCATTATTTCTTGTTGGTTTTCAATTAAAAAAGAACAAATTCAGCTGAATTGTTAAAAATATTTCGTCATTTTTGACGGGTAAAGAGCGCTACAGACGATCCAACTTGTCGGACCAAATGTCGGTCCATCCAAATTGTATGTTGTGTTGAAGAATACACACTATCCAATTTACCATCCAATTTCCACGATTTTTGTTTTAGTTTTCGTTTCTTTTTTTTTTGTTTCTCCCTAATTTGTTTTTGTTTTCAATGCAATTTTTTATAGGAATGATGAAATATCGTACAACATTACTACACACCATTCAATTTGGTTGGATGGTTGGTCGGTTGGATAGAATTTCCGCATCCAACACGTCCAACTTAATTTTGTTGACCAACTTCTCCCAAATTGGATCGTCTGTAGCGCTCTTAAGAGCTAATCTGCAATAATGTACCTTTAAGATTGCTTAAAAACGAAAACACAACAATTTTCTAAGATGAATGAGCACTATTTTGAAATATGATGATCTATTTGATATGCATTAATAGTATTTTGGAATACACTAAACGCAGTCATTGATTAAAAAGCAAAATAACCAACCGTATGCAAGAATTTACCACTATTATTTTAAATTTTCTTCTCCATTCTTCCATATTTCTTTTTCTATTTACACACACTTCCTTCTTCTTCGTAGTTTTGTTATGTATATAGTAAATGTAGTGTAGTAATAAAAACAACAAACAAACCAAAAACAAAATAAAGTAAATATGCAACCAACACATTTGCAATGTAGCACAAATACATGTTCTATAAACGAATAAATCAAGTCGATTCATTTAAAAATTGAAAAAATACAATACAAACGATTTTTTTTGTTTCTTCTTGTATTTTCAAGTTCAGTTGCTTTTTATATTCGTTAGAGGTATGATCGTGTTGAAGAAGTTTTTATCGCATTTAATTTTTTAAAAATATTCTTTTTGAGTTAATTTGCATAATAGTCATAAAATATATAACGGTGAAATTTATTTTTCTAGTAGCGCGCTAATCATATTGCAATTTTCTAATTAACACATAAAGTAATCGACAAGCAGGTTTATATTTTAATGATATGAATAGGAGTGATAAATAAAATAAAAACGAGAAATTCGTTTCTTAAGTGATTTGTGTATACACAACGAGAAGTTCAGTTTTGTGTGAATAAATAAAACAAAATAATTTCCAAGTGAAAATGAATGTGCGATGAAAGTTCAATATTTTGGTATCTTTAATTATTTTAGTAGTAATAGTAGTTTTATAAAATAAGAAACAAAAACATTGACATTACCACGTGTACTCAAACATCAAAAAATTAATTAACACGCCGATAGATTGCTAACACTATTTGTGGTAAAAAGTGCCGTTACTTTTGAAGTTTCTTTGTTTTTGTTTATGTGTGACGAGTGGTGAAAAAGTTACATTCAACTTTACATTTTGTTGTTGGACAACTCTAGTCGTGTAACTTTATAAGTTTATACAAAAAAATGAATAAAGTAATTTATATATTTGTTATCATTTTTACGATTGTTTGCATTCCGGCACAGTCGCAAACGCCGGTTACCATAAATAAATGTTGCCGTATAGGTGAACACCTTGAAAATGCCGGTAATACAAGTTCGAGTGAAACATCGATTGATGCATTACAATGCATAATCGGTGGAACGGAACAATGGTATCCACAGATTTTTCTTGTACGAATGCGTAAATACGGATATGAACTTCCTAAATTTGTGAGCGTGCGAGAATCAGTATTTCCTAAGACGTGTAATCATCCCGAATTTACTAGAGGGAAATTACTACTATTTTCCAATGGGTCTTTATTTTTAACGGAACCTTCAAAACTCGTCGATCCGGAACACTATTGTGTTGAACGTGATTCAGCGGTAGTGTGTTTTCCCGACAGTGATGTTAAATACTATAAAGTGTTAACAAAAATTCGAAAATGTTGCCCACCGAGAAATGTGTACGACAATACTTCGTCAAAATGTGCCCTTATGAGTGACCAACGATTTGAGGGCAAGAAATTTATAAATTCGTCCAATATCGAAATGATTTACGGATTTCCGGATTGCAATATGAACGATTACGCAATCGCGGGCCGTTTTAATGCAAGCAATTTTGAAGATGCAACCGGCGTGTTGACGTTGGATACGGGAAAACATTTACAACGAACGCAATACTGTTTGGAACAAGTTTTGGACGGACTAGTGAACGTGTTTACGTGTTCAGATCACTTTCAGACACCGGAATTGGCAAAAATTGAGAAGAACGTAAGTACCATTCATTAGTTTCTGCTTTTTAATAATTTTCGACTGCGAGATTGCCAATTTTTATAGCTAGTCTTCAGCGTAAGTTAAAATACTTGGAATTTCTGGTTTCAATCTAGCAGATAAATAGCATACATCTTAATTATGGACGCTGTGGGGGGTACTAATTCGGACCACTCACCACTTTTAAGTGACTAACTTGAAGCGTCTAGAATTAACCGAGCCTGGTGAACTTCATACCGATTTACATAAATTTTGAGGGTTTTCATTTAATGCAAATATGTATATTGGAAAATATGTCACTTATGAGAAAATTGATTCACATAATGTTTTTTTGGTTTCAGTTTTAATCATTTAAGAGAAACACCGACGCTTTGGCTTTGGCTTGAGATTATGAAAATGAGAAATGTAGACATTCAAACACAATACTTAACAGATTAAAACCACCCACTTATGACTTTTTCTCCAGACAAATTGGGAAATTGTAATTATTTTTAAATAATTAGTAATTTTCAAAATTTCCGAGTTTTTCTCACTGATTCCCGTAAAAATACTCCGCAATTTTAAAAATTACTAATTAGTTAATAATTAAAATTTTCCGATAACCACTAACCAGAACCGACACTTGAGAGAGAGAGAACTAGAAAACGATGCAATCTGAAATATAGGAACATTGATCAGCAAGCTAAGAATCACCTTATTCTAGAGTTGCGTTACACGTAATCTTAAAAGGTCCGACCCTATGTCTTTAGAGCTGTAATACACAGCTGGTTAGGATTTGCTAACTGTTTTACTATTGCTTACCCATTTTAAATTCAATCTTTCTAGCTATGGTCACATAATACAGACACAGGGGAGGGGGACATTACTCGATAGAAAAGGGTAGAAATATAGTGGAGAAAAAAAATTGTATACTGAACTTTTTTACTTCATTCATTCAATAAGGGTAGTCAAATTTTTTTGTGGTCCACTTAGTAGCATATTAATTTACTTTATAATATATGTATTTGCTGTGGTGTTATGAGACATTATGGGTCGATTTTTTAACTGTACCAAGTGAGCAAGGTTGGTATTTTACACCAAACAGAAGTGTTGTGCAGTATGATAGAAATTTTTTTTGTTTTATTCCATGCCACCTTTTCTGAGGAGAGAGTTTTAAAAGAAAGTAAAACTAGCCAACCAAAACATTGAGATAGTTTATATGGTGAAGAAATTTAATGGATTGACCTAAATAGTTACCTTTTATAGCTACCGTTTTCAACGCAAAAAGTTTTAGGTCAAATTTGGGTTACATAACAAGATTTATGGACACCATCTATTGAATAATACTAAAATTATTGCTTATGTTCTCATCGCAGTTCATATTTGCCTCATAAATAATTCCAGTAACATTTTCGTAATTAAATTCATTCATTTTAATTTTTTAAATTTAAATTATTTAATATATGTAAAACTAAATTTTAAGCTATGCTAAGTTAACATCAATGCCGCTACCAGCATCTATTTCATGATGCAAAAACCATTTAGGTCGGTGTCGTTTACATCACATTTTTCATCTACCTAAGTTGGGTCAGTCCACACAAACAAATTACCCAGTCTAGCTGACATTTGGGTAACTAGCGTTTACATCATGTGACCTATTCAGGTTAGGTTAGATATCGTGTATTGTCCGTGTACTAAATACGACGATCTAAACCACCTCATTATAAACAGCTGTAAACAAACTTCCTCTTTATATTTCGTTTGTTCTCCTTTGAATTAAAATATGTATAGGGTGGGCCAAGTAATTTTTTTTTAAAAATGCAATAAAACAAAAAATTCTCAATATTTTTTAAAATTTGTTTTTTCATTGTAAAGAAAAATTCTTCCGATTAATTATGGAATACTATTTCATTCATATGACTGCCTCGGCTGGCCTTGACGCACCCCATGCGGTCGGTCCATTTTTTGAGCACATATTCGATGGTATGCGGCATTATGTCTTCAATCGCAATGCGAATATGAAAGCGTCAATCGTTGCTGGTTTATCGGCCTAACACTTATCTTTGACGGCACCCCAAAGATAATAGTCCAACGGCGTCAAATCACAGCTCCGAGGCGGCCAAATCACATCAGCATTTCGGCTGATAATTCGATTTTCGAAGACAGTGCGCAAAAGATCAATTGAAACGTTGCCTATGTCCTACTCTTCAAGTGCCGGGAGCAAAAAATCATTTATCATGGCGCGGTAGCGCTCACCATTAACAGTAACGGCGCTCCTTGCTCATTTTCAAAGAAAAATGGCCCAACGATCCCACCGGACCAAAATCCGCACCAAACAGTCACTCGTTGAGGATGCATCGGCTTCTCTACGATCACGTGCGGGTTCTCCGTGTCCCAAATGCGACAATTCTGCTTGTTTACATAGCCGCCAAGATGGAAATGCGCCTCATCCGAAAAGATGATTTTTTTGCCAAAATCGGCATCTTCTTCAAGTCGATCGCAAACCCACTCAGCGAACCGAATACACAACCATTTTCGTTCTTCAAAAGTGACATAACCCTTATCATACTCAAAAAAACTGGTAGTTCAAAAAAAAATAGTTTTCAACCAAGTTTTTTGCTGGTATAGTATAATTCTATTCTACGTGTAGTTTTAATGTTCACCACCAGGACAGTTTTATTGAATACTTTTAGTTTTAAATGTTTGCAATAAAAATATAAAAGTGATTTTTGTTATTTTGACATCAAATTTTTTTAAATAAGGCGAACAATTTACGATTTGTAATAATATTCAATAATGTTCTATCACATTACTATTTATTTGAAAATAAAGGGTGTCTCAACAAGAGTGCCGGATTTAAATTTGCCGCCATTTTGTTAATACGAGTTGTACGGGGATTTTTTGACAGTTGTCACGTACAGACCACGCGATTTAAGAATAAGGAGAAGTATTCAAACCAACAACGTTTAATTATTGTAAAAACGCATTACAAAAATAGTGAAGCTTCGGTTGAACTGCATTAACTGAAATAGTAGCTACTTGTGAATTAACTGAAGTGAAGAGAATCTCCGATTAATAACCCTTCATTTCAACTACAAATTGAGCAACTGAATTAACTAAACGGATATTTTGCTCGTGTAGATGCTTCTGATGAGTTATTGTTTTTTGACTGTTATAATTTGGTAATTTTCAGTTGACCATAAATTATATTAATATAAATTGTTTTTGTGTGTGGCATAATAATATTTTATTCATAGATGACTTTTATTTTAACATTTATTTGAAGAGTATCAAACAAACATCTGCTTCTCTTCAGTAGCTCAATTAAGTGAAGGTTGCTGTATTTTTAGATTCTGCTCATTTTTGACATTTCGCGTTCTTATGTTTTTGGGTTGTGTCATTAAAAATTAAAAAATTTAAAATTAATTTTTGTGTTCAATAAAAGCTTTGTCGGTTTAATATTTGGGTTTAATATTTTTTTCTAGAATTGAGTAAATTCTGTGTTCAACTTTTTATGTGGTTTTCATTTTCCGGTACATTTTTATTTTATTTTCGCTTCATTATTTATATTTTTAAATAAATTCTGTTAGTGTCGCATATTTTTCTGATAATGGGTCAACTTTCTGTAGTACATTGTTTTCTCGCTGGCGTCACTTAAACATCAACAACAAATTTTGGAAACAAAAAGACTTTATACATAACTATTGTTTTTATTTGACAGAAGATAATACAGCATATATACATATATTTTCTTGCGTAAAAGAAGTCACAAGTAATCAGTTGTGGTAAGAGCTATGCTATTGTGGTTTATGACTCAAGTACTCTGCAATGTGTTCATATTTAATAAAATAACCCCTTTGTTCATTTCGCGGCCTGTTCGTTGCGGTAGCATCCTCAAATATTTAGACCGGCTTAACGCTGTGTCTTCAGAATCGTTCGTAGCCCAACCTTAAAAGAACTGTGAAGTTTACAGCACCGCAAAGACTGTCCATCTGTTCGTGTGAAACCACTAATGCACATGGATTCATGGTGAAGCGTAGCCTAGAACTTATCAAATGCATTTAAATATATAATGAATTTATTTAAAATAATGATCATCTTTACGTGACGGATCGTGGGTTGACTGCAGGAGGTTCAACAATTATAATTGCTGAATCTAATTAATGCCAATAAAAAATAAATTTCAATATTCAGGTTGGAATCTCATTGGTAACTCGATATAACACGAACCGAAAATTACGAATTTTTTATCTGAAGTCAATGTAGTCACTTCATGTAGTCAGTATTGAAATAATATAAAAATGAAATATATAAAATCAGAAAACTGTTATAATTTGGTGTAACACAAAAGGAGCTCTAATTTTAATCATTGAAAGCAGTATTCTCTTAAAATGTATAATTTTATAACACTCTAACCAGTTATATGAACTTTATAAGCTTATTTTTTGGTTTGAATTGCCTAAACTATATAAAGGGTTTTCCACTAAGAGGTTTCATTTTGATATTAAAAACAACGAGTATTTTTAAGAGAAATCAATGAATGTTTATTTCATCGTAAAGAGGAAGGTATGCTATTAACATTTAGAAAACGATATCAGCCCAATGGCCGTCACGGCTACGCTTGCAGCACCATATCCTTTTCATGAAATTTTCCATGACCAATTCGCACATTGGCGGCTGTATGTCCTCGATAACTTCACGAATTCCATCTTTAAGGTCTTGAATCGATTGAGGAGCATTGACATAGACCTTATGTTTCACGTGATCCCAAAGAAAAAGTCAATTTTTCTTGCAAAATTGCTATTATTTCGTTGCTTGTGTGGCACGTAGCGCCGTCTTGCTGAAAATAAACGTCATCCACATCAATATCTTCCAATTCCGGCCATAAAAAATCATTAATCATAGCTCGGTAGCGCAATCCATTCACCGTAACAGTTGCACCAGCCTCATTTTGAATAAGTCAAGTCGAATTACACCGCCAGCCCAAAAACCGCACCAAACAGTGACACGTTGAGGATGGAGGGGCTTTTCAACAATCATTCTTGGATTTTCTGAGCTCCAAATGCGACAATTCTGCTTATTAACGTAACCTCCGAGGTGTGAAGATGGGCTTCACCACTGAAGATGATTTTTCGATGAAAATCCGGATCATTTTGATGCATTTGAAGGACACAATCAGCGAAGATACGACGTTTATGATGATCGACCGGCTTGAGTTCTTGTGTTAACTGAACTTTAAAAGCCTTAAGATCTAAGTCTTTATGCAAAATACGGTGTAATGTCGTTTGTGGAATGACTAATTCCAAAATCGACCAGTAATCGACAAACCTGGGTTTTTGTCAACACTACGAGCTACAGCAACAATATTCTCAGTTGTTCTTGAGCGACGTACACGGTTCCGATTCTTCACATCACTAACTTGTCCCAACAGCTCAAATTTTTCCACCAGTTTCTCTATTGCCGACCGAGAAGGTGCTTCACGGCGACCCAAAAGTGCTTTAGTCTTGCGAACTGTGACTGTAAAATTTTCACCATTTTTGTAGTGAACTTTAACAATTTCAATGCGTTGTTGAAGCGTGTATCGTACCATTTTTAGTAATGGCGTAGTTTTTACTTGTCAAATGTCAAAAGATGACAGCTTCAAATTTGACAGCTGCCCAAATAGCAGGCTATTCAAAATGAAACCTCTTATTGGAAAATCCTTTATTTTTATTGAGCTCTAGTGCTCATGGAAAACATGGCTAATAGTGAATTGAGAAGATTGAATGTTGTTTGATTTCTTTATTTTTTGCTGCCATTATGTTTCAACTAAACATTCCTCCAAAAAAGAATTCATTATATTGAAAAGATGCTCTAAATAAAACTAGTAATTTGCGTTAAGAGGTGGTCTTTAAAATACAGGGTAGTAATCCATAATAAAAGGAGAGGGATAGTAATCCATACTAAAATCTAGTAACCAATCAACTTTAGCCCTAGTGAGTAAAATATATCATTATTTTCTGACAGTTTGTGTGTTGTTATGGTTCATTTTAGATTTTTTATAAATAAATTACTGTTTTTGGCGAAGAGGCAGAAATACTCAAATGTTTTCTGGAGTTAACAAAATATAGGAAAACAGTCGTTTTGCGATTATAAATTCGTGTACAAAGGTCAGCTTTCAAGAATAGTCGTAGACAATTTACTTTTATTATTACTTCATGTAAATAATAATAAAATTTAATGTTTATACCTAGTATGTTTATGAAACAACAGCAGAACTCTCAAGTCTCAAGTTGAAAAACAAAATCCCTAGTACAGATTTAATTAATTAATAAATATGTTCTTACAAAAAATGATGAATATGGAAATCGAATTCAATAGTTGCCCAATTTTTGATTTAATCGGAAAAGTGAAAGCCAAATGTATACATAAAGAATTTTAATTACTCGAACACAACATTAACATACGATATATGTATGTACATACTTATAATCCAAAGACAAATGAAACAAAACTCTTTGATCAATCCTCAAGTTAGTCATCAAATTTTACTTTTAAATAGTAAAACCAAAAGTCCAAAATTATGGCCTCATTACGTTATATATATATATGAGACGTATTAAAGTATGTATTTTGTTGTCGATTTCTTTATGCGGAATATTTATTCAATGATTTGTCTAAAAGTAATAATAATCCGATTTTCGTTTTTTTGGATCATTTCTGTACTGTTTTTTTGATACGTGATCAGAAATTAATCTAAGATATAAATAATTTCATTTATCAAATGAAAATCAACCAATTTAAATATTCTGATTTCTAATTAATCATTTGCGATTTAAAGATAAACCATAAAATGTGTCAAGTAACATGTTCAGTGACAAATTATTATACCATTATATTTATATTACCTTCGTGTCAGTTGTGGATCTAAAAGTACAGTACAATAAAATAGTTTGTTTAAAAGATTTTCATATCTATCGTTTAGTAGTACAAACATGTATGCTAAAATATAAGGTTAATTTACGAGTATTTATAGTATAGGGAGACAAATTAAACTACCCATAACTTTAGTTTGTACAATAAGACGGACAAAAAATTTTGGAACGTAATACACCAAATATTTTAACAATATGCACAAGGACAGGTGTATTCGTATTCATTGCGGTTTTGTTAAAGCTGATATGCATTTGTTAATTGTTAGAAAAAATAATTTTTCAATGGTTCGAATATTACTTGGACTTAATTCCTTGCTCTTCTAAAGAAGACAGTCACATTTCTATAACGAGGGTGTTTTCCTTTCTATAAGAAGCGCAGCGTTTCATGGTACATTGCAGTTAATACCGCATGGTAACCGGCTGTTTTTCTAGTTCAAGATATAATTATTGAGATCATCATTCAGTTTCAAATTCTAGACATATTTATAAATACATCGAGGTGTATTGGCCCAGAATAACCCAAAATTTCAGTTATAAATACCTACTTTATTACCAAGCAATAATGCTCCTTCTGTCTCTGGCACTAATAGATAGACTGACAGACATAAACAACAATTATTTCCGAAGCATGTACTAACGTTTAAAACAACTAAACAATTTTAGTAATAAACATTATTATATGTAATAATTTGTTGAGTTCGTGTACGGTATGTTCTCATCTCAACTCCAAAATATCACATCATGGTCAAGTTATACAGAAATAAAAAAATAATCGTCGTGCTGTTAATAAAAAATTATAAAACTTATAGAACTTATAAAAATTATAGTATATAGTCAAGCGAGCATCGAGTTCACCTGAGCTTGAGTAGGTTGCATTCAAATTTTGTACGTGTACTCCCGAGATTTTTTAAATTTTTTTACTAATTCGAATATCACTTAAATTTTTCGTCATTAATTTTTTTCATATATATCACCAGTCGAATTTTTTAATTTATTTCTAATTTTATTTTGAAACTGCCTGATTTAAACTAATAATATATATGTTTGGGCTGAGATTAAGGATTGATTTGATGGGTGTATATAAAATACCAAATGATAATGGAATTTCGTATAATAAAATTTGTTAACATTAATTTTCTTCTTGAAATGTAATGTGTGTCGCACAAATATGTACATAATGATTTACAACTCTCACCTTCACCACAGATATATGTATATATATCGTAACCCGCTTCTACTAAAAGAAATAATGTTTAATCGGGCTTTCAAATAATTACATTAGTTGAAAATATCCATTTTTAGTATTCGACAATTTTGCCTTGTTCGAATCTACCTCACAGTTCATAGTCCTTGAAGATAGGAGGGTATATTTTTCAATGTTTCTTGATATCTTTCTTGGAGTGTCTTGTCTTTGTTGTCTGCTAGACATAGATGGTGAAAAATGCGGAAATGTCCTATGTTTGCTAAGGGTAAGCCGTATAAACAGTCCTTGTATAGCAACTGACATTATACGAGTATGAACCGAAAGCTGATCGCACTGAAGGCAATCATAATTTGGCACGGACTCTAAACCAAGGCAAAATAATTAATAAATCAATGGTTTAATAAACCTATCACTTCTTACGGTACAATCTCCTTGATATTTCTTTAATTTTGTTTTATAGTGCTTTGTTCTATGAATATTTGCGTTTGTCTTATTTGCGTAAATTGGCATAAATGATTATTACTGACCCCTTTTGTTTTCTTTATATATTTAACAAGGTCGAGGACGAATCTGTTATGATCTGCAATTAAATTTTAATGTTTATAAGTCATTGTCAAATACCAGATCAAACGGATATATTTTGTGGGAATTCAACTAAAATGCTTGTATTTTATTTTATAACAATTTGAAGTGATTTAATAACTGTTTCAAATTAATTTTTAACATTTTTATTGAAACACAAAATGTTTGAAAAATGGGGAGGCGTTATATTTTTTGCTGTTTTGTCCTCGTCACTTTACTGTTATTATTGCACTGTTTTCAAGCCAGAGAGGATTTCTCGAGAAGAACAAGTACCATTGAGGCCTTTCCTTAAAAATATATCATCATCATTCCAATATTGTTTTTTCCCATTTTCTCGTGTCCTAGTATTACAATTTAATTTAGATGTTATGAAATATAAAAAGAAGAGGTTTGATCATTTAATGGCTCAAACATAATTGAATTAGAAACGAGTTTTCATTACTTACTACTTACTTTACGAAATTTGGAGCCTAATTTTTCGAACAGCCGACGTGATTTTTTTTTCGATTTTTGGCTCGCTACCAACATTGATTTAGGAAGTAATCTTACGTTGGAAAAACGATTTTAATTTTTGTACAGAAAATACAAATATTTATGTTTTTAACCACTCATCCAAAATGGAAATGAAATTAAAAAATGAGTTTGGGGTACATCTCAAGATAATAAGGACAAGCTGATATGAATTCATTTTGTGGTATATCAAGCTCTGAAATATGTTCATTAGTACAGGTAAAATGAATTTTTAATTGGAAAAAAATCTATTAAGTATGAGCTTTTGCACAGAGATTCTTTTCACAGTAAATAATATAAAAGAGTCTAACCTCCTTGGAAGGGTTTGGTCGGAGGTTGAAAGAGTTCAGAAACTGGAGTTTTATTTTGGGAGAACGATAATTTTCATAAAAAATATTTTGAATCAAAAGTTGTAGCACTTTACATGCAAGGGTCACCTTATACATTTGCGCGGTATACATTTTGATTAATTTTACCTTGGTGAATGAAATTGTTGAAATGTTAAAATTTTATTATTAATTATATTTATTTTACAATACGTATGGGAGAATTTAGAATACAATGAAAAACTACTTTTCTTATTGCCCGATTCTGGCCAAAACTTAGTGAAATCTTCAAATTTATATAAAAACATTAAATATGAATTACACTCCAACCAGTCAATCCGTCTGTCCTGCAACATTTCCAAAATTCTTGGGGTCGATAATTTTCATGACTCCTATACTTTATTTTACTTTGTAAAAGAAAGAAAACAAAACGTAAGCAGATTAGCAAATTATTAACAAACAAAGTTTGTTAGATTCCAAATTTAAATTTTCAATTTCATTTATCTTATTTCCATGCAGAGTTAAAAGTGGCTTGAGTTAGAAAATCAAGATGGCGGCAATACAAATTTTTCATTCTTTATGTGAAAGATGTGTATATTATAAATTTTAAACTTCAAATATGTATATTTAAAATAAAAAACAATTTTAAAATATTTTTCGGGGCATATAATTATACATAAGGGATTATTACGCACGAATAAAATTAAATTTACTAACCAGTTTTTAAAATGTCAACTCAACCTAGCTCTACTCCATAGGAATGATCAACGCCTATAGTGGCTTCAAGGTAAAGAGAATAAAGTTGTGGGACTAGTATTTTGTTGGAAAACTCCACATTCTAATTAATATATTATAGAGGTTTTTGGTGCCACCATGGTTAAGACGATTTCGATATTGCTGAAAGTTCTTAAGTTACATTATCAAACATCTTTTTTGCATATGACTCAATTAATTTTGAGTATTCTTTCTTTTAAAAGTATTTATGAACTATAATAATAGGTAGAGTTTTGAGTTCGATTCAACTAAGTTTTTAGATAATGATTCTTAAATAGTGCAATCATGCTTATGTCCTTTGTTGTTTAATTATAAGCTTTTTCTTATCAAACACGCAACTAAAAAATTTAAGTTACGATTAATTTCGCGTAGTTGTAAAAAAACTGAACTCAACTGGCTACCTGATGGTTCTGTAAATCCGAACTGAATCTCTTAAATTCTTTATATCACATTTATTTACAGACGTAATTAAAAATAATCTACTTTGAAAGTTCGCTTGATTGAAGCATCACTGATTCCATTTAGCAGAAATGTTTCAAACTCAGCTTAGCTGTATAGTCTTTTTTGACATTTAAAGCCTTGGGCACATAAGTTTAAGATTTTTGATGTTAGAAATTAAGTAATCAACTGAAAAATGATAATTTTTCTAACTGTTCTAACTAGTCCCATACACGTCAATATACTGGTTATTGTAAAAACATCTACCCTATATTATTATTATTGCAACACTTTTTGGATGATGTCGAATTATCCTTATTGTTAAGATAGTGAGCCATTTTTTTAATACCGGACGAGAAAAATTTGAATTTTCTTCATCAAGTTCGTGTGCTGTTATAAATCTAGTACTACCAGCAGTACCCAAGAAATATTACCAGTGGGTTTCCACTAGATTTCTTCCATAAGATTTATGTGTGTGTGTGTGTGTTTGTATTCCGTAGAATTTTCTGATTCCAAACTCTCCCGAAAATCACATTTAATAAAAACAAAACAAAAATCGAGAAAATATATTCAAAATGTTAAATCAAGCTAACATTTGCAGATCCTTTTAAATGTATCCCAAGGTTAAACATATAAGAAGTTTTCGAAACCCTACAACGTAGATAACACTTTTACTTAAAAATAAATTCCTATGAGACATTCCTCCATGTAATTTTTGGACACATACCAGATATAAGCTTACAAACATAACAATTCCCGTTTTGGCCGGAAAAGTTGGCTATACCGCCCATTGGCTAAGTTGTTTAATGATCGATTTTGATTGAAAATAAAATGTATCCAGTTCGATTAAATTTTCCTTTCGGATTTCATGATTCTACTATTTCGAAAGATATAATAAGAACTTTTATATTTTACTTTAAAGTAAATAAAACAGTCTTTATTCGGATCAGGCTGGAATGAAAACACTTACGATCTATTACTGTTGGGCGAGTGATTGTGTATGTCGGAACGAATAACATTAATATCATGAATTATTTCATTGAAAACCGCTTATAATGATTATGTTTTGTGATAAATCCCATTGTATTATGTTTTTCCCAGTTACGAGTAAGTAGGCTTACTTTCGTTTATTTTTATTGATTACACTCATTTGACGAAATGCAAATCTGCAAAACGTGACATGTATTTTTAAAATTAGTGCATGTAATGAATCATTTCTAGCTGTATTATTATATTGTATATAGTACGAGTATTTACACACAAAATATTAGTCACTTATAAAATATTTTTATCATTTTTTTGTATTTTTCAGGATATCAGATTTGCGGTGTATGCAATTGGCCTACTGGTGTCAGTTATATTTTTAACGGCAACACTAGCTGCTGGATTTCTAGTGCCTTCAAATCATCATGTACTGCATTGGCGATGTCAGACGCATTATGTCGGTTGTTTATTGGTTGGAGATTTTTTACTAGCTATAAATCAACTGGCAGGAAATGCAATTGGTGGGGTAACATGTGTTGGAATTGGTGAGTAGACAAATTTTGCTAGTTTTTTTATTTGTTGTGTCGTTGGCTATATTTATTTGGAAATATTCCAAACATTTGCTTGTCGGTTTTAATTTTTTTGGGGATATATGGGAAAGTGTTTTTTTTTTGTATAGTTTGGCTCCAAAACTATTACGCGACGATAGTTTATTTCAACGTATTCTGTTTTGCTTGTATTCTTCCCAAAAGCAATTTAATTTTATAATGGTGAACACTCTTACTTTTAACTGTTGTATAAAGTCTCAGTCTATATAAATTTGACCGTGTTCATTTAGTTGTTGCTAGTTTGTTTTTGTATTTTATTTTGCGCGCAAACCGTGCAATTAATTATGTACTTATATTACTTTTTAATTTTATATTTTATTTTATGTTTACATATCTTGTCTCGTATTCACAGTATATGTATAGTTAAGGTGAATTAGAATGTATCCAACAGCGCAAATAAAATAAAAAGCGTTATAATTAAAATACATGAATACCAAGCCACGCCATAAACGAACTTTCACGAAAACTAGTTATATTATCATTATTACTAGATATTATTATTATTATTGCAGTACCTCAATTACATAGAGTACGTATTATATTATTTTGTACTAACTTTCTAAAAGATTAATGTGTCTGTTGAATCTTTCTTCTGTCTTGTAAATTTGTCACATTGGGATAGTTTTTTGTGTTGATTCTTCTGATGTTTCATCTCTTGATATTTAGTACTGTATAGTTCATTTACTTGCCTTACAGCAATACTTTGTACAGAACGTATGAGTTCTTTTGTGTGACGAGTGTTTGTTTGGGTTATCACGAAACATTTCTTCGTCTTTATGTACGTCAATTTGTATATGTAAAAATTTACGACTCTACATAACTTGAATGACAAGTAAAATTTTTATTTTTAATTTCCAGTATGTAATGTTATTTATTTCAAAACACTTTTGTTATAAATAATAAGACAAATGAATAACCAAAGAGTGGTGCTCATTATCATTTTGATGGGGTACAGAAGCAGATCGGTTCGATGAATAATGGTATCTATGTAATGTACTATGCGTTCTCGCGGGATTTTTGTAATGCTATTGCAGTTTTTTTGTATGGCCTCTTATTGGGCAATGAATTGCTTAGATTAGATCTAATATATATTTATGTATATTTTTAAATTAAGATCATTGTGATTGTTCAAGTTTCAGAATTGTTATATCGTTATTTCATTTCATTTCGGGATTCTCGGAGGTTATATGTATATATTTGATATTGTGGCGAGAGTATCAATTTCAACTACATACGTACATAAACTCTTGTATTGTTTAGCAATTCCACATTTAAATGTTTCTAGTTACACTGTGAGAATTTCTTTAACTTACTTTATTTACTCAGGTCATGTACATATTTACTGTTATGCATGTGTTGTTAAAAATTTATTGTACATATTTTGAAATATTTTGAGCAACGGTCTACCTTTAGTAGATCATTTAGCTTGCTAGTAAAATAAAAAAAAATCGAGAACTACATATAGGTAATGAATTTGATTTTATACTGAGTTTCTCTTGTGATCATGTTCTTATTTGTAAAGGTTGAGGATTGTTTATGACATCTTGTTATATTTAAATTGAATTTTTGTTTTCTTTTGAAAGTTTTGCTATCGGCATATTTATTTAATTAATAAATAATAGATGTTACAACTTTACTTATTCTAAGAATTAGAAATTTATTTTTCTTTACATCCCTGCGGTTCTGTGGAAAAAAGATATTTTATAAGTATGCGTACTCTATGCCTCTCATTGATTGACTTATTGATAATAATTCAATGATAATATAATTGTAATTTCTGGCGTTTTAGTCATAATGGATCTGCTTAAAACTTTGTTCTAGCTTTATGCTTATGTTTATTATTTTTTTAATTTATTAGTTTGCTAAAGCAAAACTAGAAATCTCTTATTAATTTATTTATATGCACTTTAATTATTTGTGATAAGATAGTAGTTGATGGTTTGTGATAATTATTATTCATAAGATAGAATTGGTTGTTGTCTTGAGCTATTTGGTAAAAGTTGCCTGCAGTACTGAACATACAAATATCTATGTTTTAACATACGTATATCTTCGTGAAGGAATACTGTCAGAAGTACAAAACTGAATCATTTTTATAACACTCAACAAAAACTCGCACAGAGTTATATAGTATTCAAAAATAATGTTTATACATTTTGATTTGAGCGGGCGGGAGATCTCAATCCCTTTTTGCTAATTGTTTGCTAATTGCACTAATTGTATGGTAAAAAATCGCGATAATCTAAATCTCGAAGAGAGAGTACTGATGCAAAGGTATCCGCTTCAAAATTTGAAATGAGAATCCGTAGTTTTTATTGTTCAATTGTAAAATTTCTGTTTGAGATAAAAACACGCAAATTTCTGGACTTTTTAGTCGAAATCCAACGCCAAAAATGGCAACATTTGTATTAATTAAAGAGTTCTCTTCCGAATTCAATTTCGAACAGTACAAGTAATGTACATTTTTTGGAATACCCATCAAAGCTGGATCCTCTAAACATACCAAATATCCAAAGAACTCCGGGAGAACCATTATAGTAAGGTGATCATTCGCCCCCGAGTACCGGCGACAGCCCTCGATTTGCATGTTTTGTACCCGGATTTAATAAAATCAAAATGGTCCCCGTTTTAATAAAATCATCCCGAATATTCCTGATTTTTCTTTCCGTAGAAAAACTATCCGTTGTTGGTCGGATGGTAATTTTGTATCTTCTACAGTTGAATCACTTTTGATTAAGGACCAAATACCACTAAATACATTTGTGAAAGTTTCAGAAACATTTACACACAAGCAATAGAATATCTACAGAAATGATCTATACATAATGAAGGCCTAGGTAACCTAATACCAATATTATTAATTATGATACTTGATATAAAACAATTTGAAAATGCTACCAAATTTTTAAACAAAAATTGTTCAATAATTTCTATAAATACTGACGAGATATTTGACGAAATAACATGGACATCGACAACGAAGATGATTGGAGCACGAAAAAATTGATGCCTGCGAGAAATGGAAAATTACATTTCAAAATTTTGACGAAAAGCTTATTTCTATTTAAAATTATTTGTTGAACTAACTTTTTCTCTTCCGGGAACAATGCTCCAGTAGAAAGAATTTTTTCTAAAATTAATTTTCTTTGGAGTACCGAGGAAAGTCAAATGAAAGTCGAAACTGTTAGATCAATTTTAAGTGTTAAGACCAATAAGAACGTGAGTTGTGAACAATTCTATTCAGAAGTAAGATTAGCCCCAAAGCTGTTGGATATGATCCACAGTCCTAGTAAATATTGGACCCGGATTATAGTAATTTAAGCAAAATATTCTCAATTTGATTATTTTAGTTCATGTAATTTGGCGCATATTGAATTTGTATTTCTTACAATAATTTTTTTTTTTTATTAATTCATGTTATGATTTACCAGAAAAACAATTAGTTAAAAATGTCCCCGATTTCGTCCTGATATTTATGGTCATCTTACATTATAGTCTCATTCACATATACTCGTACTTGTTCTAAAATGCATTTGATGATGCAATATCAACTTAAAAGAGATTACATACTGCTGTTGAGTTTGAAATAATTGAGTATCATTTATCAAGTTTTTCATTTTGATCCTTGGATTGTTGCAAGAAAACAAATATATTCTTTTCTCGACAGTATATCCCAGGAAGTAAATTTCATCCTTAATGCAAATCATTCTAAATATCGTTAACTTATAGCTTAGCTTGAATTTCACGTGGTATTACTAACTGGTACCGCTTCCATACTACATTTTTCAGTAATGCCACTGTTGATCGATCGTGTAATTTAATCGATTCCGTGAAAACGGAGTTGAACCAAATTTCATTCGATATTACAATTGTATTATTTCGTTTCAAGATAAACTCGATTTATGTTTTCAAATTATAATAAAGAAATCGTTGAACAAAGCCTCAAAATAGGTTAACTTATCTAATTTATATAAATCATTTGCTACAGATTATCTATTCAAATAAAACTATTAAATTATGCAGTACATAGGTACATGCATATTTATTTTCTAGATTCCCTCGCGAATATTAATAACAAATTACAAATTCTATATCAAAATGAACGATGTCAACTAAAACAACTTTTGAATTTGCTATATCATTTTGTGCATCAGCAACTGAAAATACGCACTACGTGAGAATATTTGTTTCGCATATATTGTGTCTCAGACACGCGTTTTTGACATTTATGTTAAGCACCGTAATACTGTAATTTTAATCATATTGATATTCTAAACTGGCCAATAATTAAAAGGTGGGTCTACTACTAACAATTATTTAAATTCCATAGACACTTGAATTAAATTGTTTAATTAAATTCCAAACCCGTCTCTATACAAAAATAAACATACCGAGTTAATTCCTATTGGAATATTTTTGGGTGCTATTGCCTATAAACCAGCCATCATACCATCCAACCAGATTAAAAAATTATTTATGCATATTGTTTATATGTAGGTATAATGAATAATTTTCTGTAATTTACATTGATACCTCATCCTTCTGTTTTGTGCAATATCAATATAATATTTGCTAATTTCACTGCTACAATTTCGATAACAATAAATTGCAGAAAAACAACTTCAAACCATTATCCATTTAAAATCTATTATTTGTTGCAATTGCAGTTGTGTATTACATACATATATGCATGTAACATTGTATTTGTTGTAAGTAATATAACATATGAGTCAATGTGTTGTTATTTTGTGCAAAACATACACATACATATATGTACCAAATTGAAAAATATTTATAACAAATAATATAGAAATAATCGTCGTATTTATACGTATCTATACCGTGTACATGAAGGCAAGGCAGAGGAAGGTATATAAATCGTATGTGTGTACCATTTGCATATTATTCTCCCGTACCCGCGAATTTATACACAAAAATATAATATGTGAATATATTTGTTTATGTAGATAATCCTACACTTTTAATTGTTATTATTGCTGTGTAGTGAAATGCCTACACAAATTAATAGCATTTTAGTGTTTTTAAGGGGAAGATTTTATTTGGTTGGCGAGTAAATTGTGGCAGTTTTTTAAGATTTTTTCTGTGCGGTATTATTACTTATTTATCTAGTAGGTTCGGAATCTAGTGTGCTGTTTTCTTCTCATTCAATTTCCTTCGCATTTTCTCCTATTCTAAGGTAAAGTGCAATGGATCTTAATGATATAAATAAGTGATTGGCATTTCAGTTCGAGTAGTTTGAATGACATTTTAGTTTCGCTCATCAATCAATTTTCCCAGAAATAATTTGTTTTCTTATCCAACGATATATAAACATAATCAGAGCCCATTCGTTCTTTTGGTCATTCTTATTTCGATTTGGGTACAAATAAAAGTAATTATCCACTTAAATAAATTTTATGTAATCATTTTGCTCAAATGAAAAAGTTAATGTGATTGCTGCGGTTATAATTTCTAGTTTTCTCTCCAGTAAGAGAAATCAGTTCGCATCGATTGTGAGTATAAAATTTAGTTAAATTTTGGACACATTTGAAGGAACATGCCTTTATTGAAGAAAATGTTTTGACAAAAGAAATTTAACAATTTCAACAAACGTTACATTCGTTTAGGCTTTTAGAAAATAATTAGACCTCTCCAAATTTCGAAATGTAACTACCTCGAATTCTAGAGCCGTTTCCTGAAGTGCTGTTTAATTACAAAGTGTGATATCGTAAAAACTAAGGTAATCTTAACCAGTATTTCCGCTATTAAAATGTGGTGGCCTTTTAAATTGGGGAAAGCGGCGTCCTAATAATTGAAAATAATTACAATTAACTCCAATTGACATTTAATAATAACATTAATCATGGTAGTATGGTAGTCCTTTCGTTGTTACACATATTTCAATTTGTGTGTGTTTTAAAAATCAGTTTTAGAAAATTTAAATATTAATAAATTATTTATTGTATTAAATGCTTGAAAAGGAATTTCGAGCTGTCTTAGCAGCAATAGAAGGAAAGATAATTAAAAGATGTACAAGGGAATCGGCACAAATTAAGCGTTTTTTGGATGAATAATAAATCCTTTCGATAGAATGTATATTAGGGGCTATGTGGGTAATTGGGCGGCAAACCCAAGATTTTTGTTTCTGAAAGAAAACGAATTTTACTGGCGAAGTTATTTTTACTTGGGCGGATATAAGAATTTACGCAACACACATTTTTCGCCATCAAGCAAATTCCATTTAAAAATTGTAAACCATTGTCAACATATATTTAGAGTTAATGTAAGGTGTGGTATTTTTGGAAACTTCTGAGTCCAATAATACTTCCAGAAAAATTAGAAGCTCTAAATTATTTAGATTTAAAAAAAGAAGAACCGTTGGAAGAAGTCCCATTGATAAATTTGCGGTGTATATGGTTTATGCAATACGGTACTCCACACATTTTGCAACAGCTGTACGATCGCATTTAGATATTAAATTTCAAGGAAAGTGGATTGGCTGTAGACGATCCATACAATGGCTCACGATCTCACCGGGTCTGAATCCATTAGATTTTTAAAGCCATTTACAAACTGAATTTTATGCTTCATCTATCCCAGATAAAGAAACTAACGTATAGGTCGATCAAGCTTGTATCGAAATTAAACCAAACAGAAATATTTTTGCAAAAATTCGCAATTTATTATGAAAAGGTTTTCGAAATACATAACGATTAACGGTGGTAATTTTGAGCGTTTTTCATACCATTCAGGTCAGCTAGTTGTAGGACAACCTTTATAAAAAACGTTAAAATCTTGTAATATTTATGATGTATGATATATTTTTATGCATAATTTTGTTTTTTATATCATGTTGTAATGATAGTTTCAAATTGTAAATCCTCATATTACCTATATTATTATTTTGATTAATCTAATATCTACTTGATGCTTAGGTTGTTATTCAATTTGTCATTTTACGTCATTTTAGCTTTCATATAACAAAGCAGTTCAGGTCCTCTCGGAGTGTTTCAAATACGAAAATACAATACAAGTTCTTCAACTCTCGAGTTGTAGCTGAAAGGCAGATAATATTTAACGCATGTATATAATGCGGATCGAAATGAATTGGATCGAATTTAGTAAAGAGCCTGAGTTTAAAGCAACAAACTGTTTACAAATAGAAGTATAAAGTTAAAGTGAATACTTTTTTATTAAACACAAATTGTGGGCAGATGGACACACAAAGTTTATTACAAAAAGTAGTAAGAGTTTATTTTCAAGATTAAACAATTGACATTGGCAATAGATTTATAAATTTATAAATCGATATTTATCGTAATATTGGAAAATTTAAAATTAGTTAATATTCTTATACTGGGTGTTTTTTTAAGAGGTTGCCGATTTTTTTTTTGAATAAAACACATATAAAATTATGAAATGACCAAAATTTTTTTTTATTTGGTAGATAATTTTTTGGCATTTAACATTTAAACACAATTTCTGGCATATGGCTACCACGACTATTTTTCACAAATGTCATTCTGGAGGTCCAATTTTCCAGCACTTTTTCAAGCATTTGAGGGCGTATGTCAGCAATGACACGTTGAATATTGGTTTCCAAAGCGTCAATCGATTGAGGTTTATCCACATAAACCAATGACTTCACGTATCCCCACAAAAAGTAATCGAGTGGCGTCAAATCGCACGAACGCGGAGGCCAATTCACCGGACCATTTCTCGAAATAATGTTGTCGTTGAAAGTTTCTTTCAATAAGTCGATTGTTTCACGTGCTGTATGGCAAGTGGCACCATCTTGTTGAAACCACATTTCATTCATATCCATATCTTCAAGATTTGACAACAAAATCTCATTTAACATGGTTCTGTATCGATTTCCATTCACGGTAACGCGTCGTCCTTCCTCATTTTTAAAGAAATATGGACCGATGATCCCACCAGCCCATAGACCGCACCAAACAGTACATTTATCAGGATGCATTGGTAATTCTAGAACGGCGTGTGGATTATCTTTGCTCCAAATGCGACAATTTTGTTTGTTGACGTATCCATTTAACCAAAAATGCGCCTCATCACTGAAGAGAATTTTACGGTAAAAAAATGGATCTTCGTTCAATTGATTTAACGACCAATCACTGAATTCACGGCGCAATCGATGGTCGTGTGGCTTTAGTTCTTGCACCAATTGAATTTTGTATGGCACCAAACCCAAATCTTTACGTAAAATTTTCCATAAAGTCGATGGACAAAGTCCAATTTGCTGAGCACGACGACGAATCGATAAATTGTCGTTTTCTTCGACACTGGCCTCAACGACAGCAATATTTTCTTCTGTACGAACTCTTCTCATTCTTGTCGGTGGCTTGGCATCCAAAAGAGTGAATGTAGACCGAAATTTGGTAATTACGTTCTTTATGGTGGTCTCTGACGGACGATTATGTGCACCATAAAATTCACGAAGTGCTCTATAAACATTTTTAATTGAACACTGATTTTGAAAATAAATTTCCACGATTTGAAAACGTTGTTCTGGAGTTAACCTATTCATAATGATTTGCCAAACAATACTGAGTAGAAATGCCACTTTGAGCTGTCAAAACAACTGTCATAAAATAAAACGACATCTATCGGAAAAACAAACCTCCTAAAAAAACACCCGTTACATATAATACATTTGAAGTAGAAGTCGTCTTTGTTATATAGTCTGGAGAAATTAATTACATCAATTCTACTAATTTAAATGTTATTTGCCCACGCGCCAATTACTTTATTATTCGGCCCACTATTATCTCTCGGCTCTTGACTTGTTTCTAAAGAACATACATACAAACATTCTCACACGTACGAAATCTAGTGAACACTTTAAACGGAAACATTATATTAATAATTTTATTTCTTAAGTGGAAATTACAATTTTTCCAATTAATTTTAAAATAATTTTCTGTAGCTGTTTAAGAAACGTCATACAGTAAACGATTAAGTTTACTTCCCAGAAATAATTCGTTTAAATTTCAACTGTTGAATAAATATTACACTTGATATGATGTATGTATATGTACTATGCACATAAGAAAGTAAAAGTGGGACAGGATGAAATGAAAGATGATGTCAATTTTTGTTGATTTGGTTATGGATAATATTTCTGCTTAAAATTACAAATTTGTGTTCTTACTGGTTCTGTTACAAAAACAACCATGTCTGCAATTGATTAAGTGCTTGTTATCAACCTCCAAAAAAATTATTTAATTTAAATCTATTATTAAATTAGATTAAATTAACTATATAGCGCCAGTTCAATAAAACTAAATAAACTGAAAAGAATAAAATGTTAGAGTTCAGTTTTTGTTATATTAAGTAGTTTTGTTTCGTTTTGTTTTTATAGAGTTCAAGTTGAATTAGGTCATGTTTTGGAAGAAATATTTTTATCAATTGTTTGATTTTAATTGATAACTTTTTTTGTTTTGGAGACAAATACATTTATTGATAGTTTTGTCAGTATAATGAATATAGGTCAATGGCAATTATTTCTTGTTTAGTGATTGCAATTCTTCTAAAATTTTGGTGACATTAGTTTTTAATTTATTTAAATGGGCTTCTGAAACGAAACAAAATAAATATTTTTATTTGGTTTTAGGATGATTGAATTTTATCTTTTCTGGAGGAATTAAGCGTAAAGCCTTTGAGTTAGTTATTTCAGAGTTTTTAGCCCTTGAATTTTAATAGTAACTATTTATTGCGCCAAATGTATATAATAATTTGGCTAAGCAGTAGTCTAACCAGTATGAAGTAAAAGTGCCATCAAGAGCTTGACTGCAGAAGGTTCAATATTATGATCATGGTACACATGATCGAAAATATTGGCTAATTGGCGAAATTAATGTGTAAAATAAAAGTTAAAGAACTTGCCTGACGATATTTACCATACTTTACTTGTAAAAGTAATATATTCTGGAAAACCGAGGAATTTTCCAATAAGAAATAAATTATTGAGATAAGCAAAACCAATTCTCTTATATATATATTTTACGATAAATTCATTTTAGATTACGATAAAACACATTTCTAATGTTTCCTATAGGTTAAGATTGGAAAGCTACTACATGTTTTTATTATAATTGATATAATAATCATAACTAATTCTGTTTCGTGTTTAATTAATCTCAAAAGGAAGTTTATATAGCACGTAAGAAAATGAAGTAGGGTTTCTTGCACGTGCAATATTAATACATTTCTTCGCGAAATGACGTCGATTTTCACAAAAACTAATCTGTATGCTGGTCTGTTTCTTTGGAGTAAATTTTCAATAATAATTTGTTAAATATGTTGCGTATCTACCTGTAGTGTCGACACCTAAATTGCTATTGAGAGGTTATATTTACCAGATTTCGTGTACAGGCGCTTCGGAGATGACCTTGACATAACATTTTAATTGGCTTACGTTCTGTGAAGCTTTCCGGATAAAGCACCAATGTATTGGCCAATTTTCTTTAATTTGTTGAAACATAGGTCTGTTAACTTAAAATACCCTATAATATTCAGAAAATGAATTTATTTTGATATCACTATTTTAACATAATTGCACCAAAGGCTACCAAATTTTGGTTTATCCATTTATTTTGCTTTAATTATATTGTTTTTAGTTTGAAATTAAAAAAAATAATTTTTAGTTTTCATAGTTATAACGAATCAATTAACATCATTTTTGCACTAGTATGTACTTTAATTATTCATTAATTTTCACCTAGTGACATAAACAATTCTAAGAAAAAAATTTCAAATCACGTTTGACCAAAAATTTAAAAGTTGCGGATTGAAGTAATTTCTGGATCGATTAGAATAGACATTTTAATAATTTTGACACTAAATTTTCCAGTTTTCCATCAATCTTGATAATCGTCAACTAAATCATTACATAGAACATTTTATTTTGATTAGAAGGATTTCACAGCTAGAAGATACATTTTTAGAAGCCTTGGAAGTAAGATAACTGCAGATTTTTTGTATTTCACGACAGAAGACGGAACATGCAAGTTTAATTAATAAAAGTATTTTGTTTATTTCTTTTCTTTATTATACTCGTATTATTTTGTCTGGTAGTCTTTCAAGCAACCGTAAAGAACTTCCATAACTGGTTTAGAAGTGGTGAAAATAAGCACTTCCTTTCTTATGTAAAAATATAAGAGAATGGGAAGAAATTAATCAGTTTGAACAAACTATATGTCTAGCGTTCTCTTTACTCTTGTTGTGTATTTAATGTTAACCTGTTAATCATTCCAATACTATTGTTTAAATCTTCATTCATCCAATGTTTAATACAACCGATATTATCTGGACTAGCGCTATAAGGTAGTGAAGTATCATCTGCGTAAAGAAATATATGGCTTGGTATATCCCAGAAACTTGTGTTCCGCTATAAACTAATGATAGTACGACCTATGGTATAATTGTCCTCGTCGAAACTGTGTCTAATCATGTTGTTAGGATTTAAACGTTTTACTTTAACTTGTTAACTACAGTGAAGAAAATGAAACGAAAGGTCTAAGTACATCTTCAAGACACATTTCCGGAAACAACCTTTTGATTGCTGATTATTGTGTCGAGTCATATTCATTGTTGGGTCAACAATTAGTCTTGTAAGAAAACCGAATAAACGTCAACAAAATATGTCGAACTGCTATAGTTCTTTTGTTTATGTTGAATTTGTATCTTAAGTAAATTTATAACCTTGATATTGCAGACCCTAGTATTGTTTGGATATAATATTCAATTAAAATTTTTGTTGCTGAATAAATTATTTCAATTCAAAGCTAATTTAAATCTCTTGTCACTCAATTATAAAGAGTAAATAGCACCCAAAGTGTTTATTTAGTCTTTCTTATAATAAAGAGGAGACAAGAAAACGCATAAGAGCACTCGCCATTGTATTTGTTTATATTAAAATATAAAATAAAATTACACAGCAATATTATGAACTGTATGTAGTGTTTGTACCAACCAAATAGCCATTTTAACTCACATCACCAGTAAAAAAATATGTACGTATATTAATTTAGTTTACAAAAAAGGATAATTAAGATAAATTTTATAGCTTTTCATGTTTGAAATATATTTTTTTTATATTTGTCTTGAAACAGAGAAATTGCTTTGTTGACATAAACGAAAGACAAGACAAAAAATACTTAGTGTTTTAAATTTATCTCCTAATCATTTGAATAGAACAATTCTACATAAGTCCAATATTACATAGAGTGGTAGAAAACACATAATATTCTTTTTATCATTGTTGTTAAGTGAAAAAATATGGAATTTATGCTTCTTTAAATTTAATCGTTAGTATTACATATTGGTGTTAATATAGATAGGGTTCTGGTATGGTACGTGTGCATACATACATTTCTTATACAATATTCCTGTTATTTCAAGTGAAACAAACAATCACGCATTTTGTTTTAAAGAATAAATATTTAATAAAAAAAATTTAATTGGATTGTATTGCTTCAGCATAAAACAATGCTTAAAATGGTCTTAAATTATTGTGTTGGGGTGTTTATTTATGCAGCACACTAATCTAAATAGCTACAGGCACTTTGCTGTAGCATGCACATGTATACTTCTTGAGATCCAAACTAAAAAGCATAATATATATTTACGAGGGAAATTGTAAAGTTGCGCACACCTGATGCTGACAAATTTTATCCGGAAACAACATTTTGTAAAATGTAATCTAATTTATCTTTCAAAAGCAATATATTTCTTTTGAATTTTTAATTACAATAACTTGATTTTTAAAATAATAAAAATAGCATAACCCTCTATAAAAATAGAAAACAGCAGGGCACAACCAATTGCAACCCCTTTATATTCTTTCTAAATTATTTCGAGCGATGAATATAGACGATGTATCGCGTTCATTGGAATTTTATTGCACTCATTGGCAATCATGGTTATTGCTATTTTAAGTAAGGTATGTACCTCTGTTTACAAGCGCATAATCCCCCTATTAAAATATCTACCTTTCTATATTAACAAACAGCAAAAAAACAATCTCTTTTCGGTTTATTTTTTATCCCAAATAATTAAATTTGAAATTTTTTGCTGTTGTGAAAAGGGTGGTTGTATTTTACAAGAATCGCATGATGTATTAGTTTTCGTGTTTCTAGCGGAATAGTGTGAAGGGCGTCATACTGACGCCAGTCTTTGAATTCATAGTTAAAATCAAGGAAATATAGGAAACAACTCTCAAATATGTATGTGGTGATAAGGTAGTAAATATTCGTATATACAATGGAATATGTTGGTACTTGAAGTATAGATCCCTTTATTATTGTTTAGCACATAAATCTAAAACAATTTTTATAGTATCTACCGCGGCGGTGTGAGGAAATAAGTCAACAAAATAACATTTTTCTAGATTAAGTAGGCGTTTCCCCTTGATGTAGTAAATTCTAGTACTTGCTGATAAACGGCTTAATTACATACGAGTACATATTAAAGGAATACAGGCATGCGGTAAAGAGATATTGATGGGATTGTTTCCAAAACTTTATTGTTCTACTATGATAAAGTATCAAAGGCTTAAGCCAGGCTTTCAATGTGAGCATACGCGGCCGTTGTCAAATCTATTGAGGCGATAAAGTCTAGTCGAAGTTTTAATTCATGCAGGCATTTTTTTATCTTTCAATGTTGAATTTGGAATATCAAATGCGACGAAATAAAAATTCACAGTTGTTAATTTAAATAAGGTTTAAGTTCAATAGTTAAGAGCTAAATAGGCAAAGCCCTGTGACTAGTCCGTGTAAGTATACTAAATATTAAGTAAAATTAATATTTTTAAAATTTAGATTGCTATCTAAGTGATAGCAGTGATAAGTGATAAGCAATATAGTTAAAATTGAGGTGGTCGATGGTTAAAATTAGGAAATAATAAGATTTCATTTTGGCGTTGATTATATTAAGCCTTTAACTTCTTTTTTTACTTTACATTATGCCTTAAAATAAATAAATTCCACTATATGAAGCTTTCGGACCGAACTTTTTATTATTTCATGTCTAATTTCTTTCACATCGGCACTGACATAGACAATTTTGCAATTCAATTTTGTTCCCAAAATAATTATCAATGAGAAATAGAAGATATTAGAAATAACCTAAATATAAGGTTTATACAGTGTGTTCCATATAACTATATAACCACTCGTTTTTGAATTTTTAAAATAATGAATTAAACAATTTCCATACTTTTAATGCAAAATGTTAAATTAGCACGTAATATAGCAAAATATAAAAAAAACCGCATACAAAATTCAATTGTTTTAAATTGCCTTGTTTCATAACTATATAACCATAATAGCCTTTTGATTATTTTTCTTACACAGCTTTTAAATTATAACAATGCCCCGTGGACATTAATTATCGGACCTTCCGAAGAAGGTTTTCGTTTAGATAAATCGGGCAAAAATTAAACCGCAATCATCTTACCATCATTAGTAATTTTTTAGGTGATCCGGTTAATTACGAAACAAAGAAAACGGAAAGACCACAAAAATATGAGTTCACGAGAAACTCGTGGGTTGGGTAAAGCCGTGAGTAATTCTTTTAAAAGCCTTAAGCGCCTGAAAAGCGAGCTTAAATTAAATGTGTCGCGAGGCACAATCAGCCAGTTGAAAGCTGTTGGGCATCTGAAATACAGGAAAATGATGCCAGCACCAAAGTTATAGCCACGGCACAACTTTGGTGCTGGCATCCACGGCCGCTCGTCTTGAAGTTGTTATGGTAAACATGAGTTGCGAATGGTCAAATGTAAATGTGGTTGGTACTTGGTTTGTTTTTATGATAACTATTCGATTTTATGATAACTCAGAGAAAAGAGTTCTCTTCTCAGAGATCTTAGAAAAAGCCAAAGTACTTTTCTAAACGGAATTTTGGTGGTGGTAGTTTAATGGTATGAGGGACTTTCTGTTCAGCGGGAACCCTTACCTAAGGGTTCCATCCACTAAAATGAATAGCCTGGAGTACTTTGGCGTCTTAGAAATCCATCTGTTACCGTTTTTATACACACTTCAAGAAGAAAGCTGGATTTTTCAGCAATATAATGCTCTAGTGCATATGAGCCGGCGTACAAAATCATGGTTTGCAGAACACTACATTAGATTGGCCCGCTTGTTCGTCAGGCCAATTATCAATCAACAATCTATGGAGAGTATTGGTTCGAAAAATTTACGAAAGTACCCGTCCATTTGAGACAATAAATGAACTAAAATTAGCCATTTAATATGCCTTGGAGGAAATATCACTCGAAATTATCAATTCGTTGGTTAGTAGTATGTCGAACAGGATTTTGGCTATAGCAGAAAACATAGGTGGACCAACGGCATATTAATTTTTTTGTTTTACTTTATTTTGATAATTTTTTTATTAAATTAAAAAATGTGGTTATATCGTTATGCAACAATTTAATTTTTTAACAGTTTTTTATATTTTGCTTTATTACGTCCTTATTTAACTTTTTGAATTTTATTTTGAAATTTTTTTAATTCGTCATTTGAAAATTAAAAAAAACGAGTGGTTATATAGTTATGCAACACACTGTAAGTAAATGTATTGTTAAATTTTTTATTCCCATAGGGAAAACCCGGAATAGGAGCCTCTGGTGATGATTTCGCCCGAAGATTTCACTACTTAGAAATGTGTGTAGAATAAAGAATTAAAAATAAAATAAAAGAAAATCGTAGTATCGATTTTTTCGGGTCCCAAAATTTACGGACGTAATTGGTGCGGCGTAAATACGTAATCGGCGCGGCTACGCTGAATCCCAGCGTTAACTAAGCTACATCATGAGAAAATTGTTTTGTATTAGTAAGGATTACTGATTAAGTGGCTTAGTGAGATTTTGTATGAAGTATACACTTTACACAGTTATTTAACAATTAATTGAAATATTCCTATAGAAGATTGAAGTAAATATGAAGGTCGAAACAGTTTTCTATCCATCGTATATGATATTTGAAATTTATTTTGAAAACCCCGAAGTTTTATTTATTTATGCAAGTTTCCTGGAACTTAAATAATTCTCGTAATTGCACTGTATTGTCAATTGCGTGAGATTAAACCAAGGCAAAGAAGCTAATTACATTAATGGATCTGGTGTCATTAAACATAGACTACCTCGAAGGATGCGCCTCTGAAAACAAAGTCGTCCCTTCAGGTCTGTAATAATATCTAGACACGTCAGAGTAATACAGTTCATAACAGTTCTTACAAATATAGCCGTTCTCTGTCTGAGAAAATTTGCATTCACACACTGTTGAACATTTTATTTCAAACTGTATAAGTAATGTAGGGTAAATAATTTTTTTTAACATTCAAATGTTCAAAATTGTTGTCTGAGCATTGCAATGCTGTTTCGTGTATACACATTGTAACAGACAGAGCTCTGAGCTGATGTTTTTCAATGATAACGAATATTAACCTCAGTATTCACAAATAATGTATTTCGACATTTGCTTAGTAAGGACGTTATTCTTAATATAACCATAATTAAAACTCAAAGGGGTTCGATAAATTTAAAACGTGACTTCACTTTGGCTAACAATCAGTTATAACGCGTCTCTCAAAATTAAAATTAAATATTTTATTAATCCAAGCAATGGTTGCAATTACATTACAATAAAGTTCAACAGAAAAGAGTTGGAACGTTTAAAAAAGTATATAGGTAATATAAAAATAAAAATCATAAATCATCAATTAACAAATGAAATTAACACAAATTTTATAGAATAGGTTAAATTTTAAGGCATTTCTCGACAAATTTAAATCAAGCGCAATACGTACACGTACCTACTCCTACTCCGTACGTAGACGTACTCTTTACTTTCCATCGTTTGACCGATATTGGTTTCTGGAGCGATAGGTTAGTCATATAATTCGTATCATTCATTTGTCGGGTCAGACTACATGAGGGTAGTCTGAAATATTTTGAGTCCAACATGAAGATTGCGTGAACATCATTCTGTGCCACTACAATCGTACATTCGTACAAATTGTGTGAATCCGAAAGAAATCCACAGGAAATTAAAAAATTTGATAATCTGACTAGTGCGGTGCAAGATTCATCTTTACGTTATATTGATCAGAACACCTATATAAAAATAAAATAATGTTAAGTTTGATATATTATCAGCAGTGTTAATTAAAAAAGAATAAATAAAAAAATTAAAAAAGCGGCCGTTACACATTAATCCTACGATTGTCTACGATTAGAAACATGCAAAAAGAAGCAAACATTTTAAAATGTTGAAAATACTGTATACTTAACCTTTCTTGCGCCCTTTCGAAGTTTTAATTTTCATTATTACAGCTGTTGAAATTTAGAAAAGAAACGTGCCGTTATTTAAGGACGATCCCTTATACGGCAAACTTACCATTTATCTTACAGCCTTTTATCTTATATAGCTTACAATATAGAATACATTTTTACGTTTTACATTCAAATCGAATTTATATACTCGTAAGCCATTTAATGTTCAACATTTTTTTCATTGCTCTTTAAATTTACTCGCCCGTTTAATCATGCCAATGACCACTACTTTGCGTTAAAAATTAATTTATGAAAATAAATTTGAGCTTTCACATTTTTAATTAAAACTTTTATATAAGGCAAAGTTATTGAACAAATTTTAAAATAAACAATTCATAATCATTGAAAGGATAATAAAAATGTTTAATCTTCGCACCACACACAAACATATTTGATATCTAAAGAAAGAGGGTCAATAATTTTTCTATTAAATTATATAAATCTATACAAAATTAACTTATTTTTATTAACTCATATGAGTTTACATCACATACACATATGTATTTCTTAAACACATTTAACCATAAATAATTATAGCTAATAAAAAACTATACTAAAAACTGTAATATAAAATAATATTTTATCACCAAACCTTTTTATCTATATTGCTTCTAGTAGAGAATGGAAAAAGTTCTTATCTCAGCATGATTTGACGAAAAACATAATAAATTTACTTCTTTTTTATTGAGTTTTCTTCATATTTTCTCCTCGACTGTTAAAAAAAATCAAAAAACTATTATTCGTATTTTTTTTTCTTAAAACGAATAATGATTTGATTGGATTAATTAAAATTATAATCATAAACTTGTTTATGAATATATTAAGTGTAAACTACACACATAAATTTATTATTCATATGTATTGACAGCATAAACATGTATTAATTAAGGTTTAGTTTTAATTCACCATTTCTTTTTAAGCCATATACTTAAATCAATTAATTCTCGTTAAATCAAAAGTCTTAATTAAATTCATATACATTTTATTTGTTCAATTGTGAATTCGACATTCAACTTAAATTTATTTGTTTCACATTTGACCCGTTTGTGGCGTTTAGATTGAATTTCTACGAAAATAATTGATTATTACCATTTTGCTTTTGCATATTAATATTGACATTTGATTAACGATTGATACATACCCTTATATTGGTTTCTGACATAAATCTTAATGTAAAAGAAGTTGTTTACGTATAGTAAACCGACGACACAAAATCTTCATTTAATGAAACCAACGAGACAAAATGTTCATTAATGAAACCACCGAAAACTTTTGTCACCACTAAAACAAAAGACTATCACAATATATACATTTTATTTTGAATTATTTATGCGCACATATTTTATTGATGGTGCGAGTACGTTAATGATTTTAGAGAGACTACTTTAATGTTACAAAACAAAAGTATATAATGTTCTATAATTCCGAACATTCACAAATACATAAGTAGATAAATATAATATATAATATTTAATTAACAGTGAACCGAAAACCACAACGGTATTATAATTGAATACATTAAAATTAGGTAAACGTAATGAATTATAGGCAGGATCAAATTGGGTGAGCACGAACATACTGCCCCCGTTGACAGTACTCCATATTGTCAACCTGTCTTATCATCTTCTTCTACTGGTAACGGTGCTAGTTTTACGATGGCTCGTTTTACAATACCGGTTGGTGTTTTTACAGATGCTACACGTACTAGTCCGTCCGGTCCGGGATGAACCTCGATAATGCGTCCCAGGATCCAGTTTTGAGGTGGCATCCCCTCATCAGCTATCAAAACTAACGTGTTGACAGTGACATTGTTCGACAATGTCTTCCATTTTCCGCGCTGCTGTAATTCTGATATGTATTCTTTCTGCCAACGTTGCCAAAAGTGTTGATAGAGCTGGCGAAGTTTCTGATAACGATCAAGTCTGTTGACGTTTAGATGGGTGAGGTCAGGCTCGACGATTGCTGAGAGCGGGGAACCGATCAAAAAATGGCCCGGTGTGAGGGCTCCGAAATCAGATGGATCCGATGACAGCGGTGTCAGCGGCCGTGAATTTAACGACGCCTCAATCTTTGCGGTGACAGTGGTCAGCTCCTCATATGTCAACGTTGCTGCTGATAACATTCGATACAAGTGATGCTTCGCAGATTTAACAGCCGCTTCCCACAGACCACCAAAATGCGGTGATCTTGGAGGGATGTGAACAAATTGAATGTTTGCGTCAGCGCAGGTTCGGACTATTTGATCATCCATGTTTTGATTGAAAAATAATGTGCGTAGCTCTTTCAGCTCTCTACTACCTCCAACAAAATTGGTTCCGTTATCGCAGTAAAGGTATCGACAAAATCCTCTGCGACTAACAAAACGATCGAGAGCATTGAGAAAAGCTTTGCTCGACAAATCACTGACGACTTCGATGTGAACGGCTTTCGTCGCAAAGCATACGAACACTGCGATATAAGCTTTATCTGATCGCTGGCCTCGGCCTTTATAACGAACCCAGACTGGTCCACAAAAATCAACACCTGCATGCAAAAACGGTCTCGCAGGTTCTACTCGATGTCTTGGCAAGCTTCCCATTATTTGATTGTATAACTTGGGTCGAGCTCTAAAGCACGAATTGCATTTGTATACCACTTTCTTGACTACATCACGGCCGCGAATAATCCAAAATTGTTGCCTCAGATTAGCGAGCAATGCTTGAGGGCCAGCATGACAATTCTTCATGTGATAATGCCTACACAAAGAAAAAATAAATACATGAGAATTCGGCAAAATTATCGGGTGTTTAGATTCGAATGATAAATCCGAATTCTGCAATCGGCCTCCCACTCGAATGATCTCATCGTCGTCGAGAAACGGATTTAAATTTTTGATCGAACTATTCGAATGAATGTATTTATTGGAAAACAGCAGCGAAAATTCTTGTTGAAAACTTTGGCGTTGTATGATTTTGACGATAAACTTCAGCGATTGATCTAGTTCGGCGACAGTCAAACAACCATATGTTTTTGGTTTGCGTATGGATCTGGACCGGCTATTATTTACAAATCGAGCCACAAACCCAAATACTCGGCGAGTGGTGCAAAAGTTGTTGACATATTTGACCTTTTGAACACAATCGACCTCATTGGGCACTGCGATAATGACGACATCACTATTCTTTCTTTTTTCCGCAACCAAATTCGAATCAAATGACTTGTTAAATTTCGGCCAACTGGATGACGAGCGTGATAAAAATTCTGGTCCGGAAAACCATAGTTTATTGTTAAACAGTTTTTCTGGCAATACCCCGCGCGAAACGAGATCAGCAGGGTTGTCCTTTGAACTGACGTGATTCCAGACCGAAGACGATGTCAGATCTTGAATGATGGCGACTCGATTTGCGACGAAAGTAGTCCACGTTGATGGATGTGCTGCTAACCAATTGAGCACGATTTCGGAATCGGTCCAACAATACGATGCTAGTTTGTTGATTTTAATGCTGGACTTAATACGATCCATCAAATTTGCTAAAAGAACTGCGGAGCAGAGTTCTAATCGCGGCAACGAGATGGTTTTGACTGGAGCAACGCGAGACTTGGCGCACAATAGTCTGATTGAAACTTCTGTTTGTACGATTGAACGAATGTAGATACAACATCCATATGCTGCGGTTGATGCGTCTGAAAAACCATGAATCTCAATTGCGTCATGATTTGGCGATAAAACGAAGCGAGGAACTTTGACGTTGTTGATCAATGGTAACTGATTTCGAAATTTAACCCATTGTGTGGTGTATTGTTTCGGTAAAGTCGTATCCCACTCAAGTTTCAATCTCCACAGGTGTTGCATCAATATTTTCGCCAAGACGATAATCGGATTGATTAATCCCAGTGGATCAAACAAACTGGCGATGTCGGATAAAACTTGGCGTTTGGTTATGTTTACTTCGGTAGGTTTCTGCGTGTATACAAACTGGAACTCATCTACGTCAGGTTTCCACGAAACACCCAGAGTTTTAATACTTTTGTCTTCGTCAATATTTTTGAATGTCTCGCGGTGCGCGTCCGGAACATCTCTCAGCAATCGTTCGTCATTTGATGCCCATTTACGTAATTCAAAACAGCCACACTTTAAAATTTCAGACACCTCTTTCTTTAGTTTCAAAGCTTCTTCGAAAGTATCACCTCCACTAAGCATATCATCGACGTAGAAGTCGTTTATAATTGCGGTCGATCCGACAGAGTGGCTTAACGTCGTCTCGTGACCCAATTGATGCAGGCAACGAATTGCAAGGAACGGTGCGGCGGCTGTACCGTATGTAACGGTCTTAAGACGAAAGATTTGAAGTTTTTCGTTTGGGTTATCTCGCCACAAGATGCATTGCACGTATGAATCGGCTTCATCGACTTGTATTTGACGGTACATTTTGGTGACGTCGGCCGTGATTGCAAATCGTTTGAACCGAAACCGAACTAATATCGAAAACAAATCATTCTGTATTGTCGGTCCGACCTTTTGAATTTCATTCAACGACTTTCCAAAAGACGTCTTGCAAGACGCGTCGAACACAACCCGTAGTTTCGTGGTCGAACTTTGCGGCTTAATAACGCAGTGGTGGGGCATAAAGTATTTACAACTTGATAGCTTCGCTGCTGGAACGGCTTCCATGTGGTTTAACGAAATGTACTCATGAATGAAACTTTTGTACTGGCATTTGAGATCTGGATATTTCGACAATTTGCGTTCGAGATTCAAAAAACGATTTTTAGCGGTACAATACGAATTGCCTAGTAATGAAATCTCTTCCTTGAATGGAACCTTGACAACGAATCTTCCGGACCCCAGCCGTTTGTGATTTTGAACGAAATGAGCTTCACATTCAGCCTCTTCCATGGTAAATTTTGATTTATTCTCACCATAACTTTCAACAGTCCAAAACCGTTCAAGCAGTTCATGTAATGACGCGGTATCTTCATCGTGTTTAAGCTCAGCAACTGCAGTGCAAAGGTTATATTTATTTTTAATGTTACCAGTCTTACCCGATACGATCCACCCGAATTTGGTCTCTCTCAACAACGGTAGATTCTCAGCCAATTTTATTTGGCCGGTTTCAAGTAACTCATAGAAAATTTCGGCACCGATAAGCATATCGATACGATGTGGCTGGTTGAATAACGGATCTGCCAGTACTATGTCGGATGGAATATTCCAGCCTTCAATTTCGATACTTCTGTTGGGTTGATTTGATGTGATGCTAGGCAGAATTAACATATCCAAAATATACGAATGATCACCCAAACACGATTTAATAAGAACATTCACTTGATGTTTAACTTGTGTGCTGATATCGTTTATTCCGCTGATCGAAATATTTACTTTCCGTCTCGCTGCACGCAACAGGCCAGCCAACCACTCGGTGATAAAATTTAGTTGAGATGCCGAATCCAATAACACACGACATTTAACGAATTGCCCAGCATAATCTCGAACCAGAACGACAGCCGTAGCTAACATAATAGAAACTTCACTGTTTTCAGCTTGAACTTCTTTATTATAAGAATGTAGTACGGTCGAACTTGAACCAGCTGCCTCATGATTGCGTTCGAGTGAGTTGGTTTTAGGGACAGCTTCTGGTTTCGGTGACAACGGTAACGATGGAGTAGACGTTGGCGATGGATGAAGGTTTCTTCCGATATGCAACAAGTAATGATGTCGCTGATGACATATGCGACACCTAACCCCACGACAATTGCGAACTCGGTGATTCTTACTGAAACAATTAATGCATAATTGATGTTGTTTCACAGCGCTAAAACGAGATAGAGGTGATAATTCAATAAAATTAGAACATTTATCAATCAAATGACCAGATTGATCACAAAAAACACAGTGCAAATTATCTTGATTATTGACGGTTGTGGTTAACGAAGCACTTCGAAAATTCGACGAATTAGACGACCTTTGACTTGATTGCGGACGGCTGTATGGTATCGAATTCGATTGCGATCGATTGGCATTTGAATTTGCTAATATCAAACATCTTTTGACTAGATATGATTCCAATTCCTTCCATGTCGGTACAGAAGTTGTGGGTGCGTCTTCCTCCCATTTGATTTGAGTAGCATTATCCAGTTTTCCAAATACGATATGCAGCAATAATGCGTTCGCTAGCTGTTCATGATTACCTAATGCTAGTAAGGCGCGAAGATTAGCGTTGACTGTATCGATAAGCCTTTGCAGAGATGACACTGATTTGCCAGTGGCTGGAATTTCACTTATTTCACGAATGTGAGCTTGATAAATGAGCCGTTCGTTGTCGTAACGTTTTTTCAATAACGTTAACGCCTCAACATAATTTGCGTCGGTCAACTCCAATGACGCCAACATACTCTCAGCGTTTCCACCTTTCAGACATTTGCGAAGATAGTTGAATTTCTCTAGTGGCTTCAGATTATCATCTGCATCAATATACGTGTTGAATCCATTTATAAAATCGGTCCAATGCTTGTACTCTCCTGAGAAATGAGGTAATTCAATTTTTGGCAACTTCACTAGATTGGAACGATTTCCCGTACGATTAAGTCCCAACACATCTGCACTACTTTGATTTAAATTGACCGATGGACGTCTGAGTTCAGTGATTTTTGATAATAATTTCGATTTAGCGTAACAATAAGTTTCCTCAAAGGATTCCCGTTTATCGCTTTCCAGCTCTAATACATCTAACTTTTCAATCTCCGATTGAACTTCCTCAAACTTCACGAAATGATTTTCAAGCAAGCCTAACCGCGTGGCTGCTTCAGTTTCAGTCGGAGAATTTTTGTCGATATAGGTTTTAATTCGAGTTTGAGCCTTTTGTATAGTTGTGCGTCGTGCCTTTAGCTCAGCCAACACAATCTTCGTTTTTTCTTCTTCAGTCATTGTTATAAATTTTAAACCAACACTCTTTTAACAATTTGTTTTTTAATTTGAACTACCACCAAATATTATTATCGAAATTTATTATCACTTTAGAAGTATCTTAGTAGTTCACAATTCTATCAACACGTGTTTTACCAAATGCACAAAACATACGATAACAGTAATAAAAAATCATACGATACCACCGGAACAAATCGTACGTTACCAGCGACCTTGTCCCACGTTGCGATACAGTTTTGTTTGATGGCGTGATGCAAAACGCCAAACGAGACGATAACGTGATGAAATTGATCGATAAAAAAAACTCCAACGAAAATGATCAATTGCACCGAAACGAATGCGACGATATCTCCGGTTTGCATCCGGCTCGAAGGACCAAATGTTTACGTATAGTAAACCGACGACACAAAATCTTCATTTAATGAAACCAACGAGACAAAATGTTCATTAATGAAACCACCGAAAACTTTTGTCACCACTAAAACAAAAGACTATCACAATATATACATTTTATTTTGAATTATTTATGCGCACATATTTTATTGATGGTGCGAGTACGTTAATGATTTTAGAGAGACTACTTTAATGTTACAAAACAAAAGTATATAATGTTCTATAATTCCGAACATTCACAAATACATAAGTAGATAAATATAATATATAATATTTAATTAACAGTGAACCGAAAACCACAACGGTATTATAATTGAATACATTAAAATTAGGTAAACGTAATGAATTATAGGCAGGATCAAATTGGGTGAGCACGAACAGAAGTTTTATGTATTATGCGTAGCTAATTCAATGTGTAAGCGTTCGTAATTGGTACATAATAATAAAATGTTTTAATTAATTCTAATTCGCAAACACGTGTTCATCTAATGCATCTTAAATCTTTAATTAATTAAAATTTTAAATTTGATGTTAATACATTTATAAAAATAGCTTAATATTGCGACATCATCGAAAAGTTTCAAATTTCTTAAATCTTACAGTATTACTGTGTGTGTTTAGTTTTTAGCATTAAGTTACTCATAACATAACCATTTGGTATGCGATTTTGGAATGATTTCATTTTGACATTTTAAGTTTTGATTTTCTACTCTATCGTGTAGACTGAAATATGTCTATATGTGTGGTAATATATATTTCTCAGTTGTCTGCGCAAATACATATTTTACAATTGATTAAAATAATAAAGGACCCAACATAGTAGACTACATATACTCGTAGGTTTAGTTTGGTAAAAATTTCAAGTTTACAATCATGAAATTAATTTTCCATCATGATTACAATCTACATATTTTCGTGATCACACTACAAAATATTGTTGTCACCCCTAATATAACTCTGTTAATATGATCCTACCGTATACCTTCCACCCTAACCAAAAATCATTATTTAACTACGAGTATGCACGTATAATAATTTAGGGTTGACAAACATGGGCAAAATTAACGAGAAGCAAATACCGGTACTGCCTTAACGCTAATGTTTGAAATTTGATAAATACTTTTCGGCAGAAATGCACAACATATTTGGTAATACCCAGAAGTCTATCATGATCTATGACCTGGTCCATAGATAACGTTTCTTTAGCTATTTATTATTATGCCCGGATTTAGGAATTTCAAATTTTAATTTAATAGTAAACTAGTGTATTTAAAGTACATTTATTTAATAAAGATAAATGTTTGCAAGTTGCATTTATTGTGTCTTCATTGTGGAGTTTGTGATAAAGGTAACAACAAATAAACAACAAAAGGGAAAGTCTCTGAAAGCGGAACAAGAATAGAGCTTAACGCTCTACTTTGTCTGGCAAAAAATTAAAAATGTATATCCGTTTCTAAACACCGTAGATTGTATCTTAAATCAAATCAGAAATGGTGTTAATCTCTATTATCAAAATGTATAACATTTTTTCTAATCTGGGCCTTGCGTTAGGAATAATGATTAATTGAAATAAACAAATTTATTTCATTTTCGGGGTTTTATTAAATCAAACTTTAACTTTCTCGCGTTTTAAGAAGATTTTTCTAAGACCAAACCATGTATTAATCGCTAGACAACTTCTTGAATATCTCTATGTTCAACTTTTACTTTTAAAAATTCAATTGTTTTTAAATTTCTAATGAAGCGTGATTTAAAAAAACTGTATTAATCGCTTGGAAATGTATTTTACTTTTCAATAAAACAAAACTTAATCGATACTTACATTTGTGGGCCTTGGACTGATTTGAAAGACATCCATTTTTAGACAGTTTAGGTAAAGTAGAGTCATAATAAAAAAACATTGTTTGTCGGTTGCTTCTACTTAGGAATAATTGTCTTAAGATTTAGGTAAAACATCCCGTGCTCGATCAATTTCGTAGTTGAATACCGATAATAAAAAAACAGGCAAAGTTACTCACAAGCGCATACAGTTTCTCTGTCCATGTTCGAAATGTTTTGAGTATGACTTAGAAATTTGCATGGTACAACACGGTTATTGTTTCTTCATTTTGAAATGGTGTTCAACTAGGCTTTAATTTTCCTAGGCGTGCCTTTCAAAAAATCGACTTAAACATATCACGGAATTAGATTTTTCCCTTTATATAAAAAAGCACGGACGACTGTAAGAAACAACTAGGCGTTTACAATGGCATTTCATTATAGACATTTTTAAAAACATGTACGATTTTGATGGCAGAATGGTTTTGACAAGTAACGCTATCTTCTTGTTGAAACACAATATTTCAGACTTCTCCCGTCTACATTACTCCTCATCTGAATAGGGCTAGATATTTTTCATTTGTTTTAAGTTCATATCGGAATTTGTTGTTGTAAATGACATCTTTTTGGTTTCAACATGAAGGAGAGGATGCATATGACAATAAGATTGGTAAAAAACGAATTTTAGGAACTGCCGTTAATTTTATTGGGATTTGTTTTCAATACCTAAAAACATATTGAATTGGTCAAAAATAATATTTCCTTCAGCAATCACAGGGCTATCATGGTACTTGGTGACAATATTAAGAGATGTGTCCATGTGGTCTTTGTGCAGCAAATACAAATGCAAATGCATAACATCTGCTTTATTGCGGATGACATTATGTAGTTCGAGTTGACTGAAAATAACGAATAGCATTGTACAACAACTGCAAGCAAACACAATTGAATTTCAGAATAATTTGTGAACGAAATGTAAAATAGAATTAAAATAGTTAACTGTAAAATAGATGGTTTCTAATTTATTTATTAACATAAATATTAATCATAGTTAATCCACATAATTTTAATTCAGTCTTTTAGTCATTAGTCCTACATTTAGACTATTCCTAATCCGAAGATTATAGATAGATTTCCGCATCTTTTCAGGAGTGTCGCCCTTAGCGATAATAGTTCATTTTTTGTGGACATTTTTGTTTTTTTCTGAAGTGGTTCAACCACCTTCGAATAAAATTCAGTCGACTGATAAATATTACTTACGCAATTAGTGCTGACCGACCATCTATCAGTCCAAATATTTTAAATTGACGTAAGATAGTTCTTGATAGAATTCAGCATAAATTGGGTGCGGTGGAAAGTAACTTACTGTCCTCCGTAAGTAAACCTGACTGCGGTTGTATCATTTCCTTTAGTAAAAAATAAAATAACACTCAACTTCGTTATTTAATATATAAATAATTATGGACTGTGAAAAGATTCTGCCATTTTTGCATCGACGTTTTTTTCAATTTTTTTTGTATCGGCATCCTTTATAAAGTTTCTGGAAAAATAAGATCATGTTTACGTACACTTAATCTACATTTTCAACAATTACGCATACTCCTGTAGCAATGTTGTGAATTGTCGTTTTTTGATTGGAAAGTATCGTCAAATTTAATTCCATGAAAAATCAATTATTTTATTCTTGTATTGTCATTGACAATAAGAATTAGTGTCATTTATTTTTACTTAATCACAGCAACTATTAGAAATACTGTTATAGGACTAGAGTTGTTAAAATACATAAAAGCAACATATTTACTATTTTGAATTAGTTTACCCTCCATTTTAGTACATTGCTTCCGTTTCCTATTCTACCATACACTGTCAAAATTAGGTAAACTTGATATTTACCCGAGCTTTTGCACACATTCATTGGTTGTGTACCTATTGTAAGCTAAATTTAGGGCAAATGCCATTTTGGCAATAAATGGTAAGTTCAAATGCCATACTAAAGAGTAGGGTAAAGTAAAGGTACAAAAGATAAATCATAATGTTTTGTATTTTTTGTTTATCAAAACTAAGAAAAATAAGGCGATTTCGTTTCTAGGTAATTTTTTTAAATTAAATCGAAGTCTCAAATTGGTCTTGAAGTAAAAAATGCGTTGCAGTTTATTTCCATTAACAAACGCATACACATATACTAAATTTTCATAAAATTCTATAATTTGTTATTAAATATTCATCTCTGTGCGAATCCAGACATAAATCCCATAAAAGTACATAATGGGTGTTTTTTTAGAGATTCATAATTTTAAATTAAAATAGAACAAAGAAAATCATTTTGAATATCAGTGAAACTAGCTTTATTGGTAGATAATTTTATGCCATTAATGCTTGAATATGATTTCGGCCATGTGGCCGCCGCTTCTAGTGCGAACATGGCGTAATCTGGTGGTTCAATTTTCGATCATTCTCCGCGCGGCCGTATCTCGCTAATAACACGCCGAGTGTTGTGTTCCAAGTGTTCAATCGTCTCTGGTTTATCGGTGTAGACAAGTGACTTAACATATCCCCAAAGAAAATAATCTAATGGAGTTAGATCAAACGATCTCGGTGAATAATTAACAGGACCATTACGTGAAATTAGTCTCATCAAATCTTTCTTTGAGTAAATTAATTGTATCCCGCGCTGTGTGGCATGTGGCACCGTCCTGTTGGAACCACATATCAGCAAGATTTATGCCAGCCAATTGGGGTACAAAAAATTAGAAATCATGTCTCTATACCGTTCATTGTTATACAGTCAACATTCCACCCATCATAATTTTTGAAGACATATTGGCCAATGATTCCGCCTGCCCATAAAGCACTCTAAACAGTGATTTTCTCTGGATGTAATGGTGTTTCGGCAAAGGCTGGTGAATTATCTTCACTCCAAATTCGACACTTCTGTTTATTAACGTACCCATTCAACCAAAAGTGAGATTCATCGCTGAACAAAATTTTCTTTGGAAAATAAACATCAATAACAATTTCTGTTTCAGCCCATTGGCCGAATTGGCAGCGTGTGGGATGGTCAAGTGGCTCTAATTCGTGCACAAGTTGAATTTTGTAAGCCCGTAAACCAAGATCCTTAGATAAAATCTTCCATAAAGTAGATGGGCACATCTCCAGTTCCTGAGAACGACGTCGAATTGCTTGATTTGAGTCTCTCAATGCTACGCTGTACAGCGTCTATCGCTTGTTCGGTATACGCACTGTTTGACGTCTTACTGGATGCGTATTATCATTTAGAGCATACGTGGTGCGCAAACGATCCATAGTTAACCGTATTATTCGCTCTGATGGACGATTATGACGACCGTTAAATGGACGTATTGCACGATGAGTTTGGCAAACAGAACCATTATTTTGATAAAAAAATTTGAACAATTTGCAGCGTTGCTCTGGCGTAAGTCTATTTATTATAAAATGTTAAATGTAACTAATGACAAAGCAAATGCCAGCTATCGAATCGGTTGTCAAACAAAACAGTGTTGCCAACTTAAAGATGTGAATCTCTAAAAAACACCATTTACAACTGTAATATAAAATTAATTTAGAATATTTTAATTCGTAATCGTTCTTCTCGTGAACGATATACTTTTCAAAATATTTACAAAAACCGATAAAACTCCTTTGGAAGCTCTCTATGCGCTGTGCAAAGACCAACATTTTTTGCAAAATGGTTTTTTGTCACAAATCGTCATTTCCGCTTACATTTTGGCAAACTGATCTGGACCGGTATTGTTGCAAAATTAATTTAGAATCTTTTAGTTCTAAATATTTGCAAAAAACGATAAGGCTCCTATGGAAGCTGCTTCTGTTGGACCGATTTCAGACAAAAATCACTGGAATCTCCCAATTTACGAGAAAGCTGAAGTATGAAGTTTTATTCCGTTCCGTCTGGGCTTTCTCTACAGCTACAGACATTTAGTCTGCATGGCACACATACAGACACAAAGACACATAGAGATTTTTTAAAAACTACTTTTTTTTTACTTCTTGAATATTGCGATTGTAAATCTGGAAAAAATTTCACGGTTAAAATTGTTCATGATTACTATATCTTATTTTACTACCCGTACGTAAAGGAATGTAAACTTTGTTAAAATATTTTGGTATGCGCATGTAAAAAATTTCAGTTTACAAAAAAAATTGCCATTCGATTATGCATCTATACGGACCAAATTTTGTATGTTTTATGAAAATTTCATCCTTTAAGCCATAATTACTCAGCTAATTTTATATACTAGTGAATTGGTACGGTTTGAAAAGTAATTGTTACTAAAATTTGAATTTACCGTAAACTAAACGATTTGCCCAAGAATTGGTCCGCAGCCATTGTAACAAATTTTTGGTAGAAATATTTACCTATTTTTACATTATTATTTCAACTGAATGCCAAAAGAACCAGGATTACTTTGCTACTCAGTCGCGAAAATGGACCATTGTAGCAATTGCATCTATGCCAATTGTTTTTTTTTGATTCCACGCACGTAAGTATATAAAGTTGAGAACTTGGACTGTTTCGCTTATATCCGCACCAAACCGCCTATATAATTGAACATCTTCGTCTTATTTTTGCAACATCCATAATTTTTCATGTTACGTTTTTTAAACCAAATATTTTTAAATTAGTTTAGAACAATGAAGTCGTCCGAGCGCAACAGATTTAATCGAAAATTTTACAAATCAACCAATTTTACTTTCTTTTACGTATAGTTTAATTAAAATATGAAAATTGTTGATCTCGAAATTTTTGCAGATGTACCATTCTATCGCCGAAGTCAAAAAAATGGGGTTTAAAAAATTTTGTGTGCTTGCGTGCTTGTATTTTGTAGATTAAATGCTTGTAGTTTCTCTACAGCCCCAGATGGATTTAATGAAAATCGGTGAAATGGTGAAATCGGTCCATCGGAAGTGGCAGCCTCCATAGTCTGTGTTTTAGTTTTTTGAATAGTTTGAAAAGTATATCATTTACAAGAAAAACGATTAAGACTAGAAGATTCTAAATTAATTTGCAATAATATCGGCCCAGACCAGTTTTAAAAAATGTAAGCAGAAATAACGATTTTAGGCAAAAAACTGTTTTTTAACAACAGGCGGATTGATTGATCGAGATAAAACTTGATAGTTAAGCGTTTACTATAGATTGGAAGGTCCCAGTGATGTTTAGTCGAAATCGGCTCACCGGAAGTTCATAGGAAATTTTTCGTTTCATGCAAATATTTTGAAAAGTATAAAGTATTTACAAAAAACTGATTAAAAACAAAGAGATTGTAAATTAAATTTCAAACAAAGTAAGTTCAGATCATTTTTTAAATTTAACCGGAAATGACGAGATTTGATAAATTAATTTTATTCAACCAAAATTCGGCTTCTCTATGGACTATTCGGAATAAATTTTCATATTTAAACTGTTTTCATTAATTGGGAGTTCCATGCAAAATTTAGTGGAAATATATGCATCGGAAGTGGCAGCTTCAATTGAAGCTTCTTAAATTTTTGCAATGATTATGGAAAGTTTACCATTTACAAAATCAACAAAGAATTAATCGATTTTAATAAATTTTCAAACAACAAGGATTGTACAAGACAGTTTTATCAAAAGTCAGGTAATTTTAATTTTTGGTTTTAGAAATCAAATGTGGTGTATTCTAGATCTATTTATACATGTGTGCATTCGTGCTCGTTTATTCGACGTCGATCAATCTAAGAAAACTTGTTAGGCCTTAAACATTCTAAAGCAATTTTACTTTATTATAATTGATCATTTAAGAGTTATTTGCTTTCGTGCTTTAATTTAAAGTATCGTTGACAAAATATAAATTGCTGAAGTATTAAAATACAAATCCTGTTTTTCGATGAACTTTCATCATAGTGATTACACAGAAAGCACACCACTGAAAGCTATTATCAAAATTATTATCCTTTTGCTTTTTGGCTACAATTTTTTTGTTAGTTCAATCCGGCGCTATTTAGGCACATTATTAAAAATGTTGCTTTCGCAGTAAAATTAATAAATATAGCTGGTGTTGTTATTAAATCTTTATTTATATTATTGGCACTTGGTATTATTTAATAGTCAGGTTTCTTGCAAAATATTTACATTATAAAATAATAAACCAAAATACGTTAAATTAACCTTCAAAAAGAACGTATTTACGTAAGAACGTAACAAAATTTTTCTCGATTAACTTAACTTCCCTTCTATAACATTTCATATGAAAATAAAATAAAATTTAAACAAATTATTTGTTATAGTGCAAGAGAATTAGTATGTCTATCAGAAATCATATCAATAATCAAGAGACGAAAGAAATGAATACTAGTGTGTGTGTGTGAAATAACAGTAAATCAAGATACGTATATGTGATACATATATGTATGCTGCATTACATATACATTAAATAATAAGGCAGCCGAAATAATTTAACAAGAGCAGAGGAATGGAAATCTGTTTTACTTTAATATCATTTCCTGTAATAGTATTTTCATTACAGTCTATTAAAATCTAAATTTCATCTTTATATTTTAATTGAATTATATCAAGATATTGTCGATGTAGAGAATAATTGAAATTTTATTTAAAAACAGAAAGACAAGAAATGATAATATGTACATTGAACAAAAACCAAATTAATTTTGAAGAATAATAATTATTTTCTAATTCAAGAAATTTAGCCTTTTTTATTGTATTCCATATTCTCGAATATTTCATTTTGTATTTCCTAATTAATTTTGTGTTTTTCTGGTACTAAGTGTGAAATAAAATTGAAAAAATTAATTAAAGTGTTCCTTTTAATTAATTTTGTTTTTCTTGTTCATTCTTGTCTTTATAGCGCAAATTTTATTTAAATTAATAAAATTTCTTAGAAATAATTGTTCTTAAAGTCGATTCTATATGTAACATAATATAAATTGTTACTCCCCCACACTAAATATTTTGTTGTGTGTGTGCGTACAGTTGTTCGATTGTGAAATATTTATTAAGCACAATTTGATTGAAACATTATGCGGTACGGAAGTTTTAACTTCAACGTAAGCGAACGAGTTATGGTGTACGCATAACACAATTAATCAAATCTTTAGATTGTAAACCACAGCTTCCATATAAATTAGATTTGTTTGATTTTTTGCGCTGCTAGTCTATTATTTCCCAATCCAATAAATAATTTTCATAATGAAATATTGAACTCATATAATAAGCCAATAAACACACAGAAAAAGTAAACAAATTTATTCTACTTAATCTGTTATAAATAAAAACAAAAATATCTGTTTCTTTCAACCTCAATAATGGTTTAATCTTTCAGCGGAACAATCATTAGTGTAATTTAATTAAGAAATGAAATGTCTAAAACAAAAAATTTAGATCGATCAATCCGATGATCGCGAGCAGTGTTGTTAAATTTTTAAATAATTTTTTACGAAAGAACCTTGAGAATAGTAATAAAGACATATTAAAATAATTTAATGGAATTGTTTTCGGAAAGTGTATATGTGTTTTTTATAGCCAATAAATCTATTAGCTTTTCTGTTCTGGGTATAGATAACATCAATATATAGACTGTTTGGCTATTGTAATGGAGTTTGGTACCATGTACAAATTCATGATGTTTTACTACACATAATCTGGTGTTGTTGAGCTACATCAACCAGAAGGTCACTTTTGCAAATAAAATCTCTATAAGTACAATGCCCCTGTAATTCTATTTTTGAGTATGTAATAGATTTAGTGATGGTTTTGCTTTTTTAATAGTTTTTTGTAGAATTTGAGACGCGTGATCCTGCATAACTCCGACTGTCTATTGGGATTTCCCGCGAATGTCCAAAGCGCAATTCGTTCAGTAAAATTGAATATTCCAATTTAAAAATATAACATAGAAAAATTTAATAAAATCCAATCATTGATTCGAAAGCATCTGTAAGTTTAAGTTTATTAGTTCACCCTAAAATTATAACGGGGAATGTCCAAGGCGCTATTCGTTCAGTAAAATTTAATATTTCTATTTAAAGAAATAAAATTAAGAAATAAAATTGATTCGAAAGCACCTGTATTTATCTCCCGATTTTAAGGTTATAAGTTCCAATATAAAATTTATTCGATTTTATTGTTATTAGGTAGGTGGATAAATTATTATTTTATACTTTCGTTCACGTATGTAACTCATACATACATTTACTCATCTTCAACTAAAGTTTATTTTATTTTAAGGTTGTGTTTTATTTGTTAAAAGTCAATTTCCCGAACCAGCACCGTCATATAGTTGTTCTGGACGTTCGAAAAAATTGTGGTTTGCAAATGTACTAAGTGACCTATAAGTATGTTTTAGCAATTAATAATCAATACAAAAAAATCTCTAGAATTAATAAAATTGTTAGATTAGACTAAATTGTTTGTGCTTTAGTTGTCAGTGCTTAGTTTAAATTTTATTCGGGAACATAATTTTTTCCTTGATAAGAGTTCCTTTTCCTACTTATAGTCTATGCTCCCCGGTAATTTTTATGTACTCGTGAGACCGCAAATTACGTCAAAGTTATCATATAATGTGGAATTTGGAAATGATATTTGTTTTATTTAAACTCAGTGTTTTTACCCTGTATAGGCCACACATCAGTTATTTAGTATAAATGATACTAATAAATTATAGCGCCCGTATAATTGTTGTCGATATAAGGGGATTAAATATATTCCAATTTATTTGTTTGTTGGTGTTTAATCTTTGCAATCTGTTTTGGAGCCGACGGCTATATGTCCGATTTACGTAGAACCATCTGCACATTGCGTAGCTCTATGCCAGCCTATAGTACTGAAATGGACGATGGTGCGGCCCATGAGTTCTGCACTCCGACAGGGGTCATGGTTGTGTTCATTTTCAACACCGATCGTAATCAGATGATGAAAGAATTTTTTTTATCCTGCCTCTATCGGGATTCGAACTCGGTACTTGCCGACCCAGGCGCAAAAGCTTTCAGCAATGTGCCGTTTGCTCGGCTTATCAATTTATTGTACAACATTGTTACAATTTCGACAAAGAATATCGAAATATAAAATACAAAATATATTTCTTAATTCTCAACACTGATATGAAATTACAAAGAATGTTCAGTTCGATGATTAGTTAGAAACTGGAAAAAGAGTATAAATTGCGCCGGCGTACCCGGGATTTTGGTTTAGGCATGGCCATCAATTGAAAATAACATTTAAATGAACTATAAACTTATACTTCATGGCGATGACTAAGTCAGTCCCGATTACGCCGTGTCCATCGTATTCTATTTTTGCATATAATAAGATGGAAGGATAGGAAAATAATGTTAGATGGCATCGACTTGACTCCTGTAGTGATTAATAATTTAACTTGTTAGTAAAATAAAAAAAAACACATATTAGCACAAGGCAACGCAAAAGTAAATATTATTAAAATTAGTAAAGTCAATTTTTAATTTATCTACGCAACGTTATCTACGCATCTACAACGTTTGTCCATAGCAGTACTGCAGGTTACCGTTGAAACTTATTTTATTTTTTGGTTGTAATAGTTAGAAGTTAGTTGATTTTTGCTTAATTTTTTGAAAATTGCTTCAGGTCGTTAAAGCAAGGAATTTTATTCCGCAATTGCTGGGCCACCTAATTTGTCAGACTACTTCTTCAATGTCATTAAAATATTTTCTTATATTATTTATTCAATATTACAATTGATTCAAGGAGGATTTATAAGTGATTTTGCGATATAATCTCTAAAATTACAGATATCTCAACCGATTGCCAACCGGTTGTGGATGATCCTCTGAGTAACAAATGATATTTAGACTTTCGGATCACGGATGTATCTCTTTTAAACTTAACTTTAAAATACCACTACATATCCTTATCGAACAAAACAACGTTAACTGCGTGGGAATTTTACTCTAGAGAAAATTGTTGTCTGCAAATTATTAACCCTAGGAAACTGAAAAAAGTAGCTAGAAAATGAAATTTTCAGGTCGAATGGAATAACTTCCTAAATACACAAAAAGTCTAAGATGTGCCAATAAATTCACGCTTCGTGGATTTCGCTATGAAATCAATAGTATGTCAGCTGTCAATTATCCAATAGAGTTTCTTAATATTTTAGAGCCATCGGAAAATTCACCACATGCTCGTACTATTTTTGAAAGGAGTTCACATAAATACTTCTCCGTAATTTTGATTCACCGAAATTGTGCAACGGAACACAGCTTTGTGTGTATTATTACTGGTAAAAGTAGAGAAGGAAATATGCTAATTCCGCATATTTCAATGATTCCCATCGGTTTGGCTTCGAATTCAAGCGACTACAATTTTCACTACGACTTGCTTTCGCAATCACCGAAAATTGCTTGTGTGTAAATTTGGAAAATTTATGCTTTTCACATGATCAGCTATATGTTGCTTGCTCAGTGTGGGAACGTCAAAAATTAGTTCATTTTCTCACCAAACGAAAAATTCAAAAATATTGTTTATCTAAATGCTTTACAATAAAAATTAAGATTAACAAAATATTTTATTTATTATTCCCATTGATCATCAAACAATTTGTTTACATATTTATACGTAGGTTACTGTAATTATTAAAAATATGAAATATTATTATAAACAAATTAATAATGAAGGTTTGTAAGAAATGAGTATAATTATTTAAAAATAAGTAAGAAGTGTCAAAAGTAGTGAACCTATTCCCACAAACAGGATATCAGACAATATCATTACAGAATGTTCTATAATATTCCTATGCTCGCCTCTGGAAACAGGCATTTACAATAAAGGTCTTCCAAAAAAGTATCAATAATGGTCACTTCTCTGTAACACGCGAAGGCAATGCTTCCGTTACTGAATTCAGCGCCTTGTGAATCATTGCAACTACAGCGACGTCAATAGATTCCCTGCAAAATTTCTCCCGTGAATGCCTGGGTAATCCAGCTAGTATTGTATATAAATATCTTCGTATATAAAACAAAGTGAAATATGTTGTAATCACTTTGTTTTATCTAACGAATATGTATTTGTCGGAACTTACTTTTACTTTTCTTCTTTTTTCTAATAAGTAATTACTAACAATCAGGCTATACATCCTTACTTTACATAACAAAGAAATGTTAATTATTTAATATAATTCCATAGCTTCAAATTTTCAAATAACTAAAAAGTCGTAGGGGGTTTAAACTTGTCACAGACATTCTTTTTCTTAAATAAATAATTTTTCAAATCTCCGCAAGTGTACGCTACAATTAAATCTTAAGCAAAGGTATTATAGAACACAAAACTGAACTAAAAATGAAAATTCGTTAAAATTAATTAGTTTTAAAGTTTTTTTTTATCAATGTTTAACTTTAGTTATTAAAAACCTTTGAATAAAAGGGGATGGATCATTTTATATTACTTTTTTGTAATTTTTCAAGAAAGTTTTGTCCTTTATTATTATGTTATGAATTTTGATTTTATTTGAAACCATAATCTTTAGTTTAGCTTAAACAAATATGTTAAGGTACCTCTAACCAATTTTAAGGAAATTAGAATTTGTTATAAATATTTGATATCTTAATTTAAACTGTTTGAGTTAAAATATATTTGGATTAATTTTAAAGATTTTAAAATAAAAAATTTCTGCTTTTGGGAAATAAAAAATTAATTCCTCCGTGAAAAAATATACTTCATACCTTTAAAGGGAAAATTCTTAATTTTTGATTTTTTAAAGAGAACTGATTATGTCAATTACGAGGACGGCAAGGACAGTGTAATTTGTATAGGCTACCTGTACGAAAAGCATATTAAAATGACATTAGCAAAAAACTAGCTAGATCTTGATTCCTTTCAAGAAAAATTAAATCGTGTATACAAACTAATTGTGTCACATAATAATAATCAACCTAACGTATGTATAGTTCAAAGGTAAACACTATAAGAACTTTGGTTTTTTTATTGCTTTTGGTGGAATATTTAGTGAAGAACGGTTTTCAAATAAGCCTTTTGGCCCAATTGATAATATTTTTATTGGATAAGCTTATGAACATTTATTATTCCACATCCATAAAACCCAATATATGTCAACGGCATCGCTTATATTTCATTAAATCGAACAAAAGTAATTAAAGCAAATATGTATATTGTATAATATAGTATCACAGAAAATACTATATTTATTTTCCTTCATATTCCGCAACCACTATAGAAAAATATTGCCTTGTCGTTGACTCTCCCTTCTTGCGTACAATGTACATTAATAAAAATAGATAGAATCATAAATAAAACTCTATTATTTATTGTCTCAATAAAAATATTTTTTCTTTAAAAATAAATTAAACATATATTTCTTTAAAATAATATACAATGAGCATTAAGTCAATAAAATGATTTTTATATTTACAAAGAAACAAAAATCTTTATTTTATTGATCATTTCGTATTTAAAATAATAAAATTTGTATTTTTATGGGTTAGTAATCGAAATTCCTATTTATACTCGTTTAAAAAGTAGAGTAGTAATGCTCGCATGTGTGTTTTTATTTTTATTGCAATTAAGTGAATAATATAATTTCGCTGTTATGTACTTGTAAATATTTAAGTTATGAACAGGATATACAAAATTCAATTTTATCACGTAGAACTTCTTATTATTTGAAAAAAATTGTGGCTGTTACCGCAAAATACAATCAAATTTTCCTTTTTTGTAATTCAAAACCTCATTGTTTGCAGCAACAGTACAGAATATAGAAAAATAACCAGAGAATGCGACAACGTGATTTATGGTTCTGTATCCAGATTTTGCTACGAGCAATTTTTTATATTGTATTATTAATTAATCAATGTTTTATCAAAATGGATTATTAATTAATTAGCGATTTATATTATTATAACCTCTAAAAGTTAATTTCTTATTGATCGAAATAATTTTTCTTGTTGGCGAGATATCTTCCGGTTATCATTATTCATTAGTCTTCTGGATTGTAAACAATTTGTGTGTGTAACATAAACCATTTCCCATCAATTTCGTTGTATGTTTACATTATCCTTTGGTTTTGATTTACATGACAGCATAGAGATAATATTTCATTAATTTTTTTCTTAAATATACAATGGTTATTATCAGTGGAATTTTATTTATTTTCATTCGTGGAAATGTAATACAAACCTTTTATGGTTTAACAAAAAATGTACTACATGATGTATTAGCATCAACATCTTTTGTGGTGTAAACTGTCGAATGCGTTTACACAACATAACCAAAATTGTACCCCTTTGTTACATCAATTTAATGTTTGTGATATTAAACTAACAAGAAAATTTTAGTTTTTATTATGTATATGTGTGTGTGTGCAATTGCACCACCCTATATATTACTTAGTAATAGTGGTTTTTGATTATAGAATGTAGAATTGATTTAACTCTAGACATGTGTAGAAGATTTATTGTGTGTAGTGTTGGATAAGAGGGGGAGGTCAGCATTAGTTAATAAAAAACGGATTTTTTAAAATGCTGTTTTGGTTGGTTGAAGCACAATTATATTTTCATTTTGTTTGATTTTCGACAACTTTTATCGAATACTAACCTGTTTTTTAAATTCTAAAATATATTTGGTTTTCATTTCAGGTAAGCGTTACAATTTTATTACCATACGAATTGCCTCGGTTCCCCTAGTCTAGTAAGCCTAAACAAATTAACTTAAGCCATCTTGAAGGAATTAAGCAAATTATTGCGGTTATCTTATTATGTGAAGTGTATAACTAACGCATTAATTACATAATAATTAACTCAATCAAAACAATAACTAAAATAATAATCACTTTCTAATTTTAAACCGCACAATTCGTTGTGGCTAGGATTTTTACAGATGTTTTTGATTTTTCACGATGTGTTACGTTTTTTTTGTCTTAAATTGTGAAGATAAATAAGTTGTTCACTTATCTAATTAATTAAAGATCGATAGACATGTGTTAATTGATCAAATACATACTAGCATTAGGTATACAAAAAAATATAATTAATTACATCTTGCTCTTGCTAATTCGGAGGGGTAAAGCACATAAAATGCAATTGTTTGCACATTTAAGTTTGATTAAATAATGTTTAATATTTAGTGTATGTGTCTCTCTCTCAGGACTATAAGTGGGGGAGATATTCCATTAAAGCCGCACTCACGAATAGTTATATAATTTTGATTTTTTTTAGTTGTGGAGAAATTGCGTATTGCACACAATCGACATTCGACATCTTTATATTTATGTAAAATTGTCAAGCTTTATATTTAAAAGAAAAGTATCAATCGGAGGTCCTTCGATACGAGAGGCTGCAAATTATACTTTGGAACTAACTCGTGGTAATGAGCAGTGTAAGTCTATTTTTTAAGATTGCAAATTCTTTTGTGGTTTTTGTATAATTTGTTTTTGACAAGTGCCTGCTTTTAGGAAAATGACAGCCGGGTCTTAAAATAAACCGCAAAAAATCGTTCCGGGATGCAATTTGGAGCTACTGTTTACATAAAATTTAACTGTGGTCTAAATGACGGAAATGTTATCTGCGACTACAATAAATAATATATTTTAGAGAAATGTTTTGGTATTTTAATTAAAAAAAATTAATTATCAAAGATAAAAATCTTTAGTAGTCCGGCAGTCTTTAGAGTCAAATTTAAAGGGAAATAAATTTATAAGACATTCGTTGACATCTACGAACAAATTCTAAACATGACATCTCATGTAAAATGTTTTGTAATTAGCTGATTATAGTCCGGAGCCATACAATCATTTAAACAGCAGAGGCACTCGCATTCAAAATAAGATTTCAATTTGATTTCTTTAATTGGTAAAACTCACATTTAAATTAGTTTAGTTAATTTAGTTAAGAAATTTTAATTCTATTAATTGCTTTGGCACCGTTGGAGTATCTTATATTAACCTGGAAAGAACTGGGGAATTAATTTATATGTGATTTCTGTTCTGGTTACCGGTACCTAGTCAAGCTCGAGTCGTTTGATGAGTTATCATCAATCACAATTCTTCGGGAACTGGATTTGATGGCCTCAATTCCTTAGAATTGAAAAATACGTGTTAAATTCGATGTTGTAGAAAATTTAAACTAAATGATTAGATTAAATATTAGTTTCTGAAACATAGTTGCGATTGTCATATAGATAAAACGTCCTTATTGGATGTACAGAGTGATAAATCGTTATTCATGGTACTCTAATTCTTGTGACTAACGTTTTAAAATTTTGTACTATATACAAAGACGAAACTTCACTTAAGTTACATCATTGTCTAAAAATCATTCTTATTTAAATAAAAGTTTCACAATACGAACTAAACTGTCCTAGGTTTCAAGAAATAAAATGTTATGTTTAAATAAAAAGTTAGTTGTTCGATTAATTTAATTTATGTATGTTAAGTTCAGTTGTGAGGGGAAAATAACCTTTTATATAAACATAAACAGACATTTCCCGAAAAGAATCGTTATAATTTTTAATAAAATGCGTGTACTGTATTATTATTATAATTTGGTTATTTCCATTGATCAATTTTTGTTAAATATTTATATTAACAATTTTCTTATACAAGTACTCGTATAAAAAACCAGATGTTCCAATTTGATCTTAAAAATAAGATTTCAAGAGTTTCTTTAGAGATGTATATGAAACTAAAATCATACGTTTCTTTATTACTATTTATTTTTATTATATTTTCATTAATGCTGGTCGCGTTTTTTATTCTTTTGTGATTAGTATACACAATGCCGCAAAACTTAAATTTTTCTATTCATTAAACGTCTCATACAAAAAATAATAATTTAAAATGCTACAGATTTATGTTTGATAACATCTATGTTTTATAAATTCTTTTAAAGGAAATTAAAATCCGACATTGTAATGATTGTTACATTGTTATGATTTTCCTTTTTTTTAATTTATTGGGGCGACCAAAGAAATAGATCTCTCTGTTTTCATTGCAATTCAAATTAGTAATTATAGTAATTTCTTATAATTATTCATCACCTGTTCTGATATGGAATAACCAATAATTTTAGTACTTTTGAATTTATTTAAATTTAATTACCTTCATAAATTATTATTATTACCGTAATAAATTAGATTGTAAATTGGGTTTCAATTTTAGTAACGGTGCTGCATTTTTAAAGTGCATAATGCATTTTATATTAAATTGGATATAATAATACAATTTTGAGGATAGTTTATGTTGTTCAATTATGTTCACTGAAACACATTTCTATATCCCTACCCCTTCTCTTTTTATATATAGAAAGGCCTGGTAAAATAGTATTTGAGGATCCGTTCAGAACTGCATAATTTAAAATTGCATTTTTCTTAACGGCATATTTCAAAACGGCATAAGGTACGGAACGAATATTTTTCAAAACGTCATATTTCAAAACTGCATATTTCAAAACGGCATAGGTACAAAACGGCATTTTTCAAAATGGCATTTTCCAAACTTGCATTTTTCAAAACTGCATACTTCAAAACGGCATAGATAAAAAACGGCATTTTTAAAAACGACATTTTTAAAACCGCACAGGATAGAATGAAATATTTTAATCGATTATGAATCTTTTCATTAATTTCTCCAACAGGTACGGTTAATTTTTGACGGAACACGATGAAATTTGACATGAATGAAATTTTTGAACGATTCTTGGATCAAATTCTAGGATAAAGCCAAATGAAAAGGAACTTGTCTATTTCTTGGTCGATTAAGATCTAATTTCACATTTCCTATGATAGTGTTTAATTTACTTACAAATGATTTTGAATAAAATTTATGAAATGAAATTGATTATGACAAATTTCTTCTATTCCTATGATAGTGTTTAATTTACTTACAAATGATTTTGAATAAAATTTATGAAATGAAATTGATTATGACAAATTTCTTCTACAAGTTTTGTATAAAACGGGTTGTATAAATCGGGTTTATCGAAAAATTCGATTCTAAGATATTAGTTTCAAGATTTGTAGCGTTATTAACGTACGTCGCCACTACAATTTTTGTTTGAGGGTTTTTCCTATTTATGGTCCTAAATCACAATTTTATGTTTATCGCACCTATATAATATGGTGTATAGCATACGTTTACATCAGAATATCGTGTATACTACATCGAAGCTCAAGTATATATTCATACATATTGCACCTGGTATATAGGTATATTATGCAAAAAACGGTTTGTAATAGTTTTATTAATTTTTAGTTACTTAGAACCGGTGGGCGAAATGCAACGGAAATGCCTACTAAAATGTATGGAATATTTCAGCAGCAACGAATATTAATATTACAGCGTTGCAAACTATTGATGCCGCATCCCAAAGTTATTCAGTTTTTATCAATTTCCCTTAACCGAACAAGGTTAAATTCCCATCTTTCGCTATTTTTCGTTTGCAGTCGTGCATTATATTTTTGTACTCGAATATTATTTGGTTGTTTTGTTTAAAAAAAATATAAAAAATGGCATGCCTACAAAAAACTACCGATGAGATCCTTAAATGTTTAAATTGCTGGAAATATATTCTTTTAGTATGTAATTAGTATTAAATTAAAATTTATTTATATGTGTATGTATTAAAGAAAATCTAAATAAACGATATATGTCGTTATGAAAAATGTCGTTTTGAAAAATGCCATTTTGTGAAATACGTTTTCAAAAATGCCGTTTTGTACCTATGTCGTTTCGAAAAATGAACCGTTTTGAAAAATGTCTTTTTGACAAATGACGTTTTAAGAAATGTCGTTTTAAGGAATGCCGTTTTGAGAAATGCCGTTTTAAAAAACGCTATTTTGTGAAATGCCGTTTTGCAAAATGCTGTTTAGAAAAATGTGGTTTTGAAAAATGCAGTTTAGAAAAATGCCGTTTTGCACCTATGTAGTTTTGTACCTAATGCCGTTTCGAAATATGCTATTTTGAAAAATGCTATTTTGTACCTTATGCCGTTTTGAAATATGCAGTTTTTAGAAATGCCGTTTTTAAAAATGCCGTTTTAAAATATGCAATTTCGACCGAAACGCTAGTATTTGCTATATTAGGTGTCATGTTGTTTAGCCTGCGTCCCTTACGATTATTTTAATTTTTAAAATTATCATTAAAATACGAAGCACATATTATAAAATGGAATTAACACAGTAGGCATCTCCTCGGAAGATGTTTTTTTCTTAATATCTATCAGATGTCGCTTAATTAAAAAGATTTCAAATGTCGGGCTTTTAAATGTTTTTTTTTTAAATAAGTAGATAAATAACTTTTTTATCTACTTATAATTCGTAGGTCTAGTAGCTAGCAGAGCTTAAATTTCTTTCGATTTATGTTAAAAATCAGTGAATGATAGCTATTCATATTAATTATGCTTCCTACCAAAATGAATTTAGAGAGCACCAGAAACACCAGTATATCCCTTTACTTACACAGTTATAGTAATAAGAAAATGTGTTTCAGAAAATAACCGGTTAATTTTGATTAAAATAATGAGAATGTGGACTTTGTAAAGGACAATTCACACATTAAAAACGTCAAGTTTATGGCATTAGTCCTGGTAATCACAGTAATCGATCATCGGAACAACAACCACCGAATTATAACGCAAGCACTCTATACTTGCTCTAAAGAAGAGTGCAAGAAGAAGACCGAGATCCTCGGTCTAGAATAGTTTCCTTTTAGAAGCCAGTAGCCAGCTATGTTGTTGTGGTTTCGATCCTCAATTTAAACAAACCATTGTGCTGGGTCATATTGTTTCAATGGTAAATTTTTATTCGTTATTCCTAGACATCCTGTGACGTAACGTAGCAGATACACTAAACTCCTTCGATAAATGGAATCATATACCTGTTTGAAATATTTTATGTACTTTATAGGCTTCTGATCTCCATAAGAGTACGGCCACTTTCAATTCAACGAGCTGGTGGCATTATTTATTTCCAAAATAAAATTTATTACGCCTTAATAATTTTTAAATTCAGACATTGCTGCCCTTTCGCTCAATGTCTAAGTACATATATTTTAATATTCATTTTATTTTTATCCCACATAATAAATGGGTCAAGTGAATAAAAATAAGCAAATTTTTCTTCAAATTTATTTTGTAAATAAAACCATACAAGGGTGTTATTATTATTATTATTTATTAATTTATTTTTGAGCTGGCGAAAACAAGGTATAGATTGATATTTTTTTGACATTAAGATATAATTTAAATATATACGTAAACTCTTACATTTAAATATTAATTTCATATTTTTGTTTTAAAATTTGACTATTTCAAACGATAGTTTCAAAATGATTAATTTTGAACTATAATTATTTATATTACCAAACCTTAACTGATAATATTTACATTACTAAATCTTTATAATATTAATATTTATAATAGTATACTAACTTATATATTATTTTTATTTGATTACAGTTTACATTTTGAACTTAGAATTCTTTTACATTAGTTTCGGTGTATAAACTAGTTAGTTTTATTAATTTTTGAATATTGGCTTCCATAAGAATATCGATAGATTTGATCTTATTAAATTTTTTTAAAATTTTTAAATCGAGCAACAATTTGTTATGTGTATATTAGTCTATATTACTCACTAGTGTAACCGTTTTAACTAGGGTTAAATGAACCAAAGTGTATGTGACAGATAACAGGATAATTATCAAATTGTATTCCGCTCACACACCATTTTGGCCTAGCTGTATTATAAATATCCTTTTCAATGCATTTACTTATTTTTATGCACTTGTCTCATTTGCGGGCTTACTTTGAGAAATATTATTATTTAGGAATGAAACTTGTGTACAAAGTAGTATACATTTACATGAATGTTTTCGTCGTTGTTTTCGATGTTGTTTCAGACTTCTCGTGATCCAACAACAAACTACATATTAAATTTTATTTCTTGATTATGTAAAATGTTCGTTTTTTTTTGATGTATCGATAAGTTTTAAATTTTATTTTATGAAAACAATAAGGAGCTATTAAATATACTATATATATTAAAACCAATTTAATTTATTAAATAATTAATTTCGATTCACAATATTATTGATACGTTTTTTACGAAAAGATCCAAAATATACTACGGCATACATATTTTGGTTGTTTTCGGCGTTGTTTTGTGTACACTGTCAATGCACATACCAAATATTTTTATTAAGGAAAATATAATTATTTTATATGGGACATGCAACAACAACATTTTACAATCTGAAAACAACATCGAAAACAACGGCCAAAACAAACATGTGCATGTAATATAAGAGCCAAGCGATTTTTATTTACTTTTATCGATTGGTACAAAGATTTAATAAAAGCAAGCAAAGTATGCAATTTATTTTTATGTAATTTTACTTCATGCAGTCTTCACGGAACGAGATTATAAAGTTGTATTATTTTTTACCAACTTGAACTTAGTCACACATGAGATTTGCTCAAAAAATTCATCTACGGCTATCATGCGAGTAATATGTTTTCTGTTGTTTTGAAGTTGTTGTTGTTCACTTTCAATTTCTGCTTGGTTTGTGATTAATTGGGGGATTTATTTTAATTTAATCGAATAAACGTATGTCTGTGGATTACATATACAATATTCTGTTTTATATAGTAACACAATTTATAGGTTATCAAAGAATTTGTAGCCCCAGTTGTGGCATGGTAAAATAAGATTTTTGGTTCCCACTAAAATTGTTTTACTTAAATTCATTTCACATATTTATTAAATTTATTTTATGTATATACTTTTATTTAACGAACAATATGATTAAATTATTTAAGGCGATAAACTGACAAATTCATTGGAAAAATGTCATAAATAAACAACAACAAATATATGAGCACATTGCTTATATTTTAGTTTATTTTTGTTACTATGTTGGTACGACCAAGATTATTTGCTCAAAAGATGTAAATTTTTCAGCTAAACCTGGATTAAATTAGGCGAGGCTTAGTTGATTATAAATATTTGATTGGCTAAAGAGTTGGATTAAAAATAAACGCGCTCGGTGAAGCTTCATGCTGTTGGTTGACAAATACAATTTATTTATTTGCTAACGTATTCCAAGTAGGCCTTGCACAATGACAAGCGTTTGGAAGTCACGTTTTAATTCTAACGGGAGGATTATAAAAAACTATAAAAGTGGTAACATATTTTATTTCTTCCTTTTCAAAATAGCCGCCATGATATAACATTTATAATTTTCTCGACGAACGTCCAATTTGTTTTTTAGTCTACCGGAAGTGGCAGCTTCCAAAGGAGTTTTTCATTTTTTGCAAATATTTTGATAAAGTTAAGTAAGAACAATTTTGGTTTATTACGAAATCCGGAAATTCATCTAATGGTTTTTTTTCCTCCAAGTTGCCTCGGTCAGTGAACCCACTGGCTAAACGATAATTAAGCATTCACTCAAAAAATGCGTTTTTCAAATATTTGAGAAATTTATCCAATCCTGGGTAGTTCTCGCATTGCAGAAGATAACATGTTCATGTTGGATCGGTACATAATAAATTAAATGCATCGTATTTAATGGTATCGCAAAATTTGTCCATTGATGACAGTATCCATCTTGGTTCCATAAATAATTAATTTGTCATTTTGACAGTTTGACGCAAACTATATGCGTTCTGCTGCTTCGTCGTTGCACACAGTTTTTAGCACGACGCAGAGCAAATTGTTTACTCATCATCCATATTTTTCACCTTGTAGCCCTCTTAGCGTTCTTTACTGTGCACATCTTTAGCCGTTTCTGAGCTTTCATTGTTTCAATCGTTGAACAATCGTTTTTTCCAGGCCGTATACAACTAACATCATCATCCTTACAATATTCTAGTACTGAATGTCTGAGTTCATCACTTATCCGTTTTCCAGCTTTGGGTCCTGGAAAGCTCAGTGAACAGTTTTTATTTTGAATATGTCTAGCAGTTTGTTGAATAGTTAGTGAATTTGTTGTATAGTTAGCGATTTCGAAAGTGTAGACAGCAGTTGTGTTTTATTACAATTTTTTCCCAACTGTCGAAATTTGGTTGATCCATGAGTTCATCAAAAAACGTGCTTTATTAAGGTTTTCCGCTGAGTCAAAAGTGGCTCGATTTCAGATACCAAAGATGTTGATGAAAACGATAGTGTAGTAATTAAATTTAATAATTTTTGCTGTTCATGGTATTGCCTGGCTTCCAATTACTTTGGTATATTTCGGGGGCATTTCACTGTCTTTTAATATTTTATTAAATTTTTCAAGAACGATATCACTTTTTAAGAAGTTTTTCATAATCGTCCGTGATATTAATTTATTTAAGATATTTTCGGCTTTTCGGACAAAATATTATTTTTAATGGCATTCATACAATGTTTACAACTTTTTTAGTCATAGAAAACAAAGAGGCCATTTACTCAAAATACATCTACCACAAAAAGTAAAAAAAAAATTACACCCCTCCATTTTTAACCTCAGAGTACTGAAATCCTTACATAGCTAGAGGTTGTTGAGGGGAGCGAGAGGGGTTTTTGTTTTTTTCATTATCTGTTTTACTTAATATCATTGTTTGACTACAACAACAGTTATTTTTTTATTATCTTTGCAATCTGTTCTGGGGCGGAGGCACTCCCATCTCTTTCGCGGTTCGCTTTCCCCGTCCATACTTTTACACCGTTGCTAGCCAATTCGAGGACATACGGGTATAGGTCCGGTTTTCGTAGAACCATCTGCACATTGAACAGCTCCTTACCAGTCTATAGTACTGGCTTGTAAGATTGGGCCCATGAGTTCTGCACTCCGACAAGGGGTCGTAGTTGTGTTCCTTTCCATCACAGATCGTAATCTAATGATAAAAATTCCCTTTTGCATCCGGCCTCCTATCGGGATTCGAACTCGGTACCTCCCGATTCAAACGCTAAAGCTTTAATCACACCAAGCGGCACAGTCGGTACAACAATAGTTATGGACTAGTAATCAAAATGGCCGAAAAATTAATTGTGGTCTCCACAGATGTTCCACACAGAAAAATATACCACCACTATCAGTCCTTGTTTAATGGTTGGTCTAAGGTGTAAAGTGTAAACAATTTGAATGAAAACACGAACATTTTTGAAACACTTAATTAGAATTGCTAAGCGAAAAATGACATATGTAGCATCGAAATAAATGCGACATTCTTAGATATCAGCTTACTAAAATTTCGGTTCTATATGAAAATGAGATTTGTTACAAATGATTTGTAGTATTGTTAATTTAGCTATACCATACAAATAGTAAATGATACCAGCGATAAAACATAATAGGCCCGAGTTCTTAATAACTTTTTCGAATTTACCCAATTTAAAATTTATATTTTTTCAAATTACTTCAAATAACTCGGGAACTCAGGACGTTTTTTATGTATTACAATAAAAATCCTTCATAAAAGATTCATAGTTTTCTTGTAATATCGTTGTTCTCAACAGTTCTGTATATAATAACAGAACTGTTGAGATCAACGATATTACAAGAAAACTAAGGATCTTTTATGATGGATTTTTTTTTGTTACAAATACTTAGAAGATTATTTCTCTAAGTTATTTGATTTAAAAATATAAATTTATTTTTTATAAGGCGAACGCGTTAGTCAGTAACCAATCAGATTATATACTATGTTCGCACTATCCTGGGGGAGAATCATGAAATACGTCCGGAAAAATCATTTGGTCCAAAATATTTCGATTTTTTTTAAAATTGTATTTATTTATTGCAACTGATTTACAAACCATCTAATAATTTATCTTTCATAATTTATTTATTGTTTGGAGGGTTGTAGTCTTTTGGCTATAGTCTTTCTTTACAGTTGTATTATAATTTTAGTCGATCCAGATATGATCTAGTAGATCAAGTATAGTTTCTTCCTTCGCAGCTTTCTTACTTGGTTTTATTCATCCAACATATGACATATCTCAGTATTTTGGTGTAGACTAAGACGTTGCACGTGTTTTTTCGCGTGCTTGTTTATATTTTCACTGACGAAACCCATCTTCAGATCTCTATGGAAGTTGTCATTTCTTAAGATGAGTTTTTGGGGCTGATGGTAAAAATGTTTTTCAGCATTGAAAATAATGAAAATTATTGAGAAAAGGATAAATAATCATAATCAATTGATTGGGGATATTTGAGGGATTAAAAAATATCAATAAATCGATAATTTTAGTTTGACTAAACTATCTCACGTAGGACTTTATTTTGGAATGCCTGAATGATATTGACTTTGGTTTTCGTTGTACAGCCCCAGAGCTGAAAACCATAAGTCCACACAGGTTTTAGGATTAGCCGGGATAGCAGCAATTTATTATGTAAAGTTAGCTTGGAATTTCTTCCTAAGAGCTAATCCACCTTTGTGTATTTAATGTTTAACTCATCTTTTTTCTTTTTAACATGCTCTTTTCGTTCGCCATCTAATTTAACACGAAAGTGTCGGTTAGATATGTAAGATTTTAGTATTTCACAAAACTGCTTTGGTAAGTCTCTTTGTAATTTATATTTCAAGTCTTTGTGCCATACTCTGTCAAAGGGCTGTGCTACATCCTAGAAGATACTTGAACATATTTTCTTATTTTCAAAAACATCTTCAATTATGTTTGTAATTCGATGTACTTGTTCTATTGTTGAATGTCTTTTTCTGAAGCCAAATTGATGTGGGGGAATAAGATTTCTTTCTACCATTATTGGTTTGATTTTCTTTAGGAGTAGTTTCTCAAATATTTTTGAAATTATTGGAAGTAAGAAAATCGGCCTTTGTCATTAAGTGGTTTGTTTCGTTTAGGTATCATGATTACTTCTGCGACCTTCCATTGATCTGGAACATGTTTAAATCTGAATACTGCGTTAATTATTTGGAGTAGTTTACATAGTTCTGTTTCAGGAAGAGATTTTACTATTTGCTCTGTAATTAAGTCGTATTCTCGAGATTTCTTTGAATTTAGGTTAAGATTGATTTGCTCTTTTAATTCTAGTAATGCGACAGGAGGTATATTATATTCACAGTATCCACTTTACTTACTGGTGGTATGTTTTCCTCTGCTGTTTGCCTAGGAAGAGGCTGGAACGTATTCTAGAGATCGGTTGCAAACAACGCAGAATTTTGCTTTGCACTTATAGCCCATGTTCCATCTTCATTTTTAACTGGTGATATTTGTAGTTTAGGTCGTTTTAAATTTTTTGTCGCTTTCCAAAGAGAATATTCGGCATCCTTTTCCCCAGAAAGGCCACTTTTCTTGCCTTTTTCGTTTTGCTGCAACCAGTTCCCTAACTCCCAGAGGTTAAATATAATTTCGGCACATTTCCTTTGAACTTGAGGAGTACTACTTCACGCCGCTTCTTGTATACAGTTACAGAGTTGTTCTAGTTGGAAAAATGATCAAAGATTTATATTTTATAAGAAAACTCAAATAAATAAAATTTTCACTGCAAAATTTTTCCCGATCACTATTGACTATCGATCTTTTTTGTACGAACATATTTGACCGGTAAAAATTGAATTTGAAAAATCTTCATTACCTAATTTACATTTTTTATCCACTATGACAAATTTTAACAATTTTAATCGAGTAAGTTTGAAAATATTTTTTAATCCAATGAAAATGTGCCGTTGTTTTTCTTGATTCCGCTCCAGATTCATGAGTTTCAGTGTGTTACAAAATAACGAAAGTTCCAGATGGATACTGATTTAATGGGACACATCAGGGATCTCTTCTTTCACTGCTGTAAAAGCTTATATCAAAACTAAATTTTTCTGAAAGAGACGAAGGTTTAAAAGTGTTCGGTTGATCAATGAAATTTTTTCGATTATAACATTACTTTAATATTGGATTTGTCAAAACGGGATATGGATAAAAGAGTATGAGATTCCTAAACGGATTTTAAAGTGAAATTTTTTAAAAACCATTAGACAATTGCCTGGTTTCCTTTAGAATCTAAAGTGCATCTTCGATCCGGTATAGTGGCCGGCTAAGGAGTGTACTAGAATTTATGTGTTTACAAATTACCTTCTAGTCATATTAATGGTGTTTGTCGATTCAACCATATTCTATTTCAGATAAAGCTAGCTTGAGTGAGGTAAGGTTTGGCAAAACTCCACCACCAACACAGTAAGCGATTGGCTATTTTGTTGGATTTCGGCGTCAACTATAACTCGTATTGAGCGAATTCCCCCAAAGTGCATAAGCATTGCACGCAAAAGGTTTAACGATTCCGGAGTGGACATCTTGAACCGAAAACACGAATATGAATGAAGACAAAAGTTATCATAGATCCAAGATCGTTTCAGGAAATAATAGGCTATGAACTAGGCTTGATCGTGATGACATGACCGTGTCACAAATATTAGGCCTTCAACTGAATACGAAGAAATCTGTCTGATGGATTCCAAAGATTTTGAATGAAGTTGTAAACCGTAATTCTAGTGGCTTTAGTAGGTCTTGTCCAAATGCGATACTTATTTGCCACTATCTTAAATAAGTAAGCGAGTGTCGTTCGAACTGTGTTTGTATATTTTTATGACAGTAAAATTTTATTTGTTATCAATATATTATGAATATGTTATCAACATATTCAGATATTGTATAATGGTGGTTTATTACTATTAGATCGTTAGGTAACATTCTGAAAATTCATATGTCGTTAATTTAATTAGATTTGCTAATATTATTCCTTCATCATCATTAGGCTCTAGGCTTATATTCCTTTTTCTAGCGAATTTGATTTGTTAGGTTAACACTTTATTTTTTCATCAATCTCAAGAACCTGGTAGTTTTTGGTCTGCGGGACTAGTTAATTTGAGTAACCATTTGTGTAGTAGTAATCTGGGGAAATTTAGTTTTTAAAAATATTTTTATTTTGGTTTGTTGCTGCACCTACGAATTTCCTTTGTACGAGTATAGTTTGGTTTCGTAAAAGTTATTCCTTAGACTCTAAACGAAGAAATTCTCTTTTCCAGCTGCTAATTTCCAATGTGGATTTAGTAGTACCTGTATTGCTGGGTCTAGCGTAATATAAAAAATACACACGTCACTTTATTGTTTTGACATAAAAAATAGTTAGAATATAGGCGCCTAAACGTAGCACACCCATTCGATATGAAACTAAATTATCAATATAATATAATTTGCAAAAATCGTTTTGTAAATTACTTTAATTAAAATTGCTGGGTATATTATATTACAAATAGTATTATAAAATATAATTTAGCATAAATAATAATTAAATAATTATATGCTAATATTAAACAGCATTAACAAGAAGATTTCTATCGCTTAAGAAAATGAATTCTTTTATTTTAAAGAAAATATAACTAATAATCGTAAGTAATGAACAAATGTTTCATAAAACGTATTTTTATAATTATAAAGTATCTGTTCTTCTCATATCTATATAATTATAATAACGACATTCAATGACTATTCTTTGAAACCGAGAATAATAATAACAATTTATTGCGCCGGCCATTTGATAGTTACCCAATTCATTGAAACACCTTTCTGTATTCTCTAATATGTATTAAGAAAACAAGTTCGAAATACCTTTTGTCTGTCCTTTGTTGTTGTTTTGTGTATTCTCATTATTTTCGACGAGGTTTGCTATATAATGAAACATTAAAACTTGTGTAATAAGCGGAATCTATCTAACCCACACCTGCCCAGTTGTCTAAACAAAATATAAAAAACATCATGAAGATGATATTAAGAAAATACTAAAAATATCTAATCAATATTGGAAAGAAGATAGACCACATTTTTTCGATTTTTTTTTCTTAATTATATATATAAAAGTGGATGGAAGAAAATGTTTTTTTGAAATAAGTTGAGAAGATTGTACGTAAAGAATAGACGCGTTTCAAAAAGAAATTTATTATGTTTTGATTGAAATTAGATCTGAAACGATTACAAGATCACGATCTGTTTACACTTGGGTGAAAGTTACAAGAACATACTCGTAATCTGTAATATTTAAAGAAAAAGGAAATTTTCTTTTTCTTTTTATTAAACTTTAGCAGCTATTAATATAAAGAAAACATGAACATTTTTATCTGCTAGCAGTTAGTACACTGTGAACATGCTTTGCAATTTAGAACATGAAAACATGAACGTTAAATGAAAGTTTAGAACGTTGAATGTAAGGTATAAATTTCATCATACCCAATATATCACATTAATTTTACTATGGTTTTGAACGCACCCATAAAATAAAAACAAATTTGTGTGTGATTTTGTTTTTATCATAAATCAATAGCAGTTAAATAAAATCAAATGTGAATGAACTTACGCCTCCTAAATTATCTCTATATTAGTAAGTCAAGTTAGATAAGTTGATTTTTTATGAATACCGCGCGGTATATTTTGTTCAATTGGATTTCAGTTTTGAAATCGAAAACTATTTTTGAGTTACAGTTCGTCGATAAGATTAAACACAAATAATTAGCGCTACGGAAAATGTGTGCAACCTTCTTAAGTAATACCGTTGTTTTCGGTTGATTATTTTGTCACTTTGAACTTTAAAAAGTATTATATTGGTTTATAAGATGTGTAATGGTAATTAAAGAATTTTTATTATAACATGTGTTTGCTCTAAAATGTATAGTTTTAATACAATTTTTATTACTTGACTGAAATTCTCAAATCGCTGGTACTATCTGCGAAAAGAACTGTTAAAGGAAGTCTAAATTAAATTAGCAACAGAATTGTTAATTTGAAAGAAGAAAGACGAATAGAATGACGATTTTTTGATTAAAAACTTTGTTTTTTTACTTAAATCCGGCTGTTCATTTTTCGTTTTAAAAAGTTGTTTTTTTGACAAAATATTTTAACCATATTTTAGTGAAACCAACAAGCACGGCTTGAGATTTTGAAAATGCAAAACACACAGATACAACACATTCCACATTGATTAGACTACCCAGAAGAAGTGTGGTATCAAATTGTTTAAATCTTGAGAATTAAAAGGCGGTAATCATAGATTTTATTTTACTCACGATTAATTGCGATACCTAAATACTATGGTATGTATTTAGGTTAAGTACTAAATAAAAGTAGCAAAGGTCCAAAATTGCGAAAAAATCGTATTTCCTACACTAGCTGTATTTTGTTGAGAATTTACAACAACAATTGCATTTGATAATTCCCAGTAGAATAAACTAATTCCAAAATTTTTTTGGAATTATTTAATTCTAATTCCAAAAGTTACTTATCGTATTTGCCACCAGAAAACATTTTTTTGTTTTTTATTGTTTTTTATAAATAAAAAATGAAAATTAAACTATAAAAAATATATAAAACTTTTAATTTAAAACTTGATGTTTTTAATTTTTACCAAGTAAAGACTAGCTGTCTTCATATTCATAAACACTTTGATTATACTACCAACAGAAAAAAAAATGTTTGCTGTTTTGTTGAGAATTAAATAATTCCAAAATAATTCGAAATAATTAATTCTCAACAAAATACAGCTACTATCTCGAGAACGAAACGTACTTCTAAATTTCGAGGTTGTATTTTACTTCAGTGTGATTATATGAAAAGCTTTTAGTACCATTTCCTTAAACAAGAATAGAAATTCTTTTTATTTAATGCAAAATATTACCAAGATGATTATATTTACCACGTGATATCATGGTCAATTTTAATTCAAATCGCACATTAATTGATGAATTAGCACATCTTCAGCTAAGGTATACAAAATTTCATAAAAATGTAAAAGAAAATAAGGAGTTATGTGAGAATTATTATTTTGGTGATGAAAGTTATAGTTCCTAGCGTAAGACCTCTAGTGCATATATATATATATTTGAATTCTGGGACTTAAGCTTCAGAATCTGAGAATGAATGAATCCAACAAAATACGTTTACGTTTGCCAACCCTTCAGTTCAAAACAGAATAAGATAGCTATGTAATTTTAACTTCAACATACTCGTTTCTACTGCATCCATATTTAGATTATACGCTGTGACATAATATCAGTCGTTTTCGGCAATCAGTAGTCGCCTTTTTATTGCTTAAAATTATTCAACTTTTTAAGTAAAACATAAGCTACTCTCAGGAATACGGATGAGCGCCGATCATTTAAAACGTCGAAACAAATTAAAATGCTTCAATACTTACGAGTCTTGAAACATAATTTAATTTTCTTGGTTTTGTTGCTGATCCGCAGATAATTAAGTAATCCCCACTCGTGAAATGGGTTTTAGACCAGAAAATTTTATGATGATCTCCGATTTATTAGTTATTAGAGGGCTGCTTACCTCTGCATTATCACATATACCTTTCGATTGAATATTGATGAGAACTTGCCACGTGCACTTAAATTTGAACCAGATAAACGTATGCTTGGTGATAACGTCTGCCCTTCTTTAAGATCCAAACTAAATATAACTAAATATACAGATATACAATGTACTTTGTAAATTTTCTTCGATAACTAGAAGTGGGTTCTCTTCCAGTCGGCGTTATTTCATATTTTGAGAAAATTTATTTGGTAATTTAAATTAGGAAAGGAGCTGTTATCATCCCATGGTGATTGAGTTATTAATAATTTAATTACTCAACACATTACTTGAACATGATACATATGAGAGATTTTACAACAAACCTCGTCATACAGTTTACGCAACGTTTATGATTTATGACACATTCATTACTTTATTTAAAATAATCCTTCTCCAGCAAATATCTTATTTATTTATTTGCTTATCCTGTTTTAAAATAGAATTGTCTTTAATATTTACTATATCCACACTGCTGATACATTGAACGAAGATTTCAAGATTTTGATTGAATATGCTATTCTTCTAAATATATGCGCATTCTTCATCTATAATAATAATAATAATTAAACTTTCAAATGGATTTTTCGTGGTTTCGATCCAAAAGCCACATATCTTCTATTTAGTATGCTATATGAGTATATGTAAAGTTATGTGTCGTTTCACATCGGAATTTAATTTTGTAATTATCTGTTTAACCATTTGAAGTCTATTGTAAGAAACTGATATTAATTTTCCCAATCGGCCACTATATGCTGAAGTTTATTCTTATTTTACCCGAAAAGAATATCTATTTGTTTGTAAGTTAAACTATTTTTGTGATTTGTATTTTTTAAATATATTATATTTTGCTCAGTGATAAAGAAATGGATGAGGTAGAAAAATTAAATTGAAAAGAACGACAATTAATGAAGCAATTTGTTTATAGTTTTACTAGTCATTTTAAATACCCCTCAAATTATATAATTAATTATATTAATAATATACAAAATAATTCCTTAGATATATCAACTGTTAATCGTTAAAACATTGGGTATATCCAGCCCATGTAGGTTTACACCGAAATGTCTTATTGCAGATTTACCTCGGTTGTAGAATTTTAAATGGGCTTAATTTAGCTAACTTTATGTTTGAAGATAAAAAATATTGAAAACTAATGAAAATAGAACAAACCATAATGTCAATTAAAGTAAAGGCTCAAATCATAAAATAACTACTCAAAATTAGTCAGAAAATTTTTGCCTCACTAAACATGAATAATATCTGCATTTTTTAGTGAGATATTTGGATCCAGCCCATAGGATGTATGAGGTCTATTATTTTTAGTGTAGCCTACATTGGGCTGGATACACCAATTGTTTATCGTATTTTCCTCAAAATTATAAATACAGCTCTGTGGCACTATTCTGGCTTTCCCTGGTAATAGGAAATTGGGAAAAATATTTTCATAGCATGTCTGTTTAAATTGTGTTTTCTGTCCTACTGAGGGAATAAGTTTGGTGTAAATATTTTCGAAACGCAGAGATAGGTAGATAAGATATGCATGTAAAAATAAAGTTTTTATCAGTTGAATAAACAAAAACAATGAGCAAATTTTCATTTAGTTTACTAGTGCTTCAGTTCTAAGAATTGCCCATGTTGGTTTTCGTCGATCCGGTCACTAATTAATAGAGTTTACTAACGGAAAAATGTTATTATTTTAAAAATTTAGATTTTTATGATTTTATCGAATTCCCTTTGAACAATCCCGAGATAATGGGTGTCAAGAATTGGCCGGGATCCTGGGAATGCAACCACTAACACAAATATTTAAAACAAAATTAATTTAAACCTGAGAAATATAAATTTTTAAATGATTCTGTTATTGGTTTTAAATGGGAATCCACATAATTGTATAAATAAGGCTAACATTAATTTTAATTGGTAAACTTCATATTAAATTAAAATGTCGATACAAGTTGATGGTTTAAATAGTACTTGTTGTAAAACAGGTCATCTGCTAAATTAATAATAATTTTATATTCAGTGCTTTAAAAACTATACAAATTATATTTAAATATAAATTTATATATTCATTTAAAATTAATTCTTTGGTTAAATTGAAATTTACCTTTTATCACCATTAATTAATTAACTAAGTTTAAACATTGAATTTAACAAAATTCTTATATAAAATAAGGGATTTAATATAATATTACAATATATATATAATATTTTTGATATAAAATTTAATTTGGTGAAAATTTAAAAATTACATGACATTTTTATTAGTGTGCTAACATTTAAACTCAGTAAAACTCTTAGTTGGATACGCTACATAAACTATTCAACGACCGTTGGTTCAAAGGTATGAAAAGAATTTAAACATTTAATTAAGGATCGGGTATTAGTATAACCAAATCATAATTGTTTTCTTTGTAAGCATAGTTGAGTTCCTGAAAACTGAGTTAAAAACTGATTATGCCGCTATATGGACGCTATAAGTATAAAATGTCATTTTCGGCGACTTTTCGTGGTCTGCATAATTTTGATATAACAACGATCGATGTTCTGTTAAATGAACTAAACATTCACGAGTGGAGCAAGAATAGATTTGTTTAATGAATGACTAAAACATTCAGACATTCAATATGATATTCATATGTATATATTTGGATATGTAAACTTATTTGACCTGGTACACTAGATTTCCGTAAGGCCCGATTTTACTAACTCAGTATCGATCATATCGAATAATTTAGGACGTCAACCCCGAATTTTCTGTTTGAATATAATTTATCGTAATGTTTGTATAGCAGACTGTTTATTTTATATATTTGAAATATTGTTTAATTTTTTTTTCTACAGGCTTATGATTGAGTCTATTTCTTGATTTACTTTTGTTTACTTTCAAATTCTGTTGTGATAAATATTAGAAAACTTGATAGAGAATGTATTCTGATTATGTATCTATGTAGTTCTATAATTTATAGTATCGTCGTTTTGGTTGAGGAAAAAGTGTACTTGTAATAAAATTGCCCCTCGGACCCCAGCTAATGATCAATTGTTGTTATCTGTTGTTTACTTTTCCTTTTACTTCTGCTTACCTAGCTGATATAAGCGCTCGCTATAGTGTGTAGAAAATATCCAATCGAACTGTTGGTACATACATACATACAAATTCTACTTTTTTGTATACTAACTATCACCATTTTCGTATTCATACTTGACATTTGAGGTAAGTGCAGTATCTATCTACCAATTATTTGGAAATTCGTGAATTTTAATTATATAATTTATGCTGATCTTGTACCCTCTGCGCTGTTCACGGTTAATTTATTGATTATTTCGTAATTTTTCATATTTGGGATAATATTCGTTTTTTCTAGGTTAAGCTTACCAAAATTATGCATTAAACCATTTTGTAATGTAATTTTCTTTTATTTTTATTTTCAGCAATTTTGATGCACTTCTTTTTCTTAGCGGCATTTTTCTGGTTGAACACAATGTGCTTTAATATTTGGTGGACATTTCGGTAAGTTTGTTCAAAGATTTCCTAACCAGTTTTGTTTTACATTATTTCGACAGTTGTATTACGTACATCATAATTGTGATTATTTCATGTAATTTTTATGTGAAAACTTCCGGTTGATTTGTTGTTGCTCTTGTATTTTATAAATAAATTATTAATAATCATTCAAGTGTTTCAAGATTTCTTTTATAATTTGATTGTTATTGAATTATATACAAATTGTGTACATTCTCAAAAATGTATAAATATTTTTGGAAACAAATTAAAATTGCTACTCAAGTGAATTAAACAAACAAAATTAATAAGAATTTGCATTGTGTCAGACATTGGTATTTTGACCTAGAATACTGATGTTACAATGCAGGATTGCCTCATAGGTTAATTTTGTGAAAAATATGTGTTATAATTATATGGTAAAGCTACTTTGAAAATGTATATACCTACATGTAAATTAATTATAAAAATGTCACGCTTGATTGTCAATGCCAAATGAAATCTCATTCTTATGAAATACATAATACAAATGGTGTGATGTTTTGTGAGAAAAATTCAAGTTTCTACTTAAATAATTCCGTCAACTTTTATACTCGTACAAATCTAATTTGGACGAAATAAATTTTCTGTTGCGATGATTTGTTTGGTATTTTTAGTCACGCCATTTATTTGTGGTTATTGTAAAAATTTATTTTCGTCAATTATCTGATTTATTAGAATGAATTAATTAATTACGGAATAATAGCAAATTTTCTACAATCTGTTGACACAAATGTTTTTCTAACGAAAATATACAATTGATAAATTGTGCACGGAAATTGTAATGATTAAGAAGGTATACAAATTCAACATATTTTTCAATTTGTAATTTTTCTAGGTTAAAGTAGTTTCTATTTGACTATATTCGTTTTGATTAACTGAATTAGTTTACCAAATTATCATGGTATAAATACAATGCTTATTGTACATATGTATATTTATAGAAACTTAAAATTTTCCGTATACTTGCACTTGATCAATACTCCTAAATTGGAGCCTACGTCAATAACAATAAAATTTACACTAATTGAGAAATAAGAAACAAATCTTTTTTTCCAATGCATCTGTTTCCAAATACTTTAGTAAAAATAACTGTGATTAGTTTTACTGATCTAGATTCTAGTGTAAATATTTTTCATCAAATATCAGTTTAGTTTTAAAATAATTCTTCAAATTTTAGTTTCTAGACGTTGAGTTTGTTATCTTTTGTATAAACTAGAAGAGATGTGTTGAACAATTTTCGAAATTCCTATGAAGTTGCGACTTTTGTCTACAGATGTGTAACTGGATTATTAAATTTATATAAAAATTATAAAAAATGTAATTTTCACAATTATCACAATTACGAAAATACATTTTGCAGACACAAAGATTTGTGTTTGTGATCAACGTGATGAAGGTGCACATTTCTAAGAACGGGTTCGAAGTATTTCTGAGATAAGTGTGCAAAATAACAAAAATTTCGAATAGTTTAATTCTAAATTTAGTGACAATGTTTACATTGTTTAGTGACGTTGGTGTGGTGTGAAAATATTATAAATTCCATTTTTAAGGGTTTAGGGTTAGAGTACATAGCATCGGTGCCCTAATTTTCTAAAAACCAAGATAAATTGCAATGTGTAAAAGTGATAACACGAATTATCGTAGAAGTCTAAGTTTATATTGGATATCATGATGTTTTAGTAAATTCGCATTCTCTAAATTTTTTTCAATATAAAATGTAAAGTGACAAGATAAATTTATGTCAAAATGTATCACAAATAATTTATCGTGGAAAAATCAAACAAATGAATCTATAAAAACTCGTGTAGTTCGAAAAACTCGTTGTGACTAACTAAATTTGATGGTTAAATGATCTTCGGTGTTCAACACGCATAGTTTTTTGTAGTTTACTCGAAATTCGACATTTCCAGTACGGCAATCCCGGGATTACAGAAAATATTCCAGATTCCAAGATCCGACTATTATACTTAGATATTGTTAACTCGCACGAGCGAAATGTGTTAAATAGGGCCGGCCATTCGTCGTCAACAATGAAATACACTGAAATTAAGATCTGCTTAACACAGATTTGATTGGATTTGTATGATGTGATTTTGTACTTAGAATAAAGAATAAACTTTACAGAGTTCAACGTATACAATATTAATCAAAATTCAACGGATGAATTGTAAATAAGACTTAGATTGTAAACGTCTTTACCATTCGAAGTAAAGAAATTTTTGACTGTTGTAATGTTCTTTTCAAACATTTGACTTGTTTTATATGTTTATCAAACCGTATCTTGTTTTTTATATCAAATACTCGTAACTCCCGACTCCGGCTATTTTTCAATATGATTTTTGCGGCTATGTGTGGTAGAGGCTTTGATGTACATATATGCAAGAATTTACATTTCTAGAGATTATATTTTGTGAGTTATTAAGGATATAAATTAATTAAAATTTCGATTTGACGTTTTAATGTTATCTTGTTCGCTTGATGTCAATATTTTTATCTTGAGTGAAAAAAATGATTTAAAAAAACCTAACATAATTTATTGTATAAAATTTTCACCTGTAAAATTACTCATACCACAACCTTTAACAAATTGAACTATTGTTTGTGAATAGATGCTATTTAGAATAACTTGGATCCATAAAATTATTGTTGAAATTTAAATTGGAACGGTAGTTATGGGCCCTCAAAGGCTAAATATGAATCTACATAACTCGTAAGAGTGTGTTAAGTTTTGACATTTATTTGTCGTAACCGTTTTAAATTTTATCTTGGAGTGCAATTAGAGAATGCGAATATTGTAAAAAGGCAAGATAAATTATCGTTTACACGTTTACAAATTATCTTACTGCTTCGAGAATTAGAGCACTGGAGTTAGTTCGGAAAAAATACCATGTTATCGCAAAGAATGTGTTAAAACAACAACAAAGTTAAACATATTTCAACTCGAGCGCGGAACTAGTAGGCGGGGCATAAAGCATTTCACGAAATTTGATTGGTTTTGAGTGCGGGAGCGAGTGTGATGCTTTATATTTCCGATGTCATGTACGCACAGTTAGAGTTTCGCATTTTTGTGTGAAACAACAAAAGCGTAAAATAAATAAGATTTCATCAAATATTTTTCCACAAGAAATTATATCGTGTGCGATGTAATTTTCTTTTTGGTTATTAATTTATCTTGTAATGTTGGTTTTAAGTTAGCTCAAATGGAGTATGTTGTACACTAAACCAAAAGAAAAACATGAAATCAATCAATATTATAAAATAACAATCTTAACTGGAAATACAGTTTTATCATGATCAATTTAGCAATTAATTATCTTGACAATGAAGAGCATCGAAAGTTTATAAATATGTTAAGTTGAAGAAGTATACACAATATATATATAAATCGTAAATGACTTCGATTAATTCTTTTCATACAGGTATATTAACTAATTAAGATCGGTTAAACACGCAAGTACGGTTCAAATTTGACAAACAAGAAAATTGACAATATTCCATTCGAATATAATTCATCACATCATATGGAACTTGAGGGTTTTCGTTGAAAAATTGATACAGTCGATTCTTTTCGGCCAAAATCTTATCAACTATTTATGCATAACAACGATAAATTTTTTTGTTTTAAATAAACACGGAATCTTTCTACAAATCTAATTCTTCGTTAAATATTGTTAAATGATTATTTATTTACACATACTTACACATACATACATATACAACAGTAAGGAAACAGTTAGTATTTCGTGATTGTAATATGAAATATCTTTCTCACAAGAATGCAACATTTAAATTCATCTTATTAAACCCAAAAATTGCGCAAGTGTGAAAAGTTGTCCCAGGGTTTCATCCCAAAAAATAAAAACGTTCTTCAAGCAATACTAATCACATCATATCCCAATTTGTTTTTAAATCATCCCATTAAGAAACGCGCTTTTAAACATATTTGTAAAACTTCGGTAATTTCAAAGCGACTAATGGCGATACTTCAAATTGCACTACAGGCTCACTTGTGCATAGCAAAGACTCTTCCTAAGTAATTTAAATTGTTTAAATGTTTAATTTAAAAATTAATAGTTCTTCAAATCCTATATGGTGCCGAAATAGTTCACTTATGCTTTAGACTGGTTATGATTTGTACCTGCTCTTATACAAATTCGGGTACTAACCTTATGTGAGGATGTCCACTATATTATTATTTGCAGAAGTCTATATTGTTATTTGAAAAATGCTCAATTCAAAAACTTGTAGTTCTCAGGAAGTGGCAGGTTCTCTTAAGAGATTTGGCTTTTGATTTTGAATTAATATGATGGCCACCAGCTCTGTTAAATATATCCAATATTTATCAACCGTATTTATAGTGCAAATTTTAACATATGGTTGGTATCCAAATTATTACCAGAGCTTACTTACTTACTGTGGGTGGCGAATAACAAACAAAGACAATGCAACAACAATTTTCCCAACAACCGTAAGGGCTCGTTGCTTCAGTTAGTAAACATTTTTTTGTAACCGCATGGGAACAGCATAAAAATCTAATAGAAGTATAACTTCTATTCTTAACTTTTTTAATTTTGATTTTCTGATTCGTTCGTGTCATCTTCGAGATCTTCTTCCTCTTGCAAATCCCACCAAATGTCATCCAAGAGTGCATGTAGCATTTTGCCACTGTACCAATGTTCGAGCCTTGCCGTAACTTGGTGAAAACACTCGCCGTGCTCATCGGATTCGGCTGGTGATTGTTCGGCGAATTTTTCCACATGACAATGCAAAAAATGTATTTTCAGTGACATTTGAACGTTTATATTATGAAAAGCGGTCAGCATATTTTCAATATATTTGCATCAATGATCGGATCGATTAATTCCGAGAACATTCTTAATAACTTCTTTTACAGATTTCCATGCTACAAGCTCTCGTTCACTGAGAGCATTTTCAAATGCATCATCGTTCATCAAATGACGAATATCTGGTCCATTAAGTATAGGGTTATCCAATTCAAGCTTGATAAAGTAAACTTAAAAAAAAACACACAAAATATTCGGAATGTATTGTAATTTTTATTTCATTTTACAGATTGATCCTTGCCATTATTATTTCTGTAATAAAAAACAAGATGCGAAATGAAATTTCATTTAATCAAAACTTAGATTCGAATAGATTCAAACACGTGGAAAAATGCGACGCAATTCGATGAACGCTTTTCCATCTGGATTCAGCGCTTTTATAAAATGTTTGGCTACTCCAAGCTAGATATGAAGTGGTGGTAGCAATATTTTTTCAATTGGCATAAGTGGAGCCTCAACGATATTGTCGTATCGCAATCTAATGTTCTCACGTAAAGCCCAGTTCCGTTCGTTGTATTGGTCGCCTTTAAACGCGTATTCCATTAGCACATAAAACACATGTTTTTAGTGTAACCCAATTGCATGCCTCTTAAAAGAGCTATCACTTTTAAATCTGCACAAACTTTCCTTTGATCGTCATTGTATTTAATCAAATCAATGATTTTTTTCATTGATGCATAAGTTTCCTTTGTGTTTGTGCTGAGTGCAATTGGAATGGAATTTTTTGAGTTGGTAACGTGAAGGAGAACTGCCTTCAAACTGCTTTTGGAGGAATCGATTAACAATCGCCAATCTTCGAGATTATATGCATTGTGCATTGTGGATACCAAACCACGGATAATAGTTCAAAACGCGAGTAAATTATTCTCAATTGATTTGAAAAAAATCGTAAAATGACGATGACGATGTATTGCTCCATATATCCGAACATTTGGAGCCAAAATGTTCACTTGTTTTAAATCCTTTGACAAAAGATTTCAATGTGCATGGCGCAGTAATATTTTATGATTGGTATATTTATGCCGATATTTGTCCGTTTTCAACAGATTCAAATGTTGGTGGTAAATATTCTTCAGTTGGGTTTGATATTCCCGGAACAGGAATTTCATCTGACCCATAACATTGAAATGGATCATGTCCTTGTGGATCTATCCACATCATCGGGATACCAAATGGCATTGCGGCTCCAGTGTTTTGCCATCTATGCAAATGGAAAATGCATGCCGTACAAACAAAAGACGGCGTCCAATTTACACCACTAATAACATTTTGTGAAAAGTATAGTCGATATAAATCAGCGGTTTCATCACTTATTTTGCGGCGATTGTTCATAATTATAAATTTTCCACACACATAACAAAAGCACTTGAGTTTAAAACACCTATCCATATTATCACGAGATTTCACAAGCCGATTTTCACTTTATTTTTTTGTGTTCTTTTGTCACTTTATATATTTAAATGAAATCTTTTTATTTTTAATTTTTTTATTGTAGTTTTTACTTCTTACTTATTGTGCAAATTTTTTAACTTTTTTAGAAATATCGATTTCGAGAATAATCTCCTTTTCGGTTAATTTTTTACTACTATTACATAATTTATTTTGAAGCTGTTTGAAACAGTATGCAGTATACAGTTGAAACAGTATATAGTTAGGCGCTGCTAGGCGCTGCTCTTTGGCACCTCCTTTGTTTTTAAGTTATGGATAATAAGTCGTAAATTTTATTGGTTTTTGTGTTGATTTTGTCGTTAAGTAAATTGTTGGTGTTTTTGTTTTTGTATATTTTTGTATATTTTCAGGGTGTGAATTTACAGGGCCGCAATTTGACCCATGACTCATGAGAAATTTGTATACGCACAGTATACAAATGTTTCATGACTCATGAGTCAAATTGTGCCAAAAATTTATATCAAGATCTTCTAACCTGTCTAATTTCGGTCCTTTTTTGATTCTGTGCAAAATGGTTAAATTTTTATTGAATTTAGTGTATCTATGATTTTATGTGTTTTTATGTGTTGTGCGAAACTTGATTTTATGTACTTTTTTAAATTTGGTTATGTCATTGATTTGTTCTTTGTATCTTATTTGAAATGAGCGTCCTGTTTGGCCTAAGTATGCCAACCTCCAGTTGTATTTATCCTTACCTGTGTATACGGATCTCTGCACAGGTAGACCCATGTTTCTCGTCTAGGCAAGGAAGGAGCCGCAGTCTTCTGTGAAAAGCTTTTGCCGAAACTGTCAAGACCTTGCCTTTTTGGGAACATGCGAGGAGGCTGGGTCTACAGACGAATGACTTTGTAGAAGTTGCATGGACGAAGAGGAGAAAGAGACTTTAGATAAATGAAATTTGGGTTGTTCTGGTTGATAGCCAGATATTGCTTTTACATCTAGATGAGGTTACCAAGACGTTGGAATGGAAGCTTGGTTTCGAACTAATGAAACTAATGCATTTTTTTAATTTAAAAAATTCGATCGTCTCATCAGACTGCAGTGACCAAACAACAAAAATATTGAAAATACTTTGCACTCACGTATAAAGTATAATCACAATGCCTTAGCAAATTATTATGTTTCGCTATGCAATTGTCAACCCCTTCGTAACCTCAAATGTTATTGTATTTATGCGCATGTATGCGTTAAATACAATAAAATTCGAGGTTACGAAAATTAATTTGCAGAAATGATTTATTTCCACGACCTTGATCGTAGTAAATTTAATCCTAACTGGTAAACAATTTAAAAACTTCTCACAATACTTTTTAGTTGGAATTAATTCTCTACGTGCATATTAATATAATACAAGAACTCGTTTTCTCGGAATAGGCATTTTCTCTGAATTGTTTTTCTCTGAACCGCCATTTTCTCTAAATTGCGTTTTCCCTGAATTGAACTTCTGTGAATTGACGTTAGAACTGTATACAAATAGTCGATCAAGCTCCATCAGTGTTATGTGGAGGGGGTTTCTATAGCTTATTTCGGAATACATATGCCAGAATCAAATGAGTTTAATATGACACCAAAATAATTTCTTCGGAAGATCTAATCATACTTCAAAATATTTTGGATGTGCCAATAGAGGAGCAATGCGCGTATATACGTCATTAATACATCATTTCACACACTCATCGCTAACATCACTCATCACTCTGTACGTGCAAATAGAGTAAATACATCACCAAGGGGTCGATTTTCAAAATCCGAGACACAAGATGTGGTTATATTTGTTTGTTTTCTGCGACTGTAAGCATCAAAAATTATCAATCGGTACAAATCGGTTCAGTTTTTTGGCGCTTATGTCGTTTTGTTCTCTCAATTTTTTGACATCTCTCTTGCTTTTGAAAAGGCGAGTTAACACGTTCGCGCAAATGACTGTTATAGCAGACATACAACTTTTTTGTTTTTTAACACGTTCGCACAAATAACTTTCACTTTTTAAGGAATAATTCGACATATTTTTCAATTCTCAACAATACACTCCTTTCCGCGACAAAATATCATGGCAATTACAAAAGTTATCAAATTTGTGTTCCAGAGTAGTACGCACATTTAGAAAGTGTGCGCCAATGTATTAAAAAAATTTTTTTTTAACTAACACACATATTACGATTTTCATTTTTTTTCAATGCGATGGCGAATAAATGTTTTTTTTCCGCAGAAACACAGAATTTGCAATTACTTTAAAACTAAAATTAAATAATTAAATAAATTTTATTTTATTTAAACATATTGTTTAACAAATTTTAAATTATAAATGGAAATCTAGAAATGTCATCTAAAAAATTTAAATGACGCGTATTCGCACTTCCGGTTATTTTTCGTCAAGTTTCGAATTTTGAACAAAATTGACCCCCAGATGTACAAAATATACGCGCAAAACGGAAATTGAGATGTCCTATTTAAGAGGGTCTACTACTAAATCCATCTTATTAAAAGACTGGTTTCAAAAGTATAGTTCTCAAAGCCTAGTTTTCAAAATTCTAGTTCGCAAAATCCTAGTTCTTAAAAAATTAGTTATTTTTATTAATTCGGGTCGGCCCGAATTAATAAACATAACTATATTTTAAAAAACCAGCACCACTTCTTAGAAATTGGCCTCAGGCCTGTTTTTTTAATAAAACGTACGAATATACTATGTGTATAACTCATTTCGGTTTATAATATTCAAGCATTGTATGTTTTATAAGTTTATAAATTTATAAATTTTTCCCTAATTAAAACAAATTACTTCGTAAATTCACATTATTTTATTGAAAATTGCACTTCATAAATAATTCGTTTCTCACGCAGAAATAAAATAAAATTAAGAACAAAAAATCGACGTTACTAAAACTGAACATTTTGACTAATATTTTTGAGATAAACTATTTTAGTTAAATCATCCCCCCCCCCTCGCTAATTCATGACATTCGTATTTTTGTAATTTCTTATAATCATTTTCTCTTCTGTGGGGTTGATTCTCCAGCTCCACTCTATTCTATTTTTTTGCAACAATCAGTTCTTTCCCCAGCTCTGAAACAAGATTATAAATCTCTCTCTCAAATACAGGTTTTTTTTTGAAACAAGGCATACCATAAATGGATTTTGAAAACCAGGCTTTTCGAAATTCTGGATTTAGTAGGCACTCGAACACGAGTAATTACTTAGTTACTTCGTCTCCGGTAGGATCTCGTTTCCTTCCATTTGAACTCTTTCTGTGTATGCGGTCTCAAATTTGTATTAACCCAAGCAATGGTTGCTTGACGCTGATCTAAATAATTGTCGGTTATGAGTCGGAGGGTTAAGAAAGTCAGAATGGCATTTCCGCAAAATAATACCACATCTTTATTTTTGAAACAACGCCAATGGCAATCGATATACCCGACATTGCTGCTGGATCATTCAAACTGGTCATCCGTTTCCGTCAAATTTTCCTTTACCAGCCACCGATTTTAACTTTATTTACTGCAGTAGTTTTTACTGTACTAAGCTGTTTGATAAGTAATTTTACAGTAATTATTACAAACATTATTAAATTAAACAGTTTGATCAGCCAAGTATAACAAAACTTAACAAAATTTCACGAGGGGTTCATATCTAAGATGAACGCCTACTACCCCAGAAAGAGAATATCTATACGAGTTTTATGTCACTAGCGAATACTGGAAGTTTTTGTTAATATCTATTTTTAACTGCGATTTTTGGAGCGGATTATATTTTAGCAGAGTATCCTTGCCATATCAAGAGGCTTTCGAATTATAGGAGTAACTGACGTTTGCCTCAGACATGAAACAATTGCCACACCTTAAGAATGTTGTGACATGGGTTACTAAATCAAGGGTGTTATGTATGACACCATTTTATCCAAAACATAATAAATAACGCGATAGAAGAGAGGGATCTTGAAGCATTTTTGGATGGGTAGAACCAATAATAACCAGTGGTAACTGGTATAACGGTATACAAACGTATAAATATCAACTCCAAATAACAACCAGCCCATTTTTAAATTGCCAATTTACGATTTTTTTTTAAAGTGTGCGACTAAATGAAATGTCAAACCTATTTTCTTTTATTTTTATTTGTAACTACAGATTAGTTAGAATAATTTATTCATTGGAAACTGAGGTATTTTAATATTTTGTTGTTTTAATTTACTCTAAGATAAAAAATATAATTTCCTGTATTGCCCAAACCTCAAAGACATAGGTGCCGCTATACGAACTTTGCTTAGTGTATGCATTAATCAATCAATTCGACTAACACGTTTTTCTTGTACTAGGTACATTAATTTAACCATGTTATAACTTAAGACGCGGTGAATAATGAAATTTCAGCTTCGCAATAAAAATACAAAATGTTGTCTTGAATAAATGAAATTAAAACATGTTTTCGCGAACCGAAAAATCGGTTAATTAATAAAATAATATTTATATTGAAAAGAAAATTGGAATGAAAATTGATGTATTACTTTATAAACTAGAATTTTCCGAAACGTATAATATTCTTCTTTGCTATGTTGAACACATGTTGGGAAACGATAAGATATTCTAAACGTATACATATCTGATAATAATATAATTTTATGTTATAATGTTTATTTTGAAATAATGAAAATAAAACAAATTTTTTTCACGATCCAAATAATTTGTTTAACGAAAACAACAAAAGATTGTTTTAAGAAGTAAAATAAAAATGAAAGTTAAAATAAACAAATTCGTGCTGTCTTAGCACTTGTTGGTTCTGATTTTTGTTTGTACCCGTTGGTGCACGTTAGGTAGTTATAAAACAATTAGTAGTCTAACAAGCACCCCATACCGAACTTTTACCAAAGTGATGAAGACACCAATTGTGAATCTGTTCGTTCGGCTTATCATAATATTACGAAATCAGGCGAGAAATTTTTTTGTCTGATGTGATGAAAGACAAATAATCTAAAAGGTATTATTAATTTCATAATCGGTATTGACTGTGTGTTTTCGAGAAGAAATATATGACACATATACGTATTACAATATTATTAAGCTTTGTATAAATATAATAAAAACTATTTTTAGCCAAAATACAAAGCCTGGTTAATTGCCCTCTTGATTAAGTACCGAAGTGAGAAAATGGGTCAGTACAGTAAATAGAATTTCAAATAGCATAAAGATCCGGGTCAATAAAAATGAAAACAATTTAGATGGGAAAATGTTTTCCTCACTTTCATTTCTGTAAAAGAAGAAGAAAATGATATCGATGATGATATTTTACCACTTTACTCTTTTAAACGATTTCTGTTGTTATTGGTGGTCGTGGTGGTGGTGTTGCCATGATATTTTCTTTTGTATGTTATTTGATATATAAGTTATAGCTGAGTCTTGAATTTTTGCCAAAAAAAAATGTATAACATTTTAGAAAGCAGAAGCAAACATTTTTTTTGTTAATTTATTTGGTCAATTTAAAAATTAATTAATAAATTTTAAAATGTTTATTTATTTTATTAAACGATTATTAAATATATGCTATAATTTTTAACAACCGGATTATTATTATTATTGTTGCTGTTGTGTTATGTAGCGGGTGTTGGTTCCTTTCAGAATTTTATTGGCATACCATGTTTAATTTCCAATATGCAATCTAGACATGAATTACGAATACAAATATTCTACTAATTTATAAAACGATATAAGAGATTTATAATTAATTAGTCTTAATATGTATAATCGGCAGGCTGCATTGGCCAATTTTTGGAATATATGGTAATATTAAATTGAAATAATATTTGGTTTCGTCATTTATTTAATTTTACTCTACATCTGGTGCACTTTTGAATGTTGTCTGGTGTGTTATGCGTTGGCTAATTATGTAAAACCCGTTTCGTGTGTTGTTTTCGTGCGTTACTAATGAAATACAAACAACAATCATTTTCCTCCGAACTTCTTGAATATGTAAACGTATAACACACTTGGCTGTATCATATCGGTTTTTTAATAGTAAACATTCTTACTTTATGATGAAATTATTATATTTTCTGTTAAATTGTTTAGTAAATCATTAATTTAAATGAAACATTTGTTTTATTTCGACAAGCAATAATAAATTTTGAAACTTATATGTTTTATATATAGATAAAATAATTTAGGACTGCTCTGGTATGCAACAGCATGAAGTCTGTCTCTAGTCCGGTAAATATGGCACACGCTGTAGACATATTTAGTTGTTTAGTAATCAAAACATTTTAACATGATACAAATGCAACACTGTCGGATTAAATAGGTTTATATTATTGTTTTAATTTTTATTGGGTCCAGTTTAAATAAACAAATAATATTTGTGTACAGTTTGAACGTTGCAGTGATTTGTTCGATTAGATCATAATTTCATAGATTATAAAACGATGAATAAACAAAATAATATGACTTGGTTGTATTTAGTAGTTATTGTATTTATACACAGAAATACAATACAATATTGTTTATCTGGAAAGTGTTAAGATTATTTTAATGAGAATCGATTCTGAACTAATTAATGGAATGAATAATACGGTAGATAGGTAGATATAATCATACTTGTCTTTTTATTAATTTTTATTTTAATTAATGGTTAATAAAGGACTAGTATTAAAGCTTATCATCGTTTTATTATAATTTTATTAATAAAACCCCGATGTTTCAACAGTATATTCCGTCATTTTCAAGGGATACAATAATTTATGAAAATTTGACAAACAATTTTTATAAAAAAATTATGGAAACGATTGCAATGAAAATTTGAAAGTAACTTGATTGATTCGAAAAATCGAACGACATAGTTCAAATTAATCAAAGTAATATCGAAACCTCAACAAATTTTAGAATTTTGACTAAAACATTTTTGTATCTATAAAATAGTGTTATCGTAGTACAAAATTTTGGAAACTTTTTGGACGTTTTCGAAATGAATTCTGTTTTTTTTAATATAAATACTTTCCAAAATTTGCGGTTTAGTAAGATTTTGTTCCTTATCAAGTATTTCAGCGTCATCTATAGACTTTCAGCAACCACTTCCTCGAAGATGATTGGTTATTGTACTATTTGCGAAATTCAATCATAGGTAGCCTCAATATTATGCTGGTACACCATCATTGTTAAATTTTGGTTTGGTTTGTCCAACATATTCTTTTCCACATGAACATTTTAATTTGTGTATTAAATTTTATTGGAAAGCTTTTGGAATTTCGTAAATTAATTTGATAAATAAAATCAAGTCTAAACTTAAAAATTTAAACATAAATGATTATCCAATTGGTGAAATTGGATGGCAACGGAAAACACTTTCCAAACTATGAAGAGATTTTGGCAGTGCGAAGAAAAGATTTTTAAGAAAAAAGTTGGCTTTAGCCAAAGCTATAAATAATAAATCATTTTTACTGAGATGTTGCAAATTTAATCTAAATAACCAAATCAGACTGATGTATTCATTTAAATTATGTATTTTGCTGGATTGCTAATAAATCAGAAACAAATAAGGAAGTTCTGGAATTTATTTAACCCAAATGGCACAGTACGAGAATTATTGGGATCAGCGCAGCAACCAGTTGCAAATGCCAGTCCATTGCAATTAAGAAATTTTGAAGCTAATCCAAATTTAGATGGGCGAGAGGAAAACGAACAAAATTGGATCATTAATTTAAGGGATTTGGAAATTCCTTCGGCCATCGTCTAAATCCTAAGATTAGGTAATCAATTTTGTTTAACGTTTAAAATATTTTGTTCCTTATCATAGAATTATAGCAGATATATCATAATTCTGAGATTACCATTCCCGAAGGAGATGAGACGGTACATAACGAAATTAGAAATAGATTAGTAAATATTATAACAAATTTTAAGTAAAATAGCATTTAATTAAGAGATTTTTGAAATTTAGATTTTTGTAAGTAGACCAATTCGAGTAAGCATAAAAACCAAAAATTGAACACTCCGAATTGTATATAACGATAAGAGTAACGTAACCGTACTTATGTACAAAACTGAATATATAGGAAAAATGGAGTTACGCTTATCAGACAACAGTACTTACAACGGGATTTGGAAAATTATGATGTCGTCCATTCAAACCAATTTAAATACAATGATTCCTTCTTGAAAACGTTTTGGAAAAAAAGACAGTGCAACAGGTTTCACCCTGCAGGGAGTGCTTCATTCCCAGAAAAAGATGGCATGGATTAAAAAAAAAATTTCCAGTGGTTCCATTTTCTTCTATAGATTTGTTGACGATACTATTACGACAATACCAATTTCGGAAGTGGAATTTTTTTTGGATGCATCAGATGAGTTTTGACTTGCTTGATAGGATTAGGATAGGGTTATCATTTCTCTCACATATCAAGTGTTTTAAGGCCAATTAGTCTAAAAAGTCCATAAACTCTGTACACGTTAAAATCTGGAAATACGAAATTGCGTAAAACAAACTTCACTGCATTTTTTTTGTAAGTATTGTTTTATTATTAGAGTAGTGTACATCTTCTCTAATGAAATGATCCCACACGCAATGCATTTCGCTCAGCTCTCAAAATGTTGTCTACAGAAGATGTGCGTAAACGAATTATTTCCAAATACATGGAAAATTCCGAATTGTCGTGTTTGAGTATTTCTAAAGAGTTGAAAATATCGAAATCAACAGTGTATAATGTTTTAAAGCGATACAGAGCTACATTATCAACTAAAAGGAAAAAAGGTAGCTTTAAAAATCACCCAGTTAAATGCGTAAAAACGGATAGGAAGGTCGTGCAATATTTTCAGAGCAATCACAATTTTTCAGTACGTGTTATAGAAAAAAAAGTTAAAACGTCGTCCTCTAATGTTCAGAAAGTAAAAAAAACGTTCTGGGTTACACACATATAAAGACTAAAACACGCGCACGTAAGCTATATGAACAGATGTTAACAAAGTCTGATTGTGTGGTGATGAACAATGAAACTTACGTTGTTGAAGATTTCAAGCATTTGCCGGGGCAGGAATATTTTACTTCCACAAACAAACTAAGTGTTCCAGAAAAAATTAAAAAGTAAAAAATTTCAAATGGAAAAAGGCAACCAATTATGTAACTAATACCACTATAAAAAGTATGATGAGCAGTCCGAAAAGTCCGAACATTTAAACCATAAACAAAAAAACAAAAAATAAAATTATTGCTAACTCTATAATTAATATATTAATCATTAATCCAAAATGAAAAATTAATTAAAAAAATATTGTCTCATTTATAGGGCTAGTTTTTTGTTTCCCAATTTTAACGTGCACAGTCTTTAAAAGCTGATTCTGATTTATAAATGAGTTTTTGTACATATATTTTAAGAGTTTCTCGTGTACAAATTAAATTATTGTTGAAAAACAGTCCAGCTTGAAAAATGTAAATTAAATTAAATTTTATTTTTGTATATATTATAAACTATAACCTGATTGAAGATGATCAAAACAAATATGTTTAAATAGCGTTCCTACTAAAATCGCTTGAGTTTTTATATCTACGGGAATTTTATGGCTAAAACATAAAATTTTATTTTTATCGGATAGTTTCTATCCGCTTTCAAACTACATTAAATTTTCAATACTACTTCCTTAGTATAAAAGACATATTCTTAACGAAATAATATATCCTAAGTAGATATGTAAGGAATTTCAATATTATTTTCAATTACATTTATTACCTTATACCATTTTATTGTTATACGAATGAATAGTAAAGGATTTACTGATATCTTGACATATATTCAATAAAGTTTTGAACGTATCATGCATTGCAGCTTTGCTAAAGTTCGTTCAGTGCTAAGCTCAACAAAACAATACTCGGGCTGCGTGCCAAACTTAAGGTAAAAATCAATTTTATGTACATTTTTCGGTAAATTCAATTATTTTTCTAAAACTCTATGGCAAACTGATCGAAAAATCTGTCCTAAATCTGGTTTTTACGGTAGTAAACGATTTACCTTAAGTTTGGCACACAGCCTCGGTTATTAAACAATTGTTTAAGAGGTTTTTGACCAAAGCTTCTTATATTTCTGAAATTTTTTAAATGATAATAAGAAACTCAGTAAATTAATATTATACAAAACTCGCCAAATTATTAAGAAAATGGTTCAAAATAAATCAAGATAACATCGCCATCCGTAGGATAATTATCGTTCCATTGCGCTGGTTCATGGAATTTGCATATTGTATATCCGCACATATAATTTAAAGATATTTGTACGCGAATGCTCGAGAATTAATAAATAATTTATAATGTTTTCAAGTTTTCCTAAAGTACGTTTCTTTGAGGAAACAGCTTTCGGCCTGCGCTCGACAACGAGCTACCAAAAAATTATTTCGTTATTATTATTATTATGTCGTATGGCGGGAGTATTTGTTACCGTCTCGATGCTTACAATTTTGGAACATATTTCTTCTTACTTCAGTCTGATTTTTTTTTTCATAACCAACTTAATTATGAAACATATATTTAAATTGTTTCCTCACTCCAAGAAGTGGAAAGGTTGGAACATCTCGGTAAATTAAATAAATAAATCGCTGGCTAACCAGTCTAAAGGGGGAGGGGGGGGGGGTCTTCAAGCGGCACTTACATAGTTTATAACGTTTATAACGAAACTCCATTTTTTGTAAAACTGTTTTATTAATCAGGAGTCTTTCCAGAGCCCCATATTTATTTTACATGGAGCATGGAAACTTGGTTATATCGGGAGATTTGGTTTCGAACTGACGTGATGTATGAATATTTTTATATTCGGTAGATTCGTGTTCATCAGCACTCCGTAATCATGAAATTACAAAAAATGAATAATACTTTGAGCGTATACCCAAACTAAAATTACAATGATTTAGCGAATTATTATAAATTCGCTAACATAAAATTTATATAATATTACATATTAAATAGGTAGTAACACATTAATTGATTAACTGTATTTTACGCATTTACTTGTAGAATATCTTGGCTTACCTAGGCATTATGATTTATATGTAATTGTTTTCTTTATCTATAAAACTTAATCTATTACAATATAAACGTTTAGATAGCCTTCAGGATTTATGGATTTAGGAAGGCGAGAAACAGAATAAATCTTATATTAGTTGGGTTTTATTGCCGATAGCAAACTGCTCACTTATGCCCTTCTATTGGGCATGAACTCGAACAGCTATTTCAGATGATTTTTGTTGTGTCGGACCAGGCAGCGTTTTAAGGAACACTCTCATCATTACTTTGCTTTTCTACTCCACAAATTTTATGAGAGTAAATTAATTTCTAGTGATACATAAGTGCATTACTTTCAAGAATTGAACACAGACAAGGTAAGGATCTATCAGTCAAAACAAGAACTGTACATACTCTTGATTGTACTGTATCTTGACAACTTGATGTACCTATAATATTTGGAGTTTGTGTCAATCAAAGTGTTTGTATACACAAAAGACATAGCTGTATATTATTGTACTGTTAAATGTTAAAGTGTTAATTAATTTACATACTAGTAATTTGATGTACATATTAATTTTTGTTTATTTATTGATTAACACGTTTACTGCCGCGTAATCCAACGGTGAGTCACAAGCATATGTTTTTAGAGTAAATTTTTCGGCACTTGATTGAAACACTCTTTAAACATAGTGCTTATCCTCGCGGTTGTCTCATTGTAAGTTTTATTTAGAAGAAACAATTACATTTAACCGGTATTTATCGAGCCTCATTTTTCTAATACATTTTTTTGCTATGGTGGCAGTAAACGTTTTAATAAGGATTTGAGTTGCAAATTTTTTATCCGAAAGGAAAAGCAAAAACCAAAATCCACCAGTCGTTCAAAATTATCAAATCAATCAAATTGTTGTATGACTAGAGCCCCGCTACTAGTCGCTTGGTCGCAACAAACCCATGTTGAAAGGACCGCATCAGCTAGTTTAATCTTTTTAAAACATTTTCTTATAGAACAAAATCTTTAGAACTGATAGCCAATTTAAAACAGGATTTTGAAATTATGGCTAAGTATTCTAAGTAATACTGGAAGATAAAAACAAATTTTGAGTGCCTATGGACGCTAATAAGATAGCACCACGGTAACCTATTTATTTACCTTTCAGTAATAAAGACACTTCTCTTGCATCGGTTTGGCAAAAGTTTGAATTTTTTTTATTTAAATAACGGTTTTTGAAAAATGAAACCAACACGTCTATATAGTATATTGGTGGTTCCAGTTCAGATGTATATTGATCGTAGAAAAACCTTTTAAACCGAATTTTTTTTTGCTTAAATACGGACGTAAAGTACAGCTCAGCTCTTTGAATTCTTGCTCAATTTTTTCGAGTAATTCATTAAGCACGAGAATCTATAATTAATAAGGCAGTCTGTGTGTTGCAGCCTTTTTGATAAGCTTTATGTTACGGAAATTTTAACAAACCTATGTAATTTTTTAACTTTTCCCCAAACGAAGATTGTGTTAATAGTATTTTCTCGTTGGCCTGCATATTTAAACAATTATTTAACTAAACGTTACTCTGGAGGTAAAATAACATTATTCTTAGGCCCTTTCCGAAACGGTTACTTATTGCGTACTTATTCTTTAATTGGCCGCTACTTTAAATAAGTATGCAAAAGAAATATTGTTTGTTCGACAATGATCGAATACTACTCGATTAACATCAAAAGTTGACGACCAATTTTTATGGAGCTCATTCCGCCGTTCCACATCTTTGATTCATTTGTCGTGATTCTTTTCTCATTTCCTTCCTCTTCAACAAGAAACTAATTTTGTGGCGGGGAAATTTGTAATTCATTTTTTCACAAAATTTTTTTGATTCTACCAAAATCTTCTTAAAAGTAAGTCCTGCTAATTCCACACATATGCAATAAACAATAATTAACTAAATATGTTTTGGTATTTTTTGCTACAGTAGTTTTTGTTTTAAATAACTTTAAACATAAATGCGGTGGTGCAGAAGCAAATAAAAATATAGTGTAACCAACACAATCTTCGGTAGTGATTTTTGTATAGGCATCTGTTATAGAGAGTTAGAGTAGGACTTATATTTAGGTAGATTTTGATTCACCTGATTCTCGCACTAGTACAAAGATAAAATATTTCAAGGCCATTTTGTTTATTTGTCGTTTTTGAATTTTAGGTTAATTTTTGCTTCGAGTGATAAACTTTTTCAACCAAGGTATCAGTTTACGCAGCAAAATATACATTTTTTTCACTATACGAACAAACAAATAATTTTACACACATAACATACATAAACAATGAAACACGCAAACAAATCAAATGAGGACGTCGATTGATTTTTTGAAGTGATGGAATCACGACGAATGGTTCAGAGTGTGGGGAGGCTCATTCAAGCAAGTGGCCTCGCGAGCTTACGTGTTTAAATAAGTAAGGCTCTTCAAATAAGTATTCGTGTCTCAGTGTTAAACATTAATTGAACATGTGGAATAAAGGATCTAGATGAATATTATATTATTACCATAATCATTTTTCCATTTTTTAAAAATAACTACATTGGATTTCGTTGTTACACCATGACCCATTACTGAATCGGTTACAAGAAAAACGTCATGCAAGAATTTATGCAAATCGTTATTTGACATATTTTGACACAAATGTTTACACAAAAGTTTATGTGATTTTGACATAAAATATGTGTCAGAATAGCTAGTAATCGATAGCTCTTTTATTTCATTTTTTTTTAGAAATGGCTGTTGCATTTGCTAATTGGTTATTTAGATGACTAAAAGCAACGGTATTCAATTTTTTTGCAACTTTCACACAGCACATTTAATCATTTTTTGATACTACAGAACCGTGAAATGTTATGCAATCTTATAAATTCGAAATGCAAAATTCTTATATTTGCATAAGAAATGTAAATTGAAGAAAAATTATTAAAAATAGTAATAGTTTGTTTTCTCACAGAAGAAAGGTCTACATACTTCAATGGCTAATTAAATCTTTCAAAAGTTTGCTTTCATTTTAAATAAACTACATGCAAATTCAGTCGGATTATACTAAATTTTAGTGAATTGTAATATTTGTATGCGACCTAGTTCGATATTGCTTAATTTGCTAATTAATAAGTTTGGTATATAGTGAACATTTTAAACGAAATAAATAAATATTTGACGCCAATTTTAACGAAGCAAAGTACTACGTTAAATTGTACAAGATTCTAAGAATCGCTTTAAGAAGCTTCCCTATTATCTTTAATTTTCTGATGAATTTTATAAAGGAATATCGTGTTAGTAAGGTAATTTGTCACCAACCCAAAATACACACAGCTAACGATTACTTGTTTATGTTAATTCCACCACAATAATTTTTTTGTAATCTGGATTTTTTATGCTTAGTTGTCTTGAATATTTTGTGCAATGTCAATGATTTCATACACCATAGTAATAACTAAAGAGTACTTAATAAACTAAATCTAAATAAATAAAGTTATTAATTGACGCTAATTATATACTGTGGAGACAGAATTCTTGGCATCTCTTATCATCCGTCCCGCAATGAAGGAAACCAAAAACTCGATTAAAGTTTATATCAAATTAATACTTCTGATAATCGTTCTGTTATTCATCTACCAACAAAATATTTAAATTTAAAAATACACAAAGTTTGGTAACAAATATTTATAAAAATCTAATTCCGGCGCCATGAAAATGTTTCAGAAGGAGATAAAATTTCGCAAAACCACAACGCAATTATAAAGTAAAAATTTTGCTATGTATAAACAATATTGTAATATATAAAACCTCTACATAAACCAGCAGTCGCAATAATCGAATTAAAATTGTATTTCATGCGAACGTTTCTTGAACAGCGGATATCATTTTGTTGAACCACCTCTTGAGACAAATTTGTGTTTCTTTATTCTTTTTGCTCTCTGTACGTCTACAAAAAAACTTATTTAAAATAGTTATTTGTGTAGATCAAAACTATTTTAGTAGTTTTGTGTTCACACACAATAATACAATACCATCATAAAAATACGATATGTTGTATCAATTTATTCGATTAGACTTAGAAAAATGACATTTTGAAACGGTTATTTTTATCAATGTTACAATACAACGTAAGAGAAACAGGTTTTTATATTCTTGTCTTACATATCACATTTCTGTGTATATACAGATCTTTAGGTTAGAATGTGTTTGTGATAAAATAGTATAAAATATTACAACAATATAAATATTTTACGATAAGAACCACCCTCGCAATTTGTAAGGTTAGTCTACCAATATAAAAGCACTATTATTAAGGCCTTTTAAATTGAACCTGACTCGCCCACTTCAATCTCAATTTCCGTCATATCACAATATCCCATAAAAAACTATCACTCATAAATAATAACGAAATCATTAAATTCAAAATGTTGGAATGACAAAAAAACTTTTAAACTTTAAATTCCGCTTTAATTCATTCAGACACAAAAAACGAAAACGTTTAAAGAATGAATTTTCATTTGAATTCTTGTTAAAAAAGTTTAATTTATTTTATTTTTAGTTTCAATTGTTGATTGTAATTCTTTCTTTATAAACAGAATAAGCACCAGAAGATTACAACAACAATAACAACGAAATCAGATAATGCGATTTTAATTGTTTCTTTCCATCTTAAGACCTCTAAAGAAAAAAGAAATTATTCTATTCACTAAACTGAATCCAATAACAATGCGATCGCGGAAAAAACGCTTTACAGTTTAACAATTTTGTCAAACGCATATAATTATTCGTTTGTGTCATATGTGCTATACATTTTAATTCATTAAAACCCGAGTCGTCTCTAAATCAGCTCAATAATATAATCCATATAAATAGCGGTTTATTTCTTTTGTACCAAACTAGGTAAAATATGCATGATAAACTATCTTGTTTGTAGCACAACACCGTGCGGCTTATTGGATTGATCGATAAAAGAATAAATCTACATATACGTGTCTAGTATACCTATACCTGTCATGGAAACAACCTTGACGATTATCGTGCAACTGTCAATTCAATCAAATATCATGTCAGTGATATATTCATAATTAATTAGCTCATGTCTCTTTCTGATTTATATTAAAGAATCTCCGAAGTACGTACGAAATAATAAATTATTAATTAATAAATAGAATAAAAAATTTAATAAAACAGGCTGATGACAATTGAAAAACAATTTCTTCAATTATCTTTCGCGGTTTGCGAAGGTCAAATTGTGACATATATACTATAAAATAAATAATAGAATTCTTTAATTACTATTTTAAATATCCGTCGCGAGAAGAATTTCGAATAAATTTAGTACATAATGGAATACATTCAGCTTTCAGCTATTAATTCAGGTGCGAACGGTACTTGTGGTTTTTTGGTATATAGGGTTATGTATATACAATTGGTTTGTTTTGTACCATTGTCGCATTACAATAATTCTTGTATTTTTTTCGTTTGTCTTGTCGTGTAATTGAGGAAATAGTAAGACAACATAACAATAATTCATTTTGTTGTTTTTAATAAAATATTGTTTTTCATTCTGTCAATGCTATTTATACTCGTATATATAAGTTTATGTGAAACGTGTCACGTTTATATGGTTCGTAAATACCAAGATGTATGTCCATTTATATGAAAACTATATGATGCTCTTTATGCGGTACATTATCGGTAGCTTACATGTCCAAACTATCTATAACGATATTAATTAGTTTGGTCACATAATTTCGTTGGTTTTTTTATTCGGCCATCGAGAATAACTCTTTTAATTTGCTACTGTATACATTTCAAAATAAATAATTTGCTGTGAGCTGACTATATTTTGTAAAAAAATATTTTCTGCACCTGCAGGTGTTTATTCTTCTTAAACACAAAATTCTTGAAACTATTTAATTAACTTTTAAGCGTCAGTTTACGCAGACGTGTTCGAAGTAATAATAAATTCATTTAATTTATTTCATTAAATTTATATCTGCAGGTAAACAATTATTTTATAATGATACTATCCTCACATGTTCATTAAGTTAGTCATCTGTACTTGTATGTGTTGCTAAAATAGCTAGACTTTGGGAATATTTTGAAGTAAAAGTTACTTGTAACCCAGCCGACTGGTCGATTGAGGTTTGACATTCATTTAATTTGTAAGCTAATTTTTTGTTTAGAGATACATAGTGAGTGTATTTGGTGTTTATGGTAATACGATTGCTCTGAGTAGTGGATATAAATGACGGTCAATGTATCCGACAATCCGTGAACGTTTTCCGTTATACCAAAAACCACCCCAAACCATCAGCGAGAAGCGTGCCAATAATATTGGGAGTCATCAGAACCATCTGAATTGAATTATTTTGATATCACTAAAGAGCACCGTTTTACATTCTTGCTTTCAAGATCTGTCAAATAATAAACGGGCTTCTTATAGCGAGCATTTCATGATGTTTTGAAAACTCTTTTTCTCCAATCAGCAACGAAATTTGTTGAACCCGGTGTGACTGACTGGCACCTGCACTTCAGTCCGAATTTGAGATGCTGTCATGTGCTTATCTACAGCATTATGTAAGATGCGGACGCTTAGAGCGATCATTTCTTAGAGCGAAAGTTTCTTGTTAAAAAAATTAGTTTTTTTTCGAAGTTGATTCTTTCTGAAGCAAATTGTTTTTTTTGTTTTAATATCAAAGAAAATATTTTTATTTTGTAAAAAATAAATTATATTTTGAGTTCCACTATCATCACTCCAACCCTAGCGTTAAGAGTCGTAAGACTGTTAATGGAACTGTTTTTGTTAAGACTAATTTTTTTGAAACCAAAGTTTTATCTGGTATTCTGGCAGAACCGTCTTAAAAATGTGTTGCAGAAACTCTCCAAAGACTATTGGAGACCTGTCAAGTTTTATTTTCAGGAAATAGCAAGTAATTTACAACTAATTACGCTAATATTTAACAAATTTCGTTAAATTTATGTAATTGGATATATGGATACAGCATAAATTATAAATCACAACACAATAACACAAAAATGCGGGGTTTTCACTTTTTCAGTAAGATACAAAACTGTTAAAAAATAATAAAAACATTTATTTTAATGTTTCAAATAATTTAATTTTGATTACAACTGTTTATTCATTCAATTTCTATGTTCGAGGATATTGTAATTTATAGAGAAGTGTCAAACTGTGACCGAAAAGAGCTGCGTTTTTCTGAAAAACAATCGGGTTGAGCTCGCGATACCTTTTTCAAATTTGTCCAATTTAAAACTAATTTCTTTTTAAATTAAATAACTTAAATTTAATAGTAATCTAAAAATTTAATAGTAATCTAAGTATGTACTTACATATAACCAAAAAAATCCTCTATAAAAGTTGTTAGTTTTCTTGTAATATTGATGTTCTGTGTAGTTCTGAACAGTTCCATTATTATACAGACAGAACCGTACAAAACATCGATGCTACAAGAGAACTTTAAATTCTTATGATGTTTTTTTCTGTTATACTAACAGTTATCTATTTAAATCTAAGTTATTTAATTTAAAAAAAAAAATAAATTTTTAATTTTAAATGGACAAATTTGAAAAAAGCTATCGCGAACTCAACCCGATTGTTTTCTGAAAATCACAGTCAAGACCACCAAGTGTGTTTGTCTTACACAAGACGTTTTTTTTATAAATCAATTCCAACTAATGTTCGGTCATTACTCAAAAAATTTTGTCGCGGCAAAACAATGTCATGACAAAATTGTATTTTTATACCCACAATTATTAACACCAATATGTATGTAAAACCATTTTATTCTCTCTGTATTGTTCAATTGAGAGTAAAACACAATTTTCTACTCATTTTGTCACAGTGTCAAGACCAAAACACACCAGCATCTTTAATAAATTTTTTCTTTGTCATTGTGTAATGTGCATGAGCAGATTCAATACAAAAAACATTTTGTCATGACATTCTAGCTAGAGCGTCATGATAAAATTAGGCGAGAGAAGACCGAGCATAAGACCGCAGATTACGAACAGTGTCATCATTAAGACTAAGTTGCGTCTAATCAAATTGAACGAACATTTTTGTTGCAGATTATGGTCTTACTGAGTACGAACTCCTCGCTTTTCTCAAATATTTAAGAATCACTTAAAAATTTACATTTTAAAGCAAAATTGCAAGTACAGCTAATAAATTGAAGCGCAGTGTAAGAGCAGGTTTTACAACGGTAAAGCCAGTGCACCAGCTCTGCATTTAAAGCACATTTTTTCACATTGCGTTCCTGCATGATTACAAAGCTGTATCAGGCTTATTTACGCTTTCCAGAATGTTCGGTTTCCAACTTAACCTACCGTCTTCAAAGTAGGCGGCAACGGTTATGAATGCATATTTCTTAGTATTGAGAACCATCTCTGTTTTTGACGTGCGGCTAATTTATATTTAAAGATCTTTAGCGCCCACATAGCAATACAAGTTTTTCCCGCATTGTTTTATAAAGGGTTTTCCAATAGGAATGATAAATTGAAAAATTAAAAAAACACAAATTATTCAGTGAAACCAAAACTTTTTTTATTTGAAAGGTTACATTATACCATTATGTATGGAAAAAACAATCATTTAACAAAGTTTTGTATCGTTCTCCATTCACTGTTACTCTTACTCTAAATAAACCACGTTTATGGCGGTCGAATGGCTTCAGTTCTTGAGCCAGTTGAATTTTGTAAGGATGCAAACCAAAATCTTTTCTTAAAATTCTCCATGTTGTTGTTTGAGAAAGATTTAATTGTTGAGAACGACGTGGAAGAAAAATTTGGATTTTCTCTTACACTTGCTGCTACCAAATCAATATTTGCTTGTGTGTGTGCATTCCTTTGTCGTACTGGTACTCTTGTAAAGAAAGTTCACTTTCAAATTTGGGTTACGATACAATACGATGAATAGTGAGTTGATTAACTGAATAATATCGTCCATGAATTCTTCTTAAATTTCTCTCAGTATTCACAAATGAGCACTGATCTAGATAAAACAATTTAACAATTTCTAAACGTCGTTGAAGCGTGTATCTTGAAACGGCTTAGCCTCTACCTAAGGCTAGGGCTGACCTAGTTTCATAAAAAAATTTGCCTTTACCTGTATTACATCCCACCGCGGCATTAATCCGTAGCTCAGTTGGAAGAGGTTAGTACTTGGTCATGGAGATGGGGATGTACCACAAGTAACGGCCTTGATAACCGCATTGAAAAACAAAAAAATGGGAAAGGAAGTAAAAAAGGGGTATTGGACCCCGAAATAGTGATGCAGTTGTCATCCCATTATGTGGTTCCCACAGCGGTTCTGGCAGAAGGAAAGGAGTGCTTAAGCAACAACAGTTCCGTCCCGTGAGACAACTAGAGGTACACCTTGTTACCTGGGCCGGTTTATGTCAGTATGTTGAATGTTATACTTACGAAATTTATTTTTATAGCCTCGCCTCGCCTTACTAAAAAAATAAAAAAACTTGAATTTTACTTTAAACAAAATTTAGTTAAAAAAACGAAATTAATTTCCTAACTTAGTGGGCTATCCGCCGAGCTGAGCTACTACACGGATAGTACACCCAAAATTAACTGCCTCTTCCACTGCCTTTTTTCAGTCTTTATACCAAATTAATTGACTGGGGTGGGAGGGACTGGGGGGGACAAGAAAAAGTTAAATTGAAATATTCTCACAGTCAACTAACCATATTCTTTTGGCGTCAGCAAAAAGTACAACCGATTTGGTATACATTTTCACATAGAATTTGGTGCAATCACAATTGCAACTATTCACTTTTCCGTTTATTATGTAGCAGGTTACCCATGCTACATAGGAGGGATTCACTTGCACTTAATATGTATACGGAAAAGAGACTTGGGTTACGCAAAGCACGTAAAAAACAACAAGAAAAAATTAAATACTTTTGTCTGTTTATATGTTGCGTATATGTTTACTATACATACTATTGAGTGACACAGACGAAAAATGAGTAATTCAGTTTGGGACAAATATGGAAATTAATGAAGATGATATCTTCAAGGTTTATGGAATTACTACAGTAATGCTTATACAAATGTAGGTTACTATTAATAATTCTAACATGAATTAAATAATTGAAACTTAATCTGTACAACACAAAAAGAAATGTGGGAAATAGACACGATGTTTACTTTATTTGGATATAGGTGTCATCACGGTCATGCTGATAAGATTCTGTAAGGAACTTATCTATTTATTGGGATAGGTTAGTAACGAAATTAAATAGAATTCCGTTACAATCTTTCAATGATTATTAACCTACTGAAAACAAATGACATAAAAAATGTCAAGAAATAATACGCATAATATTTTAAATTGTATCATTCCTATTGGAAAACCCGTTATATGCTATGGTTGGTCTTCCTATACGATTTCTAAATTCATTCCTGGCAGTAGGAAGAATATTGGGATAATAGAATCGAAAGTGGAGCTTTTTTCTAAAATCTTCAGCTTATTTTTCGTAAACAGTTTGGGTATTGCCAATATTTCAAACTAAGCGTATAGTGTTTATTAAACATTCAATAAATATCTCGTCTTTTCATTGATGTTGTCATCCGCAGATGATGTGACGCGCTTTTTGTCACATCCAGGTATCAGAACTATTTTCAGAATCTCTGCTTTGATTCTGCTCAGGTTAACCGGTGGATCATTCATATTTCGGTTCGTAAACACTGAACCAGCCAGATGTTGATGTCGTAAACCTATAGGCCTGCCGCCTGCCACGATTATGTATATATCATCGTTATATATATAAACAACGAAAATATTATAAATACTTTTCCTAAATATCATACGTTTGCATATGTATATAAGTTTATACCCTTTCATTTTGAGGCCACATATCTTATTGTTATTTATCCATGGTTCTTGGATTAAAAGTAAATCCCAATTTGGCCAGCATTTAATCCAAACTATAAAATAACGACAAAGTTCTGCCAGTACGCCCTAACGTAAAATATTATATTTGATTAGTTGATTTATTCAAAAAATTATCTGAATCCGATAAAATCCATAGAAACTTTTTGATATTTACATACAAAACGATATGTCTCATAATTTATTTCTTGAGATTTACTAATTGTTGATATAAATTATAATTAATCATAATTTTAACGATTTTTTGATCGATTTTTTTATCTCTATTTCGCGTATTGTAAAACTTTTTACCAATTCAAATATTTATTGGTTATTTTCAATAAAACTACCATTACAACAAATAAGCGACATAAAGAACTATGTAACAAATGAATTATCCTGACAACACATACCAACTAAACCAATTTTCCCAATATAACTGTTAACATTTGCCACAAGGTTTTTCGTTTATTCTCATTTATTTTTATTTTAGTTCTATGGAAAAAAAATCTCATTCGGTTGGAAAATGGTTTCATAAATGTTAGCCGTTTTCCTTTCCTTTGCACCATTTAAATTGATCATTTCCATTAGTAAGGTTTGTATCCTTACTTCATCTTCAATTTAGTTATGTTCAAATTTACCATTTTCCAGAACCTCTTTCGAAACTGATAGTGAACAGAATTCTTGTTAAATTATACCAACTGAGTTTCATCCAAGTTCCATTTAAATTGATTATTTTTCAGAACTGGATGCGGTATTTATATGCGAAACCAATTTCTATCTTACAAATTTAGCTCCAACCAAACTGGTTAAGAAATTCTTTATTTTCATTAAAATTGTCAAGTTTTACGTACCTTATTCTATTCAAATTGACCATTTTTATCACAGAATGTCATGGCCAACTGAGCTTCACATAGTTAGATTGACCAGCTCCCAGAACCCATTTATTATTTGAATAAAATTTTCATCATGCAAATCGAGTTTCATTCTAAACGATTGAGAAATGATTAGTTCTATTAAGATTGGAAAATATCCAAAACCACATTCGGAATCCATTATAGACCAATTTTTCATTATACAAACCAGAACTGAGTTTCTATTAATCGATTGAGCAATGAATGTCAAATTGAATTCAAATTGGACATATTCTTGAATCCCGCTTGGAACTCAAATTGGAACTCTGGCTACATGGGTGTTACCACAACGTTACTTCCATGAACTAATATTAAGCGAATTTTATATAAAAAAATTGGGTCTAATTAGTTACTATTTGGTTAAACAAAAGAATGAATGTTTTTGATTGAGGTGTACATTTTGATAATCGTTCAAGCCTACTAATATATTCAAACAGTTAAAAACGACTACATTATAAAGTAGTCTGTACATATGTGGTCATGATAAAATGTTCCACAGAAGGTTTTTGTAGAGTTGCGCATGCAACACAAATTAAATTTGCAGCTGAATCTTAAGTGTTTATGTATTTCCATTTTGTATACTAAATTTAATTATTTATTAGATTATATTGAAACATAAATTTGACTTAGCAATAGCTACCAATAATTAGGGTTTGTTAATATGAATACAATTTTGGGCATGCCTAAACAGCTGTTAAATGAGAATAATATATGATGCTGCACGTACACATGTTTTTTAAAATGTCACCAAACTATTTGATATAGAGTTCGCCAAATCTCCACGCAACAAAACACGTTGCAAGCGTATCTAACGAAATTATTTTTCAAATTATTCAGTGTCGTAATCTCGTTTTAATTCACTTATTTAGCTATAAGCTTGTGCATTTGAATAAATCGAAGTGCATATTTGCCCAGGCACAACCTTGGCTCTTCTTAATTAGAAGTAATTTAGACGAATTATTTAAGCAAGCGTCGATGTATTTCTTAGAAATCTCAAAATCCATAATCAGAAGTTAGTAGGCATAGACGTTTGTGAGAACAGCCACAAAAAATAGTGTTTACTAATTGTTTTTTCTGCAACCGTGAGCTCATACTAGCTGAAACAAGTTGAAGTTAAACAAATATTTGTAGACGATATTTTACTTCGGAAAGGTTTTTTTTTACTAGTTGTGCAACTAAATTTCTGGGTGTTTTTAAAAAATGGAAAATTTCAATAGTAATATAAAAAATGGTTTATTCAAAGTATTGTCCTTCGCTAACTACACATTTCTGCTATCTCTCTGGCAATACATGAATACCACGATGATAAATCGTTTTTGGACCGAAACCATTCATCCAACCATTTTTGCGCCTCTTCGAAACTGGCCAAGTGTAGCCTTGCCAAGCCATGCGCCATCGACCGGAACAACTGGTAGTCCGAGGGGCCAGGTCTGGCGAGTAAGGCGGGTGTGGTACCAGATCCCATCTCAGCGTTTTGATGCATTTCGTGTCCCACTCTGACCGTTTTTCGAGCAATGCATGGTTCAGATTGATGAGTTGTTGTCGGTAGCATTTCCCATTGACAGTTTCGCTCTGTTTCAGCAGCTTATAGTACACGATCCCTTTCTAGTCCCACCAAACGCAGAGCACTCTCTAAATCAATTTGGCCTTTTCGTTGATGTTGATGCTTCGCCACGTGAAAGCCACGTTTTTTTGTGTTTGGGACTCTTAAAAAAGTTCACATGTCATCTCCCATAACAATTCAATGCAGTAAGCTCTTTATTTCATGCCGTGAAAGCAAAATTTCGCAAGTGGCTCTTGATTTTCCATCTGTCTCTCAGTCAACTCATGCGGCACCCAATTTTAATCCTTTTGAATTTTTCCCATAGCATGTAAACGGTTGGAAATACCTTGGCGAGTTGTGTTTAATGCCTCCGCAAGTTGATCTTGAGTTTGCGTATCATTTTCATCCAATAACGCTTGCAGCTCGGTGTTTTCAAATTATTTTGGTCTTCCGAAGCGCTTCTTGTCCTCAATGTCGAAATCGCCACTTCTGAAGCGTTTAAACCAATCTTCATAGACAGTTTTCGATGGTGCATGCTCGCTGTAGGCCTCATCAAGCAAATAACGTGCTTCAGCTGCATTTTTTTCAAGGTGAAGCAGAAAAGCAAAGCCAAAAAAACTCGACATTTTCGTTCTTAGAAAAAATATTTTTGCGTTGCGATATGTGCTGGTATTACGACTGGGTATCGTTAACAACTGTCCACGCTATGAACAAAACACAACTTCTGACATAAATGATAACTAGATGTGTGGCTGGCACCATCTATGTGTGAAACCCGGAAATTTAGTTGCTCACCTGATATAATATATTTCTCTTGTACAAAAACGACATTTCTGCGACATTTTTTCCGATCTATTTCGAATGGTTCATCTAAATTTCCAGTGAAGCGGATATATCATACTTGCATGATAAGAATTGAAATTGGTCCTCTGTTACTTTCTCTTTTGTTTCTTTTCTTTTTCTTTTTATACATTAAATTTATGTAGAATAATGTAGTACTGTAGTAAGTGGAGCTTAATTTACGGTAGCCCGCCCAATTGCTCATTGAAAGAAGATGCACATGATCGTTCTAGAAATATTGATTTGTTAGTAGAAACCGTATATGAATTCAAAATATGTATGTTGTTTTACGGTTTGATTACGTTTATTGTATAAATTTAATAATCGTACTCGTATCTTAAACATATTTTCAGCTCTAGTTATTAATTTCAGATCGAATCACATATCAAGTATTCCTTTAATGGACTTCTTGCGAGACCTTGAATAAATAATTTGCAGTCATGACATTTATAGCGAATGAAAAATGTTGTGATGCAGTTCAATGAATGTGAAGAATGCGGAATAAAACTTCGTCATGTTCATATATAATATTGTAAATACACGCATCCAAGAAATGAAAAATCTTAAAAATATAAAGAGAAACTCCAAAGATGTTATTTTATGATTGAATGTTTTATTTTTTAACCAACAACAACATCAGAGTTATTATTTTAGAATTTTAAATAACAACCACGATAAAATATTCTCGTTTTCTTTTATTGTTACAGTGATTTTCGTCCAACGTCACTCGAAAAGGGGCAAGAAATCTGTCGTCTTCGTATCTATGAAGTATATGCATGGGGATTACCATTATTAATATCTGGATTAGCGGTTATTTATGACAATATACCAGAAGATGAAAATGATACATTTTTAAGGCCACGTTTTGGTGAACGTAAATGTTGGTTTTATGGTGAGTATATATAGGATTTTTAACGAATTTTTAATTTTTGAATATACTAAAATTATCAGTTTTGATTGCTCGTTTAATTACAATATTTAATTGGATCGAAATGTAGGCGTTTAGTAATCTCTCTAATTTTTTTAATCCCATGCTTAACTTAGAGGAGTTAATTTGGATTAGTTTGTAATCTTGTTGTCTATGATTCTGGTTTAATGATAACTGTGAACAGAGTTTGAAATAGTTAATCTCTTCGAACTATTTTAAACTCAATTTAACATTGCAATAAGCTTTAGTGGTTATTGACTTTTCTTCTTATTGGTTATTCGTCTATTCTTCTTATTTGTTATTGATTTTTGCTCCTTGTGTAGGATATCTATCGCAAGTATATGAGACTGTTTGATAAGTCCCGGTGTTAGGGAAGGAACGACATTTCAACTTGAATTCATTCAACCAGATACTTATCGAAGGTGCATGGTCCTTATAAACTCCATACAATTACAATTTGAATTCCATACCGCACATGTCTTCTCATGCAAAAACGGAATCGTCAAGAAAGTTGCAAATATCCGAATAATAGCTAGAATTTCGGAACACCACAATCTTCAAATGGTACAATACCCACAATCTTACCATATTGCATTGTCAATAGTAATCAACCGAAAACAGAAATACAGAATATGACTAGCAATTTTATCCGCTACATGGATTTAATGGTTTTCTGAAGACTTAGACTGCGTACATGACATCGGGAGCTAGTTCGGAAAAAATATCAAGGTATCGTACTGAATGTATTAAAACAACAACAAAGTTAAAAATATTTCAACTCGAGTGCGGAACTAGGAGGCAGGGCAAAAAGCATTTCACGAAATTTGATTGGTTTTGAGTGCGGGAACGAGTGTGATGCTTTTTATTTCCGATGTCGTGTACGCAGCATTAAACAAATTTGGAATTGGAAATTGCTCGGTGATCTACTGTTCGAAAACTCCACGCATAGCTTATGACGAGCGATGATGATCTCAACCGTTTTTGGATTAGTAATTGTAGTTCTTTATGTTGTTTGGGTACCTTTGGTAGGAAATAATATTAACATTGGCCAGTGTTTATGAGAGATCGTCCAACTTTTCTTGCGTCTTGTCAAGTTAACAGGTGGTTTTAATACTTCGACCGCGGAAGGTACGAGGTTCAAATCGAATGAGAGGCAAGAAGCAAACGCGAATTTTCATTATTTGATTATAATTTGTGATGTTAATAAACACAGTTAGGACCTTCTGTTGGATTGCATTCTCAGCACCGACATGCAGAATCTTCCATGTCAGTATACAGATGAAAAGAAGCTTGCAACTTGCAAGTGGTACTCGTGTACTGTAATTCTTTAAGTAGCTGAATGGATGGGGTGTGGATGAAATGGATGGTCCTTAAATGGATATCTAACCAATTTTCCCTCATTTACTCTAGCTGACCCCATGAAGGGATTTTGTCGCCTGCACAGTGGTGTAGTACAGGTCTCCTACCACGTTCACCGGCTGGTTGTTGTTGGAACACTTTATGAATCATGCGTTGTTGTGGAGATCGTGCAACGTGGCCCAGTCATCTATATAACTCGATTGGATTTGATCCAATTCTTCGGCAGCTGGCCTTGGTCCCAAATAGAGACGATGAAATCTTGATGCAAGAGTAATGTCTCCGGGTTTACTCAATTCTGCAGAATTCCGCCAAAATCGGGTGCCTTTCCATTTTTCAATCTACTAACAGCTACGTCTACTCCCCACAATGTGATATATTTGACAAGACCCTTTCACCTGGTCGAGCAATTACTCTAATCGTCATCACCGATTTAGTAGATTTTGGAAGTATAGGGTTTTCCAATAAGAGTGATATGATTTCTTTAAAAAAACACATTAATGTGAAGTACAATCGATACAATTAAGTTCTGAATAAAACGTCATTCAAATGGCCTCCACGACTTCTTCTGCAGGAACGAATTCGATGAACCCAATTTTCGAGCACTTTTCCACTAAATCAAGTCGTATGTCATGAATAGCACGTTCAATATTGACTCCTAAAGCTTGAAGAGAGTTTGATTTATTGCTAAAGACCAATGACTTCAAATAACCCCACAAGAAATAGTCTAATGGTGTTAAATCACAACTTCTTGGAGGCCATTCAATATCATAATTTCTTGAAATAATCGAATCTCCAAACTTTTCTCGCAATAATTCAATTGTTGCCCTTGCTGTGTGGCACGTAGCCCCGTCTTATTGGAACCAAATGTTGTCAAGATCAACTTCTTCCAATTTCGGTCATAAAAAGTTGGTTATCATCGATCTATACCGATCTCCATTGACAGTAACGGTGTTACCAGCTCCATTTCGAAAAAAATACGGACCGATGATTCCATCAGACCAAAAACCACACCAAACTGTCAATTTAGGTGAATGTAATGGTTTTTCATGAATAATTTGTGGATTTTCTTCGCACCACAATCGATAGTTTTGTTTATTTATCGCACCACTCAGATGAAAGTGAGCCTCATCGGAGAAGATGATTTTCTTAAAAAAATCGTTATGGTTTCAAGTTGTTCCAAGGCAAAATCAGCAAATTCACGTCGTTTACGGTGGTCCAATGGCTTCAGTTCTTGAGTGAGCACAATTTTATACGGATGCAAACCCAAATCCTTTCTCAAAATCCGCCAGGTTGTGGTGTGAGACAGTCCCAATTCTTGAGAACGTCTTGGAATCGACAAATTGCGGTCTTCAGCAACACTTGCCTGAACGGCAGCAATATTTGCATTACTTCGAGCGAATCTTTGTCTTATTGGCACTTCAACATTATGTAACGAAAATGTACGCTCAAAATTTTCAACAATTCGACGAATAGCGAGAACACTTGGACGATTATTACGACTATAAAATGGCAAAAGCGCACGAAAAGTTGCAATTGGAGTAATCGTTCTCCGTTTGATAATAAAACTGAATAGTTTGTAAACGTTGTTCTTGCGTATATCTCACCATGATGAAATTGTAAACATTACTGAATACAATGAAACAAAAAATGACAGATCCCAAAAGTTCCCAACCTAAGGAGATGATGAGTTCCTGGGTTGATTATGCTGTATGTGGACGAGCATTGACATGCAGCAATATCACCTTCCGCCTTCCTTGGCCTGTAAATGGTATTTTTTCCTCTCGAGCATCACTTAATTTGATCAATTGGACCTGTGGTAACGTTCAGCTGTAACAGTTTGATCAGATTCCAGAAGCTCGTGGTAAAGACTCATTTCCAATCCCACCAAACACACAGTAAGACTTTCTTGGCATGAATATTCATTTTTGCAACTGATGTTGATGGTTGACCTGGATCAACCCATGGGTTTCTACGTTTAGGATTATCGTACAAAATCCACTTTTCATCACCCGTAATGATTTTGTGCAAAGAATTCTTTCGTACCGAGAAAGCAAATTCATGCAGATGTATATGTGCAACTCTTCGTTTTTTATGTTCTTCTGTGTTATGAGGAACCCCTTTTTCTTCCTTCTGTATTTTTCCCATTGCATGCAATCGAAGTGATATTGCTTGATGAGTAACTTCTAATTGTTCTGCAAGCTCGTGAGTTTGACTCGGAAAATTTAAAGTTCTTTGTCTTCAAATTGTTTTGCTGTACCTGGACGTGGATCGTCTTCAAGACTAAAATTGCCTGAACCAATTTTTACTATTAAATGACTCACAGAATGTTCACTCAAAGACGAATTAATCAATTCCATAAGCTATAGAATTGATTAATTCGGCTTTGAGTGGACATTCTTTTTTTCATTTGAAAACAGAATAGAATGCAATGACGTAAATATGGCTTATCAACATTCATCTCTTAAAATTGACGCACACGGAACGACAGCTTGTAAATGAGTGAAACTTATGTCGTAGGAACAGCACTAACTCAGCTACAAATACCCAAAATGGCGGGTGATTTGTATGCGTTCAAGTTTATTTTAGTGCAACCAACTTCAGAGCCGAGTTTCTACTTGCTTTTGTTCTAATAGCTTTGCCATACTGAGAAGAACATCGGCGCGTTTGTTCTCAGCTCTCCATTCCCGTCTTTGATAGCTGTACTTCTTGGGTGAAAGCCTTTAGTGAGATTTCTTTCGTTAGCAGAACAGTCCTTCGAATTTATTTGTTCCATTTTCTTAATGTTTGCGCTTCTTTTGCCCGGGGTATTTAGTTGCATCTTTCCTAACATAGATATTCTACTAGAGCGCTTCTGGTGTTACAAGTCAACCATTTTTCATGAAGCTTTTGTTTATTTCGGCAACCAGGTAGTACTGATTATCGAACCAATGATTGCGGGATCTCGGTGGTCGTCTTCCGATAGTATTTAGCGCCGCAGTATTTTATGTGAAGGCTCTTCTTATTGCTGCGTCCGTCTAGATAGTCAGTGACATATTTTTGGTAGCTCTGCAGTTATGCTTGCTCTTTTAAAGCATCTAAATTCCATCGAAAGGTCTTTCGTTCTTATCTATTAAGTGTAGATGCCAATTTCCACTTATATTTGCATATGACAAGCAAATGATCGCTCTTTGTGTAGGCATCTCTGTAGGATCTAATGTTAGATGTGCTAGAGGAATGTCTCTTGGAGATCAAGACGTAATCGATGTGGTTTTCCTTTCTTCCATCATTCGATCTCTACTTTACTTTGAGGATTCATTTTATTTTGTGGAGGTGTAAGCTGTTGGGCCGATATGTGATTGTCCAATTAGTAATTTTTACATGACTAGGTAGTGGCCAGATAGTTGACCTCAGGAATTGGTTTGAGTGCCAGTAGGATTTCCCCAATATCATTTTTACTGTTTCGTGCCAAAATCTCTCGTTAAGTCATAAACGTTCTAGCAATAGATTTTTCAATAATTCTTCATTTATTATTTGGATTCGCCTAACTATAAAATTGGGACGGTCTAAGGTCTCCGGGTTACTTGACACCACAGAGTAACTTGTCATTTATTGAAATCGTATCAAAAAAGATCGATTACACGATTAGTGCCGTTTTCATATTTTAGATTTCAATTGAAACTCTAGACGATATGAAAATCGGATTTTCGTATAGTAAGTCTTACAAGAAAGTTCTTCAATTTGTTTTGTATTTCATCGGTAGCTATATTATTAGAATCGACTTACAAATCATCTTGAAACTTACCTCTCATAAGTTAGGGCCAGGGTTTAAAGAGTCATAATTCAATGGTTAGCCCTTTACAATGTTATGAAAGGTCACGTGGGTCCTTTTTCTTACATATCTTTTTCCACAGAAACCTCTCTTATCTTATTTGCTAACCGATTTGTTCTTGATATATTTATAGTAAGCAGGTTTGGTTTGTTGGATGTCGTAGATTTTTCATTGTGAGAAAAGACATGTATGCTTTTATAAAGGGGAATTCCCTATTTTAACTCTCTTAATAATTTTTCCTTTCTATCATCAGGTTTGAAATTTCTTCCTCTATTTTGATCTAAAAATGGTATAAAATGAGTTTTACTAGAAAATTTGACCTAAAATTAATTATTGGCTGAATATTTCGTTTTCTTCATGTTTATTGATGGTATAGCACTATTGTATGAATATGAATATGGAAACACACCCAGAAAATCTCCCAGAAGCATGGGGAAAATTAAAGCAAAACCCCGAATAGAGTAAGATGTATAGTTTTTAGACACCTACTCTTCTAAATTGGAGATTACGTAATCCAAAATTTAGATTAAACTTAATAAACAGCCGAATATCTTGACAATAGTAATCGTCTAGAGACTAATATATATTTGATTTGGATAATTGCGTCTTACCGCTATCTCAAAGCAACTTTTGTATCTTAATGACGAATTTGTCGTAAAGTGCCGGCAAATTAGCTTACCCACTTTTGATTTTTGATATATACTTTATTGTTTTGGCGCGCTGTGTGTTTTTTCATTGTCGACGCGTGTTCCAAATTTGCAGTTCTTCTCTTCGTAAGCGCTCCAAAATACATGTAGTATATGAAGTTAGACATGAATACTTTTTATATTTTACTTGACGAATAATCGTTTTAGCATTCTTTCATGTTGTGTATCACTAATTTATTACTTTTCTTCTAAAAATGGTTGGTTTTCTCCGATATCGATAATTCTATTCCGCCATTCCACAATTTGATTCTTTCGTCGTTCACTTTAAAAACCTGGAACTCTCAGCCTTCTTAATGTCCTGTCATATGTTGTCAGTCAAGTATGTATTCCAAACATTCCTTTTTTGAGAGTGGTGGGAAGCCAAATTCCGTTCTGATAACTAAATTCAATAATGAATTAGAATTTTATATTTAATTCTAAAATTTTCCATAGTGGATTAGGGCTGATGAGTAAATCTAAGTTAGATTATATTTTGATAGTAATGATTTGCCTATTAATGATATGTGTTCGGAGCAAATTTTACCTTAAAATTCTTGTTTATTTCGGTTTTCCTATAAAATATCAATTCAACTTTATTTTTCTTTTTAGTTGTTTATAGAAATATTTTGGAACAAATGACCTTTCCGTTGGACTTCATGATTCTTCCTTTACCAAACGATTACAATCATCATTTCCATTAAAACCTTATCCAAAGGTTCTAAAAAGCGAGAGTCTTATTAACTTGATTATTCAATTTATTACACTACACACACACACACTTTCCATCGATAAGATGTATTAATTTATAAAATTTGTAGTGATTAGGTATTGCATTTTGAAATTTCATTTTATACCTATTTGTATATACAATCAATACCACTATTTGATTTTGATTACAATACTGTGATTGTGATTGCGGAAAATGCAATTTAAATTTCCCACAATACGGTTGTTTTGCTGCAAATAATCTTTATTATAGTGACTTGATTTCGTAAATCTGGTACATCCGATCTGTGATTTCTAGTACTCTCCCTTCACAATCCAATTTCTTGCTTTTGCGTCCATATGTCCTTAAAAGCAGTTTTAGATTATTAGATGTTAGTTTATTTGTTGTGTCACTTTTGTCAAATTCTTGTTAGTCTAGTTTAGTGCTTAGCTAATCTTTTCATTTATCCAACCTTTTTGTTCGGTTAATTAATGACTGCATTAAAATAGTTATTTCTCTTTCTTCAACCCGCTCTCACACTCTCGATCTTATTTTCCTTACAATTATCCATTATACAAAAAAAAAAAAAATAAACCTAATTAACTTCCTGATTAAAGTAGATAAAACTAAACAATATTTATTTTGTCTTCGCAGGTGACATGGAGATATTAACTTACTTCTTTGGACCAATTGGAATTTTATTGTGTATAAATCTCCTGCTATTCGGATCGACAGCACGACAATTGACATGTGGACTTTGGAAACGGGACGATGTAAAATCAACAACAGAAAGGTATAACCTCAAATTATTTGTAATGTTAAAATTATTTGGCTATAAATAATAATAATAAATGAAAATTATATTTATTTTGTGTATAGAGCCGCTTTGGGTCGTGTCTGCCTCAAACTAGTCGTTGTGATGGGGGTAACATGGATGGCTGATGTCATTTCATGGGCGGTCGGTGGTCCAAGTTATTTATGGATTGTTACCGATTTAATTAACGCATTACAAGGTGTTTTAATATTTATTGTTGTTGGTTGCCAACCACAGGTAAGCTATAACATATTATTTGGTTTGTGTCGTGTACAAATAATAAATGTTGCTTTTATTATATTTTAATATAGGTTTGGTCTGCTATCAAACGTTTATGGACATCAAAAACCGGCCGTGGAACAAATACAACTACAAATGGGCCGCAACATTCAAGTTCATCACATGGTTTACCGTCGATGGGTGAATCCGTTACAAATAATACATTCGCAAATTCCAGTACAAAAATTCCTATGGAGACAATTTGTTAAACCGTTTTTCAAAACTATATACTTTGTCGTTGTTATTGTTTTAATTTATTTACAATTTTTCATTTTAAAATACGTCTAGCTTTTAAGATCAAAACCATCTCTATTATATTATATAAAAATATTCCTTCGCACATTCTTTACATTTATTATACATTTTTTATATTGCTTTTTTGTAAAACGTATTTCATAAATTTTATATGCCCGATATCATTCGATCGATACCAAGAACTTGAAAGTTCATCATCTTTTCTATACAACTACTTTAACTACTTAAATATTTTATGCTGCCATTTTCGAATACCTCAGTTCGTTTTAATCGTAATTTATTGCATACCGCACGATTATAAATAAAATTGTCGAGCAAGAGGTTAGTAGACTATAATACACGACTACTATGCGTCCTTCATTCGTTTAAGTGAAATGAAAGTATTAATTAATAATCAAAATATTTACGCAATACGCGATTTTAATTTTTAACGTTAAAGTGGTGTGTTTGCATAAAACAAAAATTCATGTCGATGTTTCAAGTCATTAATCAACAAGTTTTTGTTTTACTTAATGCACGTAACTTTCCGGATTTAATCATATTTTGCGGTAAATGTAAATTGCACACCTTTAAGTATTTTTTATTTATGCGATGAAAAAAATGTATTACTTTCTAATTTCATAACTACCTATATTGTTTTGTGTTACAAAGAAAAGGTGTTAGAGAGAGGTAAACACCATGTTTATGCCATAAAGGCCACAATTAACCATGTAAGGCGCTAATCGAGCTTGTCACACTTTAATCCAGTTTTAGTTTATTTACATTAATATAAAATGTTGGCTGTGAAAAATTTAATTTAAACTGGACGCTTAATCATGCATCGGAAGCGCCATCTACGTGGTTTGGAAATGTATCTTATAAGAAACCTGATCTTGTATATGACAGAGCTAGTATCATTACGTTTGTTCGAACATTGTTTAAAATGTTAATCAATCCTCTTTTTAAATATTTGATTAGTCGACTTGGATCATTTAGATCCGGAATATGAGTAGCGCCATCTACCGTGGTCATATAGGTTGATGGCTCTGTTGCAATTCAATTTTTCTAAGTATTTTTTGGCAGACTTCACACTCTTGGTATCTTGGTATCGTAAAATAAAAGCTAACGTAATCAATAAAGCTTCATGCACATGCTCTCATTATCATTATAAATAACTCACGCGTAAGCAAAAACACCAAATTATTCATATATCATATTGCTAATTCAATTAAGTAAATCATAAAAACTAATGATTAAAAATTTAAACAAGATAAAATATAATATTTATTTAATTAAATATTTATGTTAATATCAAAAATAATAAAAACAAAAGACTGACGAATTTTTTTATAAAGTTTAAATTTTTCTAATTCAAAAAAAGCTTTTCAAAAACTAAATGTATTTTCGAAATTTTTTTTATTATTTATTTTTTCCTATATAGTTAGTCTTGTATATATTATAAATAAGCATTTAAGTAAATCGAACGAAAATTAATTATCGAAATTTTAGTAATTAGTATTTTTGTTAAGTGTTGTTTAGTTTTATAATTTGTGTAAGTTATCTGAACCTGATCGATGGTATTGCACGCACACACACAGCCCCCGATTTGTTTTGCCAAATTAATTATAAACTTGTATATTTTTTAGAATTTTTAGGACTTTCGAATTATGTTGCGTGCGCGTGCTTGTCGCTCCTGTTGGTTGGTTCAATTTAGATAGAAGCTAAATACATTTATTTATGTAATAATTATTAGTACATGTTCAGTGCTCAAATATTATTTTCCAAATGAATTTTTTTTGTATGTTTCTATGTAATTTAATTAATTTTGTTTTAATATTTGGTTCTGTGGATGTACGCACACAGTATTGTAACATGAATATAAATTGTTCAAAATTGCGAAATAAATAAAAATAATATTAACAAATAAATCATAATTGATGGTTTGGTTTTTTACTTTTGCTTTAATATGTTGATCATAAATTTATATTTTTAAGCAACAATATTATAAATCATTTTTATTTTTAAAAATTTTATTTATTAAAATTTCATATTATGAACCATTTTTGTTTGATAAGAGAATACATGATACATGGGTTACGGATTTGTGTGCACAAATTGGTTAACCTAATTATTAATGGGTTTTTATTAAAATTTATTGTAAGTGAAAATTAATGAATGAAACAATAATTATTGACATAGTTAACGAGATTATGCCCCGAGCAACGAATCGCGACCAACCCTTGTTTTTGAACTAGTCCTATATCAACTTTAAAATGAGATCATCACACGCTCTATCTCACAAATCAATTTTGATGACTGCCATATCGATAATTCAGAACTACAGGCCACCTGAAATGCCAGCAAATATAACATGCGTAGGAAATGCTCAAGATCGAAAAGATTATTTTCGATTAAAATGCAACAATAATTTGGCTTAATACCTAGTGCAAGAATAGCAGATGAATTAGGAATTTGCAGTGTGCGCATTTCAAGCAATTACCAGAGTGAGAAGGGTGCTACAAAACGAACGCAGGCGCCTGCCACCATACAGAGGAATATTATGCGGTGTTTTCCTATTTCGATGCCTCCTTAAGACCGTTAACATTATGAGTAAAATATTATTGGATGTATTAAAACGTAGGGTGTGTCAATCGAACGTAAACTACCGAAGATATGCAAAGTAATAGCCGGGATGAGCCTCCGTAGCCCATGGTTAACAAAGGTATTAAATTCAGATATTTTGTTTTTCTGTTCATAACAACTTTAAGGAAAAGTGACATACCAGGCGTATAAGTATGATATGTGGATTGCAAACAACAGATGGTGCACCAATGCAGTTTGTGCTACAAAAATTTGACACTGCGCCATTTTTTGTGTGTGTGATAAATTGGAAAAGTGTGTACATAGTGTTGTATTGTTGGGTTCAATACGTCGAAATTTATACTGAATTTTTGGATTTACCATACCGATCATACGGTGAGCATGCTCTATCGCAACTTTGATGTTGTAGACAAGGAACGTGGAAACCTCCAAAAAATATGAAGATGTGGAATTGCAAGCAATGTTGAACGAAGATGATTCGCAAACACAAAAACAACTTGCCGAGCAATTGGGCGTTAGTCATGAAGCTGTTTCCAATCGGCTTCGAGAGATGGGAAAGATTCAGAAGACCGATAGATGGGTACCACCTGAGTTGAACGCAGGCAAATGGAAAAGCGCAAAAACACAAGTGACATTTTGCTCGCTCTGTAAAAATGAAGCCGATTTTGCATCGCATAGCTACAGGGGATGAAAAGTGGATTTATTTTGAAATTCCCAAACGCCAAAAATCATGGGCGGACTCAGGCGCACCATCCACATTGACCGCAAGACTGAATCGCTTTGGCAGAAAGACGATGCTCTGTGTTTGGTGGGATCAGGGGGGCGTGGTCTATTATGAGCTGTTAAATCCTGAGGAAACAGTTTATACTAAACGTTACCAACAACAATTGACCATTTTGAACGGTTCGCTGCTTAAAAAAACGCTAGAATACCGAAAGAGGCTCCACAATGGCGTGCTATTCACAAACCAGCACTTTTTGTCATTCTTCCGAATTTAACTTATTGTTTAGTAAAAAAAGTCCGCATTTCATATTTGTACAGCTGGTATGTGTCAACTTCGGATTTCTCATAAACCCTTCACTTTCCTATTTTATTAGATATAGAAAGTTACCAAGCCGCCGCAGGGCTGGGCGGTGGCTATATTTTATGTTTATATATGTATGTACTATCTTTGACAAAAAATTGTCGATCCGGTTTGGTGCATCCTGGTTGCTGGCCCTTTAAATTTTAGGAAATTAAATAAATACTAATAATTCAGGTCTATATAAAAAGTGCTTATTTAATTAACGCTTTATTTTAATTAACGAGTAAACGAGTACCTAATAGATAATCACATCAGTGGTACTATTCTGAATTTCCCTGCGAATTGGGAAAACATTTTCTTAGAATTTGTCTCTGAATGCTATTTTTCGAGCCTACTGATGGAATCGGTTTGGTACGGATATTCTAGAAACTAAGTGAAATGGGAAACTTTTGTTCGAAACAATTTTTATTGGGAAAAATAATTTACCATTTATTTTTGTTTCGTAAATATTTACAGCAAACAGATTTCATCAGTTCAAAACACAGATGTGGTGGTGCCTAAGATGTCCAGTGGTCACAATATTTTTATGTTAACGATGAGTTTAACCGCTTTATATTTGAAGAATAAGAAAAGTCACGGCTTTCTTCTCGCTTTATTATTATACATAATTTAGTATCTAGGTCTTCATGGCAAATTCTATCTTTTTTTTCATAAATATTAAAAATGCTTTTGAACTTGATAACACTCCACTCAAGATCCTCAAGAAGTATTTAGTTTTTATCCTTCCTCCTTAAACTACTTTGATTTCTTATTCACTTCGTCTTTTCTTACACTTTGAACGTATTGATGAAATAAAAATAAAGTTAAATTACACAATTTATTCCTTTTTCATATACAAAGTTTGATAGAATAAATTATAGTATTTTCCGAATAGAAGCTATACTGCCTTATATAATGCAGTTTTCTCTAGATTTGAAAGAGACGAGTCCACACATATCGGTTTCAAAATATATGAAGCTAGGTAGCCAAATCAAGGTGGCTCAAGCAATCGGCCGTAAGAGCTTAAGTTGATCTCTATTTAAACCATTTCCGTTGTGTTTTCCTTCAAACATTCGCATGAAATCTTCATGTCAACTCTCAATGGCCAAATCCTGAAATCTTGCTGGTTCCTTTGCTGCAGGGGAATGGTGAAAATTTACTGAAATTTTAGCTCTTACTGGTTTTGTCTTTAGATTTAATTAATAGGAATTATATTTTTGTTTTATTTAATTTTAACAATTTAAACCATAAACTACTAATTATGTTTTGCTTTATTTAAGGTTGAAGCCTTTAAAAAGCGAAAGTGTTACCAAATGGTTTTGAAAATCGTAAATATTACCCGTAGTATATAATAATATTTAGCGTTGCCAAATTAGCGGCGCCTATTTAAGTTTGCTACCAGATGTCTCGCCTGTAATATTTTTCATCACTTTTTCAAAGTAATTTTTTATTGGTTTTTGAGTTTCATCTTTTCTCCAAGCAACAATTATTAAGTCTTAATGTACACAATGTACAGCTGGGAACAGTTTACCAAGCTTATAGTTATTTTAGTGCGATCTAGATATTTTAATTTTAAATTCCGTTTTACTGGAACAAATATAACCTTTACGTACTTCGTTCGGTTTGGTCTGCAAACATGACATCACCCAATTTTGCTGTTGATTTATATAAACGTGAAGCTTTTCGAACGTTTTTTGTACAAATATAATTTTACACTTGAATTAACAAAAAATTGTGGTTTACTGAAACTGCTACCTGTATGAACTGTATGCATATGCGAATGGTTCCAAAACAGTTAAAAATTATTTTAAATTGTTTTTTATCGAGCTGAGTTCCAGAACTTTATTTTTCAAACACCGTCAAAATAAATACGTCGTTATTTGTTAAGTCATTTTTGTAGTATTTTGTTAGTTGCTGAATCAATTAAATCAATTTGATATCAAACCGGGCCATCTATAACTTGTCTCTTTATGTTGTACTCGTAAATGGTTTCTTTGAAACTAAGATAAGTTATTCATTTTACCGAGCTGTGTAAATAAAAAGGCGATCGTTTGATGAAGCCAAATGTAATTCTATTCCAACACGAACTAGCAATCCACACAATCTTGTTTATGTGTGAGCAATTTGTTTACCATTCCGCTTTTTCGGTTAAGAATTATATTATTTCGTTATTTGATATTTGAATTTGAGTGCGATTTTCAAAATGAGCTTTAATATTGTTTCATTATTATTTGAATTGTGTGAGTTTTGCGCTTTACCAGTCTGTGCAACAATAAATTTTTTTTCTTTACAGCATGTAGAAATACATGCATCCCTTTACGCCAGTTCACTACTGCCGATAGCGAGTAGCGCACTTATGATCCTCGGATTTTGATTTGATAAATGTCAAGCACAACTAAATAATTTTGCAGGGCATTAGACGAATTTTGTTAAGTGTTTTGCAGTTTGAATTCGCGTTCAGTAGTGCGCGGTGCTCGATTTGAACTCGTGAACCGATCTTAAAGGATCTTGTTTGATTGATATCGTGAACCGATGTTTAAGCATAATGATTCGCATAGCTCATTCAACAACTACTCGCGAACCATAGTTAATGACAACGGTATTCTTTGGATATATTCTCCGTTTGGTAACACTAGCACCGACTTATTAGAACGAAGGTCTCTTTGAGGCTGTTTATGAGAGCCTGGTCGTAGCCTAAAATAAAATTATAGTGATGTTTAATTAGAGCTACGAAAAATGAACCGCCGAATGTTAGTATAGGATTGATATTGTTAACTGTTATGGTTACACTACTAAAAAGTGATTGCGATCTGTTTTTCTCTTTTTGATAGGTTGCAGAATTTGTCGTACACCTGTAATTGTAAAGTTGCTACTAAAAACAAAATTTCTTTTGATCGTAAATATCGTTATACATAAGTGACCCAAACCCGAAAACTATGAATGCTTTCATGAAGCAGGGAATAACAGCCAAAAGCATGAATTTAATTAGTAGTTAGTATACTACTAGTTACTACTAGTTAGTATTCTTTCCAGGTTCCTCTCTGTCGCTTCTTATGGCCTTTTAGCCTGACTAAGGGCTATATTAAATATTAATGCCAACAAATCAACTAATACAGTAGAAGTCAGCAGAACAATGAAATCGTTTTCTTATTCGCGCTATAATACTTGACATCTCTGCTGTTTGGATTGAGTTATCATTTGTTACTAGAACTGCAGAAGGTGGGACTCTTTAAAATATCGATTAATTGCCATTCAAACATCAGATTCCACTTACATATAATACCCACAGAACCACAACGTTATTATCGACAACTTCGCAATGCAAAACGTTCCCTGTTTGACTAATTGTATCTCTCTCTCTCTCTCTCTCTGTCTCTGTCTCTCTCTCTCTTTCCCTCTCTCTCTCTATCTATCCCTCCCTTTTTCTGTTTTTCTGGTTATTAGGGCAAACATAATACCCTACACATCTAATAATCTCCACGAGGGGAGGAAGAGTTTGTATCCGCCCCTCGATGCAAGCTTTTATATTGGCCTGGATATTGTTCGAAGATGTTCTGATTGATCTTAGATACGTAACGTAAAACACAAGTTTGGACTCGCAGATATTTCTTGATATCGTTACGAGTTTCATTTTATTGGTTTGTAGATCGCTGATTTGCGATCCCGAATCGCGATGATTAGATAGCACTAGACCGGGTGACTTCTGTTCCTTAATCTTCTACTGTCGTTTGTCAAATACATATTTATTCAGCTGGTGGGGCGATTGCACTTATAGGAGTAACTTCATCGACTCGATACATTTAGTAAGTACGTTTGCCACAGTGGGAGAACACATTATTTCTCAATTCTCTGTTTCCATCCTTAATATTATTGGATGGAAGTCTGTAGTTAAATTTCCTGCGTTGGCAAAGTAGTCTCGTGATTTGACGGTGTCCGCATGGAAGCTAATGTTTTAACGGAATGTTTTAAATGTGTCACTTCTTTTCGTCCATATAGATATACTAAAACGACGAGCATGTGATCTGATATCAATAAGGCCCCTCTACAGGTTCCAACCATAGGCTGGAAGTGTGTCGCTTTGAAATCAAGACATGATCCATTTGATTTTACTTTATTCCAACATTCGACCTCCACATTAATTTGTGGACTACTTTCTGAGGAATGAATGTACTTGTGACGGCTAAATTAAATATCATGGTTAAATCGGTGATCGAAAGATCTTAGTGCCCGATTTAATGTAGGCTCTTCTTAAATGTAGTCGTTTATGCCTAAAATGGCTTTAAAATTACCTATATGATCTTATTATCATAAGGTATATATTTTATTAAAGACATCCTCCAAATTGACATAGAATGAATCCTTGACATCATTCGTCTTGTCTTCGATTTAGACTCTGTTCGACCGAATCCGTATGTTGCTTGGTCGGTAGCGGATGTCATGCTACCTAACTCGTCTGTACATATATTATAACAAAGCCGACATCGAACTTGTCTCTATTCTGATGGTCACTGTAATATATAGTATCAGTGGAATCATAGATTCTGGAACCGGAAGGGTTAAAAATTTAATCTATAAAATGTCATACAATTTGAAAGGGGTAAGTACGAGTATACCATATCTCGCTCATTTGCTGCAAGGGTGACTCAATTTAAAAAAAATCACTCAATTGTTTGTGCTAACGGTGTTTTTCAAAACTAAATAAAAATACATTCTGATTTGTAAAATTCATTTTTTGCTATTTCTACATCCTCAATCGGATCTTATTTTTTATAATTCTTTAATATTTTGCAAAGTTTCTCAGGATAGTTTCCAATATCTTAAAATGTGAATCGCAGAATGAGTGATTTTTAATTTGGAATTTTACCTCATTTGCTAGAAATAACTATATAAGAGAGTATGTTTTGACACAAAATAATAAAAATATGAATTATTGGAAATCTTTTGATTCGAATATCTTAGAAATGAGTGAATTTTGAGTTGTGCCGCTGTTGCAGGAAATGAGCGATTTGTAGAGCACGCGTTTGCAATGAAGCGTTGTTCTTCCGAAAGAGGTACGGTATAGCCTTATTTTCGAATAATTGTAACAAAACATGCAATAAAGTAGTCAGTAATCAATAAATTAAAAAAAATGAAGTGGAAATTAACTCTGGAAAATTGTACTCTTCTATTTGAAATTGCTCACGATACGATATACAAGAATAAACTAAATTTTTGTTTTTTTATTAAATAATTCTTTTTCCTTTCATCAGCGCCAACAAATAAAATGCTAATTTATTTTAGTAAAGCCACTTATGTTGATCATTGAGTACTTACGTTTTCGTTAGATGTCACTTTCAATTTATTTCGTGCTGCCATCTATCGGGCAATAGTTAAACGAGTTTATTATGGTTAGTTTTGTACTAGATTATCGTACATAAATAAAACGATTTTAATTTAAATAGTTTATTACAAAATTTCTTTATTAAAATTTAATTTTACTTACAAAATTTTAGCTGTACAGACAAATAAGGTTTATGTGTAGTATAGAAAATATGTTAAAATTATCCCAAAACCATTAAATTCCGAATCATCAACGATTCAGGAATTGTCCCCCATTTTCTTAAATCATAACGTAATATAAAACTATTACAATCGAAATTCCCCCAAGTCGTGAGAATCAAATACCGATTTAACAACTTAGCGGTGTACAATTTACACCAATATCGGTACATTTACATTCGAGGCATGGTCCAGATAATTCGGAAATTATTTTACCCACACGATACATCCTGCCATAAATATTACAGCCCGCTAATTTTAGAATACCAAAGCCGAATGCTAAACCATTTGAACTTGGTTTCGTAAAGATTTCGGCCTGCCCATTCGAATTGTGATCTTTTAGTTTCGCCGCATCAACTGGATTTACGACGTATGATTCAGTATTTGATATGGTTGAATCGTCTGCTAGTACCTGGTAGGTATTTTGTCCTGTCTGATGGTGGTGATTCAGATGATGATTTTGGTGCGGGAAAAGTAGATTGATGTTATCGATCTTCGGTGATGCTTTTATGGTTTGCTCCCGATTTTGATGGTTGTTCATACTGTAAACGGCCAACACTTTTTCTGTTGGTTTTGTTGTTGTGGTCGTTTTAGAGGAAGTTCTTGTAACTGGAGCAATAGATATCATTGTGGTTGGTCTTAGTGTCGTTGTATTACGAGTAGTTACAATAGGTTTTGATGTTGTCGATGAATTCTCACTCAAGAGTGTTACGTTTTTCTTAAAGTCGTAATTCTCTGGTATTTTTGGTAAGACTTTGAATGGAGGAATAATCGGATCAGCTGGTTTGGTGATGTTAATTTGGCCTGAGGCAAGCCCACTTGTATAATTCCGTAGTACATCCGAAGTAGATTGCAACGGAATTACATTACCGTTCGAGTTATCACCATTAAACAGGAAGCTGAGTACATTTCCAAAGAAGCCTTCTTTTTCATTCGACTCGATCGAATTTGTGCCATTGCTATTGTAGTTTATGTCGGTGGTAATCGAAATAATATCATCGTCGGTATCATCATAAAGCGATATGTCTGTATAATTTTTAGCCAAAAACTTTTCTTTATCCTCGATCAGAGATAACAAGTTTGGCGCCGGCTCAGTTTTAATGACGTCATTAAATGGATTTAAAGTTGTTACATTTGGTTTCGGTGCCTCTGTTGTTAAATTAGCTATCATATGGTAACCAGAATTATAGAAATACGCATCATCGTGATCAGGATTGCGAGGTCGGAATCCACCTTCCGTTTTTGTTGGAGGTGAGAAGCGATATGGACTTTCGGTATATTCACTATATCCGCCTAGTTCGTCATATTTCAATAAACTCTGCGGATTTGTTGGATCACTATCGAGTACCGCATCTCCGAGATTGCTTCCGTCACCGACGTTGTGGTACTTACTATTCATTTCGAAATTTATTCCGAACGGGTTGTCTATTTCGTAATCGATACGTTTATCAATCAAATCATAATTCTCGGTAATAATAACATTTGGCGGAATGGCTGAAGGTTTTTTTCGATCGTTTTTGACTGCGTCCGTTGGTAGGAACGGAATTATCTTAAGGTTGGGTAGCGATGGCGGAAGTGTTGGCCGACCATTGAAATTGTTATATGAATAATCATCGGAATCTATGACGGGCGATATAATTTTTGTGACACCCGCTGTTTTGGCGGGATTCAGTACCATTGGTGGAATGTCTTCGTGAATTATAAGGAGAGTGTCGTTACGCTGGATGTATTGAGTATGCTTCATAGGTTTAGAATGATTTGACGGCCCATTTAATTTAAATGATGTGTTCACATCTATGCTGAACGATTCCGCTGGAGGTTTATAGGGTTTAGAAGATGGTTTTATAGTTCTTGGCCTTGTTGTTGTTGTAGTAGTCGAAGTACTTTTAGTAGTCGGGCTCCTAGTGGTTGGTTTAGCTGTGGTGGTAGTAGTGGTAGTTGTAGTTCGTCTTGTTGTTGTTGGTATTGTTGTGGTTGTTCTAGTTGTTGTAGTTGTAGTAACTGTAGTTGGCGGCAAAGTTGTCGCTATTTTAGTTGTGGTTGGTGCTGGAGTTGTTGATGTTCTTCTAGCAGTGGTAGTTGGCTGCTTAGTCGTAGTGGTTGTGAACTTTGGTGTTGTCGTCGATTTTGGTGTTGTTGTTGTAGTTGCCGTAGTTCTAGTGGTGGTAGCCTTTGGAGTGGTCGTTGTTGTAGGTGGTTGCGTAATAGTACTAGTTCTTTGCATAACGGTTTCTTTAGTGAGTGGAAGAACTGGTAGTCGACCTTGATTTATAAACGGCATACCAGGTTGTAAACCAATCATAGGTGGTCGCGGTGGATATTTAATTCTATCATATTCGTCATGCTCGGAATAACTTAATGGTGGAAAATAATTCATTGACGGCTGCGGTGAAAATGGCGGATAGTTTGTCACGTTTTCTGCACCAGTAGATGTACTTTTATTATGATTTTTCCATTCCTCATACTCTTCGTCGTCGTCTGGGCCAAGTAACAAGTCGAGAAAACTCTGACTATTTTCTTTTGGTGGTTTTTGCGTTGTTGAAACTGGAATTTGTGGTTTTAATTTGCTTGGCGTTGTCTCATCAATTATCAATCCAATTTTGTCGCCATGATTGTCAATCATAACCAATCCATCGCGAATTATATCAAAGAAATTCTTTTCAGTTGCCGTTGATATTGGAGTCGTGGCCGTAGAATTTACTTCATCAACTTCAAGGTTTGTTGTTCTCTCGATTAATTCTTCTTCTTGTTCATCATCATCTTCAATTTCTTCATCACTTTCGGGCTCATTTTTTACATCCATATCGATCATCGATCCTTCAGGAGGAGTTCGATCCTCCGGATATGAATTCGAAGGTAATGTTGTGTAATTTTGCGGTTCGTCCAGTCCGAATAAGATAGAAAAGAAATCAAATTGTCGTGATGAATCCTTGATAGAATTTTGGACAACCGGTTTTACAACAGGATTCGATTTGCTGCAATCATAACTTGCAGCGCAACATTCACCTTTCCTTACGATTGGTAGACATCGTTGAATCGATGGGGCACACATCTTTGGAGTACATTTTCGTTCACCACGAATACAAAAACAAATATCGCATGGCTTTGACTCGTCCACTGGCAGTTTCTCACCCTCTCGATAATTTACCGAATTTACAAAGCAACCTGCAACTCTCGGCGATCTCGTTCCCTTGTATTTAATCATGCCCCGTATAAAATTATTCGATTCATTTTTATTCGATTTATCAACGATTGTATTTTTATTTAAGCAATCATATCGCACCGGACAGCATGTACCTTTAACAAAAATTGGTGTACATCCATTTTGATTCAGCATACATTTCGGTTTAACGCATTTTTGCAGCCCATCGATACAGTAGCAATATGAGCATAGCGACGACGATGACATCGCTGACCCAGATTGATATACGGTTCCATTTTGTATACAAATATTTAAATCGAACGGATCAATGTCGATGTCATCGGATCGTTTTAGTTGTTCTTGCGATTCCACGTGGCGTTTATGGTGATCGGTGGGTTCGTGGAAATGATTATTCGGATGGTAATAGTTATTCATTTTTGAACATGAAATATGCGGGCAACATGACCGTTTGCCATGGACTAGCACACAACCTCGAGGTGGTGGTATTGGTTGCTCGTTACAAACTCTTAGCGCACAGATTAGTGTACGATTAGCACATTTGCATATTAAGCATGGTTCCATTGTAGGCACATATGAATTTTCGGCAAAATTTGTTCCATTGTGGTAGCAACCTAAAACGAAAAAAAATGGATGGGGATTAGTAAAGTTGATAAAATTTATCGCGCGGTCTTCAAAGTTGTTGTGTCATGAGTCAAGTTTGTTGTCAAGATAAAAATTTGTTCTTTTAGATTAAGTTTTGTAAAAAATTTATTAAAGTAATTAAATTCTACTCCCCAAAAATTTTAAAAGCCAATAGTTCAATTTCAGTAGAAATTTATAGAATTTGGTGGTTATTATTTTTTTTCTTCAAAATACTGCCACTGCCAGATATTTGTAAACAATTAAATGAGCTCTTGATTTCGTGCATCGGTCATCGGCACAAACTAATGCGGAATTGGCATAGTGTATTGTGCATTATAGTTGATTGTCTGACTACGGTCAACCGGACACACAACTAAAGAAACCGGTAAATATAAGCTTGGATCCGATTAATCCATTCGGCGAGACTCGCACTTCTACTATGAGTAGAAAATGTTCTACATTATGGAGAGCTATGAAAATTACCACAGTAAAAAAATGTATGGACTATATTTTTATCAGGTTTTATTATATGAAACAATAATTAAACACTGCAGACAGATTTTAAATTTGTATGAGGCCTTGCAAGGGCGAGGAGGCCTACGACGTGCGTCAACGGATTATTCTTAAAATTTACTTCATTCACTCAAGTGTATTACTTTATCGTTGATGGTTAATCATACATTTATTAAACTTAGAATTATACTCATATTGTGACTTTAACTAAGAACAAAGAGATTTTCCGAATTTTGTGATAATCATTCAATAGAGCTGGCCAACTGCACAACTAATTTCACTGTGCAGATCAAACTTTCATTAAGTACCAAAACCGTGTTTTATTTGGTAAACACAGGAGTCGTATCTCGAGTCGAATGTCGGTATCCTACAATGTTCTATTTGTTTTTCGTTAAATTTACTTGATTTGCTCAAATGTACTGGAAATTGTCTAACCTAAATTTCGTGTTCCATTTCATCGTAAAAATGACAATCATCGAACCACCTACCACGAACCAGCAATCCACCCGACAACCTGGAAAAACGAATGTAGGTTCGAAAAGTAAATTGGCACAGTGTGAACTATACGAGAATGGAATTTCAACGTTATTTGCGAAATTACCGTTACCGTTAGAAAGTTGGTTGCATTTTTGGTTTCCAGAATCTGGCATCGTAGCCGACAAACAAAAATATAATACAGTTTTAGCAACACTCGATCAATGCTAACACAATTATGCGGAATTATCAACGCCACTCCAAATTTCCGAAAATACGATTGCTGAAAGCCAGCAGCGACGACTCAACCGGTTATTATTCGAAATTTCATTGGGTGATATGAAACCTATTCAACTTTTCACAAAATAAGTAAATTTTTCGCAAAATTAATGAAACAACCCCAACCCCAAGGGCTCTGTGGTTACCCGATTATGCACGAGCGGCCGTAGCTGTTTCCTCCGGATCAGTAGAAAAATTTACTATGACAGCCGATGCTATTGCCGAGGTTAAGTTCGTACTGTCAATTCAATCGAGTCCGATAACGAAGCGAAGCCAGAATCGCTACAACCGCCCAAAATGGAACGACCTCGCAGCCGAAGTGTTTCTCGTTCTCCATCAGGTACACGAAATATCAAGAGGCCGTATTGGCGAATGTTGGTAACATTAACAGTTCGGCCAAAAATCATTTAATTTCCGTAGCCCCCTGTCGTTACTAGAAACAGGCTACGATGAGAAGTGATCATTCTGAAAGAACCGAGTCGACTGTTGTCACGAATTTAGCCGAAATTTCAAATTCTCGTGTTACCTTATACTGTCTGTCCATAGAAGGGAAAACATCTGCTACTAAGCTCCTCATCGATACGGGTGCAGATGAATCCGTAGTACCGCCAACGCCAAGTGAAAAAATGAATCTAATCGAGTGCAAACTCTGCAGCAAATGAAACGATGATAGACGTTTATGGCAAGAAACGAATTAAACTAGGTCTAAGTTTACGACGACATTTCGAGTGAGAATTTTTTTGCTGATGTCAAAACACCGAGCATTGGAATAGATTCTATGCGCAATTTCGACATGTTGATTGATTTAAAAGAGGATCGTTTGGTGGATAATATAACTAAATTATCGTCAACTTGTGACTACTATCGTTTTCAATCACGTCGTGTTGCTCTATTAAATGAATTCGCAGACATCACGAAAATGTCTTCTCGAAACAAACAGCAAGACAATCATCGTTCGCTCGACTCCGAGTACTCAAAATAGTTTGCCACTGCAAGAGACGATGGTATACATGGTAATGAAATTCGATGGAATATAGACTACCGCGGTTTAAATGCTGAAATGGCGCCTGATAGGTACCTAATATCTTATATTCATTGCATGAGTATTCTTAGTGGAAAAATAATATGCAGCAAAATTGATTTACAAAAAGCATTTCATCAGGTTCCAATTCATCCGAACGACATTCCAAAAACAACGATCAGAGCTACATTTGGTTTGTACGAGTTTATGTTTATGCCACAATACATGTTGGAAAGAAGAGTAAGCGGAATTTATACGGATCATAAACCGATTTTGCATATCAACAAAATTTAAACAAAGCTACGCCTAGACAAATCCATAATTTGGACTTTATGCAAGAATTTACAACCAACATTCAACATATCAACGGGACAGAAAATATAACAGCGGGGCCACTGGGATCCAATGAATCGAGACATTTAATTTTGATAAACTATCCATGGAACAAGAAATGGAAGGTAATTTAACTTCTCTAATTAAACAAATGTCTATCCCAGGTTCTGAGGAGAGGATCTGGTGCGATACAACGATTCCGAAAATTCAACCGTGCATAATACGGGAATTCTGCCAACAAGTGATAGAATCGACTTATAAGCTTTCACATTTAGGCATAAAAGCGGCTATTAGACTTTTAACCGAAAGGTATATGTGGCCAAACGTACAAAAAGATCTTATAAATTTCGTACAAACCGCCAGATTGACGTCTTAGCCACATCAATATAGATCTCATTGGGTTAATCCCATTATTAACATGGCTGTTTAAATGATATTGTTTACCGTTTTACTATGTCAACAGAATCACTTGCACATGAACTTTTGGGCTGTTAGATATCGCACGTTTTGAATGTCCAGAATATATCACAACCGACCAGGATAAGCAATTTGAATCGTTTCTGTGGCGAGAACTTTATTACATCATTGGAGCTGATCGAAATCGAACGACGCCTTATCATTCACAATCAAACGGGCTGATAGTAAGATGACATAGAATGCTCAAATTACACTGTGTTAGTTGAAAAAAGTGACAAGCTGGGCACCCAGAGGGTAAACTTATTTCGAGTACTCTGAATTCAATGGTGCTAGACCCATTTCAAAGGTAGTCCTCGTTTTTGAGATATCACTTTCGACATGTTTTGGTTCTGAGTCAAAAATTTGTCAAAATATACACTCATTTTCACGGTGATAGCTCTTGGTTTGAACAGGGGTAAGGGGAAATAGGATCCTGTGGTATCACAACGGGCCACTACTGATCTAAGTGTGCGGAAGCAGCCACTCCAACCTAACCTAACCTAACCCATGTGGCTTTTCTGGTCTTGATATGTTCGGCAAAGTTGTTTACCTTGGCTTGCGCAACAACTTTGCTGAAGAAAGCAAAACGAAAATCTTAATGATTCAAGAGCAATCAACGTGAAAATGAGTGTATATATATTTTGACAAATTTTTGACTCAGGGCCAGAATATGTCGAAAGCGATATCTCAAAAATGAGGACTATCTTTGAAATGGGACTAGCACCATTGAACGCAGCATACTTGAATTAGGTTTACCATCTGGGTGCTCAGCTTGACACAAAAAAAAAGTTTGCGATTCAAGCACAGTGATCTATCATATCATTTGGACATAATGCACGAGTTAACAACTTGTCAATCATAATGTTGAGTTTACGAGTTTCGTGCAAGGAAGACCTGTTTACAACGCCAGCTGAATTAATCTTTGATACGACATTACATAAATTCCAGGTGAATTCTTCGACAAACAAAAATTGAAAAGTAAGAATGAAAACGAAGTACTAGTTTACTTACGACATCTTATACCAGTAAGGAGCTACATACCTGTAGCTACGTCTCGTTCGTACATACGCAGTCAAACCATCCATATCGCCACCGTATGAAGGACCCTTCCTGATACTGAAAAGAACGCTGGAATGGTGAACCAAGTATAAATGATAGTCCACCAACAACGAATCAGCAAACAACTAACAATCAGCAGTTGCCACAAGAATTGCCTGCAACAAATCAACCGAAGCGGAAAGTTCAAGTACTCCAACGCTCTCGCTAAAAAGGGAGTACTGTGGTGTGGTGGCCTCGTCATTTATAAAATAAAGAATTTAATTATGTTATGGAGGCACTACAAATAGGTAAGGATTATTAACGTAGAAGTTCATTTTGGTTTATGTTCAACCATATTTTTAGAGCACGTCAGATTTAGTTGATTAAAACTTGAAATTCGATCGCAAACTTTTGTTTGTAATAATTTATCAAATATTTGCTAACAAGGACTAAATATCTAATAAATGATGTTTCTGGTAACTGAATTTCAGATAGAAGGCACACTCATATCTATTTTTACTGAGCTTACAAAGAATTTTTTTTTGGAACGTGTTGCGGTGGTCTATTTGCGTTCCAATTGACTATTCTAAGTATTCTATTCATTTAGTATTGTAGATAGATCTTGCTAGGCGTACATGGTTTTATGATTTCTACACTTCGGAATATCTTAACGGTTTGTTAGCATCAGTCCACTGCTGGTTTTTTGCGAGTAACATTTCCTTTCTGCTCGTAAGGTGTGGTTGTGGCTGCTCATTTTTAACGCTACAGTTTTGTGTAGGCTGGAGTTTAATTTCTTAAAGTTTGCAGTACACGCTTGTGTTTAATGCTAGATTTTATCCAACTAATTTCCCGCCCGCTTAGATATTACAAATATTTTAAATGTTTTCGCTTTTGTCAAATGTAAGTCTGAGTCTTCTCACACTTGACAAAAACATTCTAAAACATTGGTAGTATTTGACATTTCTACGAGCTTTTCAATATGCAAAGCTGGACTGTAATCAAAATGAAGAATACGTTCAAGAAATTATTAATGTTGTGATAAATACTAATTATCATGAAGCCAATTACAATAAAAAAATACGATGTGATACAGCACATAACTTTTCAATTACTCGTATATTGCTGAAAGTTGAGTATTCGTAAATTTCGCTAAAACTTAAAAATATTCAGAAAAGGCAATCGTATCCGTCCGATAGATACCTTTGATAGACAATATGCATAGCCCTAAACTGTAACTCTCGCACTGGTCTAAGGATTTACCTACTTCGTAAATGTAAAAGATCAGACCAAAAATTAATCGTTACTTGCCCTAATTATTTCTATTAGATCTTTTGTTATTTTAATAAAGTTGAATAATGTAAAACAAAAAAAATGGCGAATATTCAGATTTATCCGTTTGAATTTACCGAATTTTGAATGTTTTGCGCCAAACGAAAACAAAAATGGATACATTTCTATTACTCAATCATTCATAATTAGGAAGCTCTTCCAGAAAGAGTAAATAATCACACCGAGGAACCACACAAACACATTCAACTAAAAATTAGAGACTCATTTTGTTTCCATGACGTACGTTTTCCATGCGACTGCACCTGGGTATTACCTATTCAATCTAGTACTAAACCTAGAAATTTCATTGACCTAGCTGTAATGATTATTACGGTGTCTCGCTTAATGGCCAATTAGGACAGGTGGACGGATAAATGAATCCAAAATATTCAAGTGGCCCTACAACGTCCAGATCCATCAAAAATTAAACATCGAATTATTGCACGATTACAAAATACTTTACATACTTCGTAGTTGTAAAGTAAAACAACAAAAAAATTTAATCGCGAAAGTGTGTATACGTAAAGTACAGTTATGTATATCGGTCTGTTATCTCTTCTTTTTTGTGGTTTTCGTAATCACTTTGGTAATTCTGAAATACGACAACAACAAAATTATGGGTTAAACTTTTTAAAGGTAAAGATTTTTTAATTTTAATTCGTTGTTTTGGTTAACACTAACAGGTAGAACCCGAAGAAGCAACAGAATCAATGACCTTCACATACTCGTATATGGATAAAAACTAAGAAGACATCAACCGTTAACGGTACATTGAAATGAAAATAAAATCGAGAAAAATTTATTAGCATAAATATTTTTGCAATACCTACCACCTCTGCACTTCTGCAGTTTAAATTCCAAACGGAATATTTTTGGCTCACATAGCGATTTTATAGTTTATCTGAACCAACAATTTTTTTTATTAAACTGTTTTATTAAACTATGTCGTAAATACATTTTGACTACATCTCGAGTGTAAAACTATCATGCAAATTTTTGATCGAATTGAAATATTATTACATCTCAAGATTGTAAATATTGCAGAGCGCACAACACTGAAGAACATCCAAAGAACTTATAAAATAGAAACAAACCGTTTTATTTTCGTGACATGAATTTCCATGCCAGATTAAAAGAGTTTTTCATTTGTTTTATTGCTTTTTATGCTTCTACATATTGTTATGTCTGTCGTTGTCTATTTTAGTCTGTCGAATTCAAAACCATTTTATGATTATTGGAAATTTTGTATTATGTCATTTTGGAATTGGAATTTATTTTTTTATTGTGGACTTTACGATTTGTGACTCGTTGTATTGGTCTTATTATTGCTGGTGTATAATATGCAGATGATCGAATTATTTATTTAGTTTTTTACTTTCTTAAATGCTTATAGTATTCTATTCTCGATAGGTGACATGAATTTTAAAAATTGTTTATACATAAAGAAACCAAATGTCGTTCCTTAATTGTATGTTTCCTCTGTTTTGTTGACTTAAGTGGCGGACGTTATGAATAAATAATTTATTATTCTATATAAATGTGGTTTAACCGTAACGTCAATATTACATGTAATTAATAGATGTTGGTAGAAGGAATGCCCCAAGGTACTAATAATAGTTTGTGTTCCAGTTGCATACTGATTTATGAGATACTATCACGATATCATGGTTTTCTCATGAGAATAGTTGTAAATGATGGGTTGATATATGTAAAGAATATACTGCGCTTGTCTAACAAGGTGATAATATAGTAATGCACACAAAGTCACACATATTAAGGCTCGACAAATTTTATTCGACAGCCTTACATATGTTATTCCATGGTTAATCAAGTTTCTGATAAGTTGACCAATGCCCGAAATTTTGGTCGAAAATTGAGACTCAAAGTAATTTTTTTTTGTTAATAATAAATATTGTTATGAATTCTACTCTACACAGGTAGTTAAGTCTTAGACTACAAAGTGTTACCAACCCGAAGGTCGAGAGTTCGACTCTTGCCAGAGTCCATAATTTTATTGAGGCGATTATAATTCTTACATCATCGATGTTGTCAGATCAACAACGTTCTAGTTGGAATGGGAATATCCAGATAAATTAAACGGGCGGCGACAGTCTGGAAAATACTGGAACTAACAACGGCGTTAATCATCAAGACAGGGAGAGTGATGATTTGGAACGTTCACGAATACAACTATGTACAATGGCTGCCGTCTCGGGTAAAAGTCAATTTTAAGTAAAATTCAATTATTTTTGAAAAACTCTAGGGTCAACTGATTGAAAAATCTGTGCTAAAAGCGATTTTACCTAGTAAAACCGATTTACCCGACGCAGCCAATGAAAGTGATTTTCTATTGCAAAACGCATTACATCGCCAGATACGATAGAAAGAATAATTTCGAACAGCGCTATACAAGTATATTATAAATAAGCGCGAGCAATTTGGGACTCAGACAAACTTGTAATTTAACCAACGAACAGTGTAAGTCAAAAAGTGGAAAGTAAACATTACGAAAAGTAATGAACAATTAAAGTGGACAGTAAAAGCGAATTAGTGGGCAGTGAAATAAGTGAAATTTTTGAATTTATTTAGAAATTAAAGGTGTTAGACAATAAAGTTTGTAACTGGAATCGCTGAGTGTTCAAAATTAAGTAGGAATCACCGAGCGCCCGAAATTCGTAACATTTGGTGTAAGAAGTGTGATTTTTCAAATACCAGCAATGGTTAAAACCCTAAACACCTATACATCACAGCAGTTGAGGTAAAAGCTGCAGAGTCTCGGGCTTTCAACTAAAGTCATTAAGAGCGACCTGCTTTCGAGACTGCAAAGGCGAAGATCGTAATAATAATCACCGCAGCCAGGACCATCTGGGATTCTGCCTGAGACCCAAACGTCTAGGGATACAGCCGCTTACTCCAGAACAACAGAAATCGACTTTGGTCATGGGAGATATGATGAAGGCGCTTTTACTTCAAATGAAGGAAATGAGAGCAAACCAGACTGCTAAGTTTGACCAACAAAACGCCAAATTAGAACAGCAGGTCAAAGTACATCAAAGTACACAATTGGCAGAACCACGAGCAAAACTATGTGGACGGTTTTAGTTAGACTAGAATTCCAATCAAATTCAGCATGCCCAGGATATCGAAGTTAAAGAGCTAAGAGAAGAAATGAAGACTTTCGAGGTAAAAGGAGATAGCCAATTCAATGAATTTGAAGAATAAATAAATCAAGCTGGAGTTTGAAAATTAAATTAAACAAATGGAGGCGAGTCTCGAATCACATACCTCGCAAATTGCTGGAGAAGGCCAGCTAACTAAAGCGTTTACAACCGAACCAATTGATGGAACCTCAAGAAGAATTGTAAAGCCTCCTTGAAGTGCAGTTTCAAGCGGCAGTACAGCATAATTTTTGGGGTGTAGGGGAGCAGCTTAACGCACTCATTTTGGTTCCGCGTGGGAAAGCTTCAGATGTCTTACAAACCATATTCGTAACAGAGAGGAGCTATGAGCGGGTCATGACTGAATTGGAGCTATGATATGAGCACGTCAGAGAATTATGTGAGATTCAACTCCAGAGTAAGCGGCAACTATGTGGGGAAAGCCTGAAATACCTGGAGAGAGAAGTAACGAAATTAGCGCGTCAAGTTTATGGCAATGTACCTGCAGATGTGTTGAACGGACTAACAGCGGGCGCGTTTATCAGTGCTGTCATGGACAGCAATCTGAAATTTCATTTAATAACCAATAATAGAGGTAAAACTATGAATGAAGTATTGGCGTTAGAAGTTACGCAAGCTGGATTACGCAAGGAGTTAAGGCAACTGACACTGAGCTATTGGAGCCACATAAGATTACAATAGTCAGGTGGTGAGCGAGGTGACATCAAAAGTCAAAGAAGATGGTTCAGATGCGGGAAGTTAGGTCACAGACAAACGCTTGATTCTAGCTCGGTTAGTGCAAGTCGTTTTAAAGAGGGTTTACGGTCAGAGAAAATTAAGGAACAATTTGTTTATGAAATGGAACAAAGATCATTGAAAGAGGCCCAGTGGAAGATTCCAGTACGATGATGAGGGTGAGTCTGGCAGAGGAGTTGATTGCTGAAGAGAGAGAGAGAGATTCAGAAGTTAATAAGGAGGTGTATTTGTAAGAGGCCGCAAAAATAACGTAGCTGAACAACGACGACGAATGGACAAAGATCGATTCGCAGTACAGTACGAACGTCAGAAATAAATCAGAAGTCCAAGATGACTAGAGTGAGAGATTTGCCGAGTGTGGTTGAATTCCAGAAAGAGTCAAACCCAAAGTTGTCAAAAAGATCAGCGACTATGTCTATCTACAAGAACGTTTTGGATGTGGCAACGGAAAGTTGTGCAGAATGATGGACTAAAGCGTGACGACATTGGATGTGTTTGTTCGGTACAGATTTAGGGGGGGGGGGGGGGGGGTAGTGTTGCGAATTACACACTCTACACACAAGTTCAAATCTTGTCAGAGTCCATAATTTTATTGAAGTGATTATTGTTTTTAACATCATCATCGATGTTACCAGATCAAGTATTGCTCCAATACTGGTTCAGATTTGGATTTTAAAATGACATTCTAGGCGGAGGGGAATATGCAGATAACGACAGCAACTGTAAACGTCGGCGATAGTCTAGTCATCATGGAAAATACTGAAATTAACAACGGCGTTAATCACCAAGACAGAAGAATGGATGATTTGGAACGTTCGCGAATACAAACAACTACGTGAAAATGATTTACAATTGCAAAAGGCATACAAGAGCGATATACAAGTACAGTGTATTTCAAAAGTCGCGCCTAGATGCTTTTTTTTAAATAAAACATGGAAAAACTTAGATTTTTTCTGGTGTTTTTGATTTTTTGACGTCTACAGGCTTCTATACGAAAATTTCTAAGAACTCGCTCACACATTACCGCAGTAAGTTCATCAATTTCGGTCCGAATGTTGTTTTACAGCTGTGCAATTGTTATTGGTTTATGCACATAAACTTTACTTTTCAAGAAACCCCAAAAGAAAGTAAAATCGCATGATCTAGGTGGACAGTTTATGTTATGCGTTGATAATGATCTGTTTGTTTTAATTTTTGTGTTAATTGAATTTTGTAAGGATTTATGTAAAATTCGCCAAACGGTCGATATGTGAATGCCCAATTCCTGAGAACGACGTGATATCGATGTTGAAAGTTCTTCCGCGACACTTTCGGCCACAGCAGCAATATTCTCACTAGAACGTCCTCTTTTTGGTCGGACCTTTTTCGATCCCCGACAGAACCAGTTGCTTCAAATTTTTTCACTAACTTTTGAATTGTTGACTCATTTGGATGATTATTTACACCAACAAAATCATGAATTTTACGATACGTATTTTTTAATGATCGATGATTTTCATAATAAGTTTGAATCATTTTAATGCATTCTTCTAGCGTGTAAGTATCCATCGTTAAAATTGTACATCTGTCTACTTCACAAATGTCAAACATGACATAAACAAAGGTGCGTTAGAAATTATTTACTACTGACATCTAGGCGTGACTTTGAACACCCGTTATATAAGCGCGTAATTTAACCAGCGAAAAGTTATGGTAAACAATTAAAGTGAACAGTAAAAGCCAATTAGTGAGCAGTAAAATAAGTGAAATTTGTGAATTGCTGTTAATTTGCTCTTATTTGTTTGTTTTCAATCTTTGCAAATGCGCGTAAAATATTTGCTAAACCTAGCCTATGTGTACAAATTTTACACGAATTTTACACGGTTTCCTTAAAATTTCACACGTCTGCATACGGTTGTTTCAAATAAATATTTCTTAAACAAATTTTTTGTGTGTAGTATTAGCCAGTTCATGAGAAGTGCAAACATTTAGGCGAAACGATATTTAACCAAAATCGGATCTAACAGAACTTGAAATAAACTGCTAATAGCGAAATAAAAAATTATAAATTAAGGTTAAATGAAAAAACCAAGTTAAAATCGAAATTTTGACAGGTCATCAATTCCACTACGGTTCTCGGTTAGCCATGGTTAAATTTCATTTAAAAGTTTCAGGGTCACAGTTGTTGATGACAACCGGGCAAACTCTTTATTAATATTAAGTTGAATTGCAAAAATATTGTAAATAACAACTCACACGTTTCTGGGTCATATTTGCTCATACCAGAACCATGACAAAATTCTAAAAATCATTATGTTATTATTTGGTAAACCTAACTGGAAAACATAACGGGATTGAGAAAACCGGACAAAATCTTGATTAGTATTCATTTGAATTGCATAATATTGTGTCTCACGGTGACATTTTTACACCCCTCCCCCCAGAACAATGACAAAATTCTGAAAATCATTATGGACATGGGCATTTTATAGAATTAACTGGAAGCGTAAGGGACTAGGATAACCTGGCAAAATCTTCATTAGTAATCATTTGAGTTTCAAAATATTGTAAATGTAACTCACACGCTTCGGTACCATATTTGCCCAAGCCAGACCTCTGAAAAATGTCTAAAAATCGAAATAAATATGGGGCAAACCTAACTGGCAAACATAACAGGATTAATGAGAACCAAGCAAAATAGTAATCAGTTCAATTTCAAAAATATTGGAAAATTCAACTCAAACTTTTCGAGGTTATTTATGGCCATACAAGAACTATGACAAAATTTTGGAAATCATCTTGGACATAGGCTTGTGGTAGACTTAACTAGAAAGCATAACGGGATTGGGACAACCGGAAAACTTTTTATTAGCAACAATTGCAATTTCAAAAACTTTTTAAAATTACAACATGAACGTGAGCATTTGGTAAACTGAACTGGAAAACATAACGGGATTAGGAGAACCGGACAAAATCTTGATTAGTAATCATTTGAATTGCAAACTCATACGTTTCGGGGCGATATTTGTCCATTCTAGAACTATGACAATATTCGGAAAATCATTATGGACATGGGCATTATAAAGGGTGATTTTTTTGTGGTTAGGATTTTCATGCATTAGTATTTGACAGATCACGCGGGATTTCAGACAAGGTGTCAAAGAGAAAGATGCTCAGTATGCTTTGACATTTCATAATGAATAGACTTACTAACGAGCAACGCTTGCAAATAATTGAATTATATTACAAAAATCAGTGTTCGGTTCGAAAAGTGTTTCGCGATTTACGTCCGATTTATGGTCTACATAATCGACCAAGTGAGCAAACAATTAATGCGATTGTGACCAAGTTTCGCACTCAGTTTACTTTATTGGACATTAAACCAACCACACGAATGCGTACAGTGCGTACAGAAGAGAATATTGCGTCTGTTTCTGAGAGTGTTGCTGAAGACCGTGAAATGTCGATTCGTCGCCGTTCGCAGCAATTGGGTTTGTGTTATTCGACGACATGGAAGATTTTACGCAAAGATCTTGGTGTAAAACCGTATAAAATACAGCTCCTGCAAAGAACTGAAGCCGAACGATCTGCCACAACGTCGAATTTTCAGTGAATGGGCCCTAGAAAAGTTGGCAGAAAATCCGCTTTTTTATCGACAAATTTTGTTCAGCGATGAGGCTCATTTCTGGTTGAATGGCTACGTAAATAAGCAAAATTGCCGCATTTGGAGTGAAGAGCAACCAGAAGCCGTTCAAGAACTGCCCATGCATCCCGAAAAATGCACTGTTTGGTGTGGTTTGTACGCTGGTGGAATCATTGGACCGTATTTTTTCAAAGATGCTGTTGGACGCAACGTTACGGTGAATGGCGATCGCTATCGTTCGATGCTAACAAACTTTTTGTTGCCAAAAATGGAAGAACTGAACTTAGTTGACATGTGGTTTCAACAAGATGGCGCTACATGCCACACAGCTCGCGATTCTATGGCCATTTTGAGGGAAAACTTCGGAGAACAATTCATCTCAAGAAATGGCCCGGTAAGTTGGGCACCAAGATCATGCGATTTGACGCCTTTAGACTATTTTTTGTGGGGCTACGTCAAGTCTAAAGTCTACAGAAATAAGCCAGCAACTATTCCAGTTTTGGAAGACAACATTTCCGAAGAAATTCGGGCTATTCCGGCCGAAATGCTCGAAAAAGTTGCCCAAAATTGGACTTTCCGAATGGACCACCTAAGACGCAGCCGCGGTCAACATTTAAATGAAATTATCTTCAAAAAGTAAATGTCATGGACCAATCTAACGTTTCAAATAAAGAACCGATGAGATTTTGCAAATTTTATGCGTTTTTTTTTAAAAAAAAGTTCTCAAGCTCTTAAAAAATCACCCGTTAGATAGACTTAACTGGAAGGGACTAGGACAAACTGGCAAAATCTTGTTTAGTAATCATTTGAGTTGTAAAGTATTGTAAATCACAACTCACACGTTATGGGGCCATATTTGTCCATATTAGAACTATGACAAACTGAAAATTATCATAGACATGGGCATTTGATAGAACCTACCTGAAAAACATAATATAACCAAATTTCAAAAATTTCATAAATTACAGCGCACACGTTTCCGGCCAATATTTGCGTATAGTTCCTGCGTCAGATCCAAAATCGAACTACGCACAACACATCAAAACAGAAAAGCATCAATTCACAGACTTTGACCACAACTTAATAATACTGCATAAAGCCAAAAAAGGACACGTACTCAACAGGACCAACCAAAACCAACAGGATTTACGATCTAATTATAGACAACACGAACTATAGTAGAAGGAGCACAACAAATTAGACCTAAGATTAGTATATAAGCAGCGTAATTTTAAGAAAAGTGTATTAGTTGTAAAAAAGGAACTGAAGAAGAAATACATTTTCGAAATCGATCCTCCTAATAATAAAATCAAAAAATATTGTCACTCTAAGGAAAATTTTTTACAAGTGTTTTACTAAAACAATTCAAATTCAAAGAAGATTTACTTTAAAAATTCAAATTTACATTGCATTGTTAGTGTATCCAACACACTCTTTGGTAGTTTTTTTTATACATATAGGTCAATGAGAGTTACAGCAGGACTTATATTTAAGTAGATTTTGCGTCAGATCTTTACAATGCATGTTAAAATTGGCGACATAACATCATCACTTTTATACATCATAATGGCGTCCAAAAGTTTTTGCTCTTATAACGAAATTTTTTATGAGATTTGCGTAGTTGCATGTCAAAACAATGCTAAACCCAAAATTTATAATTTCCGATTTCGAAAAGGTTTCAATTTCCGCGCCTAGAACTTACTTCCCTTCGAGCATATCGAAAGCTTGTTTTTTCCATTTCAGCCAAATATTATTGAGGCAAATTCAAACTGAAGGGCTTTCCTATAATTATGGAAATAACGAAGGTACGAGTATATTTAAAAAAATTAAAAAATACATTTGTAAAACTATTGTAGAATTTTTTTAACGGTTTCGGATTACATAAGAGGCTTATATAAAGTTTGTCCTTTTTACCACCATCGGGCATTCCAATTTACTTCGAAGAATTGAAATTGAATCTCGATTACGATGGTAAACAAATTTCTAATTGGTTCGAGAAAACCTGTTTCTGGTTAACATAGCTTTTATTTATTATTGAAAATACCATTTTAAACCTAAACTCTTTTACTATAGGTAATTAAAAAATGCAGTTTCAGATTTAGTATCTGAAAGTTTACCTCGCACACAAAATACATTCAGATGTTCCAGCAGGCTAATAATAAGATCGTAAATTCTATGTTTGGTTAGTATTTTGCTTTCTTCGTTTGTTTTCTCTCTCGTATGATCGTTGATGTGATACGATATAAGTTGATAATTTTTGGTATAATTGCGTAGATGGTGATGATCTTGGTTTACCGCGATTTTTTTATGTCTTGCTGATCACAACAAAAAAAATAATTTGAAAAAAAGAAGAAGAAAGCTCCAAAAATGAATTTCCAATCATTTTTGGCATTTGCTTTATGCTACTGAAGTTAGCCGAAAATTTCAGCCGAAAAAACCCTGCATTATAGACATATTTGGTATCAGGTGGTAGTACAAAATTCTGTTGATATTATCCGAAAATTACATGTTATTGAAGTTAACAGTAAATTCTCGCCAAAAAAAATTTGAATAATCAATATCACATAATTCGAATGTTTAAAGGTCATATGAACTGAGTGAAGTTAGACAGACTCGTAATTAGCTGGATCCCATATTTATAATTTGTCGTGTTAGGGGCCAATGAATTTGAGTTGTGGCACTAACAGTGAACACCTGTGCCAAAAATGGGGCCATATTTTATGTAGCATCATAGGGAAATAAATTAAAAGCTGGACGCATGTTTAGTGGTAATTTCAAATCAAAGAATTTTAAAATCATGAATTTATTAAACCAAATATGTGCCATTTTGATCGATGGTCTTTTGCCATTTTTCTGGTAGAGCCATGATCCCATCATTGTAGAGCTTCTGTAGTTTAGAGGCGAAAAATCGAGACAACTCATTTTCGCAGGCCTCTTTTGAATTTAATGTAAAACCATTAAGATGGTTCTGTATGGACCGGAACAAATGGTAGTCCGATGGCGCAAGGTCAGGACTATATGGTGGGTGCATCAAAACTTCCCAGCCAAGCTCTCTCAGTTTCTGCCGAGTCATCAAAACGATTCCGTTCCAATCGATGCACGATTCCTTTCCAATCCCACCAAACACACAACATTACCTTTATTGGTGTCAATCCCGGCTTTGATACCGTTTGGGAAGCTTCACCTCGTTTCGTCCATGATGCATGGCTGCTTATATGCCGGTCTTCTTCAATTTTCTGCATGATTTCATCGACTTTTCTAGTGATTGGTCGACCAGAGCGAGGTGCATCTTGCTGATTTTGATAAAGCACCTTCTTCATAAATACCACGAGTTTTTTACCTTTGTCATAATAAAATTGTAATATATATCGAATTTTTTCATTATTTATCTCCATATGTTTAACAGGTTGTAACTTTTTATTCACTTCACCGATTTTAATGTTTTGTATGTCAAAGTACAAGTTAAAATGCCACGTTTCAAACACACGATCATACGATCAATGGTCACTGAGATATATGAATGTAAAGCCATCTACCGGGAAAAAGGCCACGAACTTTTTCCTCTACCTATAATATTATTATCCCTCTTTGTCAGGAGTATATCCTGATGTTTTTCTTTCGAAATATAATTGGACAATACATTTTCAGTAGGATGTAGTTGCTGCGAATGTAGTTTTTACGAATTTATTACCGAAGCGAATCGTATTCATCCGATAGACCTCAGAGGCGCTGTTATGGCTTGTTAAGTAGTCTACAGCACCACATAAATCCTTAGTGTATCTAAAATTGAATACTAAGAAAACTACCTTAAAATCCTAATATACAATTTTCTGGCCGGAATCAGGTTTGTTTGGCTTTTTATATTTTGATTTCAATAGTTGCTCAAAATCATATAAATCATGGTTTTTCATTTCTATGCCGTTATAAAGTTCGTGTTCCTTCCACACATTCTTATTAATTGAGTCCAATCGCGGGGATGGAATATTTCCATATTTCATCTCTTTTTTTGTCCTCAATAGTTTTGTGATCAGAGTCACATTCTAAAGGCGTATATGACCTGGCTCGAGAAATTTATGTTCAATGGTATGATATGCATGATTTGTTTGTTCTAATACATACTGGAACATACTGCATACGATGTTATTCCTATGCTGTCCACCGCACGTATCACTATAAATAACGACATGCTGCTTTGCATTATTTGCCGACATTAGATATTTATACAAGCAATAACTGATTTCATTAGCACCTCAACCACTCACAGCTTCATGCCAAACATAGCAATACGTTGAGTTGTCGCCACAAATCCTTATGGTAAAATTAAAGGTTGACAGGCTCTGTTTGTAAAACGCAATATTGCTTTTTTAAATAAGGTGTGGGAAGGCACTGTTGAAGGTCGGGAGCAAGTACAGTTTTATTTTGATCACATTTGTCGATCCTTTTATTTGCATAAGCAAACTCAGCCATCTCTTGATGATTGTTTCTTTCTCTCTGGATAATAGTTTTATTTTCATCGTTTGCCAGTCTTATCTGCAGTGCGATTTTGTCACATTTTTGGCATGTGTCTAACACTGCGGTTGTTTAAATTTTAAATTAAAAGTTTTAAATATTTCTCTGTATTTTGACAACGTAACTGGTTTTCCTGAATATATTTCTAAGCCTGTAGGTAAATAATTTTTCTGAGTATGAGATCGCGAATAGTGGGACTCATATTTGGGGAAACTGTTAATGTGATTTCTTACTGCTTCTTCCTAGCTTGATGTAATTTTGGTGTTTTGCTACAAGTTCCTTCGCTCCTTCTTGCTGCTTCTTAATGACAGTTCCCAATATTCCAACCTTTTCTCCAAGAACATAAAGAAAACAACTTCGGCATACATTAATTTGTTCCAGTGTGATTCTATTAGTTAAAAAGTATTTTATACTAGTATTTCGTTGTCGTTTTGGATTAATTAAATTAGTTATTCTTTTTTTTTCGTTCAATGTTTAAACATTTAGATAGGAATGCAAATCTCCCTATGTATGTAAGTACGGACCAAAATTCAATAAAACATTGCAATCGCAATTCATCTGATACTCGCTCAGTACATTTTGATTTACAAATTTTGCGTTTTTTGGATTCTCTCTTTTCACGTTTTGACCCTTTTAATGTTGTATAGGCTTGACCAGAGTTTCTTTTTCTTTTCCTTAACTCTACTTCACGACTTTTCGATGTATTTCTTTTCTTGATTTCTGCGGGAGTATCATCACTGCCTTTAGATCTATTTTCTTCATTATCTCTAGAATAATCTCTTTTCACTTTCATCATAATCGGTTTACGTTAACCTATCACTCGTACAGTTAAATAGGTCACTTGTTGATGCAACAAAGTTGGTCTCGATGTACTTGTTCCTATTTTTTGCTGAATCATCGGTATCATAATTCTGGTCCCCAAAGTATTCCGAATTATCTAATTCGTCAATAAAGTCGGTTTCGAGTTGCGTGTCCTCACTGCTTTCGGAATCATCGGTACCATAAGTTCTGTTCAAATGATATACCGCTTCTTTGTTTTTGGTAACAACGTTGGTCTTGAGATGCTTCTCACTATCATATGATTAGTAGTTGGTAGAATTTCGTTGAAGCAAATACTCCGAGTCGCTAAATAGGTCAGGTGACGGTGGGTTATTTCTTTCAGTAAATTCATACACTTTTTCGTTGCTAGAAATTAATGATGTTTAATTTCTAACAGGTCTGTTTCTTCATCGGTGAGTAGAATTTGTTTTATCTCACAATCATCAACTGTTAAAATTTCAAAATTGATAATAAGTACTAAATTATCAACAATCTTAAAAATTTAAATTCGATTCTTACTTTGAGTACATCTCTCGGCTTTCAATTTCACTTGTAATGTCTGTTCCGGCTGAATCGTTTTAAAACTGTTCTCAGAATTACTGAGATTTATCACTTCTCTGGTTGATTCCAACAAAACACAATCACTTTAATTCGAAGATAAAAATAATTGGTCAATTAACTCCAATTCATTTGAATTCATGTTTATAAATGCGTATAATTTAAATTAATTTACTTATGGAAATAGTTCCTAACTACCTCTCATCACAAAATTTCACTGACCAATGAAATAAGAAATAAGAAAAGAACCAAAACAATAAAATAAATGAAAAAATGGGGTTCCCCTTTCTCATTCTCGTATTAATACAACTCTGCTTTACCATTTTAGTATGTACCAAAACTAAATATCTTTATTATTAATAATCTTAAAGTTTATATAACAAAAAAAAAAACTTAATTATAAGATTATAACTTTAAAATTAAATATCTGATTTCAAATATTAAACGTATTTTTGAAAAAAGGAGTTATCTACTGATATTTGTTGAAGGAACTAATTATCTGCTCTAAAATGATTATAATGTTTACGTAAAACTACCTATCTGCAGATGACACATTTTGTAATATTTTAATTTCAATTTTTCTGGTCGTGTAAAATTGAATACGATGATGTTCAGAATATCTGAAGTTAAAGTGTTATTCGTAATTAGTGTTTTTCCTACAATTAAGTTAACTAGTTTTGATGAAAATTTTGTGGGAAAATAATGAAAATTTTGGAAAATTAATTAGATTATTGATTAAGGCTCCGGATTCTATTCTACGAAAAACCAATTGCATTAAAAATTAAAAAAGGGAATTTTTGGGGATATCCAGTTTTTGTTTAATTCCACAAATATATTCCATTTTTTTATTGCGATACTTAGCCTCGTCATTTTCGTCAGATTATGTTCTAAACTTCTATTAAATTGGCAATTATTATTCTCTTTTACTCTGTATTGGGCCAATAACAGCCAAGATGGGGTTTTTCTACGACAGTTGTTTTTACCTGTTTGCTATCGGGATCTGCAAGCTGCTCCAAACGATTGTAACTAATATTAACGGACTAGGATATTTACCACTGGTGGAGTTTATAAGCACGCATTCGTTTGATTCGGTTGTGTTGGTATTTTATCAAAATCGGCGAGTCATAAAATTGTGGCTTATAAGTGAACGATAACGGATCGACCATTGCCATCACTAATCGTACGATCATTATTACCACTAACGGATCTGTATAATCAGCTAAGAATATAAACATTTATTATGTGACTTACTCGCACATATTATATTCACTATATTTTTTGCATATCATGTTTATTTAAATTTATCATATATAAACAGATTAATAGACATAAGAAAGTTTATTCACTACTTCAATTTTAAGTCTATACCTATAACTTGCATGTCGTTTTTTTATTTTTATTATTACTTATATTATATTATATATTTATACTCATTACTAATTTACATATGCTTAATAAGAAAATGGGCGGAATTTCCTTATAAAAAAATTTCTTGTAGCATTTCTTAAGTACAATTTATCTCTATCACTGCTAAATTATTATTGCTCTTCTATGTATTTACCAAGTGTGTAAATATGAAACCGGAACTCACCAGTAAATGGTGCCACCTATCAATATACTTTTCTACAAACAACGTCATCGGTGCCATTGTTTTCTTTTGACATCTGTCAACAACAGCATATTTTGTTTTTACGTGTTACAAATTTCGTGTTTTGTGCCTACATATTACGATTTGCGGACATCATTGATTTTTTGTTTGAAGAAAACTGCTGCAGAATCACTTCGAATGCTTATCAAAGCTTACGATGAGCATGTTCTTGGTAAATCACAATGCTATGAGTGGTTTAATAAATTCAAAAGTGCTAATTTTGACTTAAGAAATGAAAAACGTGTAAGATCACCAAAAAAGTTTCAAGACAATGATTTGTAACCATTGTTGGATGAGAATGACGCTCAAACGCAAAACCAACTCGAGGATCAATTGAATGTGTCACGAGAAGCCGTCTCCATACGCTTAAAAGACATGGGAAATATCTGAAAGCTGGGAAAATGGGTTCCGCATAAATTGAATGAAAGGCAACAAGAATATAGAAAAACCACTGTGACTGGCGATGAAAAATGGATCTATTTTGAGAATCCAAAGCGCAAAATGTCTTGGGTTGATCCAGGATAACCATCGACATCGACTGCAAGGCCAAATCGCTTCGGACGGAAGGCAATGCTCTGTATTTGGTGGGATCAGAAGAGTGTGATTTATTTTGAGCTGCTAAAACCTGATGAAACCGTAAAACGACCAGAATATGATAAAAGGCAACATAAAGTGATTTTGCACCATCACACAAAGCAAACCCGGTCATCGAAACGTTGGAAGAACCTAAAATGAAAAATACTGTCACATGCAGCTTACTCACCAGAAATGGGTCCATCCGATTATCACGTATTTGCATCGATGAGGTATGGGCTTGCTGAGGAGCACTTCACTTCCTACGAAAGTGTACGAAAGTGGCTCGACAACTGGTTTGCCTCAAAAGAGAAAGGTGGGAACATGTATAACTAATAATGGGCAATACTTTGAATAAAATACCCTTAATCATTATCATACCATGAACGTGTACTTTTTACTAAAACATTCCGGTTGCATATTTACACACCTGGTAAAATAATAAACTGTTGTATTCGAATATTATGTAAAATTATTGATATTATGCCAAATGGTTGATATTCGATTGTATTGATTGATCAGATTATGTACTTAGCCTGGTCGAATATCAGGATGTGTAGATAATTTTTTTAGATATTTTTGACTGACACAGAGTTAATTGCTAATGGGGCAAATCAAACTTGTAAGCGTGATTAAGCCAGAGGGAAGGGTGAAGGCTTGTGGGCTGAAATATCCTTGACCATATAACAACAAAATAAAAATGGCAATCGTGACAAAATTCAGTAATTTGTTAAATAGTGCAATCGGATTTCATTCGTTCAAGTGATAAATATCTGACTAAGTTGTTGCATTTCAGTCACACCTTGGTATGCAGACGTTTAAAGGTTGTTGTTGGTAAGCCTTAAACAGGTCTCTGCCAATTAATTCCAGTTTTAGGAAGTGAGTATGTATAATTGTTAAAAATAGAATACAATAATTACTTATGGGAGTAGTGGCCAGAATTCGCAGTTTTAAAAGTAAAACGAAGTAAAAAATTCTTGCAACAATAACTAATGGTCGAAACAAGAATTTTTAAAAGGCTTAGGGTGTAACACAACATTGTAAATTATAAAATAAACAATTATATCTTAAATAAATCATTTATATGTCTTAACTTATATGACGTATAACGAATTTTATCTTACATATGACTTTATAATTATTAGACAACGCACCCACACCCACTCACCCACGGAACCTCAATATCCAGAAAGAAAATCCAGGAATCTGGAAATCTCTGTTTGGAAAGTAGCGCGCGTTTCTTGATTTTTCTGGATTTTATCTGATTAAGGTCTCAGCCCTACGCAGTAGTCAAATTAAGCACGTTCGGCTATGGGCTGGTTTACATACAACCATCTGCGTCTTACGTACCTTCGTTCCAGCGTATATCATTGGCATGGAATATTTATCGGCCCATGAGTTCTGCACTCCAACTAGGGGTCATAAAACGGTGTACTACGAAATCCCGGTTTTCAAAATCCCGGTTTCAAAATCCCGGTTTTCAAAATCCCGGTTTCAAAATCTCGGTTTTCCAAATCCCGGTTTTCAAAATTCCGGTTTTCAAAATTCCGGTTTAAAAATCCCGGTTTTCAAAATCCCGGTTTTCTTTTCTTTTAGTTCTAAAATCTTGATTTTGAAAAAAATATTTTTTATTAATTCGGGCCGGCCGGGCTAATAATATTTTAACATAAAAATAAGATATCTTGCCCAAAAATTTACTAGAAAAAACCAAGGCTGCGAAGTCAAAGGCGGAAGTGGGTTTTGTGGAGTCGGTGCTATTTTATCGGAGTCGGAAAAAACTGAACCATCATTTTTTTTTGTCAAATTACAACAAAAATGCCATATATTGACACCCGCTCTAGAATTAGTAGAATTCCTAGTTTAATTGAATTTGTGGTCGAATTTCAACTTTAATATTTTAAAATATTATATAATATTATATTTAAAGCAATATTCTGTTAATGCAACATTTTAACATGCAATAGTTGTAGCGGCTGACGGCTTCGATAACTCTCCCGGGCACGCGGGAGGTCGCTCCGAGGGACTTTAGATTTGAACTTCGGGGGACATAGGAGCCGGGGTCAGCAAACATGTCGCACTGCGTGCCATACGTCGGAGCGGATTATACAGAATCTATTACTGATACCTACTAAAAAAGAAAATAATTCCACCATTTTGTTATACAAGATTTTGTACTTCCAATATTTTGTTAATGCAACATTTTGAAATGCAGAAAAGTAACCCCTTCGACACATGCGGCCCTTCGACACATTCGGCCCTTCATAGTTTTGCCCTTCGACATTCAGCCTTTGATATCATACCGAATTATAGATGCTTTAATAACACTCGCGGGCACGCGGCAAGTCGCATCGCTCCTCCCCCTCCGTTTAGCCGTTCAAGGGCCTTTAGAAAAAAATTCCAGGAGAACGGGGTTCGAAAACTTGCCGGGAATAAAGGAGCAGTTTTACTAGTTTTATTCTATGTGAATGAATCGAATTCAAAACTGATTTTTTGATACAGTTCTAGAATACGGTCGATAGGGATGGAACCTGACCATTTTTTTTTACTGATTATGTTAAAACTCTACAAGTAAGGTCTAAATGGGATTCTAAAATGATTTTTTGCTAAAGCTCTAGAATATGACCATTAGCGATAGAATTGGCTATTTCTTGACAGATTATGAGAAAATTCGAAATGTGTGATGGAAACAAGATTATAAAATGATATTTGACTAAGTTCTGAAATATATCGGCCTTTTTGTCCAGATACGCAGAGCTTTATCAGTAAATCATTTAATAATCCCATTTAGATCGGATCAAATTCACACATAATCGATTAACAAATGGCCAAATTTCATCTCTATTGATCAGATTCCACAGTTTTATCAACAAATTATTTAAAAACCCCATTTCCATCACACGTGACGAATTTCAACATAATCGATTAAGAAATGGCCTGGTTCCATCCCTAATGATAATATTCCAGAAACTTTATCAAACATCATTTTATCCCAATTAGATCCCACATGTCGATTTTCGACATAATCGATGAGGAAATGGCCAGGTTTCATTCCTATCCGCCTTATTCCAGAACTTTATCAAAAACGCATTTTTTGAATCCCATTTAGGACCCACCCAGGATATCGAATTTCAACCAAATCTGTTAAGAAATGGCCAAATTCCATCTCTATTAGCCATTTTCTAGAACTTTATCGCAAAGTCATTTTTGTCAAAAAATCATTTAGGAGTCCCATTTTCCCACATGTCAAATTTTAAAAATTGAAACCGGGATTTCCTCAAAAAATGGATTTCTTTTATACAAAACCGGGATTTTGAATACTGAGATTTTGAAAACCGAGATTTTTAAAACCGGGATATTGAAAACCGGGATTTATAAGAAAACCGGGATTTTGACAAACCGGGATTTCGTTACACACCCGTCATAGATATGTTCATGTTCATCGCGGACCGTAATCATATGATGAAAAATTCCTTACGTATCCTGCCCCTATCAGCGCCTATTCGAACCCCGTGCCTCTCGATTTAAATGCCAAAGATTTCAACAATATAATACGAACATTAATATATCACATTTGCACGGAGTTTACTTTTTTGTTAACTAAGGGGGCAGGAAAACCGCAAATTATCGTTAGTTAGTTGTAAATGCTTTACTTGATGTTAAAAATTGCGTAATAATCAGTTCTTAAAGTAATGAGTATACAACAAAAAAAAATTATACCCCAGGTGGTACTCCAGCTACTCGAATGGCTAATCATCCTCTAACAGGGCCGACTTAATGGATTCTGGAGTGAGCCAAAGTATGCTGCTCGTACGAAGCTCAAAATTGTTTAGATCACTACCTAGATAAAGAAATTCCGCAATTCGGCAAGGAAACGAAATTTCTGACCTACACAACAGACTTAGTGAAATAGAAAAATGCCATCAAAAGTTAGCAACGAAAACGCTAAGTTAAAGAAAGAAAATAAGGAATTGAAGAACACGAGACAGATGGAAGTTCTGGAAAGACCTCTTACTAGTTATAATGAAAACAAGACTATAGCCTGTATTGACGCTGAGTATACAGATGATGAGGTATTTGCAAGGTAAACTAATTTTTACCTCAAATCGAAGCAAAAATCTATGGAAAAACGAAGAGTTCAGAAATCAGTACATGGCCTTAACAACCCCACCAACAAGAGCAATGTAACTTTGAACAGAAGACAAAGGCATTGAAGCCACCGCCAATTAACGTGATTGACATTTCGTATATCTACGAAAACAAAAATAACGGAACAATTAGGTTATAGCCAGAGAATACTATCCCACTTGCAAGAAGCAAAACCTCAGGATGAAAGAACTGCAAATTGAAGGCGCAGTAAATATCCTTAAACGGGAGATAATCGAAAATAGCTAAGGAACCAAGATCATTAAAAGTGCTCCCGCTAATTATGCTCATCGCCGAGCAAAAGCGAACAAATTTAAAATATTTTTAACATCAAAGCAATTTTCAGCATGAGCCATTTAACCATCATTAAAATAGAACCACTGAAAAGGACCACGAGGTTAATACCTCAATGCAAAAATTGTCAAGGCTTTAACCACACCCAAAAATGTTACGAGCGGAAGATTAGATGTGTAAAATGTGCTGGTAAACATAATGCAAAAGACTGCACAGGACTGTAAAGAGTAACACCGGGCCTACTATAGAGCAGGCACGGTAGCGGTACATTTATTTGATCAATAACAGGGACTACAGTATCTTCTCCGTCTACTGTCTCCCACGTCACAAGTGAAAACTGAAAACTACAGTCGACTTATCAAATCAATAGGACCAAATTTTATCATGGTGGTGATTTTAATGCAAACAATATTTTTAATCGAGACTTTCTACCTCTAAATGAAGATTTGTTAAATGCAGATCTCTCTAACTTTTTGTAACAAAAGGGGTTTTAAGTGCACTACACGTGCATCTAAAACAGTGAAGGACTATTATCTGATCACTGACCTGCGATAGAATACAATGATAATAAAAAAAAGAAAACTTGCCTAACTTGTCTAACACAAATAATAAAACTAATTGAGATCTATTCGAAAATGAAAGAAAAAACAAATTTCAAGGGACCAATCAGAATGAACTAGCAAGCAGCAATATCTTCTTGAGATCAGAGAACGATTTAAAGAGAAACTGACAGCCCCTAAAATTAGTTTGCTTCCACTCATGTTTATAACGATTACTCAATTTGGAAAGCAACGAAGGGATTAAAAAGAACCATTAATATTGGCAGATCGAGGGCCAAAAGTGACAAGAGAAAATCTTCCTATTTGCCGCCCATTCGGAAGAGACCTTTTAACCTAATACACAATAGCTATGAACATAACTATGGAATTAATAAAAATTTAAGTCTCAGAAAAGCTCCAGGTTATTCTCGGGAAAGATAAAAGCCATTGCCTAGAAAGGTTTGCGTAAATTCGTTTAAAATACTAATGTAGCCTTCAGACTGAAATGTGTACCATGTCAAGTGAAGATAGCTGAAGTAATTATGGTTCCGAAATCAGGTCAATCTTACTGCTCAAGGGATTCATATTCAAGGTATTGTTTGTTTGTTTTCTGTGCAATCTATTCTGGGCAGAAGCCCTCCTACTTTTTACGGTTCCCTTTTCACGTCCTACTTTATGCAGTAGTCAAATCGAGGACGTGCGGCTATAAGACTGATTTACGTTGACCCATATATACATTGCATAGTTCCATGCCAACCTATAGTACTGGCAGGTAAGATGGGTCGGCCGATGAGATCTGCATTCCGAGCACCCAAGGTACTACAGTAGCATAATTTGCATGCGGTACAGCTATTCTAGCAGTTAGAAAGACATATCGGAAAGAACGAGCAAACTACAAAGTGCAGCCTGCACATTGAATAACTGGACCAAAAAATAGAGCATTTCTTTAAATGAAGCAAAATCAGTACATGTTAACTTTACAAACCAAAATGTTAACTGTTTCCCGTGGTTCTTAACTCAAACCAAATTCCATATGCAAATAACTGAAATAATATGAAAAGTGCACATCAAAAAGAAAAAGGACGAGTTAAACATTAAATATAGGAAAAAATAATGGCTCAAGGGTAGAATTTCAGAGCTCACAATACACAACAAATTTCTTCTGCACCGACAAATGCTTAAAGCAGGGTATCCCGATTAGAGGTTGTGCATTGAGAAGATTAATCTACAAATGATACACATACAATGCTTTCAAAATTAGGTTTGTGTGAGATTGTTGATGCCCCATGGTACATTCGGAACTACAGCATTCATAAGAATTTATGATGAATTACATCATCGAGGAAATAGAGAATGCTTCGTATTGTTGGTCCATTGCAGTGCGAGACTTCAAAGGCAGAAACCGTTCGAGCTTGGCAATTCTATAGAATTATAATTCGAACTTCCATTTACCGATTAAGATGGGACTCAGTTTTAATATGTATAATGAGATTCTCATAAAAGTTCCAAATGTGGTTCTAGATAATTGGTATATTATCCTTCTTCCAGGTTATTACTCAGCCCATTGTGATAGAACTAAGTTTCGGAAGTGGACCTTTAGATAGTTTGAGTTACAATTTAGGTTTCTTTGAAGAATTAAACAACAACGATTTCCGGTCCAAAAAAGAAAATTATTAACCAGAAATTTTTTTTAATGGAAAAAGTTCAATTGGTTTTATCAAAATTTTCTATTACAAATTGATTTAAACTGGTCGAAATTTTAAAGAATTTTTTTCCTCGAGTATGCAAAATGAAAGTAGACAAAAATAAAATTTTCTTACCTCCATCCTCTTGTTTTATAATAACACGTCTGCCTAGATTGCGTAATCCACTGCTATTTTGCAATTTAACTAAATCATTTCGATTATTATGGCTAAGTTGATGATGCCGGTGGTGTTCAGCTAGAGGAGTAGACACTACGTAACTTATTTGATTTATGACAAACAAAACTATTATAAAATTTTCCAAAATATTAAAATAAACTTTTTTATTAGTGCTACTTGCAAAAGTTATTGTTTTTCCTGGAAAAATACGTTTTATAAAAATGTTATCATCCATTTTAATGTTTTATTATGTGCAGTCGTTTGGAATTTATGTATAAAAATGAAAAAGTTTTTTTCGTTTCCGGAAAAATTATTGAAAAAATTATAAAATTTTAATTGGATTTATTTTGTTTATTATTTACAATATAAATTTGACACTTTTTGGATAACTTTTTTGTTTTGTGTTAGTTTTTTCACTTGATTTTAATTTTCACATTTTCATTTGGTGCTTTTGTACGGATGCGATGCTGGTTGTGAATTTGTCATTTGTAACAATTGTGTTGTGGTCTGCAACGGAAAAACAAAAAAATTGAATATTAAAATTGATTGGTTAGATAAATTCAACTTTTTAATTAGAGTATATCCATGGTATCTCCATGGTAGGTCCACTGTCCGACAAATAGTCCGATTCATTTGCTTATAAAAACGTAATTTGTTTTATTAAAAACAGAAGATATTATTTTATAAAAATTTAATGTGTGTGTTGCACCCAGAAACTTCAATTAAATCTAGTTCAGCATATGTTTTGGCAACCCTGCTTTATGTATATGTAGCATAGTATCCATATATGCCAGTAGGCCTGCACAAATAATTTGAGAATAGATCATGTTTTCCTAGGAAGACGGAACGAATTGAAAATAGTAGTATTAAGCATTCGTAGCTAGCTGTCGCCATCGTGATGATGCGTGATTTAAATCTGCTAAAATTAAATTTATAATTAAGGAAAGTCAAAAAATGTTTATTTATAACTTTTTTAGAGTGCTCTAAACCTGCACCGACCAAATTAGCCCGCCTCAATGAAACCTGTACTATAATTTGTTACACATTTGTTACAATTTATTACAACAAATCCCGATTTTATTACAGTTACCGTTTTCGAGGAACGAGTGGTCGGTTTAGCTTACAATTAAACCTGCACCGCCAAAATTGTAACTTTTGATGTAGCTGTGATATCGGGATGTTTCTTGGACCAGAATTTATTACAAATTGATTAAATTGAAAAGTTAGTTTAAGACCACCCCTATAACTTTCCTAGGGTAAATTTCACCCCAAAACGATTATTTATTTCAAAAACGTTAATTTAACCAACTTTAATAAATTTTTTTACGCCAGACTGCCACCAGATTTTGGGGAAAATGTTGCAAGAAGTCTTGTCGAGAGTAGGTCAGCCTTATCCAGGTGTGTAATAAATTATTTTTGTGTCAGATTACACGGGATTGGCTCAAAACTGTAAAGTTTTCAAAAAGATAATTTTAAGGTCGATTTTATCAACTTTAATAACTTATTACACCAGACCACCACCAGATATTGAGTCAAATGTTACTCCTCAGACATTGCGGTGGCCAAGCTAACCTAATCTAGGTGTATAATTAATTATTTTTGTCTCTGGATACGCGGTATTGGCACCCATTGGTAGAGGCTTCAAACGGTGTTATGAAAACAACATGGTATTCGCAGAAAATATTCATAATAAGAAAAATGCCCTTACTGATGGGCCAGATTTGGGTAGTTTCCCGTAACTTTTGGTAAAAATGATGTTCTACGTAATTGCTTAGCATGGTATCACATAGGTGAAATTGCATTACGATTGGAGCATTTTTCGAAAAGGTCATTGGTATGGGAAATATATTGTTCAAAAGTACTTTTCGATTTTAGAGCATCGCTTGACAAGAAAAACCATAATATCAGCTCCTAGGAGGAAGAACCATATCATGACTACGTTAAATAACATATTTATGTTAATTATCTAATACTTACACTGATTTTTAAAAGATGAGAGTTCGAATTTATAGAGCTTTAACACTGGTTTACAATTTTTTGCGACTATAGTACGTTATAGTTTTAGATTCAGCTTTTTAAGCTTAAAAAATTAAAAAACAAAATTTTGCTCCTGACCAAATTGGTATATTGTCCCGTAATCAACTAATTCTTGCAAATGTTTTCATGGATTGAAATTTGTGAATCTAGTGAAATTTGACATCAACGCTCACGTATTTACGAAAATAATTTTTTTAAATATTTTTTGCCGAAGAAATGGTTTCAGACGATCCCTTAATCATCTAATAATCGGGGCGAATGACAGACGGAAAATGACCGGGAAGTAATGGCTGAGGTTTAATGACCAGAGTGTAATGGGGGGGGAGGGGTAATGGCCGAAGAACAGAATGTTCGGCGGGTAATATCCAGGGTGTTAATATCCGGGGAGTAAAGACTAAGAGTTTTGGGCCAATGGTTTCACAGGATCCTGTTACTGGGGTATTACCGATACTACAAAATCGGTGATGTTATCCACTTCGACTCTAGTCAAGAAACCCGGAAAATATTAGCATCTTCAATGAATTTTTTTGCAACCAGCGCTACGTTAAGTAAATTAGAAATTTTTAATCTAGTTGGAATCGAGGCTGATTAAGATGTATTTTAACGAGACCAAATAAAATACGGTACGATACTAAATTTGCGGCTATGAATGAAATTCTCTGAGCAATGTCGTAAGTTATATACATCTTCGAAACGAATACTGTATCCACTTTCATTACTTAAGTTCAGCATCCATTTCTTAAGCAAAAGGCTAGCATACAGATACGGCATCATACGAATGGATTCTGTGTTCAATCGAATTTTTTTGCCTGCAGGGTTTACAAGCTTCATATAAATATTGGGGTATTTGAGTGATTTTAACGGATTTTTCATAAAATGTGTATTATGTGCGACAGCTGTGATTATATTTACATGAATTTATGCTTTAATATTTTATTGCGTAGTAATGATTTTGTTCATTAAAGTACTGTGCCTGTAAAGTTGTAATTTTTAACATAGGTTTTTGACTTTTTTCGAATATTTTAAAATTTTAGGTTATTCTGGGTGATAGCCAGATATTGTTTTTACATCGCGGTGAGGTTCTCAAGGCATTGTAAATTTGGTTACCTCACCTGGACGTAAGAATAATATCACCAGAATAACCTAAAATTTCAGATAGAAATTGCACGTATGCGTGAAATTCAAAAATTCGAAGTTATGAAATGGTTAACAATTGCGTAGCGAAACAAAATAATTCGCTAAAGCATTGTAATTACACTTTGTATGTAAGCTCAAAGTATTTTCATTATTTTTGTAGTTTGGTCACTGCAATCTGATGTACTACCGATTTTTTTAATTTAAAGAATTCAATGTTTCATTAGTTAGAAATCAGACTTCCAACGTCTTGGTAACCTCATCTCAAGGTATTTTAAAATTATGCCTAAGGTATATGTAGCAAATATCCATTTTTTCCTTATCATTCCGTTTTCCGTACATAGCAACATTTTATGGAGTACAAGTACCTCATTGCCACATAAAAACTTGGGTTACAAGTTCTCAAATGTGAGGTAGAAATAAATCTCCATCGAGGCGAAATGGAGCCAACAACAAAGAAATAATAATTGTCGACATTGTCTTCATTATCTACATTATCGACACAATACGGCACAACGTTGGTGACTACTAATTGCTGAAAAATGTCTAAATAATCTACGGAAAGGTATGAAAATAGTGATGGACGGTGTGCCTGGTTTGTGACTTATAAGAAGTTAGCCCAGAGTTTTAACCCAGAAAATAAAAAAGTTTAATCAGGCAACACTATTAAATTAAATCCTCATTTACTCTTATGTGACGTATCCCAGCCCAGAAATTTATAAAATTTATTTGTATTATTAGTTACTGGAATTTATCCCGGCCCAGAAAATAAAAAAAATCATTTTACTATGAAATTAGTCTTAGGCCAGAAATTTAAAAATATTACATTATTAATGAGAAGTTAGCCCAGCCCAGTAATATAGCAAAACTAATCTTTCATCGATAGCAAAAAAAAACTCTGTCAATTAATTATCAGTTGGAATAAAAACCAAATATATATATTTATATACATGTACACGTAAATAAATACGAGATATGTATGATATATATATATATATATATATATATATATATATATATATATATATATATATATATATATATATATATATATATATATATATCTATATATCTATATAATATATATATATATATATATATATATATATATATATATATATATATATATATATATATATATATATATATATATATTAAACATTATATAACTATATATATATTAATATATATATATATATATATATATATATATATATATATATATATATATATATATATATATATATATATATATATATATATATATATATATATATATATATATATATATATATATATATATATATATATATATATATATATAGTTTAAAATATTTAATTTTTTATATCTCTCTCGGATTGAGGCTGTACGGAAGAAGAATGGGCATGCAAACAGCTTATTTATAAAAAAAATTGAAGATGATTGGTATGTTGCAACTTGCCAAAATATGGCTCTGGGCTGAGTACTCCTAAGCATTTTCGAGATATAAATCAGTTTTTCTTCCCGTGTGCCGAAACTAAAATTCCCTCGGATTGAGGCTGGACAGATTTAGAATGTGCATGCAAACAGCTTATTTATAAAAAATTTGAAGATGATCTGTAAGTTGCAATTTGCCGATATATTGCTCTGGGCTGAGTACTTCTAAGCATTTTCGAGATATAAATCAGTTTTTATTCCCGTGTGCCGAAACTAAAATTCTTTCGGATTGTGGCTGACCAGATTTAAAATGGGCATGTTGTAACTTGCCGAAATACGGCTCTGAGCTGAGTACTCCTAAGCATTTTCGAGATTTAAATCAGTTTTTCTTCCCGTGTGCCGAAACTAAAATTCTCTCGGATTGAGGCTGGACAGATTTAGAATGGGCATGCAAACAGCTTATTTATAAAAAATTTGAAGATGATCGGTAAGTTGCAATTTGCCAATATATTGCTCTGGGCTGAGTACTTCTAAGCATTTTCGAGATATAAATCAGTTTTTATTCCCGTGTGCCGAAACTAAAATTCTTTCGGATTGAGGCTGGACAGATTTAGAATGGGCATGCAAACAGCTTATTTATAAAAAAATTCAAGATGATCGGTATGTTGTAACTTGCCGAAATACAGCTGTGGGCGGAGTACTCCTAAGCATTTTCGAGAAATAAATCAGTTTTTATTCCCGTGTGCCGACACTAAAATTCTCTCGGATTGAGGCTGGACAGATTTAGAATTGGCATAAAAACAACTTATTTATAAAAAATTTGAAGTTGATCGGTATGTTGCAACTTGACGAAGTATGTTTGAATATATGCGAATGGCGAAAAAATCGAAAATTGTATCACTCGAGGGCCATTGTCCTATTTGCCTTAAAACAACACTTAATAAACACATAAACACATTCCGCAAAAAATTAAATTTTTGAATATTTTAATTAAAGAATTTGTTCATCAAGTTTAAAAAATCACTCGATCGATTTCGACTTGTTAGGGCTACATCAAAAGTATCTACTCGCAGAGTGACCTGATGATGACCTAAGATGTCGTAATCGAACGAGTGATTTTTAAACTTTTTGGACAAAGATTTTTTAATTAAAATGTGTTTAATAAAATGTGTTTATTAAGTGGCATATTAGAGATGTCTAAGTAAAGTATGCTATCGTGTAGTGCTGACCCTACTGCTTCTTTATGGAAGCGAACATAATTATGCGACCCGTCGAAATATAAATTCTCTATGTTGGAATCATGAAAACTTGAAAATTCAACTATTCGAAGGCCATTGCAGAATGCAGAGTCGTCGTAGAGATGTATAAGTAAATCAAATGGTTGAATATGCAGCCGTAATTTCGTCAGCATTTAAATTTACCACCGATAATGAATTCACGTGGTCGGATGATTAATTCGAATGGTTGAATATGCCGCCGTGATTTCGTCAGCGTTTGAATTTACCACCGATAATGAATTCACGTTGCTGGATGATGAATTGTCGCAAATGCAACGGAAGATTGCAATAATTTTATAAAACAATGGATAGCCAACAAGTAATTGAAGTAATCCCAATTTTTTAATTCTAACAAACAGTAAAAACTTTATGGTATATGTAATTTGTGTTCGTCCTTTAAAGAGTTCAGTCGTTAGTTTTATTCAAGGATTCTTTAGGCATAAAATATTAATTTCTAAAAGTTCTGTGCGCGAGAATACAAATTTAACAATTCTTTTAGGGGTAAGTTTGCTTTCTAAACATTTTGTTTAAATAAAATAGCTTTAACCAACTTTTAGGGGAAAAATACAATTTTATGTTATAAGATTTTGTTCCGACATGTAACATTTACAATATTAAAACTTCTTTCATTATCAATAATGATTCACTTCGGCCATTCAAATTCTCTTCTTATAGCTTTTAGACTGTGACAATCTGATTTGCTTATTTTCCTTACGAAAATAAATAACAAGCAAATTAAAAAACGTGTAACAGCTTCTAAATTGGTTTTATATTTTATTAAATCAGAGTCTGTCTAGACTATAACCACAGATAACCCACAGATCTGTTCTATAACTCAACCTATTGTACGTTATCGGTTGCTCAAAGTGGTACATGCATTTTATTTATAATTAAATTCGTCATAGCAGATGTATATTTAAAAATGCCAAACATTGTTATCCTTCATGAGTACCAACATGTTAGTACTCGAAATAATTAAAATTTTATTCTATTGTTTGGTGTTATTTATTTATCAAAGTTAGTATTTTGGGTTAAACGGTTTGGATAATTTAACTCAAATGTATTTTTTCAATATCGAAGTAAAAGTTAATAGGGGCAACAGAAAATGGTAGCGAGAATTTTGAATGAAGTTCTTTGGCTTTATGGTTTAGGATGGAATTGCGATTCCGACACGTCTTTTCGATGAAGTTCTTAAATCTGTTGATGATCAATGAAAATCAGCGTTTTCTTCAAACGATTATATGGTTCAATCCTATTTCGATTAAGGCATTCGAATGGGAACTTTGGCCGAAATTTACTATGCTGGATACAATTCATCTTTTTACTAAACATAAGTTAATCAATTTCGTTTTGGAGAATTGCATTGCGATACTAACAAGATTAGTATTTCTTAGTGTTAACGTAGCGTAAAAAACCTCATATGTCGATACCAAGTTTCAAGATCAAACAAAAAATTTCTAATAACTGATTTTTCAATCAGTCATTTACACTCTCTTCATTATAATTGATTACTATTCCACTAACATAAAAAATAATCCACTCATTTCTACAAAATAATTATTTTGAGTGTTTTAAACTATTTATAAATTTTTATGAATGGACTGAATTGTGTACCATGACCTATTCTCATTCAAATAATTTATCTGATGATTACGTAATTAATCAGATATGTGTCAGTAGATTTTTGAAATAAAAGAAGAAAAAAGAAATTCATGTGCTTTCGTTTTCGGCACTTTTAACGGCAATTTTTAATAAATTTGATTTATTGCCATATATTTGATTGGCTGAAATAGTGGAGAGTTGACTAACCTTCTGATCTGTGATAAATATTTATTAGCTAAGTTTAAGTGTTACGAAAAATAATTCGGTTTCAAAGATAATTAGCTTGTCCCCAGATGTGAAAATCTTAATATGTGGGATCTGTTAATCTCATTTTATTTGTTACGTCTACTGAGCCTTCTGATTCATTTGATAAAAGTTTCAAATTTTTGAAAAATGGGTAGACCCGACATATATCATAACTGTAGTCAAATTCGAGCTTATAATTGGCAGGAACATCTCCTGACAAATTTACTAATTCGGAATAATCCATTATAGTGAAACATCTAATTTATAAGTTCTCAAGACATGATATAATTAGATGTATTTAAGGCGAAACGTAAACATCAATTAGTTGATGGTCAACTGCTCTTATCAATCCAGTGGAATTAGGTTTACTTCACTATTGCATATTATACCTATGCTCCATCTGTCCACAATATGAATTTGGTATCCTTTCACAGTTTATTTTGACAAAGATTTTTTACTTAACAAAATCGCTTCTTGCAAGCTTTTGGCGAAGTTCATCCTTCATTTCTAATCCCAACATTTTGCTTGCCGTGGATTGATTAATGATTCATACTTCCCGAAGTTTCCTTTAACATCTTATCTTCCAAATTATATATTTTAGAGATATATCCAATCCATAAATTAATTTGAACTCTCGAATCACAAAATAAGCTCAAAAATGTTTTACACATTTTGCCGACTAGACTCACAACGATATAAAACGTTAAATTATAAAAAACAACGCAGCAACCAATAATTACTGAGGAGAGATATTTACCATGTTTCCAGGTACCGAGTTAAAACGGGTTTAGGTTTCGAGCTGAAAATTTGTTGGAGTTAACTCCTACCGTTCTCATAAAATCGGGTTATGCTGACAGCTATGTTACATTTTATTTTGATAGTTTACCTATTTTTAAGGTTAATTAAAAAAAATTTACTCTAAATCTATGTTCTAATAGTTTGACGTAAAAAACCTAATCCAACTGATCTAGTTTCGTTGAGTTAATACAGGTTTAACGAAACTCAACCTTAATCTGCGTTTCCATGCACACAAACCTGAGTTAACCTCTGGACATCTGGTAATTGTGTTGTTTGATATGTGTGAGAGACAAATGCAATTTCGTTCAGTCGTTTTAAAATTCGAATAGCTACTACGATAATTAAACCCAGAAAAAATAAACCACAAACACTCTTGCAAATTGGTCATATACTCGTAACTGCTGTGATCCTATTCTGGTAATTTCCGGGGAATAGGGAACTGGGGAAAAAATCTACATACAATTTGTGTTGAATTATTTTTTTCTGGTAACTAAGGTAAAAAGTTAGTAGTAACTTTTTTGAAAACCAAATAAAATTGGGAACAATTTTCCCTGCCAGTTTCGCCATGGAAATATTATTGCCAATTTTTTAAAAAATTTGCATCAAACGTTTTTCCTCATTAGGCGAGAAAAAAATAATTTTAAGAGAAATAATATGCAAATTCTTTCCCCAGTTCCCTATTCCCGGGCAATTACCAGAATATGAACACTGGTCATACACCTGTGGCACTATTCTGGTAATTCCTTGGGAATAGGGAACTGGAGAAAGAATTTATATGTAATTTTTATTTAAACAATTTTTTTCCTGCATACTGAGGTAAAAAGTTAGTGTTAATTTTTTGAAAACAAAATTAATTCGGGAATAATTTTCCCTGCCAATTTAGGTATGGAAAAAGTATGCCCAATTTATAAATACTTACATTAAACTTTTCTTCTCAGTAGGCAGGAAAAATATATTTGAACATAAATTACATATAAATTATTTCCCCAGTTCCCTATTCCCGGGGAATTACCAGAATAGTGCCACTGGTGGGCAAAGATATAAGATAATTGCTTATGTTTTGTTATGAACATATTTTTTATTTATAGTATTCCGTCCAATAATTTTATATAAAAAAAAGCATTAATTCGTTTTTTATTAAGCAAGTTGATAATTAGTTTGTTAGTTTTCTGATATAAAGGGCGCTTCATCTAACGTTTGCATTTCTATTTGGCTCTAATTGAAAGACGAATGATTATTTTTCGCAATGGTTCGTTTTATTAGAAAGAGTATACATTGCCATTAAGTATAGAACACAACCTCATTCAAAAGACTTTCACGGTTGGCTTTACAATGCCCTATTATGTCAACCTTATTTTTCAGAACATTTTCGATAGTATGGGCCGCTATTTCATCAATAGCAACTTCGATTTGATCTGTCAAGTCTTGGATAATCTCTGGATGGTAATGGCGTAACACTCATCCTTAACGGCTCCCTACAAAAAAAAGTTCAAAGGAGTCAAATCGCAGCTGCGTGGTGGTAAATTGACATCTCCGTTAAGGCCGATTATTCGATCCCCGAAGACAGTGTGCATAAGACCGATACTTGTGGTTGCGGTGTGGCAAGTTGCGCTGTCCTGTAGAAACGATGTCATCGGTCCAAAATCAACGCCAAACAGTTACTCGTTGTCGATGCATCGGCTTCTCCATGGTTACGTGTGGATTTCCTGAGCCCCAAATGTGACAATTTTGCTTGTTGACGTAGCCTCCGAGGTGAAAATGAACTTCGTCGGAAAAGATGAATTTTCGGTAAAAAGGCTCATTTTCTTCCAAGCAATCCACAACCCAATTAAAGAACCGAAAACGTTGCGGATGGTCATCTTGATTCAGCCCCTGCACTAATTGAACTTTGTACATCTTCATCCTGAGGTCTTTATGCAAAATTATTATCACAGACCAGAATGAAATGTTCAATTTTTGAGCACGATGGCGCGTAGATGTTGATGGATGCTCAGACACATTCTGTGCAACAGCTGCAATGTTCCTGTAAGTAAGTTTTCAATATTTTCCAATTTTGTTCAACCGTAAAGCAATCCATTTTGTAGATATCAAACATTAACTAATTTTTTGTCATAACAGGAATGACGTAAGTGTCGCCACACTCAAAATAACCGGTAGTTAATATTGCAAACGCTAGATGGGCCACCCGTTAGACACGAATCCAAATTTACAGAAGATATGTTTTTGCAAAGCTCTGCTAACTCAAACAACAGGCCAGGAAATATTAAATTTAGTTGATGCTTATTTTGAAAATCATACAATTCCTTTGAATGTATGCGATCATGCACCATGCCAAGCCCATGGCTGGTGTTACAAAGGCGTAACGAGAGGTAATAAGCATAAAGCAAGGAGTTCCAGACATCAAAAACAGCCGTTGCAATCTTTATCGTCATGCTCTTGCTGTTAAACGGATATCACAAGCACGCGTTCTCAATGAAGCCATTAAGATTGGAACTTTCTTGTCAGGATATTTGCCCTATCGTGAGATGATCTGGGAATCTTACATAAAAAATTGCTTCTTCATACAGAAGTACAAATTACAATAAATTCTATTCTTCTTATCAGAGCATAATTCTGAGGTAGCTAGAGGTAAGAGAATGTAACGACATTCAAATATTAGCGAGCTCGGTCATATTGTATTTGCCGCTTTACCTTGTCGCTTTACTAAGCAATTTGGTCTCGAACTCTGTATGTTCATGGTAATTTGCAACACGTTACGGTAAAATAACGGACTTTTACAAAAATCACCGTTATACGTGTCATTATAGTGAGTACATTCTCAACCTGGAGAACACCCTCATCGAGCATGGTTGGTATGAAGAACATTCCTTAAAGTTTCGCCACAAACTAAAACCATTCACAGTCTTAAGCCGTTGGTCTAAGCCGATATAATCAAACATCCATTTCCATCATCCCCTCATCCCTAATGTACCAGGCTCATATTTAGTTAGCACCCCACCACGATTAAGAATATAACGCGTCAGCTGCCATGTTTTCACATTTAACCGCACTTACACTCTTACATTAATTCATGCACGAACGAATTGTCAGATTTTTGATCAAAATATTTATAGTTCATTATAACTTCATCCTTTTTTAGTTTGGCCGAATGAAATGACAGGAGGTGTCAGCGAAATGTACAGGGTGGGCCACATAATTTTTTTTTTGAACTACCGTTTTTTTTGGTTATGTCACTTCTGATTTGACAGAAATTTAGTTTTATCCTTCCGCTGAACGAAAATGGTTGTGTATTCGCTTGAACAAACCTGGGAATCATTGAAACATTAATTCGAAAATGTTGGCAAAAAAATCATCTTTTCGGATGAGGCGCATTTCCATCTTGGTGGCTATGTAAACAAGCAGAGTTGTCGCATTTGAGGCATGGAGAACCCGCAGGTGATCGTAAAGAAGCCGATGCATCCTCAACGAGTGACTGTTTGGTGCGGATTTTGGTCCGGTGGCATGATTGGGCCATTTTTCTTTGAAAATGTGCAAGGAGCCGACGTTTTCAACTGTCAGCGCTTCCGCGCCATGATAAACAATTTTTTTTCCCGGCACTTGAAGAGGAGGACATAGGCAACATTTAGTTTCGACAAGACGGCGCTCCGTGCCACACAGCACACGTTTCAATTGATCTTTTGCGCACTGTCTTCGAAGATCGAATTATCAGCCGAAACGCTGGTGTGATTTGGCCGCCTCGGAGCTGTGATTTGACGCCGTTGGACTATTATCTTTGGGGTGCCGTCAACGCCGTGTAACGCCGATAAACCAGCAACGATTGACGCTCCCTAGAACAATATTCGCATTGCCATTGAAGACATAATATCGCATACCATCGAAAATGTGCTCAAAAATTGGACCGACCGTATGGGATACGTGAAGGCCAGCCGAGGCAGTCATATGAATGAAATAGTATTCCATAATTAATCGGAAGGATTGTTCTTTACAATGAAACTTTACAATAAAATATTGAGAACTCTTTGTTTTATTGCATTTAAAAAAATATATATTTAGCCCACCCTATATGTGGTGTGTATGAGGTTCACTAATTTCTTAAATTGCCAGTCCTTAGCACAACCTCTCCAACCTAGTAATAATTTGCTTTAACTAAAACCTCCGGAAACAGAAATTCAAAATATGTAGATCATTCAAAAGTTATTGACGTGGATTATAAGTGGTTGTCGACGAGTAATCGATGTGTGTATGCAAGAAGGTAGTTATTGTTTTCGATTTTTCTTTTCTATGTCGTCAGTGCACCTAGAATACACCAGGCCTCACTGCTTTAAAAATTTTGCTATATGACGTAATTTTATGTCGACGATTCCAATCGTTTACTATAAATATCAGTTTAGTTAACTAAGGGAAATATTTTTCCCGTGAAACGTCATTTGTGGTAAAGAAAACAGTAAATTTTGAGTTTAATTCGAAACATTGTTAACAAATTTATTACATTATTGCAAAAATATTCATTTAACATTTCATTAAACAATTATGTACGTGACAAAGAACGTTCCCGTCGTTATGTTTGATTATTAATTTTACCAACATATCCGCCGTCTACAGTTGGGAAAAGAAACCTTAGACATATATTTAATGACGTATCAAGCAGTACTTCCTGGTACTCTAGGTGTGTATATACGATCGTACAACCTATATTTTTTATTTGTCTTGGACAATGTTGATAGTAGATAGAAAATAATTTTTTAATTTTAAAATGAGGAAAGCATAAACTTGCTGATTTTTCTCCACGAGTTGTACTGTGGGCATCTTAAAATTTAGAGCAAAATCTGCCTTGAACTTCTTTATGAACAATTCCTTTTTTGTTGTAAATTTTTATATATTCGGATAACGTCGATAGCGTAAAATTAGTTTATCAATTAAATTGGATTTTCTTAAATTTTATCCTAATTCAGAGCCTCAGTTTGTTACTATTCGTATATTTAAGAAGCAAGCAATTTATTAGGTTATAAGAACCCAGTAGACCACAAAATATTTTTAAGTAAAACAACACGACCGAAATGGCTTCTTTAGAAAATCGTCATACGAAAGATCGCAAAGCTTCGGAGGAACTCGATGATATATATGAATTGGAGTGCATTGAACGAATACTGAATTTACTAGATCCACCGGATGAACTTAATGGTAGAGATGGATTGGAAGGACTAGATATACTAAAAATACTGTATAAACTGTTTGGAATAGTTACATTGTGTATACTATATCCATTAGTTGATTGAAATGTATTGAATGAACTGGGCGGATTATATGAATTGAATGGACTGATACATTTTATTTGTGAATACGAATATTTATCATAATTTCGTATTCGTCATTGGCAACTTATTAATCTTATAAATTTCTGAAGACTAAAATTCAAATCCGCCGTTTGATCTTTTTTGATATCGTCGAATTCCCAAAAGTGATTTTCAAGAGATTTAGCGCGTATGTAACTCTGTTTTTGATCAGAGGGTTCTTCGGAAGAGCTTATGTATGAATCCTAAATGGCCATGGAAGACTGCCTGATTTTGACCAATTTCAAACTGAACTATTACCCTTCGAAGGTTACGGAACAACGATGGATTACTCAATTTTTTTCTTTCAAGCTTCCTAAACTGTTGCATTACTATTTGGGAACTGAATTAGTCTCTTTATATTATGCAGTCAGTTTGGGAGCTTTTCAATAGATAATCTATGTAAAAGAAGTAGAAGTATTTAAAATATCGAATTTTCTTACGACGACACTAGCCGAAAAAGAACTAAAAAGCTTCGCGTGTCGAAAACAGTCCAAAACCGAGAGAATTAGCCGTACATCTCAAAGTACGAGTATACCTTTCCCAACGATAATAGTTCAAGGTAAGGTTCATGTAAGTTCCAATTCATCTTGTAGGTACTGTTTTGTTTTGATATGTTTTTTAAATAAAACTCTTTTCATAATTAATTTTTATAACGCCTTTATTTTAGGTCCATATTATATGATGACGACCACTGAACTCCACTTGAGCATTAATTGTATATAATAAGTATATAAGCTCTAGTGGCAATTACTAAAACTAATTACATTTATTAATTATGTTTACAGGGTGATATCTTCATTATGTAACAGGTACTTGTACTATTAATTACTAAGGGAAAGCGCAGTAGCAATTCCTTATTTTCTTCTCAATCGACGGTGAATTCGTATCTATATTATTACCTACTGTTTAGAGAAAGTTTAAATTCACATTTTCATTGTAAGGGTGGGTTGCACAAATAGCAACACCCATCCGCCCACAATCATTTTTAATAGAATATAAATTCCCAATACTTTAAACAAGCAAAATTGAAAACAGGTCAAGTGCAAAAGATATATGTGCGAAGAGTTGAAATAAAATTCTTATATACTTCTTACCAGATTCATATGCCACACCCATATTTATTAATAGAATTACATTTGAAAAAAATTCTCTCGTCTTATTTTCATTTTATTATGTTTTACAGCACGACTCAACAAAATATAATTCAGCACAATGAATTGCAACCATTCCTCTTCTTAGTTTTCATAAACTTATTGGTCATTATTGTTCTGTATTTTGATTTCGAAAGATATTATCTCACATTATAAAATATATTTGAGTAAAAATACTGTGTTCTGCTTTTGTATTCAAGAACGTATAGTATTTTATTGTAATGTAACGGCATATATTTTGTGGTTCTTTTATGTTTACACACTTGATTTGATTGCCGGCTGACGCTGAGTTTAATTAAGGAACAAGAAAACATCGAAAATTTTAATATGTATAACCAACATAATGAAGACTAATAATTAAAGAGTTAAAGAAGTACCACTATCGACTCGTGGAATAATTGTGATGATCTCGCGATTGGCTTTTACAAACCTCATAATGCACTTTGTATTAGATATGGATAAAGAGAGTACTCTTCTTGCAAAGGGAGTTTTGTGGAGAAACAACTAATAAACAGAAAATAACAGTTAAACGTAATTATAGGGATTGGGTAAGAAGAAAAGTTAAGAAAATTAAATAAGACTTTTATTTATTAAAAACAAAATTATATTTACGGTACATGATAGAGTTCATTTCTTCGTTTTTGCCTTCTTCTAATTTTAACAACAGATGAACGAGTTTTTTGCAATTTATTTTCTTACTTAGTTCTTTTTTGTATTCATTTCTCTACTACAACTAACTATATTTTCGAGTACCTATGAAACGAGGAACGAGTCATCCAACTAATATGCATATCATATACATAAAGTCACATATAACTTGTTAATATGTAACCACACCACCGTCGCATATCATCGAGCTGGTATATGGAGAATGTCAAGCAGATTTTTTGCCTGACGGAAATTAAACTTTTATGGATTTTTTTCTTTGCTTATTCTAGGAATTATAAAATTTAGTATTATAGTCTCATATCAACCACTTGTGTCAATCTGCGAATACTTTTACCTAAAACTAATCAAATGAAATGAGTTCGTTCACTTTCAATACAAAATCATAAAAAACATAATAATAATAAAATGTGTAATTTAATGTATAGACGTTTTTCAAGCTAATAAAATGGCATATTAAATTTGTTTATTTCGTATTTTTCTTGATCGAGCACAAGTAGACACAAAAATATTAAACTTGAGTGCAATCATGCGAATAAGATTTTGTTCAATTTCATTTGGTGTCTATAAACGTTCGATTAATTTAATTTACGCGAATAGAGGAAACCGATTTAATGGAACGTTGAGAAAGAACGTCACATAATGCGCGTTTTATTAAGTTAATGATAATCAATAAATAATCACACAACAATATTTTGTTAAATTATTTAGTTCAGGTCTGCAGTACTGCTGTAACGTGAGCAAATCATTTTTAGTAAAATGACCTCATCTGTACAAAAATCTAAGATTCTGATCATCTCCTTTCGAATGTATGCGATTCCGCAGTACTCAATATTTTGGCTAGGATTATAGAAAGTTGTACTCCAACTTGCTTTAAATACACAAAACTATGTTTTGATGAAAAAACACGCCCAACGGCGTGTACCTGTGGTCTCGTAATGTCACTGTCATCCCCAATAAAATTTATATATATATATATATATATATATATATATATATATATATATATATATATATATATATATACTATACATAAGATATCAAGTCATATGCTGCTTATAGACCCTGAAGAAACAGTAATTCAGCCTATTTTTCCAAGTACAGTCGTTCGTGGCTTAGGAAATTAAGTATTCACGCGATAAAGTATTGTTACAAATTCTACTCTATGTACATAAAACACTTGGTGGTCGAAAACTTAATGTGTACACCCCACTCCAAGTGTTACCACCCCGAAGATCGTGCGTTCGAATCTACTCAGAGTCCATAGTTTTATTGAGGCGATCATTATTCTTAACACGCATCGGTCATGACGGATCAGTTATTCCCCCCAGTAATGATTGGAAATTGGATTTTAGGCGACGACAGTCATGATGGAAAATACTGGAATTAAAAACGGCGTTAATCATCAAGACAGTGGAATAGAACATGAAATTTTCGCGAATACAACTACATGCAAGTGATTTACAATTTCAATACGCCCACATCGCCAGATACAATAAAAGAAATAATCTCGAACAGCGAAAGACAAGTTTATAAGCCGTGCACACTTTGGGATACAGGGAGAGTTGTAATTTAACCATTGAAGAGTGATAATAAGTAAGATAAGAAGTAAAAGTAAATACTACCAGCAGTAAAGATAGTAAAAGTGATTTAGTGTGAACAGTGCTAAAGATAGCAGTTGGTGAAGTGCGAAATTAATTTTATAACTTAAAACGCGGAGTGTGTTTTATTTGCAAAAATCCAGTACAAATCCGTATCGAACGCCCGAAATTCGTAACATGTTTGTGGTGTCAGAAGTAGAATTTTGTTTTTGGTAAACTTCTAGAACATACAGAAATTAAGGGAAATGGTACTGAGTCGTCATGGGCTTTCAGACAAAGAAACAGAAAATAGCTGTTATGAGGCCTGCAAAGAAGGAAGGAAGCTCTTGCAAATAAGAATGCATTTGAGGAGCGATCACGATCACCGTCGCCGGCTTCACAAACATCAGGAATGGCGCTTGTTAGATATGCAATCGCTTACTGCAGAACATAGAAAACAGCACTTGATTTAGGAGCCGTGATGAATACGTTTCTGCTTCAGGTGGAGAAAATAAACGATAAACTAAATTCCAAATTTGAGCAGCAAGATGATCAGTTTTCCGAGCTCGATAAACAACAGAACGCTTAGTTTGAGAACCTGGATCAACTTATACAGGTTCAAGAGACGAAATATAAGTACTGAATGATGTGATTAAGTCTTTCGTTACTAAAGTACAAGTATTTGAAACCCAATGGGACGACCGAGTTGAGGAGTTCGAGTTAAAAATCCAGGAAACAATTGAAAGTATAAAATTTCAATAAATTAGATGTTTCAGATGTGGGAAGGTAGGACACTACATTCGAGAAAGTTGGCAATCCTGGAATGATGGTTTATCGCGACAGTTTAATTCCCGAGATAAGCAACATGAAAACTGGCGAGAGAAACTGACATCTGGAATAAAGAAAACCACAGAGGTTTCGAGAAACAACCAAGACCAGAGGCAAAAGCTTGGTTCAAGTTTGGATAGTGCAAGTCTGCTTATAGAGAGTCTGCGGCCAGAGAAGAGGAGGGACGAATTGACTTATCAAACGTAGCAAAGATCCTTGGGAGGGGCTCAGCGAAAGATTCCAGTAGGACTGTTGGAAGTGAGCCCGGCAATAGCGTTTTTTTATGTTTTAATTTATGCAATCTGTTCTGGGGCCGAAGCACTCCCAACTCTTTCGCGGTTCGCTTTTCATGTTCTACGATCGTGCAAAGGTGGCATGCATTGCAGTTGAGAAGGAGGTGTGCTGGCAGAGAAAGGTGACGAGGCAGAGAAAGGATCAGGGACATGATGAGCCAGTAGCGGAAAGCATACGAAAAGACGTGAAACCAACTTTCTCAATTAACAAGAGGCCGCAAAAATAACGAAACTGATTCACACGATCAGACTGGGGTATTAGGTGTTACTGCACAATTCCAGAAAGCGGAAAAGCAAAGTTCAAGATGCACAACGAGATTGTTATGGTCCTTACAAAATTTTGAACAGGATCAGCGACGATGTATATCGAATAAACGAAAACCTGAGAGATGGACGGAAAGTTTTGCAGGTTCATAGACTGAAGCGATACTGGGGGTAGTGTTTCGAATTCTACTCTACACTACTCTACCAAACGGTTAAAGTGTACACCATCAAGTGTTACCAGCCCAAAGGTCGCGAGTTCGAATCTAGTCAGAACCCATAATTTTATTGAGGAGATCATTATACATAACACGTATCGATGTTGTCGGATCAAGTATTCCTCCAATACTGATTTGGATATGGATTTTATTTATTAGTACTTCATGTGATGTGGAGGCGAATAAGGTAATAATGAAGACAGTTGTAGACGGCGACCATAGTCATCGTGGAAAATACTGCAATTATAACAACGGCGTTAATCATCAAAACAAGGGAATTGATGATGTGGAATCTTCGCGAATACACAACTACAAGTATATAAGCGCGAGCAATTTGGGAGACAGGTGCAGTTATAATTTAAACAGTGAACAGTGCAAGTTAAGAAGTACAAAGTATATAATGCGAAAAGTAAAAGTAAATTAGGACAGTCATAAAAACTGGAATTACGGAACGAATTGGAAGGAGTGTTTTATTTGTAAAACCCATTACGAATCCTTGTCAAAGACCCAAAATTTGTTACAGTATATATTACTGTTGGACAATATTTTCAAACAGCCTTTTTGTGGAACTTTTAATACTTTTAAAGAAAAGAATAATAATAATGCAATCCATTAGGTTCCGTCGAGAAATCATTGGAGTTCAACAGCTTTAATTGAAAAATTAAAATATTTAATACGTTTTATGATTAAAGCTACTAACGTAGCTTAATATTTTGAGTCATGTGTAGGTTTCGTAAATGCTTCATGCGAAATGCAACTTTTTATTATGGAACTCTGTGATATAACACAGCAACAGTCTTTTATTGGTTGAATTTAAATAATGGATCTAAAATCCAGATAATATATTTAAAATTTAAATTTGTTAATTCTCGTTAAATTTGCTTCACCAGTAATTTATTAATTGAATACTTGTAATGCTTATATAAAACCAGGTTAGGGGTAAAAATGAGTAAGTAAAGAAGTCCTTAAGTGGTCTCAATTAGCAGATATTGCAGCACATACAGAGTTATGCTGTGTCAGTACAAACTGACGAAAATCCTCAATATTAACAATCCTGAACGATTATTAAATTTTATAACTTTTTATTAAACTTGTTGTTGTCGGGACACGGAGGTTTGCATTCTAGAAGATCTGCTTTAGAAAAAGTTTTATATTTAAGCGGTTAATTATTTTAGCTCCTAGCACAGCCGGTTCACATATAAGGATCGCAAAATATATATCTATTTTTGTAAGTAATCCATAAAACAAAAAGAAATTCCTAATTACCATTATTTTACAAGCAGGTTTTAGATTTAACGTTAAATCAACATTTTTCGGAAAATTCAAAACTATAGAAAAAAATTTACGAGATGAGATTTTTCGATCCTAATCCTTAGCGTTAGCCGAGTAATAATTTTTAGACCCAGAGAATAACCTGTCCTAGAACAGTCTTAGGTCTTAGTTAATGTCTTAGAAAAGGTAATACTCTCTTGCGGCAGCTGATGTCTGATTTACCATTAAAATAAGTACTTCAACGTAAACCGCTCAGGTAAAGCCAATAGCTGTTCGAGGTATGCATTTGATATTGAGACTACCATATACATAGAAATTGTCGTACTTTAAATGGTATTGGCTGGGATTAGAAATAATAATAGCTGAGATTACGGTGAGATTTTTAAAGTGACGAGCAATGCAGGTCTACAACGGCAAACAAAGTAATAATCGCAGTCGTAAACGTTCGAAACGTTTCCAATGACAGTACCAAGGGCACTCAAAAGTTAAAAGAGTTTACGTTGAAATAAACCCTTAGGTGATTCTATTACCCAAAAATTACAATAGATTTGCAAAAACTTTTTGACATGAACGTGGTCGAGATTTGATACATTGATTTAATTTGTTGTTGCCTAATCTCTGCTTTGCAAGAATGAAATAATTCAAATGGCGAATTGGCTCCTGCAAAATGCTATTTTGATGTGAGTTCCATCAGGCTTAATTGAGTTTGCCCTGAAATTTGCTTGTAAAGTTCCTAGAATATTAGTGGAGTCGGCAAAGGTGCAGAAAATACTTTCAAGCTAGATTCAGTTCCTCAAAAATTCAGTACTTTAGATTAAATGCCAATATCACCACCGCCATACAGTAAATACTGTCTCGACACTGTTTGAATCGTCAAATTTCAATAATTTCGATATTACTGTATGTGAGATATCAAACGATCAATTATGTTTAAGTTACGAGAGTATTCTAAAGTGCGTGTATCTAAACCGCTTTCAGGATGTAATTAGGCCTACCTATAAGTTATGCCAAAAAAAGCGCTATCAAGAATTAGAGTAGGACTATAAGTTGGTGGTAGTTGGGTCGGACTTAAGAGAATTATAACTCTCTCCAGTCTTCATACTCCTCATATAACCTCTTCATGCTTTTGAATAAAGCATAAACCATTTAATCTAGCGAATTATATGTATAATTCGCTAAACGCATTGTAGCCCTTCGTAATTTCGTGCTGTATGAATACATGCGTTACTGTATGAAATTTAAAATTTAGAGTTATTTCGGATGTTGTCGATGGATCATGGCTGGCCTTTGACTTTCTTGTCAAATGGTTTTGTTTGTTTTATTTAGCTTTCACAAATTTTCAAATTAATTTTTATTTAATGTATGTAATATGAAACTGCCTCTTAGAGTATATCTTTGTGAGGAATTTACACTCTGGAAGTGCTCCTTTAAACTATTAAGTGCTACTGTCCTGATACACTAAGAGTAAAGGCGCAGAAATCGTTTATGTATTAAGGTGCTAATGGGGGCCATTATAATTATTCCCAGCCTCTAAACATACTCGAAGATTAAGGATTATATAATACAAATTAAAATAACAAATAGCGGAAAGCAACAAAAACCGACAAAAAGGCAACAAGTCAAATTTGGAAAGTTTTAATTGCACAGTACATTATAAATGAGCTTAAACGCTGAAAACGGATTGTGTAATTTGCTAAATTGTAGTAAACATAAATAAATAAATAAATAAATAAAGATGATAACTTTGGCCATACCGACTCTAGAGTTTTAAATAATCCAATGTCTATGTTACGATGTTGATATCAGTAAGGCAAAATAGGTTTATTACCTGATTCATGCTGTAGTAATAGATGATATAAATTTCGTCGGATGAGATGATATAAAAATCCTCAAGTCTACAATTTCTTATTGGTATATTTGCTTGTGAATGAAGATGATGATTATGACCCCCTTTCGGAGTGCGGAACTCATGGGCCGACTGAGATGTATCGTCTTACATGTCAGTACTATTAGCTGACATGGAGCTATGCAATGTGCAGATGGTTCTGCGTAAATCCGACCTATAGCCATACGTTCTCGATTTGGCTACTGTTGGGAGTGTTTCGGTCCCAGAACAGATGGCAAAGATAAAAACAAACAAACCAACTCAACATTAAAATGCAATCGAAAAACGTTTGTTGGCTATTAATCTGCACAAATGTCTATATGTATATGTGCAAGTAATAATGTATGGTAAGAATTGATTGGAATCGAATTAAAATCTTATTAGAGCATTCCATATAGATAATTAATTGTTTTCTAACCACCGTTTCGAAAAAAAAACATATTGCAGTTGCGAACTGCTTGTAAATTTCTACGCTCCTGGTTGTAAGCCAAGAAGAATACCACTAGGAAAGTCATCAGATTGGAGATCCATTTAAAAGTTTATAATAGCAATTTCGTTCCAAAATAAAATTAATTTGAAAATCAAAAAATTGACCTGAGATCAAAAAATTTTGATCGAAAGACCGTGATACGTCCTTTCCAAGTAAATATTTTTTTAAATTATATTTATTTATTACAACTGATTTACAAATCATCTAAAGATTTATCTTTCATAATTTATATATATTGTCGTTTGGAGGATTGTAGCCCTTTGGCTAGTTTCCTTTACAGTTGTATTATATTTTTAGTCGATCCAGATTGTATCTAATAGATCAGAGATTTTTTGATCGCAATCAATTTTGAGAAATCTCAACTTATCGGATTTTTTTTGACGTTTGCCACTCATAAATAATATTAACGTCAGAATTATAAACTACACAACAACACATTTTGTATTTAACTTAGATTTACATTTTTGATCCTATTCGATTTTCTTAAAATTGCTAGGTTTTAGAAATATTTGTTAAAAACAAAAGCTTCTATGAGCTGTTTTACACCGATTGGTTATCCCGCCCGACCTATAGGAATGATAGCGAGAAATAAACAAATCGAGAAATTTGAACATCGTTTTTTTGACTTCTCAGTAAGGCTAATCCCAAAACCTTGTGGTAATTTTTTTTGTGATACTACGCATTTCTTTCATAAAATTTAATCAAAATTCACTAAGAACAGTCGGTGTGATTCAGCCAACTAAAATTAGTTTAGATCTCTAAATCTCAAGAAGTATAGACATGAGATAAACGATAGTTCCACATAGAGTGTTGAACGTTGTATGTTCCAAAACTTTTAATTGCCTTAAGCTAGGTATAGCCACTGGTTGTTTAAAAACCATATTGAATTAAAGCTCTTTACACTTGCTGCAAGATGTACGTTAATATTTATATTTTCCGCAATACAAATTATCGTGTTATTTGGAGATATAAACCTTTCTGTCTACTCTATGCAGTATTTAAACTATAATATAGAAGACAACAAGTTTTATTAAGAATCTCGTGCAAGTTGGAAATGTCAGTTGTCAAATTCGTTAGTCCACTTGTTCATAAACTGTTACTTAATTAAGAACCAGTCACACCAAATTATTCCAAAGTAGAAAACTTCAAAATAAAATTTCTTTTACTTTCATCAATATATAAATTTAATCTAAGAAGGCTATGCAATTTGGATAAGTTAGCTCTCGGCAATATTTGCTCGAATTGAATATTTTGTTTTTCTGAGCAAATTATGAGCATACAAAGGACCCGAGAAAACGGGTTGGTTGCCCGTAAATTGCTTTGTTGGCTGACAACTACAAACCTGTTTAAGTTACACTAAAATCGGTTTAGTAGTTTTGTCATGACAGACAGACAAACAGACAAAAAATTTAAAAATTAAACGACTTAAAATTAACGACGGACCCACCAATACTATTATACGTATAGACTACAAAAATATTTCACTACGAAACCTAAAGATGGGGTTTTTTGAAATCTAGAGGATCACTCGAGAGTACTAGAAATAATTCCATACATTCCGAATAAGATATTTATACAATGTTAAATTCACCTTCTAATCTAAATGATTTTTCACGACTCACTTGTTATTAACGGTAATCGGTTAAATTAATTATAGCCAGTAGGATGCTCACTGTAGCAATAATTACTTAAATCTCAGAACTGTAATAGCGTTATTTTTTTTCATTAACAACTCTGGAAAACAATTTAACAAACAGAAAAATGTTCATTAATTTTTCTTTATTTCATTGCTCAACATGATATGGCTTCGGTTTGAACAAAAGTCACTATGCTCTATATGATTCCTTTAACGTTCCTTTAACGTTTGAACATGAAGTTGAATTTGATGAGATGATTTACTCAACTATACATAACGATAGACAAACTGATGGAAATGTTTAAGTTCCAATATTGACCATAGACCACAGCCCCAATGAAAACAAAATAATGAAGATATGCACTGATGAAAATTGGAAACCTTTTAGAAAAGTTAGTACAATGAAATATAACTTTGTTAAATTTCAAAAGTTTTAGTTTTATTTATAATTGTTGTCCGATTTACGTAGAATCATCTGAGCATTGCATAGCACCATACCAGCTTATAGACTGACAGGGATGATGGTTCGACCCATGAGTTCCTACAGGGAGTCATACTTTCGTTTATTTACATCATACCTGCGAACAATAATATCGACATTCGAACCCGGTACCTCCCAGTCTAAACAACAAGGCATTAACCACTAACCTTTTCTTCGGTAATTTCTAATGTATATACTGAAGTAATATTTCGGATTAAAATGAACCGAGCCATATCGCTCATTTACTGCAACAGTGACACAGCTCAAAATTCACTCATTTCTAAGATATTCGAATCAAATAATTCACAATAATTCATATTTTTATGATTTTGTATCAAAACATACTCTCTTGTGTAGTTATTTATACCAAATGAGGTAAAATTCCATATAAAAAATGAAAACTATCCAAAGAAAATTTGCAAAATATTAAAGAACTATAAAAATTAAGATCCGATTGAGGATGCAGGTATAGAAAAAAAAATTTTACAAATCAGAATGTATTTTATTAAAAACGCCGTTTTACAAACAATTTTGAGTGATATTTTTAAATTGCTGAAAAATTAGAAATTTTGGATTGTTTCACTCGTGCAGCAAATGAGCGATATGTGTTTTAATTATCACCCACTCCGTAGTAACTTCGCAAGTTGTTTTCTCAATATTTTTTAATTATATCCTTAACTTTACGTAGGTGTATTTATTGTGTTGATTCAATGTAAGGCAACAAACCAACAGAGAATTTCACTATCAATCATAATTCAGAAATTTTAAAGATTGTTAATTGGGGCTATTACAGGTTTGTCTTTCTAATTTCAAAATATTGGGGAATTCGTATTTAATATTGCGATTTTATGTTTGGTAATAAGGCCATCGGTCTTGAGATGGACAAGCTAATATTAAACGGTAACGATTTCAATTAATAGAAAAATGTCATGAAATCGATGCTCATCTGGGTCAACACCTGTGATGATTTTAAAATACTTATTTTCCCAGATAGTTCCTACGTACTTAATATTTTGCTAAATTAGATTATTTCTAGAATTTTTGTTTTGTTTAAAATAGATTGAATCAAGAGGGCCATGCAAATTAACTTTTTTGTGCCCTTACAACTTTTCCATATCGTGATATAATAACTGTTTATATTTTAAAGTGTGTTAAATATAATTATAATAATTTTAATATTTGAAAAACTAAAAAATTTAAATATAATGATTTGATTCTGTTTCCCAACCAAAATATACATATTCTCTCCATCAAATACCAAATGGGAATGGCACAGAATACTCCCTTTCAACAAAGGACAATTTTAAATATGAGACCTGGAAGTAGCCCCCTTAATAGAAAAACTGCATGAGGTCGAGAGCCAAAAGCCTTGACCCACTTTAGAAATGTTTTAATTTTGATTGACAACGAAATTCTTTGTTTAAGTCTTGAAAGTCGCAATTTTGAAAGAAATACATTGAAACATAACTAAAATTTTCGGAGCATTTTCGAAGTAATCAAACGAATATACTTTAAATTTCCCAAGTACTTTTTTCATGATTTGATTCCCTTTAGCTATGACGGGGGTTACCACTTTTTGAAAAGCGCAAAGTAGGACATTTACAAGATGGTGCTGATATACAACACGATGTTAAGATGAACACGATGCTAATGATATGATATGATGATATTTTGAGTCGGGAACATTTTCAAACATTTTACGGATAAATCAAAAGAATACATGGTCTCTAATGAGGTGTAATCGTAACTAACAAATGGTCCAAACATCAGAATTGGACTTTTGTACATCTTTGTGAAGAACTAGGACATTTAAGTCTCAAAGTAGGGCGTAGGACATGTTATGACGATTGTAGGACTGTCCTGCACTGAAAGTAGGGCTGGTTGCAACCATAGCAAAGTCCGGTGGCAACCATACCGTATAGCATAGCTTATTGAACCATATATAACCTTCAAATAAAGTATTTATTTATAATATGTATTCACAGTTTTTGTAATTAAAACCATTACTATACAACCTCAAATTGTGACCTTTTCAGATTGAATAAACCCTAATATAAACTCTAAAATATTGATAAATCTTTCATCTTATGTGTTACATATCCAACCACATAAAACAGACCAATCATTTATACGCCCCAAGCCATTTTTAAAATTTATAATCATCCATAATAAAATATCCCCAATTCAAATGCGTTAGTCTATAATAGTCAATTGATCCCAAAAATTTACTCAATTCTATTGAACTGTAGATAATTCAAGAAACTCTCGTATCAAAATACTAATAATATATTCAATTATCCTTATATATTGATGTTGTAAATTCGATTTTATTTGACTTAGTCTCATTTATTCCCAATTTTTTTTTGTCTAGTTTTCGTTCATCGTTTTGTCGTTCCTTGAACAAGAAATATTTAATTCTATTAAAGGATTCGAGGACGAAAAAGAAAAATCGGAAAAAATTAAAGTGAAGCATTTATTTGTCGGTACGATTTTCCCCCCGCAACAAATTTGTTGACCATTTTTATGTTCAGATAACAATCTCAAACCTTTTCCATTTTTTTGTGTACGGTCAAGCTAGTATATACCGTCCTAGAATTTTTTAATGATTCTGATATATTTGTATTATTTTGATGATGTTGTTGGTGCTCATGAAGGCGGACAAGATTTTTATTAGTTTTGTATTTTTTAACAGTTATTTGGAGAATTCTTATTGCGGAATAACACGATTAATACTAATAACTTATTGCCTTTTGGTTTATATGCTCAAGGCGGATTTGGATAATGTTGTATTTGTCCCAATCAATTATGCCGGTCAATTAATTACATACAAAACAACACGTACCACACGAATCAATCCTTAACGCTGTTTAGTAAATATAAAAGCCACAATATCTACGAGTATTGAACCAATTTTAATCAAACCATTTTTAGTTCTGATTAATCTATTCGCTTACAGATTTGCTTGTGGTTATGGTTGATGTTGAGACACATTTTGATTACAAAAAATGTACAACTGTCCTTGTTTGAAAAATGACCCATTTATATTCATTTTTCTAAAATATTACCTAACATAAAAATAAAGTAGAAAACCACGTCAATTTAAGGAAACAATGTAAATGATTTTCCATGTCTACCAACATTTTTCATTAGACTAATAACGAGAAGAATCAAGAAAACAACAAAAGGTGGATTAGTGATTGAGGTTTTCTGGAATAACAAAAAATCGGTGGAAAGATAAGGTAATAAAAACAATCAGAAAATATTCTCACAACAACAACCCTAATAACTCTTTTATTATTATCAGTGTTGTTGTTGTTTTTGATTGTCTTTGCGCTACCTTTTCCCTATCAAACCCATTCCTTTTCGTACATTTTCACGGCACCAACAAAAAATACTGAAGATAATAATGTTTGTTGTTATGCTTGTGTATATCTTAAATCTCCCCCGCGTGTAAATCTCTAAACTACTTTGTGTATTTTTATGTTTTTCATGATTATATTGTCGAACTGCTGTTCAGTTGTTTTGTATCGTTGGAAAGCAGAAGATGGAAAAGTATAGTAGTAAGAAGATTTACACGCAACTGTAAACAAAATGTTGGCCATAAATAATACGGAGAAAGTACCATTCCGTTCTGGCGCGTTGGACGTTATTTTAATGATTCAAATTATGTGTTATTGGGGAAATTGGGATTTTGGATTTGATTTGTTGTTTTTATATAATAAAATACAATACACTACCAAAACAATCGTAACAAGATTTGTACGTTTTATGGCCAACTACTTAGAATTCATTACGAGTCCCTATTTGAAGTTTATTAGATTTGCTCTGAATTTAGATAAAGTGCTTTTCGATTATTTTGAACGTGTTTGATTTGATATGCATGCTGTTTAGAATAAAGAGAGGTAAGTATCTTTTAGTAGGTATAAAATTAAATTGTTTGGAAACAAATTCTAAAAATATTGATCAGAATTAGGATTTAATGCGCCAAGGGATGAAAAACGCATATATACAGCAGTACTCAACAGTTTAGAATATATTATAATTATTTATTTATAGCTTTGTCTCGAAATTTTATTTCTTACTGAAACATTAGAAAACTAATGTCTCTGCTTAGTACGCAAACCAGGATGTTACAATTTATAGAGTTATTACATATAATTGATAACCAATAGTATCAGTCTATAAAAAATTATACCACCACATTACTTACTTCAGCCCCAAAAGCAACTGTAGTAAAATATTTTCGATGTCGGTCCAAGGAACCATACTATAACGACAATAAGATACGTTTCGAAATCCGTGTCCTATACTCTCAGTCCAAAATTTGGTTTTTTATTTCAAATCGAAATGCCATCGTTCATTATATTTGAAAGAAGAAAAAACATAATCAAGATTTTCAAGATGAACTTCAAACTATTTTTAATTTTATTTCTTAAAGATTAGATGTTAATAATTAAAAATTCGATTAAATGAATTCTTTTTACCAGTAAATTGTTGTGTTGAATGAGAAGTCCACAGCTTTAAAAATAAAATTTTCTTCTTCTTGCACTAGTTTCAGTTTCGAGTTATTCTGGTTCTAGATTTTACTGTTTTATTGGCCCTTTATGGCGAGAATGGTTCATATACAGCCGCTTTGAGTCCAGACAATATATCGTCTCGTCAAGAGATTGACTTATGGGTAGGTTTTCTAGGACTCCCATAGTAGGGTATCTTCATCAAGTATGCGAAACAAATGATTCCTGAGATGATACATTAAATAACGGATGTACATTGATTTGAAGCCACAAGTTTGAACAAAAATCCATCGGACAAACTACAAAAATGTGCATAATTGTAGGAACAACTGTTTTCGCATTTATCATTTTGTATGTTAGATGCAAATATATTTAAAGAAATATTGCAAAGTGGTACGAGGAATTTTATATTTCGGTTCAATGTGGAGATGCTCTTTTAAATTTCCGCAGACAAGGACATCACAATTGTACGGTAGCATAACGAAATAGATACAGGCCATTACACTGCTTTATAACGAAATGAAGCCAGTTAGATCATTTCTTAAAAGCTGTTCACTTTACTAAAATGAATTTAAAAACGGCTATTGAAATATAATGATCCCCGATAGGTATATGCTCTAACAGTCAAATTTGTCCTCTCTTAGAAAATATTTGACCATTTATGAAAATTTTGTTTATTGGAGCATTCCACGATTAAAGAGCTCCTGCACAAACAGTTTCTTAAAACCATTCATAGAAGATGCTAAGAAATTAGTGATGGAATTACATTTAACAAGTATTTTTTATTTTTCGTGAGAACGTTCATCTATGATATCCAGGTTGTGTTGTTAAACCTATTTTGAACTCAGAAGCCAGCCCTGGACCCCATCCCCACAATCAGAACTTCTATAAAGGAAAACGTGTTTTAAACTTCTGACGTAATTAAAATGAGGAGTTTTTTTTAAAAAGAACCTTTTTCCGCTTTTGATCAGAAGTGATATTATTCCAAATTTCAGTTCAGAAGCTTAAAATACATCTCCCACAAGGAGGATATCATCCATAAAGCATTAAAATGCTTTCAAAACGACAACATAATTTTAAACCTTCTATCTATCTCTGGTTTACTATACAGTAATATCTCGCTAAATCGTTTAAGTATAATGTTCATAAATACTACTGCATTACAAAAATAATAATCTTGAATGTTGTATAGAAGGTTACATTTATTTGTTGCGTTATTATTCCGATATTTATTCCGATCGAAAATTATTATCAGGTTATCATAAAAGTGCAAACTCGAGCTTTCACTGTGCTACATTGCACAACAAAAAGGTTGACTATGATGTATGTATCTCGCGGTTACTGGCTACGTATGAACCGATACGTCGGAATAAATTTGGTCCATTATATGTAGGAGATCATACATTGAGATGCACATACAATTTATTCAATCATTCCAAAAAAGCCGTTACACTGGGCAAACAATTATTGTTGGTGGTTTTCAGTATAAAAGAAAATCGTAGTGCTGACTGTCCATCCCATAAATCTATAGAGAAAAAAGTCAGCACTCGAAAATTTCTGAATACCAGCTTACCAGCCAAGGGAAGTCTTTACGCGAGAAGAAGAAAGTATAAGCAGGGACTGATAATTGCGTAACGAATCATTAAAATTCGTAAGGCATTGTGATTATACTTTGAATATAAGTTCAAAGCAATTTCAATATTTTTGTAGTTTGGTCACTGCAGTCTGATGAGACGACCGATTTTTTTAATATAAAACATTCAATGTTTCATTAGTTCGAAACCAAACTTTCCACGCCTTAAGGTAACTTCATCTCGATGTAAAAATACTATCTGGCTATTATCCAGAATAACCAAAAATTTAATATGTAATATAATATGTTGAAACTTAGTACAAATTTCTTCCGTTGCCAGATTTATCCCTTCTGCAAAGAAATTGATTTATTGATTGATTTATTTATTGATTTATTGATAGATTGACATAACAATTTTAGTAGATTAAAAGCACATATGGAAGCATAATAAATGAACATCAACAACAAAAAAAATACTTCCATTAGGCATAAAAACCTCAGATTTTTTCAAAAAACAAATCCACCCCATGCTAATACCCTCCATGTTGAGCTCAAGCTCATTTGTTACGGAGAATACTGCAAGAAGTGAATACTTACAAATTACGTACAAAAACAATATAAATAAACATAAAAATATTATAATAAAAATAGTACTAAGCATGTATTGTCATTCAAGACACCGATATCTTAATATCTAATGGAATAGAATTCCAAAGAGAAATACCTCTAACAGAAAACGAAGTATTTAGAGACCTACACAAGTTTATAGGAGTAAGTAAACGTAAATTTGAAAAACAAGACCTACTGAACAATAACTTATTAAATAAATAGAGAGGTTGCTTAGTCCTGAGAAGCTTAAACATAAAAAGACAAACGCGAAGTTCATAAAAATCAACTAAATTACAACCCAGAATCAAATTCAAAAAGGGAGAAATGTGATCATATTTCCTAATACTAAAAACAAAACGAGTACAAGCATTGAAACATCTTTGGAGAACATTCATATTCTCCTGAAGCATACCAAACAAAACAACATCCCCAAATAAAAAATGTGGAAGAAGGTGCGAGAGGAACATACGCTTTTTAAAATTACTATCAGAAACCCCAAGAACTTTATACAAACAACTAAGCATTCCAAAAACCGTTTTGCTAACCTTAATCAAATGATCATCCCAAGTAAGAGTTTCATTGAAAATTAACCCTAAATATCTAACTGTTAGAGAATGGAATTAAAGAATCACCGAGAAAAATTCCAGGAAAAGAGGAAGTATCTATAGATTTTTTATAAATTATAATAGACTGAGATTTATTAGCATTAAGAGCGAGCCGGTTAGATAGTGACCAATTATAAATTCTTGCCAAATCATCATTAATAAGAGAAATATTAGAGTTAATGGAATCATTATCTAAGCGACTACTCCTATAAATTTGTACATCATCAGCAAAAATATGAAAAGAAGAATGGCGAATCGAACAAGTAACGTCATTACGTCATTACCGACCCCTGAGGAACGCTAGAAGAGACAGGTAAGAAAACGAATTGTCAAAAAGACTGCCTGAAAGCGACCCGAAATATAGTCTAAAATTAATTTAGCAGCAGAGAGAGAAAAATTAAAGTTCGAAATAAGCTTATTAAACAAAATTTGGCGATTAATTGAATCGAACGCTTTAGAAAAATCCAACAAAGTAAGGCAAGTCATTTCTCTTTTACTCATACTGCGACGAATATCATCACAAATATTCAGTAAAGCAGTGGTAGTACCGTGGAATCTTCTAAACCCCGATTGAAAAATACTAAGCAAATTAAAGCTATCAATATGAGATTGAATTTGGTTTTTTACTACCAATTCAAACGCCTTGGACAGAGAACTTAAAATACTAATAGGTCGGAATTGGGAAAGCTCAGAAGGATTGCTAATTTTAGGAACAGGAATAATTTTACTCAACTTCTACTGAGCGGGATGAAACGAGGTCGTTAAAATAAAATTAAAAATATGTAACAAGTATCTTGATACATAAGGAAAAATACGCTTAACAAATTTTAAACTAACCATATCTAGACCAGTGGATTGCGATTTAATTTCCCAAATTGCAGAATGCAAATCGGCAATAGATATATTTGCAAACGAAAAAGAATTTGGGGATTCTACGGATACTAAATCAATATTGGAAATATCATGGGTGGAACTAGAATTACTTAGGTAATGGTTAAAATCATTAGCTTTGAAATTTACCGAAGCACCTCCTTTGCAACTACCAAGGCCCAAATTGCGAACGTTACGCCAAAATATGTTAGAGGGAAGTGAGGGATCTAACTTATCCTTGAAAAAATGTTGCTTAGCGATACGAATTAAACTTACCACTCTATTTCGAGATTGCTTAGATAATGATCTAGCTTAGATAAGACCAAGAATTAGGGCTCATTTTCCAAAGACGATATTTGGAAAAACGAACAGAAATAGCATTCGAAATCTCTTGGTCATCCAAGGGGGGGGGGGGGGATCTAGGTCTAAAATAAACAGAAGTGAAAGGAACGCAATTATTAAATACATAATTAATAGAGGAGTTAAAATAGTCAATTTGATCGGTAGAAGTACTAAGAGAAAAACTATTGTCCCAACAAATAGAACCACAAATTGATGAAAGGTGAGATTCATCAATTTTCGAAAAATCCCTAAAGCTGAAACTTTTATGTTTAGGACGAGAGTAATAATTAACAGAAAAAACAAGGAGATCGTGATGAGAACCAATACCAAGAGACAATTGATTGAAAAAACAGATGGAATTATCAGCAGAAGCGACAACATGATCAATGAGAGAATAAGAACCACCACTTGCGGTTGCATAAGAGTATGTGGGCGCTTCAGTGTTATAAACTGAAAGGTTAATGCTATTTAAGATATTTAAATAGCCACGAGAAAATAAAGTCTCTTGAGAAATATCAAAGTTAAAATCACCCGAAATGAAAACCTCATCATACCGACAGGAAAAATAACTAAATAGACACTCAATGTCTAAAAGCGATTTTTTAAATGGAGCATACGACCTCTTGTTCGTTTTAGGAGGATTATAAACCACACCAAAAAGGAATTTCCGCTTATTGACGAAGACATTTAGAAAAGGAAACTCAAAGTCAGAAACGAGCCTTTGACAACATTACATTTAATATGCTCGTTAACATAGAGGCATACTCCACCATAATTAACCGGTGGATTAGCTCTATCACGCCTGAACAATTTATAACCACTAATGGCCAACGCGGAATCGGGAATATCGGACGATAGAAACGTTTCCGATAAGCAAATGACATCAATTGGGACCCCATAAAAAGTATGGCGAAGTTCGTCAATATTTAAAATAAGACTCTGGACGTTTAAACTAACCACATTAAGCAAATTGGACCTAGTCCGAAGCATGGATTTAAGTCAAATGGATGGCAAAGAAATACTCTCGGTGGACATCGCGACCATTAACAGAGAAACTGACATGTAACTTGCAATAACATCGCAATATTTTATTTCGGAACGTCGTTGATATTTCAGATCATGTAAATTGTGTTCCACTTTTTGCATATTCTTTCTGTGTGCCAATGCGGTCACTAACTTGCATTAAGCAGTCAATGGATGGATGCTTAACGTAGTAGTCATTTTCCAATCACACATTTCAAGTACTTTGAAGCACGTTTATTTACGTCTAGCTACCCTTGAGTTTTGTAAAATTAGTTTGAAATACATAGTAGCCGGTTTTTAGTGTTCCAATCGCCAATTCCTCATAAGTACTTAATATATGGGATTGGAAAACCACTAGTAAGGAAAATGTTTCTACTCGCTTCGTAAAATCGAAAATGTCACCAATTACACAATTACTAATTATTTTTTAACAAGTTGATTTTTTATTAAGAAAAAGGATGAAAATGACAGCTGGGTTCGTAAAAATCATTCCGTCATTTTGAACTGAACAATCCTTTTATTTTATCAACATTTATTGAATAAATAGACCAACATAATAGGGATTTGTTATTTTGGATTACTTTTTCAACCAGGAAGTAAAGTATTTGATCATATAAAATTACGCTACAGTTAATTTATAATTCGATTTTTTGTTTGGAAAATTGTCGAGATTCCTTAGTTCTTATTTGGAGGCCGTTTAACATTTGAAGAAAACTTTTAAACACACAATTTACGGTCAGTCTTGACATTTTATTAACGGTGCATGTTATGTTGCACATAATGCATTAGACAGGTACATATAAATACAAGATTTTAATCTAACGTTACACATCGATAGCTGGCTGCTTTGTAACTAACAAAACAAACAAACAAATAACAATACGATCATAGATATAAACCGAGAGTGTCGGCAATGCGTTTAAGTTGAGTAAGTTCATTCATGTGCGCTTTACTTACGTACTAGCAATACAATGTAATAATATATTTTTCATGTTTAAAAGTTGAAACAAAAGATATTAAATAAATAATGTACTTGTAACTTTTATTATCATACTTTTCCTGCTACAAAAACTTGCTTATGCACTTACTACATTTTTATTTATAATGTTCTTTAAAATCGTATTTAGAATTAAATGTTTTTTTACAATAGAACAATTATATTTTATTAACTATACCTAAATGCAGAACGTACCGCGCATCTTGTATTGTAGAAAACTATTAATTCTTGTACCAACTGCTACAACTATACAGAATACTTTTCAGGTCAACAAATAATCAAAATGGAATACAATTAAGATAACGGAATTATGTAATACTAGACAATCATACGCACACATCACATACCGATACCACGCCACTTATGTAGAGAAACAAACATAGAATTACGATTATAACTTACACATAGTAATTTTCGAATTGTTCAAAAAATTCCAAAACACTAAATTCTTTAATTTGAATAAACGGTAAATTTTTTATTTAATTTTGTTGTTGTTATATTTTTGTTTAATACAAAAATAATAATAATTCATTTATTATTTACTGTTGTAATCCAATGTAGATATTTGCAATTAACACTGACCACTGTACACACTATCATTAAACTTTGCACAGATTTTGCCGAATTAACTACTTTAAATAAATACGCACGCACTGTATTTTGATTTTTTTTATAAACGCGCGATCATCACAATTAAAAAATTTTAACGATTGCTTTTTTTACTTTGCGCACACGTGATCGTACCACTCGCGTTAAGAATCTTCGATGGACTGAAGAAAAGAACTTTTGGTTTTCTATTCATTATAAGAATGACAATAACAATATTTTTTACTTACATTATTTTGTGCGCATAAGAATGTTATGGGATTGGATTGAAAATATGTAAAGATCACTCATCGCAAACGTAAGAAGAGTAAAGAGAACTTAAATATTGCTTGGTGGTTCACAGACATAGGAAGTTCAGAAAATAACGAAAATTTAAAAGAAAAGCACACAAGATTTCAATACACGATCATCAAGAAGATCAAGATAGTATTACGGAGAGTGCATATTGTTGAGTGAAGTAAAGTTGGATGGATGGATAATTAAGAAATGAAAATGAATGCAAACACGAACGTATTTGTGGTGTGTTTATTTATAATTAGCTGAGTATTAATTGAAATTATCAATAATGGAAAGATCTAGCTCTGTATACTGCGATAAGATTGCTTAGTTGCAATGCAACGACAAGATGTTTAAATACCCCTTAGGAAATCATTTTATAGATGTATAAAATAAAAATGTTGTGATTCTGGTTTAAGGAAATGAGTAATAGATATGTTTGCAATGTAAAAACGTCAATTTGAAAATTGATCTTGGTTTATTAGATTTTCTTTAGCCGAATCAAGTTTTAACTATTTGGAATGTGTTTGAAAATGATTGGTGTGGCTTGTAATTGATATAAAGACGATATATGGAACGGTATAATTGAATTTACAGGATTGCAATACGCAATTAAAAAATTAATAAAATGTATTTAGTTTTAATTTCATGCGAACTTCATGCGTGTTTTGCGGTTTTATTTTATCTCTTGGATGTGGCGGAAGCTATATTATGTCTGTCTGATAACTAGTTTTGGTTTACTTTCGTATAATGTATTTCAACAAGATACGGATTAATGCTACACGAAAATTTAAAAAAATGGATAAACGATTAACACTCTTTAAACACCTACAATTAAGTCTCATCCTTCATTGTGTTGTGTTCTTTGTATTGTTCTAGACATTAGTATCCAGATTGTAATCTATAACTTACACATCATGAAGTTATGATGTATTAACTGTCAAATTCGTACTCATTCGGCCATGGCAGAACACCCGTTTCGGAGCTATCGACACCGATTGTGTTCGACATAGCTTTGACATGTAAGGCTTTTGAAAATAGTATTTTAATTCATCTTATTTACTCATTTCTTAAACTACTAAAAATATTAAGAAATTTACTCTTCGTAATAATATTTTTCTATCTCCACTCCCTTATTCCATAGATTTAAAATCATTAACAAATACAAAATTTGATAGGTTTTCTTAGTAGTTGTATATAGAGGCAGGTTGGGGGTATAGTAACCTGTACTCAAACCATTTATGAATTTTCTATTAATTTCTAATAAGTCCAACTATAACATTTGAGTTTTACATTAATTAACAAACTTCCAGAGATTTAAAGAAATCCACCTAAAGAAATTAGATTTTTTTTCTTTTATATTGCATGTAACAATAAAAGGACATAAATAAAATTTTAAGATAATGTTGATGATAATATTTAGATAATGACCAACACATTTAGTATAAAATAACAAAAAAGCAAAAAGATTATAAAAACTCGCGGCTGGGTTCAGTTAGATGGCTCAATGACCAATTTCATTTACTAGTCAGATTTTAATCACAATCTCCGGGCATGGATGATAATCGTCAAGCAAAATTGAGCTTAAATGACATTAGTACATCACGAGATCAAAATTCATATCAGAAAACTCGAAGTCGTGCATTGTTATCATTAGGTGGTTTTAGTTATTTGACACAATGACTAGCTTCATGTACTAGCCCCAGACCTGCCAAATTTCAGTAAAAATGACATCAGTACACCTAAAGAATCAAAATTCGTAGCAGTGAAGAGAGAAATACTAAACTAGAAATTACAATATTGTATTTAATTTGAAAGTTATTTAAAAAAACATCGACATGGATGCACCCTGTATGTAAGAGTATATATAGCATTTTTATACAATACTCAGCCAATAAATGACATTCAAATACACTCATACATTGCTTTACGGAATTGATTCGTTCCGGAAAAGCTGGCCGTACACCGAAATTCCGTTTATCGAATCAACATTTTTCACATAAATTCAGGTATAAGTGGATTTTGTGACTTTCTATTACTATGAATGTACACATAACGTTTTGTTTGACAACTGACATTTGCTTTGTCATTAGTTCGATTTGCTATTTCATAATAAATAGACTCACGCCAGAGCAACGCTTGCAAATTGTTGATTTTTTTAATCAAAATAATGGTTCTGTTCATCAATCTCATCGTGCATTACGTCCATGTTACGGTCGTGATAATCGTCCATCAGAGCGGTTAATTCGGTTAACTATGGATCTTTTTCGCACCACGTATACTCTAAATCATAATACGCATCAAATAAGACGTCAAACAGTGCGTACCGAACAAGCGATAGACGCTGTGCAGCGTAGCATTGAGGAAGACCAAAATCAATCAATTCGACGTCGTTCTCAGCAACTGGAGATGTGTCCATCCACTTTATTGAAGATTTTATCTAAGGTTCTTTGTTTACGTGCTTACAAAATTCAACTTGTGCAGGAATTAAAGCCTTCCGGCCATCGCACACGCCGTCAATTCGGCCAATGGGCTGAAACACAAATTGATATTGATATTGATTTTCCAAAAAAAATTTTGTTCAGCGATGAAGCTCACTTTTGGTTGAATGGGTACGTTAATAAACAGAACTGTCGAATTTAGAGTGAAGATAATCCACAAGCCTTTGCCGAAACGCTATTACATCCAGATAAAATCACTGTTTTGTGCGCTTTTTGGGCCGATGGAATCATTGGTTCATATGTCTTCAAAAAAGATGATGGGCGGAATGTTTCAGTCAATGGTGAACGGTATAGAGACATGATTTCTAACTTTTTTGTACCCCAATTGGCTAGCATAAATATTGCTGATACGTAGTTCTAACAGGACGGTGCCACATGCCATATAGTGCGGGATACAATTAATTTACTCAAAGAAACATTTGCTGAGACTAATTTTACGTAATCGTCCTGTTAATTGGCCACCGAGATCGTGTGATCTAACTCCATTAGATTATTTTCTTTGGGGATATGTTAAGTCACTTTTCTACGCCGATAAACTAGAGATGATTGAACACTTGGAACACAACATTCGGCGTGTTATAAGCGAGATTCGGTCGCAATTGCTGCGAAGAGTGATCAAAAATTGGACCACCAGATTACGCCATGTACGCTCCAGCCGGCATAGAATTTTGAACCTTTAAAACAACACTCTTTACATCTCGAATACACCACCCTTCATTTCTATTTCTGCTTAAAGTTTAGAAAACCAACAAGACCAACTCTTGTTGGCGGAAAATTCAATTTTAAATTTATTTAAATCTTTAATTTTTTGTCGTTTTTTGTAAATGCTAAATTTTGCTCTCATTGAAGCTTCCACTTCTGAAATGCCACCAAATTTATTTATTTATTTATTTATAAGGCACCATTTATATTACAATGCACTTTATTTATAAGGCTCAGTGACTACAATCGGCACAATAAAACAATTGGTAAAAAAAATTACGGCACATAAGCTCGACTACAAAAGATTATATAAAGCTTTTTCGAATGAATTTCTCGACAAGTGACAATCGAAGGCTCCGTAGACCTTGTTGAACACCTGCGATACACTCGGAACTGGATCAGAAAGACCGTAGTTCTTTAAATAGTGGCGTAACATGTCTGGTTACAGGATTTATGGCGAAGAATACTATCCCGATTTCGTTAATGCCCGCAATGAATTTAGGACCCTTAATTGGTTCCTTTTAAACAATTACGTAGTGCAAATCGAGCAAGTTTTGACATCCAATCCCAAAAAAATTTGGAACTTCATTAACAGACCTCTACCGCTAGTTAGCCATCCGACATTTGCAATTTGTTTGCCAAATTCTTTGCATCGGTTTACAAGCCACTTCGGTCAACAGACACCGGTTCTCCTACTACTTCCACCTCCATTGTACTCGATCATTTCAAACTTACTGAACAGGAGGTTCTGGATCAACTGCTCCTTCTCGACGTTAGCAAGGGAGCGGGTTATGACGGTCTTCCACCGATCCTATTCAAACGTTGTGCCGTAAGTCTGGCCCCTGCAGTTACCTTCTTGTTTAACGAAAGCCTTCGTTGTGGTATTTTTCCAGATCCCTGGAAAATATCATGCGTTCATCCAATTTTCAAGGCGGGTAATCACCATTTTCTCTGTTTTACCCAAACTGTTTGAGTCCATGGTTCAAAGAGTATTCCGCTTCCATACCAAAACTAATTTCTCCTTTTTAGCATGCATTTTATCCCGGTAGGTCTACCGTGTATAACTTGTCCTTATTTTGTGGTCATCTATTTGACAGCCAAAACTCCAAGCAGCAACTTGACCTTGTCTACACAGACTTCGCAAAGGCTTTCGAGGTGATTGATCACTCCATTCTTATTAGCAAGTTGGAGAGTCTCGACTGTGATTTAATTTCCATCTACTAATCTGTTAGGATTCTGGATTCTTTATCCCTATTATTTCGGGCACCATCCGGCGTGCCTCAAGGTAGCCATATCGGCCTACTGTTATTTTCATTATTTGTTAACGACGTTGTAAAATGTTTTAAGTTTGCCAATTGCCTCCTCTTTGCAGATGACATAAAGATTTTCGCCCGGGTCTCTAGCGTGTTAGACTGCGAAATGTTACAAGACGACTTAAAACGCTTTCGCAGCTGGTCAATTAACAACTTAGTGGCTTTAAACGTGATTAAATGCAAAACTATTTCTTTCTTCCGTATACGCTCGCCAGTTTTTTATCAATATCAACTGTACAACAAAACCATTGATCGGGTTGAGTTCATTTCGGATCTTGGTGTGATCTTTGAACCTGACGCTACATTTATCAGACATGTTAACGTGATTATTTCAAGGTCGTACATTATGCTTGGCTTCATTAAACGAAACTGCAAGGATTTTAGTGACCCGTTAACTTTGACATCATTATACGTATGCTTTGTTGGGTCCATTTTGGAATATGCATCTCCTGTTTGGTCACCCTCCTACCACTGTCATTCTGAGAGGATTGAGAGTATCCAGAAACAGTTTATTTTGTTCGCGCTTCGACGTTTACCATCCATGCGTACTGTGGACTACGTTCTTACGCCTTATCAGAATCGATGTAATCGTTTGAAACTGCAACGTCTAGACAATCGCCGAGACGTAGCTTCCGCGCTGTTTGTGCATGATATCATCAATTCCCGTGTCGATTGTATCGAGTTACTTTCGAACGTCGAATGCGTGAACGGAGCTTTATTTCCAACGATGGAGCTTAATTCATCGACCGAGCGGTAACGACCTACAGTCTTTCTCATCTAATTCCGAGGGTATCGCGGGTGTTCAACAAGGTCTACGGAGCCTTCGATTATCACTTGTCGAGAAATTCATTCAAGAAAGCTTTATATAATTTCTAGTCGAGCTCATAATTTTTTTGTTTTTTTTTTACCAATTGTTTTATTGTGCCGATTGTAGTCACTGTAGGCACCATTTATAAATAAATAAGTAAATGTAGCATCAGATGCAAAGATCACACCAAGATCCGAAATGAACTCGATGGTTTCGTTGTACAGTTGATAATGATAAAAAACAGGCGAGCGGATACGGAAAAAAGAAGGAGTTTTGCATTTACTCACGTTTAAAACCAGTAAGCTGTTAATTGACCAACTACCGGCTTAGGTAGATGGCTTTCAGATATTAAGAAAATGTCGACTTTTTCTGAATTTAAAAATATTTCTATTTCTGGAATATGATGCATAATGCCATTCGCATTCCAGATTGCTATTTTGAAAGTTGTGTTTTTACTTAACATTGTTTGTTGGGTTGCGTTGAGGGAGTTGCATTTTCTTCAGTTGATCAAGTATCATGTTTTTTTTTTTTTTCACCGACCAAATGGCACAGTGGTTAAAGCTTTGGCGTTTGGATCGGGAGGTACCGGGTTCGAATCCCGATAGGGGCAGGATGCAAAGTGAAATTTCATCAACAGATTTCGATCTGTGGTGAAATGTAACACATCTATGACCCCCTGTCGGTGTGCAAAACTCATGGGCCGACCCATCTTCCATGCTGGTATAGGCTGGCATGGAGCTTGCAATGTGCAGATGGTCTTAAAATCGGTCCTATAGCCGTACGTCCTCGAGTTGGCCGCAAGGCGTAAAGTAAGGACGTTAAAAGCATAACCGCGGAAGAGCAGGGTGAGCCTTGAGCCCCAAAACAGATCGCATAGTTACCAATAAAAAATAAAAAAAAAAAAAAAGTATCATGTTGTTCAGATTACTTTGGTCATCTAGCCGCTTTGTAATAGCTGCAATGCAGTTCATAATGTTTTCCATAATTTGGTTACTTTCAGAGCCCATATGTTTGGTTGAATCCAAACCTTTCACTACCTGAGCAAATGAGCTTCTTTGCCCTGTATTGCTTGGTTCTGGGTTTTGATCTATCTGATTTGATATTTGAACCCTTCGATTTTCGTGATTTTGCGGTTGTTTTCTTGTTTTATTTCTTAATTTTTGTAGTTATTTAGCAACCTCACAGCCTCGATAATTAGCCGGATGTTGGTCTTTACAATTTGTACACTTGGCTGGTACATCTCTCCCTATTGTACATGCCTGGGTAAAATGATTACCTGAGCAATTTGCACATCTTGGATCCCGGCCGCACTATTTTTGGGTGTGATTAAATGCCTGGCATTTCTTGCATTGGGGTATGCGTGTTGTGGTTCTCCTCATTTTTTCAATTTTCACCTTCATGTGAAGGATTCCTTTTATTCCATAAATGTTTTAAACATTCTCTTTGTTGTCAAATACCAGCATAAAAAGAGGGAGTCTCCTTTTACTGATAATTTGGTTTCTTTCCTGGATTTCTGCTCTCTCTTTTTTAACAATATTCACAGCATCTAGTATTTTAAGACCTTTATTTTGTAAGTCCCCCATTATTTCTTTGCTTGAGCAAGTGTGACGCAAACCTCTTGCCAAGACTTTTACAGGTCGGACCTGTTTGTTCTCGTAAGTGAACCACTGACACTTTTCAGTATTCAATTTCATAGATAAGGTTCTATAAGTATTAATTTTAAAAACGTTATTATTTAACGCTGTTACCTTATAGTTTTTGTCAGTAACCGATTTCATCAGTCACTGAATTTCTGGGTAACTTGTTACACCCACAATATTTATTGGCGGGAGGGGGGGGGGTGTGATTTTTCTTTCGGTTGCACCAAATTTGTTGTAATGTTCTTGGTAGATTTACTACGTTTTAGTTGATTGGCTTTGGATAGAACATCTTTTGAATCTGGACTAGATTGTCCGCTATCATTTAATTGCTCAGCCTAAGGTGACGATTCAGCTTTACTTTTCTTAGTCTTCCTGGACTGTTTTTTCTTCTTTAGAATCCAGTCCGTCTCTCTTTGTAATTCATCTTCATGATTGGAATAGATGAGTTTGTCTGGTTCAATGCTTCCTATATCGCAATTTTCTTTTGAATCCCGATTCATTTTTAAGCTTTCATATTTTTGCTTTAGATACTCAATTTCTTCGCTTAGCTTGGCAAATAATTGCTCCATATGATCTAGCCTCGCCAAGAGATTCATATTCTCCTTTTCTAGGTCAATAATTGTTTTACTAGATTCGGCTATTTGCAAAGTAAAATTTCCGGTGGCATCACTTATTTCGTGTAATGTTTGTCTAGGTATAGCGTTAGAAAAAGTATCGGCTTGGTCAGCTACCGAGTTGCTTCTATTTTTCTTTATCGGTGATCTTTGTAAATTTGGTCTTCTGTGGAACGGATTTGATGTTCCCTGATAATGCAATAGATGGCCCTCCCCAGAATCTATAGGGCCAGTCTCCACAGAGAGTGGATTAACCAATGTTGTTATTGGTGTACCACCTGGAGTATTATTTCCTTTTTTTGTACCATTGCATAATTTTGATTGACTAATTAGCTATTCTGGTTCACTACTACGAAGGAATTGGGTACCACAACCGTTCGTTCTACAAAACATTGCCGAGAATACGCCCGTATCCATTTATGAATACTTCGTGGAGACTGTCAATCCCGTACTCCGAGAATTCTACTGAGAGAGCATTGTTGCACTTTGTAAGTAATATATATTTGGCCATACACAAATTTAAGAAGCCTGCTGCTTTATTTCTAGATATATCCAAAGCATTCGATAATGTTAATCAAGACATTCTGCTTACAAAATTGAGTTTAATAGAGGTGAAGGGCATCATACTAGATTGGTTTGTTAGTTGTCTTAAAAATCGTCGTCAAGTGGTTAAAGTAGAAATCTCTGACAGTGACCCATGTAAGTTGAGTTACGGTGTTCCCCAGAGCACTGTGCTTAAACCCCTGCTATTTCTTATTTACTTTAATTCCATTTTCGAAATCAATCTGTTGATGGGTCAGACCACAGCGTTGAATTATGCATTTGATTACAATTCATCAGAATCTCAACTTGCATTACAAAGTGATTTATCAAAGCTTAGTAAATAGTTCTATTATCATTGGCTGGCTGTAAGCAATAAATCTAGGGTTATAAATTTTACACGACCTAACGTAGGAATAGTGCCGAATATATTGACGTTTCATAGCATAAGTAGCAACATAAAAGTAGCAACAAAAATCCCTGCTCTTCCCAGTGCTTTCTGCTTCTAGGTGTGAATGAGTTTAAATACTTGGGTCTAATAGTTGATTAAATTGGGATTCTCACATTTACAAAGGCAGAAAAAGCGTTATCGCTGCTGTTTATAAATTTTACAATCTGAAGCCGCTCTGCTCTCAAGCCACATTAAGAAAATTCTATCATGCCCTGGTGAAATCGATACTTATGTATGGCATCTCTAGTTGGGGTGGGATTTATTTTTCACATATTGAATATCTCTATATTGAACAGAAACGGATTGTTAAATTAATATATAACCGTTCTGTAAGGACGAACACAGCTCCACTTTTCCGTGAGTCCAGACTTCTATACCATTAAGATATTTACACTTCTGACATGAGAAATCCAAACATCTTTGCTGGGGTTCGATGCAATAATGAAAAATATAGGCGTTTTTATCCCTTTATGGCACCTTACTGGTTTCATATGTTACCAAAGCATTTAAAACTTCTCACAATAGAGCGCAAATGCCAATTTGAGCGTAATTTACAAATTTGGCTGTGTATTTTCCTATTTTAAACATTACTTAAGCTTGTAAAGTTAACATTATTTTTTAAACATATAATAATAAACTTTAGGTTTATTAGTACCGGAGCTTGAACAGGGTGGGCGATCTATTAGTGCTCTTTTCATTTCTAAATAAAATACACATTTTGGGATGAAAAGTCAAATTTTTTTATTGATAAGGAAAGGTGGTTCTATGTCATTTATGTATGAAAAACAATATCGTTCATATGCCCATCACGGCTTCGTCTACAGGCTTGCATCCGAATCAAGTGGTACTAAATTCGGGCTTCTTGGTGGCCAACGAACTTCGCAATTTCTTGAAATTATGTGGTCAGCAAATTTTGTTGACAATAAATGGCTTTTTGCACGACTTGAATGGCATCTCGTTCCGTCTTGTTGAAACCAAAGGTCGTTGACTCGTACTTCATTTAATTTGGGCCACCAGTTAACATGTTGCGATAACATTATCCATTGTAAGGGCATTTTTCTGTTCGTTTAAAAAAACGGCCCAATGATGCAACCAGCCCATATGCCACGCTAAATAGTGACTCTTGTAGGATAAACTTCTACTTCGTGAATAACATGAGGGTTCGCCGCTCCCCAAATTCGACAATTTTGCTTATTAACGTATCCATTAAGATGAAAATGAGCTTCATCACTAACGATGATTTTTGATGAAAAACCTTCAATTCGTTCAAGCATCCAATTAACAAAACGACGACGATTCAAATGGTCTGGTGACTTCAATTTTTGTTGAATTTTGTATGAATGCAAATGAAGATTAACATGCAAAATGCGTCGTAATGTGGTTCGTGAAATCTTTAGTTCTTGAGAACGATGCCTGGTTGGTGTGCTTGGTTCATTACGAACACTTTCACTAACAGCTGCCACTGCATCAGGAATACGCTCAGTAGGACGTCCATATCGGCCAAAACTTTCACGTAATTTATAAATGTTGTTGTTTTTGAACAAATTTGTACAATCAAAATGCATTGTTGTATTGATAGTGACTCCATGATCATAAATGGCAAGTTTTGACTTTTCCTAAGTAAAATAATTTTTTCTTTGGCCCACCCTGTAGTAAAGGCTGTTTTTTAGAGGTTCACAATTTTAAATTAAAATAGAAGAAAGAACAACATTTTGAATATTAGTGAACCTAGCTTTATTGGATAGATAACTCTATGCCATTAATGCTTGAATATGATTTCGGCCATGTGGCCGTCGCGGCTGATGCGTACATGGCGTAATCTGGTGGTCCAATTTTCGATCACTCTTAGCAGCAATTGCGACTGTATCTCGCTAATAACTCGCCGAATGTTGTGTTCCAAATGTTCAATCGTCTCTAGTTTATCGGCGTAGACAAGTGACTTAACATATCCCCAAAGAATCTAATGGAGTTAGAACACGATCTCGGTGGCCAATTAACAGGACCATTACGTGAAATTAGTCTTTCATCAAATGTTTCTTTAAGTAAATTAATTGTATCCCGCGCTGAGTGGCATGTGGCAGTGGCCCCGTCCTGTTGGAACCACATATCAGCAAGATTTATGCCAGCCAATTGAGGTGCTAAAAAGTTAGAAATCATATCTCTATACCGTTCACCGTTGATTGAAACATTCCGCCCATCATCGTTTTGTACATATGGACCGGAATGATTCCGCCGGCCCATAAAGCGCACAAAACAATGATTTTATCTGGATGTAATAGTGTTTCGGCAAAGGCTTGTGGATTATCTTCACTGCAAATCCGACAATTTTGTTTATTAACGTACCCATTCAATCAAAAGTGAGTTTCATCGCTGAACGATATTTTGCTTGGAAAATCAACATCAATATCAATTTGTGTTTCAGCCCATTGGTCGAATTGGCGTTGTGTGCGATGGTCGGATGCCTTTAATTCCTGCACAAGTCGAATTTTGTAAGCACGTAAACCAAGATCTTCAGGTAAAATCTTCCATAAAGTGGTGCTGAGAACGATGTCAAATTGATTAATTTGTGTTTTCTTCAATGCTACGCTGTACAGAGTCAATCGCTTGTTCGGTACACACTGTTTGATGTCTTATACTGGATGCGAATTATCATTTAGATTATACGTGGTGCGAAAAAGATGCATAGTTAACCGAATTACCCGCTCTGATGGACGATTATGACGACCGTAAAATGGCCGTAATACATGATGAGTTTGGCGAACAGACCTTTATTAAGATTTATTTAGATTTTGATAAAAAATTTCAACAATTTGCAAGTGTGTTGTGGCGTGAGTGTATTCATTATGAAATGGCAAATTAAACTAATGACAAAGCAAATGTCAGCTGTCAAATCGGTTGTCAAACAAAACGTGTTGCCAACTTAAAGATGTGAACCTCTAAAAAATCACTCTTTAATAATGTTTTAATAATTATCAATAATTATTTTTCTTTTGTGTAGCAATAGATACTAGAAAATAAGAATTAATTTGTAATACTTGCTTCAATCTAATTGTGCTCCAACACAGGTATTATTTCGAAGTTTTGACTTATAGATGGCTAATGTGTAAGAATCACAACAATCAGTTTCGAACAAATGAGACTATTGATTTGAAAAATCAGTCTTCTCATCAGGTCGCGACGACTGATGTTGTACAACATTGGAATATTGTCTATATATATATGGAACATACCAAGTAGTTGTACTACTAGCGAATTACTGCATAGCGTACGAAATTTGATTCTTTCATATTTCCATCTATATTTTTATTTTAACAACTAACTTTTTTCGCATTCACGAATTTTTATTATATATTTTTACTTTTTGCAATTGTAATGGTGTTATTGTGATTGTTCTGTATATTGATGTATTTCAGCATTCTTGAATTAAATTCACAAATCGTAGGAAAAATTCTTTCCATTAAACGAATATGATAATCAACACTTACTTATACACAATCAACTTCCCAACCACCCCATACTTTCTTTCCTTTAACGCCGGATCGCGGATAAATTTGAATTTTTGACTTATAGATGGCTAATGTGTAAGAATCACAACAATAACTGGTATTATTATTTCCAGTTTTATTATTAACAGGTATTATTTCCTTACCTAGGGAGCATTACTTTATAAATAAAGATAATAAGAAGAATAATAATTATTATCTTAATTTTCTTACGCAATACAAAACTTAAAATGACACGACACGACGAAGTCGGGTCGATTGTTAATCACTGGACAACCGCAATAGGGCTGATTATTTATTGTCCATTATTGACATTATTTATTCATTAAGATACCAACACAGAATATTTCAACGTCTTTCCGTTGGCTACACGAAATAAAAGACCGGTTTGTCAAAAATTCAAGAGTTTGTTGTTTTAGCCACTGAGGCACCCGTAAATATGCAAGTGGTTTTCTTTACATGTGTTCCATGCATATTATACTTATTTTCGATACAGGTGCGAAATGAAATACGGGTGGTGTACAAGGAACAACACAAATTATATAATTAGGAATTCCGATTAATTAGTTTTTTATGGATCTAACACATTAATTTGAAGACAAAAGGAAATTCGGATCACCAGCTGTACGAATGATGCTATAGTGCCCGCAACAGAGTTCCATGGCCCAGCGGTGCTGACACCGTCTTTCCTAAATTGAAGATAATGGAAAAATAAATTACCAGCAATAATCATTAGATACATTTTTATTGTTGATGTAAACTGTTGTAGCCAACACGTTAGTGAAAGTGTAGTTTTGATTATCAAGATCTTCAACAGTCAAACATTGACAACATTGACGACTTCAACAATCAAGAAAACCGGAGAGATCTGGTATGCCACTCCAAATATTGGTCAGTAGAATATTACTGTCATGGTTCACTATGACATCTTTAATTCTACAAAAACTGAAAATGCTTTTATTCGTGAATATTTCAACCAGCTAATTGGAACAAATTATGTACGTTTCTTCTACATAACTATACAATTAATCACTAACGGTAAATTCTCTATATTCTAATTTACGCGTCTCTTTTAAGTTGCGGTTCACACACCCAAACATTTTGTCATAAAACCGAAGCATACCACACAAAGCGATTGACCGTTCAAAAAGCGCGCATAGAATGAGAATATTTTGAGTGTTCTATTCTACTTTATGTTGTTTGATCTTATTTCGCCGCGACGACGAATCCACTCATCTACTTTTTCAGTATTGTAGTCAACTCTTACTACACGCTATTTTTAATGTACTTTACCAACTCGGAAATGTGAAATGAAAACAAATTCTAAATTAAGATGATTTTTTAATTCCATTGTAATTTCTCTGAATTTGATGGTATCCATTATAATTTTATAAGAAGTGTTCTTAACAAAAAAATATAACAAAACCGCTCATATTTAGAAGAATTATGGGAATATATCTTGTGTTATTATAACTTTCTTATTATATGTAGTATAATGACATTAATGTCTTACGTCTATTTTGTTGTGTTCATAACAATTAAGAATAATTTTCTAATTAAACGGTTCTTTTATGTTTGGATACAAGCAGTAGATCAAATTCGTAAACTAATTTAAGATTATCATTCGCCCACATAATTACAGTTAGATAGGCTCGTAATAATTTATTTCGTTTTTCTAATCTATATCGATATATCTTATTACAAAGGCAGACAACAAAAATTGTTTTCCTATATTGATCGATCATTAATTATATCCACTGTGAATTTTAGATTTCTCTTGTCGATAAATGATTGTCGAACGGATGAAATATCCCCCCAGTCGAATAAACACCCGTCTTTTAAAGATTTAACTTGCGATTTGGTTCATCTTAATATTAATTAAATTTTTTTAAAGCGTTGTGCCTTTTTGTGTACGGAATTTATAGCCCAGTAAAAAAAAATCACGAGGAGGCGATAAAGTTATACGCGTTCTTCCGTGAAATGGGGCCAGCAACTAAAAGAGAATTTTAATAAAATATTAAAGTAATAATACGAGTAGTAATAAATAATAATTTTATTTATCCCGCGGTTCTTCCTCATTCAAACAACAGAAGACACACAGAAAAAGATGATATTTAAATTTCTAATGATAATGTTGGTTTTTTCGGTTCTGTTATTTTTATTTTAAACCTTAAAGTTTTTTTTTATTAAGACAGACAGACATCCACACAAACACAATACAGCGAGTAAGGTTTTCGGTTGTTGGTTTGTATCCATTTTTCAGTATTTCCCTCCTGTTTATGACTGTTGCGGCACAGTGAAAAATGATTTTTTTTATATAAATATTACATGTTCTCCTGAATCTCAAAGATAGTTGTACGGCGTAGCGGTGTTCCGTCGTTTTGTTACGTTGAAATAGCTGCGAGTATGCTTTCATTTAAACTTTTTATTATTGTTATTCTGTTGTGTGTGTGAATAAATTATTATCTCTTAAGGATGAATTGAATATAAGTTAGGTAAACTCTGGTTTTTTGTTATTTTTCGTTTTTAAATTGTGTTCATACGTACGAATATATAACTTGTATACAATTCTGCCACATACTCGTGCTCGTATAACAAGTTGGAATATGGAAATGTTAACGGAATAATTTAACATTTTTACTTAGGTTACATAGTTACACACATAATGTTATGGAGATTGTTAGGTACTCGAACATTAAATTAAAGATTCTTGCCAGAAAATGATCCTTGTAGAGATTATTCTTACGAGTTAAGTCGAATTTTCGTTGAGGACAAAAAGTTCTGCCACACAGTACCAGATATGGGCCATTGTGATAAATCATGAAGGCTTTTAATTCAAAAGACCGGTTGTCTAGTTTTAGAAGGAAACAAAATAATGTTCCTCCATCAAGTATTTGTTCCGCCGAATGTTTTTGGATACGTGGATGGCGTGAGTTAATTTATCTTCGCTAATTTCTGTATTTTTACTATTCGACAACCACAATATTATTTTCACTCCCTTCTTACCATATTTTGTGTATTATATTTTTATTTACATTTTCCATAATATGGTTCCTTGTTAGCAGCATAGGTTAGCAGCATCTCCTATTCGTCCTAGTCGATTTTCGTTTTGAAATGCATCAATGTTTTGTTTACTATTCACGCAGTTGCTAATGGTCATCAGCAAACGCCTTTATCCATTCATCCTCAATGACTTGTTTTAGGTTTAGTTCCTCGACGATAGGTATTTTTACACCCAACAACAGTTCAAATGGTAACATTCCGATCGTTCGTTGTACCGAATTATTCAGATGTTGAGGATCGTCAGATTTTTTTGCGAAATAATTTTACTAGAATTGGTATTATGTTACTAAATATTCTTTCTACTTGGCCGTTTCCAGTTGCAACACCTGCTGTAACCAAATGAAGATTAATTTTTGTTAAAACTTTATTTAATTATTGAATCTTTCAAATATGAAAATAACAATAAGTTTTTGTGTTCAAATCTGTATAGTAAATCTGCGGGAACAGAATCTAAATACTTCTTATCAATTAGTAAACTTTTCCTAATTAATCGTGAAGACATAGGAATATCTTTTAGATTTTGCGCCAGCAAATTCGGATGAGATGCTAATTTCCCTGCATAGCTGATCCGCATATTTTGTAATTCGTCTTTGATAGTTAGGATGCTAAGGTCCTTATGTATATTTTTATTTTTTACGAACCAGAATGCTTCCGTAATCATTCTGAGAATTTTTGACTGTAATCGTTGGACAATGTCAATATTCGAATTTGAGGTTGATTGCCATAATTGACACCCATACGACCAAATTGGTTTGATCATTGTTGTATACGGGATAAGTTTGTATTCTAGGTCAATCGTTGAATTTTTCTCCATCAACCAGTGCATTTTATCAATTTTTAATTTGATATGGTCTCGTGTCATTTCAATATGTTTTCGCCAATTTAACCGTCGGTCCAGGTGGACGCCTAGATATTTTGCTCCATTTGATTGAGGAATTTGTATTCCATTCATTGTGACAGGCTGGCAAGTAAACTTATTTAATGTGAATGTTACGTGGGTCGATTTCTTTTCATTGACCTTTATCTTTCATTGCTTTAGCCATATTTCGATGTCTTAAATATGTTGTTGCAGAGTTTCGGACGACATTTGTGGATTTTTATGGCTACAGACGATTGCCGTATCATCTGTGAAAGTAGACATCGTCACTTGTCAAGTCTTTGATAGATTTTCAGTGAAAATTAAATATATCGTTGGGCCAAGCACACTACCTTGTGGTATTCCAGCCAAAATGTTCCTCTCGCCTGATTTAGAGGTATTTATTGTATTTGACATAATATCTGCGATTTGACAAATACGACTTGATAAGTTGATAAATTTCTGGCAATTTAAGATTAATTTTATGAAGCAGACCCACGTGCCAAACTTTATCATGAGCAGTATTTTTCCTCTTCGTAAGCTGGTCTTATTTCTATAGCTATTCGGTACACTTGCTCAATAGTTCCGTGCTCGGCACTGAAACCAAATTGATGATTGTGGATGACATTTCGTAGTTCCGGTTTAATATTTTCGATAATAGTTTTTCGAATACTTTCGAGATGATTGGTACTAGGATTATTGATCTATATGACGAGACTTTGGTAGGATCGTTGCTAGGTATCGGGATCATTTTTACTGTTGACAACTTCCAGTACTCAGGGATATATTCTGATTCGTAAATTGAATTGAATATTAGAGCCAGTCATAGAAAGGCACACTCAGGCAGTTGTTTATGAATTTCACCTGTAATTCGATCATACCCAGGGGCTTTCTTTAATCGAATTTGATGTGTAATAATAAACTTTACTAGTGGTTTCTTTATCTTAAATTTTCTCACAGGTCTGATTGCTACATTTTATGTTTGAACGATAACCCAAGGTTTGTAGTGACTATACTTTCAAGGTGATCATCAAATTCTTTAGCTTTTTCCTCGTCACTCCTAGCCCAGTTACCGTTAGAAAGACGAATTGGCGGGTTTAGTTGCTAAGGCCGTTTAAGGTATTTAGTGCCTTCCATAATGAATAGTTTATGTCCGAATGAGGGGGTAATTCCTTAAGATAGTTTTGCATATAATCCATCCTATTTTTTTGTAGCAGGCTTTGTAGTTTTATTTTTGCCTCAATAAAGTTATGTTTAGCATCTGGTGATCGATTAATTTGCCAGACCCGTCTTAAGCGACATTTCTCTGTTTACATTTTTTCTATTTCAGCGGATGTTATGGTGTGTCTTGTATGTTTGCTCTTTGGTTTCGGAGAGGCTGAAATAGCTGCGTTGACCAGTAAATTATTAAAGTTTTCCATAGCAATGTTTATATCATTAACCGTCTGCAGTATAGCCGTCAGAAAGATATGTGAACTGATGTACATCTTGAATTTCAACCAGTTAGTGGAGGTATTCGTTAGATAGTTGTTTCTAGAACATGGCTTGTGGTCGGCCCAGTAGTACAGTAACACCGGAGAGTGGTCAGAAGACAATTCTAAAAGTGTTTTAGCTTTGATTATTTCTCGGTTTATTTTACTTGTGACTGCAAAATCGAGAACGTCAGGGATATTTCGACGACTAGTAGGTAAATAAGTTGGATGGCCACACGATACGACATCATAGTGGTTTTCTTGAATAACATTCATTAATTGACGTCGCCTTGGAGTAGTTAATATGGAACGCCAGTATGTATGTTTTGCATTAAAGTTGCCGGCGACAAAACGTTATTATTTGGAGGGCAATATATTGAAGTGATGACTAAGCTTTTATCGTCGAGACCCACACATACAGAGGTTGCTTGAATTTCCTCAGTGCTATATTTATTTAGAACATAATGGCAAATCCGCTTTTTGATAATAATAACAGTTCCTCCTCGACTTCTGCAAAAGGAATGTTTTTTGTCATAAACTTCATAACCATTTATTCCGAAATTGTGTTTATCGGTTAAATGAGTTTCAGAAACTAACATAAGATCAATTACGTCTTTTGGTATGAAGTGTTCTAATTTAAAATTGTGTTGGCTTATACCGTTTGCGTTCCTGTGGCATATCTTCAGATAATTTATCGGAGACATTCTAGTTTCTGGATGATAATGGTCTGATTTTGTAGCATGCTTGTAGCATATTTTGCATTGTTGTCATTAACTGCATTATCAGTTGCATGCAGTTATACAGAGTAGGTTCAGCATTTGAGGATTCAGTTTGAAGAACGGTTGTGTATGTTGGTTTGCTGGTTGGTGTACTGGGCGAATAAGAGTCATCTGGCATATGCAAAGATATATTATTCTGCGCATCTGGTGTAGTTTTATACTGCCTGCTGGGACGTGACAATTGACTAACATTTGTGTAGACTGGCCATCCTCGGTAGTTTGCAGTATGGTTTCCACCGCAATTGCTGCATTTCTTTTCTGTTGAGTAGTTCTTTGCCTTGGCCTTGAGTGATTGTATTCTTGGCAGTTTAAACACTGTATTGGTCCGGTCCTTTTCTTTGGTTCTTCGACAGTTATGCGTCTGTGTATGAGGTACTTTAGTTTATATATTGGATAAACTTCTCCCTTTTTTAAAATACTTTCGGATGGATCCAGTTCAACCTTGACCATTGGTTGTGGTTGCTTCAAACAGTCCATGATCCTATATACATTCTGTAGCTTAAATCCAACTTCAAGTAGCGCGTCCTGGATTTCGGTTGTTTCAACATGCACATCGATGCCCTTAATAACGACAGAAAGACCCTTTGAAGACTTCAATCGGTATGTATAATAGTTTCTGTAGTGAGCGTCATAATAATTAATGGCTTCTCTATACTCATTGACCTCATGCGTTTGAATGTTTACTTCGTGTATTTTGTCTCGAAAAAAATTTGTTACCTGCAATTTTTTCCCATTCGTTAGCATGCGTCATTTAAGTTCTTGCACCACCTTGTGTGTAATGGTCTCGCGCAAGTAGATTGCAAGTGGCTTATGTTTTCGATTAGCTTGTTCTTGAATATTTGAATTTACAGTTTGGCTCTCTTCCGCATTCTTTTCGGTGAACGATTCAAATCGGTTTTTTAGCGGTATTTTGAATTTTTCGACGTCCGATTTCTTGTTTTTGGACTATCCATTTTCCGTTTTCCAGTAATATAACGATCGACGCCAGCTTGTGTCGTATGTACATCATGCTTAGCGCTCTCTTTAAGGCTTGTGTCGCTACTGTGCTTTTCGAGGAGTTTATTCATCGACAGTACTTGTGGCGGACGGTTTTATAGGCGATCTTGTCATCGTACCTCTTTTTAAGAAAGGATTGTTCAATTCCGTAAAGGTGTTTGTTCTTCCGTCCGCCGTACTAGATGAACCACCCACCAAACCCACAACTTCAGAGGTATTGCTTGTAGCTGTATATATGGTGTAGTAACCAAGCGTTGAATTACTACGTCACTGCGGTCGCTACATATCGAAGACTGGGTACCCGCTTGCTCACTCCCGAGAGCCGCCGGCACTTGACATTCGATTCCCTGCATCGTAACGTTTTTTTCCATGGTTGATTCTATTGAGTATTTAGATTCTGGGTTTCTTCCCTTAGCATTTTGTACCTACTGCTATGTTTTTTATAGCCGCCCCTAACATGGAGCGCACCCACGACGAAGATTAATGCCTTCCTTATCACAGTAGTCGTTAAATTCTCTTGAATGAAAAGCGCCACTTAGGTCTGCGATCACTCTTTCTTGGTCCTCGAACATTATTTTTTGTACTTCTAGTCGCTGTATCAGTTCGTTAATGTTTGTGTTTTTGTGGGAAAGTTTCAAGTAAATTTTCAAAAGCCATCTACCACCAAAAATATATATCGATATGATTTTCGAACTTGCGACAAGCTTGATAAATGGTCAATATGACAATAGCGGGTATATCCATTTATTATCGAAATTAGAAATGCCTTCTGCTTTTCCATTTTACGTTCTGTAACAATGCAAAGGATTGCACACAGTGCAATGTATCGTATTCGGTTCATCAATCAATAAAACTGCATTAAACATTTTAATGTTTTGAAACCAACCTTGCAAAATACGATGGGCTTCTCAATCAAATTAAATACTCCAGTAACCCGAAACTTCCTGTGTGACATAAGATTATTATCATGCTCGTATTTGCTAACGCATAAAATGCCATCCCATGTAATGAAAGATTTTTAATTGTTTTGGATGATAGTTCACTGAGCTGCTCATGACTCACTGTGCACGAATTTTTGTCGCAATTGGAAGACAAATTATGAATGTGGTTGTAGCATTTTAAACCTTTCGATTTGTTTTTGCAGTCCCTTCCAATATGAACGACACCCCACAACTAAAACACTTTGGATGTTACCAGTTCACTTTTTTAATCCCTCCTTGATTTCCCCTTGGAATATTACAACACCTTAGCTGCACCTTAAATTGATTAGTTTTGCTCCATACAGCTCCGCCTTCTTTGGTTAAAACTCTATTATGACACTATGCAATACTGTATTGTTGAAAGTTCTTCCAGTTTTCATTTCTGCCAATCTCCCGTATTGCCTGTAAATAGTTTGTATAGGAGTCAGTCTGTTTACTTTTTCCATTCGTTCAACTTTGTGTTCGTTTTGCATACACAACGTGTTGTTGATTTGTCTATCGCGTACAAAATGGTGCTTCATGGATATTCTGTCCAACATCTCTGAAAGTAAAAATTGAATAATTATTCGTGATGTTGCTACGCCACTACTCATCAGCTCTTTAAAGTTCAATATCCTTATCTTTTAGCTCTAACTCTTTCTTCCAATATAATTCCATTTGTATCTCTTGATGTACTTTGTCGCTAACAGACCCCGTCCTTGTACTGTTCCGTGAGACTAATTTCAACATTGTCAACTGTAGGCTTGAATATATCAAATAAGGTTTGCGTAAAACAATCAACACGAGGGCTGTTTTGTCCGTTGCTACGCCCGTTTTTCGAAGGCATTACACTCGAAAGTTTATAGCACGCAAATTTACTTCATAGTTCACGAATTTTTGACAACTATGAAAGACTGTTCTGTTTGCCGAACCGAACCTGCAAGGTGTATCAACTGTAAAGGATAACACCCAGCCAACTACAGAGGATGCAAAAGAGCGGTGCAACTGCAAATATTAAGAAATAAAACACGCCATTCGACTACTAATGTTATAAGAGAAAGGTTTCCAGCTACAACTAGATGGGATCTGGTCGCAGATATCGCAGCAGTTAACTAATACTACTATAGAAAATCCCTTGGAAAGGATATTCCGAAGTAAAGAAACGATAAATGCACGCCTAGCAAAACAAGAACGTGGTCTAGAAACTATATATAAGCGGCTGGATAGACAAGAAGCTTCGAATGAGCTTAAATCAATGCTATACTAAACCTAGAAAAAATAGATATAGGTCTTGTATCAGAAACTCATTTAACAGAAACTTTATTTATTAAAATACGTGACTATGAATGCTGCCACGCTATTCATCCAGGAGGAAACGCTAAAGCTGGATCTACCATAATTATTAAAAATAATATTAGTTAGCTAGTTAAAACCATAAAAGTTGAATCAATCAATAATAGAGATCTCAGTGTCTCCTCTATTTACTGTCCCCCACGCCATCAGTTAAAAACGGTCTTCTCTTTCGACAGTTGACTTTTAATCACTAGGCCAAATTTTGTCATAGGTGATTTAATTGCAAGGATCTTGACTATGCAGCTCACGAGAACAACTGTGAATTTCACTCTGGCGATAAACCAACATATTGCTCGGCTGACATACATAAAATACCAGATCTTCATGATTTATTTGTAACAAACGGAGTTTTAGAGGACCACACGTACATAGAAAATAGTGAATTGATGATAGCTCATCTGACCACTCACCTGTGATCATGACTCTGAGTACAATGATAATAAAAAAAAAGATAACTTGCCTAAATTAACAAATAATAAAACCAATTGGGATATATTCAAGAGATTAGTGGAAGAGCGAACAAATCTCGGCGAACCAATTAGAACGAAGGTGCAGCTAGAAGATGAACTAGAAGCATTCAATAGTAATATCCCGCAAGCTGCTTGGGAAAGTTCTTCGATTTTTCATACCAACACCACAAGGAAACACAATTATCCTATTGAGGTCAGAGAACTAGCTAAAGAGACACGGAAAGCTCGTAAAATCTGGCAGCAGACTCGTGCTCTTCGAGCAGACTTCGAGGTCTGTCTGAACTAAAGGATGATGATTACTCGCTTTGGAAAGCAACGAAGGAGCTAAAAATAACCAAAATGCACGTGCAAGTGACAAACAGAAAGTCTCTCTATTTGCTGAGTAGATGATCATAAGATATGTGATATTATTGGAACTTTAAACTGAAATCAATAATAACTTAAGTATCAGGAAATCTCCAGGATATGGCTTAATTACCGGGCAAATTGTGAAAGTCATTCCCGAGAAAGGTTTGCGCAAACAGCCATCAGATTGAAATATGTTCCACGTCAAGGGAATTTGACTGAACTAATCATGATTTCTAAACCAGGAAATAATAAAAAATCATATAGACCGATATCACTACTTCCGGTAGTTACCTATTCTGTTTATTCTTTGTACGAGAGACTTGCCTAATATTCAAGGTACTACAGTAGCAACATTTGCAGACGATACAGCTATCCTTGCGATTGAAAAAGATATTTCGGAAGCAACAAGTACTTCAAAATGCGGTTAACAACGGCGCATCTTATTAAATGAAGGCAAATTTGTACATGTCAGCCATATGCGGATACAGCTAAATACCTTGGCATAACCCTCGATGCTAAGCGAAGATGGAATGAACACATCAAGTAGAAAAACGAAGAGTTAAACATCAAATATGGCGAAAATGTACTGGCTCATGGGTAGAAATTCTGAGCTCTCAATACACAACAAATTGCTTCTATACAGGCAAATGCTAAAACCATATGTCTGCAATCTTGAGGTATTTCTAGATTAGACGGCACAACATTTAGAATCATGCTCAATTTTATAATTCTCTTTTGAAAACAAATTTCGAATGAAAAAATAACAATTTTAACTATGTTTTTTAATCACAAATTTCATTACCATACCTATTTTTAATTTAAATTTTAATTACGCATGTTTGAACAAAATTTTAATCGTAAATCATTTGGTAAAATTTTTGTTAGTTACCTACGACGACTACCGGCACAAAACGTTCATGTTTAAATTAAAAATAATTATTAAAAAATAAATTTCAGCCAAATTGCTAATTAATGAGCGGGAAATAATTATATCTCTGTTTCATTTGGTAATTTTTGATTACTCAATATTTATTTTATAAGTTGCTTCAAATTTAGGCATTTGGCAAAATTATGGTATTGGCATATTTTTATTTCTTGTTTGCTATAATTCGGCAGTCAGTATTCGTGCTAGCAGATTTGTCCAGAAAAATATAGAATATATTTTACTGTTTCTGCTACTGATATTGATCTGCTGATCAGCTTTTATGATTTTTTGATTAATGTTTCGAAGGAATCTATTCTAACAAACGATTTATACAATTTTCCAATTACGTATGAAATGAAACTCACATTTCCTAAACAAGGTTTATGTGTTAATTAAATATTGAAGGTATATGAAGGTATCATGGTATTCGAAATATACTATCACATAAAATAATCATCAATTCGTGCAATATCCACAACCGGAGTTTATCGGAAAATTATTTTAAAATTTGTTATTGTATACATCGTTGTTAATTCTTTTTAATGTTTGTGGTTTTCCACGAAAAACATAAAATTAAATTTAATTGCATTTTTATGTTTTCAAATAAAATGCCAGCACAAAACCCAACTGATTTTTCCTTTTTTGTATAATGGATAAGGAAATCACAACATAATCACCACCGTTATGTTAGCACCATTATGCATGAATATGAAAATTTAATGCAACCAATAAAATTCTATGTATACGCCACAGTTTTGAATTGTTGACTCGCCAATGAAATCTTTTTTATGCATTTGTTATGTAATAACACGAAATTGAATTTCCTTCACATACAACCGTATACACTTAAGAGACAAGTACAGTACACGACTGTTACACTGTACGAGTATACGTATATCGTCTAAAGAAAATTCAAATTTTAAAAGTTAAAAATACTTGAGCTCGTTTCATCCAGACATATAAGAAATTTTTTTGTACTGAAATTGAATGTGACGTATGCATGCATGGTACTTTTACAAATATATAGAGTTTACGTTAAATATGACATAATAATAAAAGTTGTGGAGCAAATATTTAATTGTATGAAATCATAAAAGTTCATCAGGTTCGTTCATCTAAAACGAAAATCATAAACTTTTATATTCATGGCAGGAGGGTACTACGTACCACAGCATTTCACAAGAAAACTAAAATCTAAAAGTTTTTTTATTGTTAAGAATAAGATAAACCTTAGAACGAATTATACCCCACGGGATTTCGCAAAAAATGGGATTAAAATTTTATCAATTTTTTCTTGTCGTTTAGAAAATCAATGCAGTTTTATCGAAGTACAGTTTTTGGGTTGAGACACCCCAGATGCTCATAGCAAATAGTAAACGTTTAGTTCGAATTAAGGTAACAAGCACAATTTAATTTTTGGTAATGGTTTGCCAATTTCATGATTAGAATCGAGGTCCCCAGCATACGAATTTATGGAAATATCCGGTAACGTACTTTTTACTAAATCTACAAATATCACAATGAAAGAACAAGAGATAATGCAATTAGCCTAAATTAGTTCGTTTATAGACACAAAAGGGGGATAGAATGGAAAATTAAATTTCCTTTCCAATGGTACAGAGAAGATACAACGTTTTGACATTTATTTCCATTCTCTATTAAATAAATAGAAATTTAATTATTTTCGTTTTTTTTTATTTACATTTTAATTTTGAAAATTTTATTTTATTTCCTAATTATATTTTTGTTTTTAATTAGAAAAAATAGAAAGCAAACAGGAAAATGATAAACAGGCATAAATCATATCGGATCAAAAACATTACAACATTTTATAATTCTTCTCGAAATGATGTTTGTATAAACAACTTTTATGTAATGTCATTAGAGTTCCGTTTCAGGCCTTCTCATAATTTTTCAAATTAATCGAGAATTTAAGGATTTATTTCATTCCATTACGCAAGATAAATTATATACGTATTGTCGTGAGACTTGTACCATAAAACATAATGGTTGTAGTATTTTGTATTGAGTGGCCAATTTAACGTTTTTTTTTATTATTTCTGCAACTCGTTCTGGGGCCAAGGCGCTCCCAACTCTTTCGCACTTTGCTTTTTCCGCCCTTACTTTTACACCAGTGTTAGTTAGCCAATTCGAGGACGTACGGTTATAGGTCCGATTTCATCACCATCTGCACATTGCATATCTGCATGCCAGCCTATACTGGCGTAGAAGATGGGGTCGGCTCATGAGTTTTGCACTCCGACAGGGGGTCAAAGATGTGTTCCATTTCATCATAGATCGTAATCTGTTGATGAAAATTCCCTTTGCATCCTGTTCCTATCGGGATTCGAACCCGGTACCTCCCGATCCAAACGCCAAAGCTTTAACCACTGTGCCATTTGGTCCATCTAACGTATGCAATTTAATTTGGTTCTAATTCAATGACGAATGAATATTTTTCAAAGCGGTTTGGGTCATTAGAAAGAGCATTCATTGTCATTTAGTATAACACAATTTCATTCAAATGACTTCCACGGCTGGTTTTACAGTACCCCATTCCGCCAACCCAATTTTTCTGAACATTTTCGACTGTATGGGCTTATGGGCTCCACTATCATCAATGGGAACTTCGATTTGAACTTTCAAGTCTTGGAAATTGCAGCTGCATGATGGCCAATTCACAATTCTGTTACGGCTTATTATTTGACCTCCGTAAACGGTATGCAAAAGACCGATTTTAAAATCTACACCAAACAGTTACTCGTTTGGATGCATCGGATTCTCCATGACTATTTTTTGGTAAAAATTCTCGTTTTCTTCCAAGTTTTCCACAGCCCAATTAGTGAACCAAAAACGTTGTGGATGATCATTTTACTTCAACTCCTGCACTAATTGAATTTTGAACGCCTTCACTCCGAGGTCTTTATGCAAAACTCTCATCACAAAACTGCGTGAAATGTTAAATTCTTGAGCACAATGGCGATTTAATGTTGATGTGTGCTCAGCCACATTCTCAGCAACAGCTGCAATGTTCTCGGTTGTACGCGCTGTATATGCATGCGCACGTGTTGGTTTATCCAATAACTATCCAGTTTCACGAACTCGCTTCACAAATTGATTCACAAATTGCTTGCCTTTGCAGGCATTTCATTTCTATTGAATACGTAAATTTCTTATAGTTTCGGTAAAACACTCATAACTTTGAAACTAAGTTTTCAATATTTTCCAATTTTGTTCAAGCGTAAAGTGACCCATTTGGTAAATGTCTAACATTAAACTAATTTTCTGTCATAACACGGATGGCGTAAGTGTCGCCACACTCGAAATAACCGGTAGTTGAAATTGCAAACGTTAGATAGACCACCCAAAATATGTAAAAAAAAATATATGGAAAATTTTGACCTAGAAAATTTTGCAGATCTACCATTCATTATATCGCCGCAGACAATAAAAGTGGTTTTCAAAAAAATCCATTTATGAGTAGAACGATTATGGATTAAGGGATTCTAAATTAATATTCAACAATGTAGTTCAGATCAGTTTTTCAAAATTGAAGCGGAAATGACGATTTATAAAATTGTTTTTCAAGAAAGATTTGGACCTTGTACAGCACATATTACGGATTAATTGATCTAGATGAAACTTCAAATTTAAGCTTTTTCCATAAATTGAGATTTTTGGCCGGCATTGGTCCACCGGAAATGCCAACTTCGGCTTTTGCGTTTTTTAGCAAATATTTTGAAAAGTATATGTAGGATTTACGAAAAATGATAAACAACAAACAGATTGTAAATTGATTTTCAAACAAAATTAAATCAGACAATTTTTTCAGAAATGACGAGTTTTGTTAAAAAAAACTTTAGTTTACCAAAATTCGGCATCTCTACAGTCGACGCGGATTGAGTATTTGGAATAAAACATCGTACTTGAACTTTGTTGGTTTTCCGAAATTTGAACAGTGCTATTGTTTTTTGATTATACAAAACAGTTTTTTCAAAAGTCCGGTAAGTTTTTTTCCCTTTAGAAATCAAGATTAGTGTATTCGAGATCTACATATATAGGGTTTTTCAATAAGAGCACATCAACTTTTTTTTGAATAAAACACAAACTGTTCGACTTTTGAACTAACTTTTTTTTTATTAACGAATTTGAACATATACATTTAAGTATGAAACTCGATTTCTTTTGCATGACCACCGCGTGCACGTTTTACGAAGTCCAATCTTTGAACCCAATTTTCGACCACTCTTTCGCATAAATCGGCCGAAATTCCAGCAATTTCACGATCTATATTGGCTCTGAGCTCTTGCAACATCGCCGGCTTATTGGCATAGACCAATGACTTCACATAACCCCAAAGAAAATAATCTAGAGGTGTCAAATCACACGAGCGCGGCGGCCACTGGACGGGCCCATTTCGCGAAATAACACGCTCATCGAACTTAGTCTTCAATAACGCGATTGTATCGTGTGCTGTGTGGCATGTGGCCCCGTCCTGTTGAAACCACATGTCGTCCAAGTCCATTCCATTCAATTGCGGCCAAAAAAAATCGTTTTTCATATCACGGTATCGATTTCCATTAACAGTAACGTGGCGATCGTTATCGTCGATGAAAAAATATGGCCCAATGACGCCGCCGGCATGTAATCCGCACCAAACAGTGACTTTTTCGGGATGCAACGGTGCCTCATGAATCACATGTGGGTTGCTTCCTGCCCAGTAACGCATATTTTGCTTGTTGACAAATCCATTTAGCCAAAAGTGAGCCTCATCGCTGAAGATGATTTTTCGGTGAAAATCTGCATCATTTTCGATTTGCTCTTGAGCCCAATTCTCGAATCGGCGTCGCTTCAAATGGTCAAACGGCTTTAGTTGTTGTGTCAGCTTGATCTTATACGGATGTAGGCCAAGATCTTTACGTAAAATTCGCCACAATGATGTCACAGAAAGGCCCAATTGTTGCGAACGTCGTGTGAGTGACACATTCGCGTCTTCTTGAACTGAAGCCCTGGCGGCTGCGATGTTTTCAACACTTCGAGCACTTCTTACTCTCGAGGGCACCAGAACATTATGCAGCGAAAACGTAGACTCAAATTTTGCCACTATACGGTCGATTGTCGAACGGGCTGGCTTGTTAATTGGACCGTAAAATGGCCGTAATGCTCTTAAAGTAGCAGCAACAGAACGATTATTTTGATAAAAAATTTGCACGATTTGCAATCGCTATTCACGTGTGTAGCGTTCCATGATGAAATGTATACTAATGAAGTTTCCAAATGACAAAAGATTAATAAAAAATATGGCGTCGTTCGCCGTCCCTATCGGAAAAAAGTTGAAGCGCACCTGTTCAAACACCCTTTACATTCGTGACAACAGAAAGTCGGGTGTTGGCAATAACATATTCACCCCTCCATTTGTTAAATGGTTTTTCTATAGGGTTTTCCAGTAAGAACCTTTTTTTCCACAAAGTACAAAGTAGCTATATTAAAAGTTCTGTTGGTCAGTTTTTTTACAAATTAACAGTAGAAGGTTGACTATTTTGTTATAAACTGTTTCTACAGTGCCCACAATTATATTATGGCATCTATATCTACAGTGTTGACAATTATATTGTGATTAGTTTCAGTTTTGGGAATTCGACACGTTTATTGAAAAAGTGGGTCGCGAGATTTTATATTTTTGAGAAAATTTGCATTTCCGAATTAAAATGCATATAATTAAAAAAAATTATTTCCCAACTTTCCGATCACCAAAAATTATAAGTCGATAACCGATATTTAGTTTGAAAACAACAACAAAATGTATTTCTCGTAAAGGGTGTTTTTTAAACCCGATAGAACTTGAAATTGTAAAAAATAATATAAAAAATTAAATTGTAATCAAAATTTTTTTTATTCGAAAGATAAATTACATGGCATTAATATTTGAAAATGATTTCGGACATATAGGCACCAATTGTTGCTGGCGTCAATTGTTGCTGATTTATCAGCATAAACCAGTGACTTCACGTAGCCCTGCAGGAAATAATCGAGAGGTGTCAAATCGCACGACCTTGGAGGCCAATTGACAGGTCCATTTCGCGAAATCAACTTATCGCCAAATTTTGATTTTAATAAGTCGATGGTTGCGGTCGCCGTATGGCACGTAGCGCCATCCTGTTGAAACCACATCTCGTCCGGATCAATGTAATCCATATTTTCAAATAAAAAATCATTGATCGTGGTGCGGTAACGATCTACATTGACCGTAAAGCGATCCCCGGCCTGATTTTCAACGTAAATTTTAATAATTTCGTAGCGTTGTTCAAGCATGAGTCTATTCATGATGATTTGCCAGAGTATATTGAGATCTGCCGGAGTATATTTTTCATAAAAATTTAATTTTTGGTTTTATTTTTCACAATTTCAAGTTCTATCAGGCTCAAGAAAACACCCTTTATAGGGTCATATGGAATACGAAAATAATGTTCATTGATTGTTTTGTTGTTTCTTACAATTGCTTTTTCTAAATTATTTTTTGATAATATATGCGGATGTGACAAAAATGATGAGTAATATATGTATATTAGATATACTACTTGCTTTGTTGTTGTTATTTCGTTTTGATATTAGCCGTGTTTTTTTATTAGCGCCCGATAGATGTATCCGGAGCACCCAATTTTGTATGTCAAAACTTATATTTAGCGCGCTATCAACTTTTTAGTTAAATATCGATAAAAAAATATCTTGCTCTACCTATTTATCGGGAGCCGCTATAGGGAGCGCTATCCATTTCAAAGGGAAATTTTAAATTTCATTTGTCTTGTACAACCCTTAAACCAAAGCAAACCAGTCTTTTTTCAAATTTTGACGTAATGTCAATTTTTTTCTTGTTTTATGATTTCGAGAAAAATATACGAAATTGTTTTTTTTAGTAAAAATTGTATATACTAGCCATGGAAGGGGGTAAAAATCGTCTAAAGTTTCAGAAACAGTCACATGGCAGAGGTCTACATAAATCTACACACATCGCGTCAGACATATATATATATATATATAAAATAATTTTCATAATTTGTCTTTTTATTAATCTTATGATGAATCAAGCTAGCTTTTTATGGAGAAATTTATAATTTTTTCAGTAAATTACTTTCAAATAGTTCGACCTGTTGGTTATCATCATTGGACAAAAAATGTGTATAAAAGCTACACCAAGTGAATAATAGCTGCAGTTATTATTCATGCAGTTTCAGGAGAAATTTCCCTTCGTCGCCGGATAATACTCGAGTAATAGTTGCGTTTTTTTAAATATGGTGTTCGAGACCGCGATAAAATATAGGGAAAATACAGGGAAATTTAGACAACAAAATTTAGAACAACAAATTTAACTAACTTCAAGTCAATCATTTTGAAATTTAATTTTTGGTTTATAATTAAACACAATAATATCCAATATTAAAATAAATTAATTAATTTCACCAGCAAACATTAAGATATCCATTTTTTCTTATTAAAAATACAATTCAGTTATTTCATTTTCATTCTTTTAAATTTCCAGTTGTAAATGAAGTAAGGCACAATCAAAAAATTGTGTACTAAAAAACTTTCCCTGGTTCGTCAGTTCAGCAATTATTAAGTTTTTTGATGAACTCTGTTGTACTCTACATAATATCAAGAGTTGTTCAGAACAAGCATAAATAAACTTTATTCATGTATGTGAAGTTGGCCCGAAAAACCAGCCCGAAAAACACATTTTCTATTTTGGTGCGTTTCTTTGCTAATTTCAATACCATCCCGAAAAATATCGTAATTGTATGGAACACGCATATCTCATCCCGAAATAATTTTTTCATCTATGTATCTACGAAATTTGTATTAATTAATATGAGGAAGCTAAAATTATCCCGAAAAGTTACTAAATTAATAATGCGATATTATACAGATAAAAATTTAAATATTTAAAATAATTTCCATAAATATTCAATATTAGAGCCGTATCTTTATCCATGTGTTACTATGGTTGAATTGAACTTTTCCATTTTATATGAAAAGTGGGTTAAATTAAAAATTTAATTGCTGGAATCCAGAAAATATCCCCCTCGAGATTATTTGCTCAAAAGTTAGGTCCATCCATCTCAGATATAACGCCAATAGATCAAGTCTGAACGGTGAATATAAAGGTCTGATCTAAAGCAAAATCTCAGCATAGGTTTCATGTCTAAAATGGGGTAAATTTACAATTTGGAAAAGTCGGTTAAATTAAAAATTTAATTGCTGGAATCCAGGAGATATCCCCCTCGAGATTATTTGCTCGAAAGTTAGGACCATCCATCTCAGATATAACGCCAATAGCTCAAGTCTGAACGGTGAATATAAAGGTCTGATCTAAAGCAAAATCTCAGCATAGGTTTCATGTCTAAAATAGGGTAAATTTACAATTTGGAAAATCGGTTAAATTAAAAATTTAATTGCTGGAATCCAGGAGATATTGTAACCGACTGCTCGATTACCGAAAATTTATTTTGGGATTATTCATTCAGAGGCTTTGAACGGTCATCTATGGCCAGCTATAGCTCAGGATGAAGGGCGTGGTTTTTCAAAGCTTAAATGAATCTTGCTAGACCGTATGATTTTTAAAATAAATAAAACAAAAAAGAAGAAAACTAGACGATTGCATTATGAAATAATTAATTACTACACCATAACTATTATATGCTCTACCTCAATTTTACCTCCTCACCTTTAAGACACTTAATTCATATTTTGTTCGGAAGTCTCATAAAACTGATAAAAAATATAAAACCCGAAAACTTCAATTTTAAGTAGCTTAATTATTGAAACCAAATTAATTATATTATAAATTTTGAAATTTAAAAATTTAGAATAGAAATTAATGTTAATTTATAATAAAAAAATTACTAACATACGTAAATCTAAAGTATTAAATATAAAAAAAAATTTACAACATTACATTTTCGTTGGGCGCCGTTGCTGATGATGACGTACGACGAATCTGATGGATCATTGATGATGATGATATACGAAGAATGTTGGTGGAATTTGATGATGTCCTTTTATTTTTGTTGAGTCACTAAGAATAACGTACACTCGTAATTCTTGTACGTTATAATTATTTTATGATCAATAGCGTAAAGTAAGCGCACGATGTAAAAATGACGCTGAATTTTTTTATTACTTTATTCACAGAATTTAATAAATTTTACGACGATTAATTAATATATTTATTACACTTATTATTATTATTATGATTATTATTATTATTATATTATTAGTTAGATTATCATTATTTATTAAACTAAGTTTAGTTTAGATTTCTTATTATTAGTGTTTATAGTAAATTAGTTTTTAGAATTATTTATTATACGGACTAGATTTTACTAGTTCTATTATTATTATAGTTTTTATTATATACTATATTATTATGCATTATTATATTCACATCGCATAATTAAAATTAATTAGAACTATAGAGTTTCTAAATTTAGGAATGTTCACCTTTTCTTAAAGACCACATGTCTACAAAATTTGTAGTAACGCACATTTCATGGTTTTTTTTCACTGACCGTTAAATCGTCCGGCATTTTCACAGTTTTTTTATTTTTATTTGTAACATATGATTTTAAAGTTTCTTTTCACTACTTAAACTTATCTTATTATAGCTTTTATTATTATACAATCTATTATTATTAAATATATTATCGCACTTATTATAATATTTATTATTATAAAACTTATCGCGATAACCGATTAATTTTACACAAATTTTATGTGTTCCGATTTAAAACAAGAAAAGAAAATTTAAGTCCTTATGTTCTATGAATTATAGAAATTTTATATTGGAATCAAGTTATATTGATTCTAGTAAATTTTTAATTAATTTTCGGAACACCACGTTAACTTAATTTTTAGATCTTGACTCGATCACGTTTTAAAATCCACTCCCCGATCTTTATTTTTTTGCCAACCAACTCATTTCCAAAAACCAACAAAAAAAACGATTTACTGTAGATACTTGCAATTCGTTGTATACAAGAACAAATGATCACTACATAATCTATATAATTCAAATCCCTATATAACTATTTATATACATATTTATTATATACAACAACAAAAAAAACTTTACATAACGTATACAAATAGCGAAGTTCAACCATTTATTGTAATTATATCGAAGAACTGAGTGATATTTGATTTTATTAGAATGAGTTTAATTGAGTATTTATCATGAAATTAAGCAGAGATTTTTTTATCATTACAAAAATTATTTACCCGAACCAGAATTATTTTGCAAATTTAAATTTTTGGTCATATTGAAGAGACAAATATAAGAAACTTAATTTATTTTTGGAACGATTGAAAATGCAGTCGTTACAATATCCCCCTCGAGATTATTTGCTCGAAAGTTAGGACCATCCATCTCAGATATAACGCCAATAGCTCAAGTCTGAACGGTGAATATAAAGGTCTGATCTAAAGCAAAATCTCAGCATAGGTTTCATGTCTAAAATGGGGTAAATTTACAATTTGGAAAAGTCGGTTAAATTAAAAATTTAATTGCTGGAATCCAGGAGATATCCCCTCGAGATTATTTGCTCAAAAGTGAGGTCCATCCATCTCAGATATAACGCCAATAGATCAAATCTGAACGGTGAATATAAAGGTCTGATCTAAAGCAAAATCTCAGCATAGGTTTCATGTCTAAAATGGGGTAAATTTACAATTTGGAAAATCGGTTAAATTAAAAATTTAATTGCTGGAATCCAGGAGATATCCCTCTCGAGATTATTTGCCCAAAAGTGAGGTCCATCCATCTCAGATATAACGCCAATAGCTCAAGTCTGAACGATGGATATAAAGGTCTGATCTAAAGCAAAATCTCAGCATAGGTTTTGTGTCTAAAATGGGTTAAATTTACAATTTATTTGCCGAACTCCTAGGGAAATCATCGGCATTTGCTCAAAAGATAGGGCCAAACCAGAGACGATTGAACACTTGGAACACAACATTCGGCGAGTTTTTAGTGAGATACAGCCACAATTGCTGCGAAGAGTGATCGAAAATTGGACCTTCATTTCGCCACATTGCCGAAATCATATTCAAGCATTAATGGCATAAAATTATGTATGCAATATAGCTAGTTTTACTGATATTCAAAATGTTTTTCTTTGTTTTATTTTAATTAAAAATTGTGAACCTCTAAAAAAACACCCTTTATAGTGGTGAAATTTGATATCCTAACGCCATTTATTGGAAGAGCCGTGATTCTTCTTTTGGTTTTGGTGTTTGTTGTTCTAGAGCTAGTTGTTTCTTGATGATTAACTGATTTCTAGAAACCTCTTTTGAGGTTGACAGTAAAGTTTCTGCTGGTTTTGGTGAGTGTTGAGCTTTCATTTTTTAACTTGGTCTTTTATTCCGGTTCAACACCTAATTGAGTTTCACTTTATAATTCTTCCTTATTCACGTGTATTGAATTAATGTCATCATTATTCGCAGGGTTAGGTGTCGTCCCAAGTAGTGCCCGTGTTTCAACAGCTTTTATGAGTTTCCCATTTTCATTTCTCTTTCTTTAAAAATGGGAAATCTTCTTTTGATTTAGTTGTAAATTTCTTTATGTCTCTTAATTGTTCACGGAGTTCGATGTTTTTCTTCTTGTACGATGAAGATGTTGATGATCGTGATAATTTGGAGCTTCATCTAAATAGATTAAACAATCATTGGGCCACCCCAGAATCAATTGGGCCAGCCTCTGAAGAGTGTGATTTTTGCAGCATAACTGCTGCTGTACCACCTCGGCTATTATATCTCGCATTTGTTGTACTCATTGCTTGTTTTTGCCAAGTTATACCACTGGGAATTGGTCCCCGGTAGTACTTTGCTAATGCCGAAGCTGAACTCGCCCCCCGCGACGTGGACTCGGCTGCCTATGTATACACAAAGACAGCCGAAGCCCTCTGTGTACCTTAGGCTGAACGGCATTTTTTTTTCGTTTTTTTTGGTTTTTTTGTTTTTTATTTTTTAGTTTTTTAAAGGAAACAATTTATAAAAGGAACATAAAACCTATTATTGTTGGGAGGTTTATAAAAACTTAACTGCGAGTAAGTATGTTTATGTTTGCATACCCTGACCGGTTTGCTGAAGGTTAATTATTATTAATCGATTCTAGAATAAATTATCATATGAGGGTCTACATGGTGAATGTTTCTGTTTCTAATTACCCGTACGTAACTGCTGAGGTCGTCGTATTTCTCCCATTTCTCGTTTCTTTTTCCGTAACTGACATAATGAGGTTGAGCAGACATTTCGTGACAGATTATCGATTTTAGTTCGTACTGGTTAACTCGTAACGTGATATTATTTTGAATATCACCAATACTTATTTTTTGTCGATTTAAACTGTGACATTCTGTGTAAATAGATATGTATTTCGTATACTGTAATTGTGCAATAGACATTGGCCCAGAACAATTTTGGCATCTTCGATTAGGGATTTCGTCTATACAATCACCTAATTTTGAAATGCCTAGTTCACCTAATTTCAAAGTATTTATTAATAAATATCGTCTCTCTTCAATAAACAAAAATGAAGATATTTTAAGAAGTTTACTATAGAGCTAGGAAGACTGTGAAGCACTTGGTCGGCGGGTTCGGTAATATTCGAGATGCAGTTTTGATTTTGTCCATATATTTCAATTAAAATTTCTTTTCTAATTTTGTATGAAATACTTAAATTTTTATCAAAAAGATTTCCTATTAATCGTTTAACTTTATCGTTTTTTTTCAATAAAATCTATTCGATCTACATCTTCTTCGACGGCTATTGCTATCGCGTGGATCAACGAATCAAATGTACACGAGTTTAAAAAATAATCACATGTGCTTGTGGCGTTTTGCATTATGGAAAATGCTTTATTTGTCTTAGCCAAACAATTGTTTTTAGTATTCGGTGTACCTTTGGGAGTTGTTAAACTATCCTCTGTAATTTTTGATCCTTCAGATAACAAATAAATTGTTTGCACTTTTTTCCAGCATCTGACAAGTTCATAAACTTTTTAATGATACTTAATTCGAAACTTGATGCCTTCCGTTTTGGCGTTAGATTTTCTGGCGGTTGCTTACGTCTCCAGACTGATTCAATGTTCACAAATATTTTATCTTAGTTGTAGTGCGAGAATCAGTAGAATCAAAAAAAAAATGTTGCTGAAAAAAGAATTAAAAATTTCCCCGCCTCAAAATTAGTTTGTGGGTGAAGGGGAAGGAAACGAGGAAAGAATCACGACGAAAGAATCAAAGTGTGGAACGGCTCAATGATCGATAAACAGGTTTATACAAATATTTGACTGGACTGGTTTTTATTAGGTTTTTTTTTGATAAAAAATCTGACACTTCGACTTTTTTAATTTTTTTTTTCGCCTGTTGAATCATTTTTTTAGGTTAATATGAACTTGTCAAAAATTTCCCCTCACATAATTTATAGCAAAACAAATTTAGATAGTTTCGTAATCTATCCATAATAATTAAAAGGCATATTTTTTGCCATCGAAAAAATAATAATTTTTTTAGTAATTTTTGGGATATCAAATTATTGTCAAACATTAACCCTGGAGATATACTCGACGCGACCGACGTGACTAAGTAAAAAGTAAAAGTGAATCTATGAGAATTTATCTAAAGCAATTATACTCGATGCGACTCAAACGTGATACAAAGCAAGTTGATTTAACTTTGACTTTTTGTTGTTGTTTAGTATTAAAGTGACATGTTTTAGAAATTTCATGAAATAATTCAATTGTGCCTAAGATAAGTGTTTTTCATTGTTTTAATTCATATTTTAACGAAATAAATTTTAATTATATAAAATATGTATTTAACTGTTTCTATTTGCGTAAACGTGTTAAGAGAGGAGCGTAAAATAAAATACCATTTCATTTATATGTTTTGGTTTAGTAACAGGTTATCCAATTCAAGCTTGATAAAGTAAACTTAAAAAAAACACACAAAATATTCGGAATGTATTGTAATTTTTATTTCATTTTACAGATTGATCCTTGCCATTTTTAGTTAAACAAGATATCATTCAAATGTTCTCCACGGGACTTCTTACAGGCCTTGATTCTTCTGCGGTATTTTTCAATGACTTTTCGGCACATTTCGGGCGGTACCTCGGCCATTACCTTACGAATATTAGTTTTCAATTCGTCAAGAGTTTGAGGATTGTTTGCGTAAACACGATCTTTCGCGTAGCCCCACAAAAAGAATTCCAAAGGCGTTAAATCACAGGATCTTGGAGGCCAATTGACATCAGCCAATCGCGAAATCAAACGTCCAGGAAATTTCTCTTGCAAAAGATCTCGATTTGCTCGTGTTACGTGACTGGTTGCTCCATCCTGCTGGAACCACATATCGTCAAGATCATAATCTTCGATTTTCGTAAAAAAATAATCGGTTAACATGCGGCCATAGCGCTCAGAATTGACGGTAACGGTTCGTCCATGGTTGTTCTCAAAAAAATACGGCCCAATCACACCACCAGACCACAATGCGCACCAAACAGTGACTTTTTCCGGGTGTAATGGCTTCTCTACAATCAATTGTGGATTTTCTGAGCCCCAAATTCTACAGTTTTGCTTATTAACGTATCCACCAAGCGAAAAATGAGCTTCATCACTGAAGAAAATTTTGTTCGAAAAATCAGCATCGACGGCCGGTTTTTCCAACACCCAATTTGCGTATGTTCTTCGTTGTCCATGGTCAGCAGGCTTTAGCTCTTGTGTCAAATGGACTTTATACGGATGAAGATGCAAATCCAGATGCAAAATGCGCCATAATGAGCCATAAGATAGGCCTAAATGTTGAGCTCGACGAGGAATTGACAAATTTGGATCTTCTTCCACACTTTCAGCTACAGAAGCGATATTTTCAGCATTGCGAATGTTTCGATGATGCACAGACCTTACAATATCAGTAACAGATCCAGTTTGTTCAAATTTATTCACTGTATTCAATATGGTTTGCTTTGTAGGACGATTATGACGACCATAATCTGCTCGTAAAGCGCGAAATGTGGATACGGCAGAATCACTATTTTTATAATAAGATTTAATAATTTTAACGCGTTGGTCGATTATTAAATGCTCCATATTCTTAAATGGCAGAATGTCAACTAAATAAATGACAGCGTATTTGACGTTTATCTTTGACAGATGTCGGTATACAGATTTCTACTTTATCAACCTCGAATTGGATAACCCGTTATATTAAATATATACATACATTTCTATTTTTTGTTTTTGCGCTTGTTGCGTGAGTGAGAACTGAGAATAGATTATTATGATCATGCTTAGTGTTTTATAATTTATCCCTTCCAAGTTTCAACTAAAAAAAGAATAAACAGGAAATAGACAAGTAAATAAAACAAAATTTTGAGGGGATAAATATATGACGAAATTGGATAGAAACTAAACAAGCATGATCGTGGTTTATTCTGTACTATTCGTTTTCTCCTTGACAGATGGATTCATTCATTCATATACACCCATCCTCCGATTTACACGGTAGATTGGTTCCGCGGAAAACGTATTATCGCATTCATATATACAGTTCCTTGTAGAAATATAAATTAATAATTTATTAATTTGAATTTTAGGTTTTAGTGTAAAATTAAATTAAATTTCTTAAATTTCTTATTATTCTTGTTTTGAACGTGAAAATAATAATTTAACGAATTTTGGAACTCTAGTTTAGGACATGTAAAGGTAGGCGGCTGTGATCGAATTGGAATTGTTGGCTTAACTTTATAACTTTGCTATTTCCGCGAATATTTGAATATTTGGAATTACATGGAAGCTACGGAGTACATTTGAAATGCAGTCAAATTTGCTATATGTAGATAGTTTTTCGGGATCATGCACTTTTTAATTAAATTTTTTTCTAGATTATTTGGAAGACTGTAAATTGGTAAAGGTTTTGGTTAACTTGTTCTAGGTTGGATAAATAATTATCGACAATTATTATATGATTTATAATTTATTTAATGCTGTTGTAGATATGTATATATATGTGTGTATGTATATGTGTGTGTGTATGTGTGTGTATGTATGTGTATATATGTGTGTATGTATGTGTGTATGTGTATATGCATGTGTGTGTGTATATGTATGTATATATATATATATATATATATATATATATATATATATATATATATATATATATATATATATATGTATATATATATATATATATATATATATATATATATATGTGTATGTATATGTATATGTATGTATATATATACACATATATGTATATGTGTGTGGGTATGTATGTATGTATATGTATATATATATGTATATGTATGTATATATGTATATATATATATATATACAATAGGTAGATTAATCGTAGATTAATTTTTTAATATGTTATTTTAATATTTTCTGATTTATTTATTTTATAATTAAAGCATTGAACCATATAATTGGGTTATTTGATTATCATGGATCCTACAGATGTGCTAGCTACTTATTATTAATTCTGTTATCTTACAGATTCCTGATTACTTTAATAGTTTTATTTAATTTTGGTTGAATTTGCTTAGGTATTGGGGATTTTAAAGCTGTGAAAAACATTCATTATTAATACATTACCTTACAGATTCCAGATTAGCTGTTTTTGGAACCAGTTTTCGTTTGGTCATTTTCTATTTTTATAAATAAACATATTTGTATTAGATTAGGGATGACAATGACAAGTGACTTTCATAAATATTTTTTTATAAATAAATCCATCAAATCAACAGACTTAGAAGTTAGGAAGGCCGTGCGTGCCTTTCCTGGATTCGATTTATTTTATTTGTTTTAAGAGAACAAAATTAATTTAGTTAATACTAATCGTTACTTTACATTTATTTTATTCAAGTATAATTTTATTTTATTTTATCATATATATTGTCCTAAATATACTAATGAATTTTAGAGTTATTTTGAATATAGTTCAAATAACTTTGGTTTCAGGAAATTCTACTGTAAGTTGCGGAGTTGCAGAATGATTAAATTAATAAATGTTTCAATTATTTAGGAAGCCGGAAAATATGAATTTAGAATTAAATTTCCGGAAATTTACAGATGCTTGTGAATTAATGCTTCATTGTAATTGCTGATTGTGTAGTTTAGAATTGTGTTGTCATTTTATTACTAACGACTTTACATAGGTGTCTGTAACGAGTCGAGTCAACCAATTTTGGTTAGGAAGCCGAAAAGTATTAATAGAATTAAATTTCAGGAAAATTCCAGATGCATGTGAAATAATAATATTTTTTCTTAGGTTGCCGTTTTAAAGAAGCAATTGTTGAAGACCAATACCATCGTTATCCATTAACCTATTAAGCCTTTATCCTTCATCTAGTAGATTAGAATTGTGTTGTCTTTGTGTTACTAACTATCGGCTATACCTAGGTGTCTGTAACCGGGCCGATTCTGTCCCACTTAACTAACCTATCCAATCCTTCGGTTTTGTTATGTGTAAAAAAGGGTGTACGGTGGACCCGGCGTCATCCGGGAACTCAAGCCTAAGAACTTGGTCGTACATTCAAAATCAATCAATCAATCAATCAATGTTTTAGAAATTTCATGAAATAATTCAATTGCGCGTTTTTCTTCCAATTAAAAATGTTTATATTTTAAATTTTTATTATTTCACAAAAAATGAAAGAAAGAGTCAAAAGTTAAAGAAATGTCAAAAACGTGAACTCATATACTGAGCTCATCTTGGGTATACTCGTAAGCGCGTTTTTGACATTTTGAAGCTTTTGAGTAACGTCGAGTATACTCCAGCATAAAAATAATGATTTTTCATATTTATTTTGTAAATAACTTATAGGTTAGTTTTTGTTGACGTTCAAATTTCCCCAACTTTTTATACCATAAAATAAAAATGTTGTATCTCAGTCTCGCTAATGTAAATTTTAGTTCTTGACTTTGTCATATTTTCGGCAAAATTTTTGTAAAATTTTTCTGATTTCTAGTGGAATAGTACCATATATGACGATTGTTTTGTTTTGTTGTTGCTTTTATATTTTATGGTGTATCGCGTCGATCGCTTACTATGCGTCTTTTGTATATACGTATATGCTACATTTGTTTTGATTGGATTGATATCGTTTATGTGTCGTAACGATCTTGTATTTATAATGATGGGATTTTGGTTTTGCTTCACGAAATTTGGACACGAGAGGGATGGGGTTGTGAATATCAGACCACAATTTAGTAAAATGCATTTAATTTCGAATCAAAATCGTATTAAAATAATTAAGAAACATTATGAAAATGGCGGATCTGTTAAAACAACATTTCATTTATTTATTTAAAGAAATCGATTTATTAAAATTACCTACAGTTAAGATTTTAATATCAAAAATATAAAAGCAAAACGTTTAAAAAAAATAAAAATAAAATAAAAGTATCACATTTTTGTTACAGTTAACAAATGAGTGGAAACACAAACATATACATTAAAAGTAGTACTAAAATAAAAAAAAAAAAAAAAAGTAGTACTTCAATCACTAATTGAAGCAGCCAAAAAGAAAATAAGTTGTAAATTTAAAAAGTAGTTTTTGAGGTTATTTTTATAGTTGTCCTGGGGGCCGTATATATTTAACGGGACTGACTTTAAAAAAAGAGAATCGTTCGATATGCATACTCAAATGACCATTTGGCACGGATAAATACCTTTTTCGATCATTAAATTATTAGATAAAAATTAGTTGATTTGAACATTGTAACTATTTATAGCAAATACATATGTTCAACTACATACGATTTTAATTTCACTCTGCAAAAATAACGAAAAACCATGTATTTTTAGAAAAAAAAAATATTCTGAATTGCTGACTGCTGAATAACTCTTGCGAAATGTCTTATTAGAATTTTATGGTTTCGCTATGGGAATGCATTTAAACAAAATTGTGACATTTACGTAAAATTGTCAATCGCGATAACATTTTATTTCTACGGTACAACGCCCAAATAATTACATTAAAATACACGCTGATCTATTTAAATTTATTCATAAACAATATTTATAAATCAATATAAAATTGTGTGTATTGAACACAATCAATAAATTGAAGCGTGAAAGGTTCAAATTCCTTTTCACATTTTTCAATCCAATATCACAAATTAAAGATTTTAACTGTTCGACATATTGTTCAATGATGTTGATCAATTCCGGACATCGTTCGATAATATATTTTATTCTCACCCTTGCTTCACTTATTCGATTTTAGACGCCATCATCTTTCAAATGTGTGACCAGCCAAATTGGTTTCACATAATTTTTGAACGTGATTGTTCCTCAATCCGTACCACAAAATCCTCTCAGACGATTGCAGTTATTAATTTTAGACATCAATGTCTATTAACTTTTAGTAAACTTTAACAATAAACATAAGGTAAGCAACATGTGGCCGTTCAAGTCGTTTGGTGGGCCTGAGCATCATTGGTCCGCATGATTTCGAGAACGAAGCTGGTAACGCTGTTATTGTCAATGGTGTTCCCTACAGTATCGCTTGTGGTTTCAAAAGTACTGTGCTACATGTCCACCAATGAAACAATCCACCAATGAAACAATGGACGAGAAATTTCGCGAAGGGGGATGTTAGTTAGCCACTAAGAACGTATGATATAACACCATTAGATTATTTTTTGTGAGGCTATGTGAAAGAACACTTATGAAAATAACACGCAAACAATCCAAGATCTCAAGACCAATATCGAACGCATCATTCGTTAGATAGAGTCCCAATTACTTAGAAATAAGATTACTCCCAGATAGTACCTGAAGGCCGATAATTATTATTATTATTAAGATTTTTATTAAGCTGAGCTATCAGGCTGAAACGGCACACCGAGGTAACTAACCTATATTGGCATTTCTATATGCTGCTAGCGACTACGTCCCCTATAACAACATTAGATTATCATACATGCATTTTAGCCATTTCTATTACACCATAATCGTCTAGACGACAGTGCTGGACGTGTTTAGTTTACTATCATATTTTTCAATTACATGACACGCACACAAAAGTCCTTGAAGTTGCATATCGCATTGTTGCCTACAAATGTGGTTTTATCATCCGACCATGTGATATTTGCATTGGTATGCATATTGCATAGGCTAGAATGAAGCCTTCGTCTCTCATTTTGATATAGTACACATTCAAATATTATGTGGTCAGATGATTCTATTACTTGCACCGCAGAGGCATAGTTCATTTTCCATAACTTTAAATCTAACTAGGTAGCTGTTGTAGTTACTGTCCCAGTAATAAATTGTGATAACTGTGATAAGCAGTTATTTAGTGAAATTCTCTTGTTGAGACTCACCCTAACATTTGGAAAGAATTCATTCGTGTATCTTCCTTTAGTGGAGATATTCCATCTTTGCTGCCACAAGTTGCTGCATTCTTCTTTCGTTCTCCGGATATGTGAATTCTTATCCATTGTCCCGTCAGTTTCAATTATGTCGTTCCCTGTCATAGTCGGGCGTCCCTTCTTATTATTGTTGATAACTGCACTCTGTTTTAGTTTGATATCTATCGGCATAATACCTGATGTCTATCGGCATAACACCGTCATAGGAACCTGTTATTTTAACAGGGCATGTCTTTGTGCACCTTTCAGTGTCCTTATGCGGTGAACATTAAACTTGTCCATCCAGCTCGCACACGCGTATGTTAGTACGGCTCAATTATTCCCTTATATAAGATAACCAGCGCATGGTTATTAAGCCCCAATTCTCTTGTGAGATTATTGCAATGGTATGTAAGACTTTTTTGGCCTTTTCAGCGATAGTTTTAACATGACTTATAATAGACCTCAAGACCCAAGACGCTCATCCATAATAACGCCTAGATATTTGACAGTTTTGGCTTGTTTTATTCTCGCATTATTTAATTTTACAATAGGCGGTCTATTAGTTCCCAATATGTGGTCATAGATCTAGTTTATTTTTCATGCAATTTATTTTCAAAATCTTGTCTGAAGTGCTGATATATGATTATAACCTTATCATCATCATTCAAAGATAAAATCGAAACTCAACTAGGAGTTTAAATCAGCAAAAGAGTGCTTCCACTGTTCACTTTAATAATAAATAAAAAGTGGAAGATGTGTTTAATATCAAGGCAATACTTAACATAAGAAAAGAAGTCTTCGTCTTATCGAAGTTATAAATTTTTGCAATAATAATTCTCGTACTTGCTGTATATAACAAGTCTTCGACAGGGAAAGGGAAATTTAATTCATCTCAGGCAAAACTATATTAAACGATCATCTTACATCATTTATATCGAGAAATTATATATCGATTTTCGAGAAGAGGAAAAGCAAAGGTGGTCAACCAAGAACAATCTTAAGCCTTATGGAAACCAATCACATCACATCGATTATCATTGGAATTTAAACACCGTTATTTTTTATAACTTCCTTTCAGTTTTATTTATTTTTTTGTTTACTTAACACATATAACCTTTTTATTTTTGTTTCCCAGAGTGTTCGAATTCCAAAGTATTTACACAAAGTATGTTCAGAGCATCGATTATTCGGTTATTATGCACCTAATTTACTCACAGTACCGCTTTATTCTCGTTTCATGCACAATTTTAAAAATTCGTAATTCTTTAAACAAATTTATGGTCGTGGATAATTGCAATTTTGACAGCTTATGGTCTGCCAATATTATTTATTACTGACTTAGATGATAGTAAGCTAATAGTCGATATTGAAGATTTTACAATATTCTATTGGTCTTTAAATTTAGCAAGAGAACGAAGTAATACGACATTGATGTTTTAGCATTAACCGAAATTTGGTTTAGAGGAAGATGAAAATATTTTTTTAAAATTACAGGATTTAATTCATAGTCTTAAAATAAACAATTAATAGCTTCTGTAATACTCTTGACTTATTTGAGAAACTATTCTCGATCCTTAAAAATAAAACATCGATCACAACTACGATGAAAACGTTTTAATGATACAATTAAAATTGAGGACGACGAGATAAAACCAGAAGCTATAACAATTCTTCACGTTAACGGGGTTCATATGTAGTGGAAAGGCTTCGAAAATTCGTTCAAAAAGTTGGTACTCGAAAACATTCAGTTAACAAATACTAATAATATTTAGCCACTTACAGTCAGCCGGAGAAATTCATAATGCGACATGGCCATTGCTTCTGAACAGATTCAGTAACAGAAGAATCTTCGTTTCAAACCTGTTAAATAACCGACTTAACCAACCAAAGCAGAAACTGAAATATTAATACCAGCACACTTTATGTCCTATGATAAAGTCGCTTATTTTAGTTCCTGAGATTGACATCTTCAACGAGAAAATAACTAAGTTACAAATGAATAGAAACTGTTATTGTAATCCGACATCGATGTACAGAAACATGCCACGAAGAGCATGAACAAATCTTGGTCGACGTATGCAGACCAATACTCGGCACACAATGCAGACGCATGAGACCGGATGGCAAACAGGCGCGCCACTGACGTACACAGAACCGACAGCACATGCAAGCACATCGTGCACTAACGATGTATCCGAAACTTATGTCATGCATAAAAAAATGAAAGGAAAATATTATGATGCATTAACATATAAATTAGAAGCAATCAGCATCTGTTGCGCTTCTGTCAAATTCGTAATACCGGCGTTGAATTCTCCATCCGAAAATTGTTTCGTTCTTCCACATGACGTCTTTTGGCGAGACCAACTTTGTTCAGAGCAACGACAGTCGGAATTTTGAATCGATATTCAAAATTCAAGGGAAGCGGTCAGAATGATACAAATGGAGAAGCGAATCAATATGAACGAAGACTTCAAAACGTGTTATCACGAATTTATGAATGAGTATATCAAACGGCACACGAAACTTTTAATAGTATCAGAAGATTACATGCTGTAAACCTGATGAAGAACAACAATGAAGGTTAAAGTGGTTTGTGATGTATCTTGTAAAACACCAATAAACATCTCTTCCAACCAGTTGATGCTAGTTGGAGCGATAATTCAATATAAACTATAATAACAATATTAATATGATGGAGGACATTTGGGTTTGAGTTCGCAGCCGACATCAAAAGATGTTTCGCCTGATCAAAATAGGTCGAGTAATGAGTCCGAGTTACAACCCAAATACTCGGATAGGATAGAAACCTTAGCTTCAGGGTTTCTAAAGTTTGTCCTCCAATATGCGTTGTTTCATTTCGTGGCTCCCAGAGCCGCAAATTCTTTAAAACTGCTTCGGAATCATAAAATACTACCAAAAATTGTTAACGGATTAAACAATATTTACAAACGATTAAAACTCGATTAAATCTTTTAAAATTTGTCGTAGTGGATGGGACTGCTTTCTCTCTTTCTCTTTCTGAAAATATTCGTTTGCATCAAATGTTGTGATTGGCGCTACTGGACCATATCTGAAAAGTCGAATGCATTTGGGTGGAAATTGGTTTAATTTATTCTAGAGACCAAAATTTCCCCTATCCAAACCTAATAGTAGTAGTGTTTGGTGTGGCGGGGCAATAAATTTGAGGAGGATTTGGTTTAATAACTCCCGCAAACCAAGAGTTTCCGAAACAAAACATAGCAGTATAATCGGTCGTAATAATTGCCAGTATTCAACACACAAATTTCAAGTTATTTTTATCGTTGTGATCTATACAGGTTCTCCTCTGAATGGTTCATTGCATTTGAGAGGGATTTGGTTTAATAACTCCTGAACTCCTAAACTATGGGATTACATGCCCGACCTTATTTATGAATTCTTACGAACTTTTATCAGAATCTGCTAAAGTATTTGATACAGATTTGGTTTAATAACTCTTAATACCAATAGTTCCGGAAACAAAACCTGGTAGTTACCATTTGTTATGATAGCCTCTATAGACTTTATCGCTTTTTATTAGTTTTGATTTTTCTTTGGCTAAATTAAATAACTGTAATAAAATTCTCGGCTGGGATAGAAATATGACTAGCGTTGTATGACGCATTATTTATTTTTCCCATACATTCCCTTACATACTTTTACCTAGCGTGATGACGTTTAGCTTTCTACATTCTACTACGTGATACAAGTTTTCTATTCCTAAGATGTTTTTTAGGGATCACTAAAAGTGTAAAATTCCAAGAGGATTCACTACTCTCAATTAAACTAATTTTGGAGCATTTTAAAAATTTGTGGCTGAACTGTATGGAACTACAATTCTATCGAGAATTTTAAGTGTTAAGGTATCGGTAACCTGCAATTTACCAACAGGTAATACTAAAATATCATTACATTCACATTCCAATTAGCTATTAACATCGATTTAATCGTAAGTCGAGGAAAAGTGGAAGTTAGTTTTATCACAAGTTCTAATTTAAATGGCATGATATTGGATTTTTTGTTAAAATCTAAGGGGTTTTCTAGCAATTCTTTAGAAGAAGAACAACAAATATTGGGATGTATTAAAGCATATAATAGCTTGTAAAGCCGACGTCAGTCCATAATACGAAATTTTCAAAATTTAACGGAAGCATATGCGAAAGTAAAAATTGGAATGGTAAATTAAAATTTCACTTATCTTTACAACATTTATTTTTATTTGATGAAATCGTCAAAGTGTGGTGTTGTCCGTTTTTTGCAGAGGTAATTGATAGTGATCACGTCCAATAGAAAAATGAAATTACATATGTCCTTTATACATTGTTCAATATTGTTGTCTCTGACTTTCTGGATTGTACTGTGACCAGGCATCCCTATTGTTGATAATTATTGATCATGTTATTCCGTAAATATTAATAACTGATGAAGTTAAATTCATTGACAAAATTGCCATGTGAGCTGAGTTCGTAATTTCCGGATTTCTATAGTTTACTTAGACATATAGGGAACCTCGTCCTCTTTTATCGTTGCCTTCTTTCCTTCTTATTAGCAATCGTCGCGCAAGACATTATTGAACATCTACAAAGCACCGATAACACCGGGACATTTCGGCGATTCTGAGCTGAAATTAGTTCCTATAACATATAATGATAGGGCCTAGTTATTAAATAAAGATAATTGTACCGGATGAAATCGGTAACATTAATATAATTGGAACAATTAAATCATCAATATTTAGAAAGGTTATTGGTTCCCAAAGCCGTATCATAAAAGGAACACAACTATTGACACTAATAGGAAACCCGCGGGGTCCCATATTCGTTGAATGAACGAGCATTACTGTACCTTCATAAGAGGAAAAGAGGAAGAAATACAATTTTACATCGAAATCAACAAATTCTAGTTGTTTTGTACGTTCTATAAAGTTTGTGGAACACTCGTGGTAAAGAAATTAGGGTGGACTGACAAATATCAAATATATACATATGTGCATCAGTGTCCACAAACAACAAACTAATTTTTCTATAACGACATGTCTGATTGGTTTAAAAAATTCAGGATTAGCAGAGATGATACTGCCGAGTCTCGAAATAGTCGATTACCACAAAAAATCTTTATTTAATGCAATAACCCCAGTATCAACGTGTTCTACCAACAAAAAATAAAACTAATTTTTGGCGGTGTCATGTTGCGAGAATAATACCTCAGTTTGACGTAGGTTTTAATTGTTCGATTTTTCCGATATACATGTTTTGGAATCTATGGTGAGATTAGCCTTCGTCGTCGTCGTGTTTTATTTTAACAATAATTATTTTATTTACAGTTCAATAAATCTTTTATAACTCGTCCATTATTCGATACCACTCATCCTTCCCTCATGTATTATAGTGGATGAAATATGTTCACGATAGCATTAAACAAAATTAAAAATTCTAACCAAGTTTAATTTTTTAAAGGTGATATAATTTTCTATTTCATTATTAGATTTGTTGGTATATTTCCAATCACCAAAAAAATATAAATTTCGTTCGAAGAAGAAAATCAAATTACGTTTTCATCATTTCACAAACATTTTCCGTTTAAATTGAATTTAAAAATATTGAAAAGGCATCAACAATCAAGAGACTGAGTTATACAAAGCACAACACTGACTTGACTGGCATTGGAAAAAAATTGAATTTTTCATCTCTCGTTGTTGTATCGTACGTCGTTGCCAAAGATAAAATTAAACTTCTGAACAAATAAACATTTCATTTCGTTTTGCGTTGCTGTTGCTGCTCTAAGATTTTTGCTTCTTTATTGCCACAATATCTTACCATGCCAAATACATTTCCGTATTCTTGTTGACGAAATAATTTTTCATTGAAATATTACGATACTACGTTGAATTTAGTTTACGTAGTCCATTGGATGGCACACAAAACGATACAATGAATATAAATTTATGAAATGTTGACGGTGGAAATCTACCACGTGGCACATTCTTTTATTGGATTTGTCATTTGAAAATATAGATATTGGATATTCAACGACCAATTGAATTAAGGATAAGATTCAGTGAAATTCAGAGAGTTTAGATTTGAAATAAAATATTTTAGCGAATTTTGCCATTTACCAATGTGATAAAATGATTGAAATTAATTTGCTCCTTATTCCTGTCATACGTATAATTATTCTTTTATGAATTTTTATTTGTAATCAGACATTATTCACACCATGTATACTCATAAATATATGCTCATTACACATAATAAATCTTTCCGTTCAAAACCAAATACACATAATATCATGCTAGTGTTTTATTGCGATGAAGTGTACACATTTTGTAACGAATTTCCTAGCAGAAAAATGAAGTAGAAAATAAAATTCCAACTTAAAAGAGCATCATAATTTATTCCAGAAAAAAATCCTTTTGGCTAAATTATCATTTTCCAACTTTCCGCAATAAAGATTCATACACGTTATGTACTAACACAGCGCTGCCCAACATATACATTATTGCAGTCCTATTTTTACGACTTCAAAAAGGAAGTTCGCTATTCGATATAAAAGTTACTTTGCCTCTGCAAACATTGTATGGCGATTACTCAATAACAGCTGAATCAGTTTGAATGATTCTGCATTATTTTCCATTATAAGAGAATCTGGAAATTACAGGCCAGTGTGTAACTTCATTTTATAATGAAACTTGCAATTGTTTTGCATAATTCGCATTGTGTTTAGTAAATCTTATCACGAAAATGACGTCAATATTGCTAATTAAGTTATACAGCCCGCAGTTGATGGTGTGCCGTGCTGTTTTCTTGTCCATGTATCTTTAACTTGTAATTTGTCAAAAACATTTGGAAGTCGTCATTTAAAAATAAATTTATCTAAGTTATTTGACATTTTCTGTGACAATTTTGAATTGGTAATTTGCCGGAACAAAACGTTACTTCTCAATGGACTAACACTAAATAAATTTTCTTATCGGCAGTTAATAAATTACGCTCCATTTGGTCTAGTTATTTTATTCAGCACATTCAATTTACATTTCAAACCCTTTTGTTCCAAATAAATAGGACATTTCATTGTAACAACCGACTTCAATCCCAATCGTTTGAGAATGGCTTCCTTTCACCTTTGCGAATTTAATTTATTCGCCAGAGTCACATACGGAACTCGTTTTGCAAACCTATTTTAAACCACAAACTGAGTTTTATCATAATTTTTTAATAAATGGCTTAGGTCTAATTAAATTATCCATTTCCTAGAGTCAACATTTTGTAATGTAGTGTTCAAGATTCCTATTTTTATCATAAGACCTGACTTTCATCTCCGTCGATTCAGATTTGATTTAGTTCTACTGTGGAACATGATACTTAATAACCATACAAAGGAGCAAATCGTAATCTGTTGATGAAAATTCTCTTTACATTCTGCCCCTGACTCGAACCCGGTACCTTCCGATCCAAAGGCCGAAGCTTTAACCACTGTGCCATTTGGTCGGTACTCACAGCGTTCTCGCGATAATTTTCTTCTAATAATATCTCTTTAGTCTACATAGTAAACATATTTATATACATAAAAAGACTTGGGTAGTTTGTACCGGAGAGATTTGTTAATCAGCATTTTCTAAAGAAAGAAAATAGAAAATACAAGCGGATTATTAGGTCGCGGATATGTTTAAATATTTGTTCTTAGCAAAAAAAATACAACTGCAAAATTAATATTAAAAAATATTAAAGGTTTCACAAAGTCTAACGGTTAATTACGGTGAAAATCAAAGAAATATTGAATAAAAGTGCTTCAAACCAAACTGTTATTCGTGAATATACACACCGGTGTATTCTGTTGAAAGTAGAGGACATGGTTAGTAATTGTAATAACATGTTAGGGCTCATATTTTTCTCCCTACAGGACACTATTTAGTACAAAAATACCTTAAACAATTTTTTTCATTTCAAAATCAATATTATCTTATATAATTATGACCCTCAGCTTAAGGAACCCAGATAACTTCGGCTGTCACTGTGAACACCTAGGTAGCTGGATCCACGTTGTAGGGTAAGGATTCTGCTTCGGCAGTAGCAAAGTGCTACCGAGGGCCAAACGCCAATATTACAACTTGGCGAAAACATGCACGGAGCACAAAAAATACGGAATATATTACCCCAGGTGATACAGCAGCAGAGATGCTGTTAAATTCGCGCTCTTCCGAGGTTAGCCCAATGGATACTGGGGTGGGCCAATCATTGCTTAACCATTTGGACGAAGCTCCAAATTATCAAGATCACCTCCAACTGGTAATATCTTTCAGTACGAGAAGGAAAACGCCGAACTCCGTAAACAATTAAGAGAAATAAAGGAATTTATAACTAAATTGAAAGAAGAATCTACAATTTTAAAGAAAGAGAATAAAGAACTCAAAAAAGCAATTCAAACACGTGCAGTATTTGAGACGACACCTAACCCTGCAATCGATGATGACATTAATCTATTCCAGACGGATGAAGAAGATTTAGAAAAAGAAGCAAATTGGATGTTGATTCTGAATCGAAGACCAAATAAAAAAGAAAAGCTCAATAGTCACCAGAAATGGCAGAAATATTACTATCAACATGGAAAGAAGTTTACAGAAACGAGTTAATCATGAATAAACCAAAAGAACGATCACATAGAATATTATATTATTCCGCTATGCAATCAATTATGAAATCGGTTACGGTAGCCAACTACAAGGACGTATCTCTAAACAATGACATCTGGAAAATTAATGTTGCAGACTCTAAAACCTATAGAGTTTTGGCTACAAAGCTTAATTCCAAAGGGCATCAATGGTTTACATATGAACATATGAATCATCGTCCAATCAAACTTATGGCTCGAAGTGTTCACCGCGATCACCGAGTTCCAAATAATTGAGGATCTCAAGCAAAATGGTAATCAAATAGGAAATGCTGTAAACGTCATTAAGAAAGAATAAATCGATACTGAACAAAAAGCTCAAACCAACAAAAGAGGGCTTCCACTATTTATGCTCACTTTTAATGACAAAGAAAAAGTAGAAAACGTGTATAATATATTATGAACTCTTCTCTAAGCACACTCGGTGGTCGAGTGGTTAAGTTATATACAACCAAATATGCTGTCAACCCAAAAGTCCCGAGGTAGAACCTAGACAGAGTTCATAATTTTATTGACGCGATTATTATTCTTAGCACGGATCGATGTTTTCGGATCAAGTATTGCTCCAATACTGATTGAGATTTGAATTTTAGAATGGCATTACAAGTGGAGGGGAATATGGAGATAACGAAAGTAATTGTATAAACTACGGCAATAATCACATGGAAAGTATTGGAATTAAGAACGACGTTAATCATCAAAATAGAGCAAGTGATGACGTGAATGTTCGCGAACACAACTACATGAAAGTAAATAACAATCTACAATAAAAAGAATAATCTCGAACAGCGATAGACAAGTATATAAGCGCGTATAAATTGGGATGCAGGGACAGTTCTAATTTAAACAGAGAGAAACGTAGTAACCAGTAAAAGTGAACAGTAAAAGTAAATTAGTGAGCAGTGAACGAGTGAAATTTGTGAATTGTTGTGAATTTTAAAGGTGTTTGAAAATATAGTTTGTAACTTAAATCGCTGAGTGTTTTACTTGCAAAATCGTGTACGAATCCATATAGAACGGACGAAATACCTAACAATATCAAGGTAATACTTAACGTGAGAGTTAATATAGGGTCATTGAAAAAACGGCAGTTTAATACCGTAGAAATAGTTCCAGAGAGAGGCTTAATGTGCTGGAAAACATCATGTTCAAGTATGCCTGGTTTTTATATCTGTACTGCAAAATTTGTTAATTGCAAGAGCCGCATCCCGGAAACTACAAGGGATGTGAAATAGCTAAGGACCTACAAAGATTAAGAAATAAAACCAATTAATTCAAATTTCACCAAAGAGGAACCAAAACCTCATGCAAGTAAAACGGGAGAACCGAAGCTATACTCGCAAGTGGTAATAACAAAACCAACCTGATTCAAGCTCTGAACAACAGATTAGATAAACAAAACTCTCTAAATGAAATGACGCAAACAACCACAAATAAATCATTGAGAATAGTAACTTGAAATGCGAAGGGGCTAATGCAACATATCCCAGAATTAGAATTTTCTTAAATACTGAAAAATTGATATATGTATCGAAAACCCATTTTACTTCAACTTCATATCTTAAAATATATGGATACAGTTGTTACCACGCCATTCATCCAGCAAGAAGGACAAGAGGAGGGTCGACGGTGGTTATAAAAGAAAACATCCAACACTATAGATCCCAAACTTGAACAGGAATTTATGCAAGTAGTCACGTTAAAAGTGTATATCAATAACAACAAAGAATATAGTGTATGGTCAATATATTTCCCCCAAGATATAACCTAATTAAGGAAGACTATTGCACATTATTTAAATCACTTAGATCAAGTTTCATACTCGGAGTAACCTCTAAGAGCTCTCTACCTTAGCTTTTTGCAGCAGGACGACTATGCAGTTGGGAGTTTCATTCTGCAGATCAACAAACTTATTGGCTCACTTCAGATTTGGAGTGAAGATAATCCACAAGCCTTTGTCGAAACACCATTACATCCAGAGAAAACCACTGAAGCGCGCTTTATGAGAAGGCGGAATCGTTGGTTCATATGTCTTCAAAAACGATGGTGGGTGGAATCTTACAGTCAACGGTAAACGGTTTTTGTACCCCAATTGGCTGGCATAAATCGTGTTGATATGTGGTTTCAACAGGACGGTGCCACATGCCACACAGCGCGGAATACAATTAATTTACTCGACGAAACATTTGATGAAAGTTTTCATCAGTCTTCATCAGTCTTTCATTTCATGTATTGGTCCTGTTAATTGGCCACCAAGATCGTGCGATCTAACTTCATAACTTCATTAGATTATTTTCTTTGGGGATATGTTAAGTCATTTGCACTTAATAAACACATTAAAACACTTGTTTATTATTTCGCACAAAACTTTTTTTTTTTCCAAAATGTTTAAAAAATTACTCGATTAATTTCGACTTGTTAGGTCATCATCAGGAGTATCTATTCGAGTAGATACTCCTGATGATGACCTAACAAGTCGAAATTAATCGAGTAATTTTTTAAACATTTTGGAAAAAAAAAAGTTTTGTGCGAAATAATAAACAAGTGTTTTAATGTGTTTATTAAGTGTTAATGTGTTTCGCCAAGTACCAACGGCGCATAGTGTTAAAAGTATTAAGTCATTTATCTACGCCAATAAACCAGAGACGAGAAATAGAAATTAGAATAGTTAGTTAGTTTATTAAGTGTTCCGTACTTCCAATAATTTCAAAACTATTCGAGAAACTACTCCTAAAGAGACTCAAACCAATAATAGTAGTACAAGCACATCGAATTACAAACATAATTGAAGATTTGCTTGAAAAAATAAAGTATGTTCAAGTATCTTCTTTGATGTAGCCGGGCCTTTGATAAAGTATGACATAAAGGATTGGAATATAAATTTTTAGAGAGTTACCAAAACAGTTTTATGTAATAATAAAATCTTACATATCTAAACGACACTTTCGTGTTAAATTAAATGACGAATATTCTGAAATAAATAAAATATCGCAGTACCACAAGGTAGCGTTCTGGGACCAATTTCGGAGGAGCCTGCTTGTTGGAAGTAACTATACCCTTTGATTTACTTTATAGATTTATAATTTCTTAGTTCCTCGAGTACATTTAGGACATCTATTTGAGACGTAGCCTACATTTGTAGCAGAATATAGAAGATTTAAGATTAGTCTTGAAATGTGTTTCCAATCTTTTTGCAATTCAACACTTATTCGCTTGTGGTGATAATGCCAATACTGGGAGCTCTGAGTTATCGCCTGCTTTAGAAAATTCACCCTTTTTATCGCTGATTCCAATAATCAATTCCTTATCAATCGCTTTCAAATCACATGTTTAATGATTTTCCTTTTGCACGAGGATATGAATACGCCATTTTCCCGGTACTTCATTGCAGGTTTGCCATTTTAGTCTTTAAGTGAGGAACTTTGGATATTGAAGTAGAGCTGAGCCGATTACTAAGATTACACCTTAAATCCACGATACGCGTACAATATTCGGATAACTGAAAGAAGCGAATTGATTAGAAAATATGATTTCAGCAGGACGGTGTCATATGTCACACAGTAACAGGAACAATTTATCTTTCCGCGAACGCTATTGTAATCGAATAATTTCACGTAGATTGATATTATTTGAAAATCAAATTAGCTATTTAGAGATCAGTTTTCAAAGTGAAAATTTTAAAGTTTCCGGATTGTGTTCCCTCGACGTTTATTTGTGCAGCGCTGAGCTCCTTTAGTTATGTGGACTCGAAAAAAATAATCACAGTACTTACGTGTAACGTATAGATATTTTATTGTATTTGTACTTGTTTCCATTTTTTCAGTTGTATTTTTTTGTTGATAGGATACATTTTCCTTAGATGATTTGCTTAAATTTTTATTTTGCAAGTTTTATATGTGCGATATTACATAAATAAAAATTTGCTGCCTTCGTCGAGCTTTTTATTTTATGTTTGATGATAGAAAATAAAATTTTATGATTTGCTGTTTTATACGTTTATGCAAAGCTCCCAATATTTATGTAATGTTTGGGTACATTATGATACACATATTTATACAAAGATATGTTAAGTGAGGCTGCGAGATTGATGAAAGGAATAAATCATTAAAAATAAATTGAAATGAATCTTTCAACGATTACTTTTATCGATTAATGGTGTTATTGATGTATGCAAAGCAATTATAAATGTGACATAATAGACACATATAAATTTATGTTGATGAATGTATTAATGTATTATGCTCATTCATCCGTGTATAATGTAGGTTTCTTTGTTGGGAAAGGTGTTAATCTTTATTGGGTTGTGTAATATTTCATATATCGAGAAACGAAATGTATTGACGTACGTCTATGTACCACAGTTTTAATATTGTATAGGTAGAATGAGATCCTATTATACTTTTTGCAAATGATAAATGTAGGGCTGGTGGTGTTGTCGCCCATTTTGATTGGAATTTAACTTTTTCATTAAGTGTCCATAATTTATCAGCTGATATCATTGAGGTTGACTGCAATCTACATATAGCTGTAAATGTTTTTGTTCAAGAAATAGCCGAGGTTGTGTGCAATATTAAATCTAAAAATCTGTTTGTTGTGGGATACATGAACATAGATATTCCTAATTTTTCAACTAGCAGAATTGAGTATATAAACTGAATTATTGATCAACATTCCCACGCGTGTACCTGCATTTTCTTGCATTGACCATTTTTTGCTCGGCTTAAGACGAATGATCTTTCATATACGAGTATAACAGCGTTTGCTGCTCTTCAAGTACTGCTATCAGGTTCTAATTTAAACCATAATTCCGCGAACAACCTCAATCTGTTATTGTTATACGAACTCTGGATCATATGAACTGGGGGTCTATTTTTAACATCGACAATCCATCGGTAGCTCTTGATATATTTTTGGATAATATTTCGATTATTTTAAGGAGAAAAGCAAATTTATTATTCCAAGCGTTTTTCAGTTACCCTCGGTGATATAAAAAAGCTGAGATTTAGTGAACGAGATTTTAACTCGTAGTCGTAAACCGAACGTCACTAGTTAAATCTATTTTAGCTAAGAATGGGGAACTTCTTAGGATTGAGTTAGAAACTACTACAAACTTATTTCAAAATTTATATCGGTTTAATTTTTGTACAAATTTCAGGTTCATATCATTTCTTCGTTTAATTAAAGTTTCAGTTGTTCGGGCGAATTTAAATTAATAAATATATTGATTTTAAGGAAGCCAATATTAATAAAGAAATAATTTCGTCTTAGATGGATTAAGAAGCAACGATGAACAACGATCCCGCGAATTAGTAGTTCATAATTGTGTTGTCTTGTGCCGTACGATCTCTAGTATCGAAAATCGTCCACAACAACCTCTCTCCTATCTTTCCGTCTTGCTATATGAAAAAAGGCTTTAGAAACAGACCCCCTACAGTCAAATTATTGAATCAACCCTTACGTTATAATTCAAATTGACAACCAAACGTACCCTCGTTACCAATATATTTTAACCAGTCCAGTATCAATGTTTCTGAAGGTTATACAGTTTCAGTTAACAAAATCTATAACTTGTTCCTCGTGTAGCAATCTAATTGATATTTGGCGAAGGATCAGGAAAACATACAAGGCTTTATTGGCTTTTTCTTTCCTTAATAACAATTCATTAATTTCCAATTTGCATTAAAAAACCAGATAGTTTTTATATTTACTTCAGTTTGTGAGACCAAGTTATGAAACTCTGGTAAAAATAATGAAAAATGACCCTGGTCCAAAACCACATTTCTCGTCGTTTTGGAGGTCCCTGATCCCAAAAATGAAAAAGTTAGTCCGTCCGTCTGGATATCAGTACCGATGATATCTCAAAAACGGTTTATGGGATTCGATTTTTTGGCCAGTATTATCTTATTTTTAATTTGGAGGAGTGAAAAGCTTTCGCGATCTCTAAACCACCCAAAACACCATCCATTACCATGATATTGCTTTACACTTTTAGCATGTACTCGTGTAGTATATCGTTTGAAAGGTCTTACATCAGACAACAATTTCGATATAACTTTAGTTCATAAATTCACCGTTTCGGTGCTGGTAGCTAAATTTTCATTTATTATATAATATATACTTTTCGTATATCGTTAAAAAGATCTTGAAAACGCCGCAAATTTTTCTGAACATCTGAGTAATCTAAACTACCGTTGTGGCGCTGGAAGCAGTTGCAATTTTTCTCCTTCCCATATATTCATGTTGCATATCATTTATCAAGGCCTTGGAGAAAGCAACAATTTTTAGTAGTTGTTTAAATCCGCCGTTTTGGAGCTGGCTCCTAATTATTGATTTATTACAGAATTTATTTAAGTGTGACATGTCAATGACATGGTCTTGAAGAATGTCACAAATCTAGATTAAGCGTATTAGTACTCCCTATTTCTCATTTTGATATGATCAAGTGGCATATCGTTTTCAAGATTTTGGGCAAAGTAAAATTTTGTATCAGCAATTTGTTTCACAAATTAAGCGTTTTGGCGCTGTTGTTCGGACACATTTAAATTAATAAATATATTATTAACTTTCAGGAAGTCGTGAAATATTAATTAATAATTTCTTGCACTGTAACTCGGTACGTCAGAGTGAAACGACGTAAAAACTAAAAATCTATTTAATAGAAAAGGAACAAACTAAATTTTTTTGTTATCTTATACAATTTTTACTTGAAATAACATAAATAAATAAGTTATTTTCTGCTAGTTTTAAATTAATTTACTAGTTTAAATTTAAATAAAATTCGAAATAATAAAAGGCTAAATTGTTTTGTGTCTAATTTTTTTGGCGCCAAAGTAACGTGTAATGACCAATTTGGTTCATGTGATGAAAGCTTTCTATATAAAGTGTGTTGGCGGCTCATATGAACTGGTAAAAATATTCATACCGATTCTGCACCATGGATATGTACAACTAAATAGTATGCAAAGTAAATTTTCGGTTCTGGAAACCCCGCTTCAATACATGGGTGATACGAAAGATACATTAAATAATTGAGTAAGCTACTTAGTAAACAAAAATTCTGCATTGAAAAGGAAAGTGACTCATTTGGAAGGTAACCTTGAAGATTTTGAAAGTAAACTGAATTGGTTGGAGGCGAATGCGGACCAAACCAATTAAAAATTTCCAATTGGGAGACTGCTGCAGTAGGTAACATTTTTTTAACATAACTGGTAAAATTCAGCAAAAAATATCTCATAGTGACATCACTTCCATCGAAAAAATCCCTTTTCCTTGATAAGATTGATTCTGCATATTAGAAGTGGAGTTGTTTTGCTGCGCCAGTTTACACAGCTACAACGAAACAAAAAAATTTAAATCGAAATATAAATACCGTCTTGTGGTGTGTCAATAATAATTACTCCGGAACCTACTTGATTCTGTTGTTCTTCATATTTTATCAATCTACAATCTATTTATAAAGACAGCTTTAAGATTTTCGCTCAAACAAATTTAGGAACAACAACTTTTTTAACTCCTTAGCGACGTACATCACTCGCTGATTTCAAATGTGCCAGACATTACAAAAATCATCAACCTCAAAACTCAAATACTTCTTTTAAGGAACTCCCTAATACAAGCCTACAATGAACACCAATCACCCGAATTCCACGAATTTTCAAAAACCCAACCAATTATAAACCATCTGAACGAACTCGGAAAACTTAGCAATATTTCAAACATCATATAAAAGAGAGAATAATATAAGTACACGAACCTACATATGAATTTCTTCATGGCTTTGCGAACTAAGAATTAATAATAATAAAGTTTGTACGATCAGGAACAGCGCCGGGAAAAGATGGCATTCCAATTGAATTCTTTAAATATGCCCCAGATAATGCAATTCAAGGTATACATTAAGTAATTGAAAAAGTTTGGAAAAGTAACGAGCTCGTTCTGAGTGGCTTGAACCTACACAAATGCCAATACTGAAGTTAGTTAGTTTTTTATATTAAAAAAACCCATAATGTAATTTGGAAATTCAAATTTTTCTATTGAAAATGAAAAGTTGGCTCTATACCATTTATGTATGGTTTATGTTCATGTGACCACCACGGCTATTGTTCTTAAGATCTTGAATTGTTTGTGAATCAGAGCTATACATTATAACTTTTAAAAAGGTTTCGACTCATGACGAACATTTTCATGCTTACAGTGTTACTGTTTCACGGGTATAAATTGTTCGATGATGTTCATGTGCTCTACGGCTACGACTCCAGTGACCGAGTGTTTAATCGAGGGTTGATTAATCGTATAATTAAGGCTTGTTTTTGTGAAATTAAATTAAATGGTATAATATTAGTACTGAGAAAATCAAACAAAATAAATGGGTTTAAACAATTCAGTCCTATTCCACCACGTATTTTAAACTTACAACGACTTAGAATGAAAACATATTGAGCCATGGAAGAGGCCAGCACGAACGCCAGAAATAAACGTAACACGACCAGCGCGGTTGATATTCCGATTTCCGACGAGGTATGCTGTATGTCTATACATTTTCAGGAAGTGGAGAGGCAGAAGTATGCACAAAGCAATTGAAAAGGTCCTTATAAAATTGTTAAGTAGGCGATGTGTATCGAATAGAATAAAATCTCGTAGGTGGTCGCGAAGTTGTGCAGGGCGCTAGACTGAGTCGATACTACATTGAATATATCTGTTCAGGAAGAACAATTAATTCTATTCTACATAAACTAGCTGACCTGTGACTGAATAATCAGTCACGTGAATACATTTTATTGAATTTTTGGCTAAGAAATGATTAAGAAGATCTTTTTAGATGTAAATTTGATGCACTTTTATCAAAAATAAAATAAATTCATATATTTTCCTAGCATATTATTTCCTAGCGCTAGATAATTTTCTGAAACCACCTAAGGTTCCCGTTTCGGGTACTTCCCGGTGGAATTTTTCCGACAGCGCAATATTTATGTCGACCTATCCTGAAAAAATCTAACGGATTGGATCGAGTTTAGGGTTGAGTATGAAAAAATTAAGAGTATTAATACCAGATTATTATCAGATATATCAGCTGTTGCACTATTCTGATAATTCCCCGAGAATAGGAAATTGACCAATTTGGCCAATCTAGATATGGACAAATTATTCCCACGTTATAAATATTTACATCAAACTTTTCTCCTCAGTAGGCTGGCAAAAATATTTGAACAGAAATTATATATAAATTCTTTCCCTAGTTCCCTATTTTAGGGGAATTACCAGAATGGTGGCACTAGTTGTTGAGTTAAGGTGCATACCACCAAGTGTTATCATCTTAACGGTCGTAGGTTCGAGTCTACCTAATCGGAATCAATAATTTTATTGGGCGGTTATACACATTACATTCCAATTGAAGGGGAATACTGTAATAACGAAAGCAATTGTAAACAGCGGCGATAGTTATCATGGAAAATACTGGAATTAACAACGGCGATAATCTTCAAGACAGGGGAATTGATGACATGAATGTTCGTGAACACAACTACATGGAAGTCATTAACAATTGCAATATGCATACATCGACAGGTTAATCTGGAATAATATCGCACAGCGATGGGCAAGTATATAAGCACGAGAAAATTACAATGCAGACACAGTTGTGTTTAACATTGAATAGTGCAAGTTGAGCAATAAAAACTGAATAGTGTACAGTAAAAGTAATCAGTGATACAAATAAATAATGAACAATGTAAAGTGTAAAGTGTAATACCAACGAATAGTGAATTTGTCCAAGAAGTTATAGGTGTTGATAAATAAAGTTTGTAACTCTAAACGGTGAATGTATTATTTGCAAAATCCCTTACAAATCCGTATAGAATACACGAAATTCTTAACAATAGGTTGGATTTCAGACAAAATATTTCGTCGTGCAGCATATTTATGCATCCAAGTTATATCAAAGTTAATAATAATGCATTGCCACTGTTTGCTTCGAATAATTTTTAATGGTGTTGTGATGATTGTGGAGTAACTTTTGAAAGAATATCTGAGCATATGTATGTCATGATGAAATTCTTGCAATCAATTTCAACCGAGGTTACAATTTTTGTGAAAACGAAAAACCAAATCTTGGTACTAGTGCTGAACGTCGCATGATCACTCGTCTACCTAAAAATATGCCTGTTCCAACTGATTCTGATGCTATTGCAAGATGTCAAGGACCAATGTTGTCACCAACTGCTGAGCTTGATATCAATACCATCATTGGATTATAAGAATTCGACAACTGCTGATGCTGTAGTAAAATACTTTAGCAATAAAATACAGATTCCTAAAAACGAGTTGAAATGTCGTTTATTTGCGGAACTAAACCAGGTTGTCAGCAAAGTCAATTATATCTATTTTAGAAATGTAGTCAGCCCTGCCATATTTGAAAAGCTGCTAAAATCTGGTTTTTGTTTGTTGGGTGTGTTGTTTATTGAGTTCATCGACAGGCTAAAAAACGTTAAACCGTCTTCAAACAGTTCTGTTTCAACTAGTAAGATTTGTAACTCTAGTTAACTTAAGAAAAGTAATAAGAACATTTCCTTAAATTTTTGTAATCAAGCCGTTAGAAGGTTTCGTATCAAAACAGAATTTTTTGTCTAGGAATATTGAAGAATCAATTAAATGTTATCGTTTTAACCGAGACATGGCTCTCTTCGGATGTATTGAATGCTGTATATGCATTCAATTCTGATTTTGTAATTTATAGAAGATTCGAGCGAGCATCCTCGTGATGGTAGTGTTCTGATCACGGTAAATCCCAATTTTTGTAGTAAAATAATTAACTTACACGATTTTGGTAGCTGTGAAGCCGTTTGGGTTCAGATTAGATGTTTTCACAAAATTTTGCTGGAGCATTGCAGTATGATCACATCAATTATTGAAGATTTCTATGAAAGTATAATCGTCCTTGTTCCGGGTGATTTTAATTACAACATTCGAATTATATGCTGGCCAACTGCGCCTTGTCAGTTATTGAAAATCAGGTTATTAACAAAATGACATCTCGATCTAAACCAAATCTATAATGTGTTAAACAACTGCACAAGAATTGGTTGTTTGTTAGATTTAATTTTTGTATCCAGTATTTTATTTGAATTTCATTTTAATTTTAACGAAAGCTGTACGTCTTTAGTGAAGAATGATGAACATCATAAATATCTTTTCTTGAATATAGAATTTGCTAAAATCCTATTTGTTTAACGATATTAAACCCACATTTCTGGACTTCAATAAGGCTGATTTTCGAAGTTTAAACTTAGTTTTTCTTAACATTGATTGGGTGGTTTATTTTGTTTACTGATATTGACGGTGCAATAATAAAAATTTTACAAAAATATCATTACATTGGCAAACTCGTCCCGGTTCGAGCTTACCCTAAGTGTTCTAAAATTCGTAGGATTAATCGAGAGTTGCGTTGTGCCAAAAAGAAAATGCACCATCTTCATAAAAAATATAAGACTTGATTGAATGTAGTTTCGACATTTCAAAAAATTGCTTAGAACAAAATACCGTTCTAATGTAAGAATAGGTTATACCATATTGAAATTGGTAAAAGGTTTTCCAATAAGAGGTTTCCTTTTGAATAGCCTGCTATTTGGGCAGCTGTCAATTTTGAAGCTGTTATCTTTTGACATTTGACAAGTAAAAATTACGCCATTACTAAAAATGCTACGATACACGCTTCAACAACGAATTGAAATTGTTAAAATTCACTACGGTGGTGACAATTTTGCAGTCACAGTTCGCAAAACTAAAGCACTTTTGGGTCGTCGTGAAGCACCTTCTCGGCCGGTAATAGTGAAACTGGTGGAAAAATTTGAGCTGTTTGGACAAGTTAGTGATGTGAAGAATCAAAACCGTGTGCGTCGCTCAAGAACTACAGAGAATATTGCTGTAGACCGTAGTGTTAACGAAAACCCAGGTTTGTCGATTCCTCGTCGGTTTGTCGATCTTTGGAGTTAAACATTCCACAAACGACATTACACCGTATTTTGCATAAAAACTTAGGTCTTAAGGCTTTTAAAGTTCAGTTAACGCTAGACTCAGGCCGGTCGATTACCATAAACTTCGTATCTTCGCTGATTGGGTCCTTCAAATGCATCAAAATGATCCGGATTTTCATCGAAAAATCATCTTCAGTGATGAGGCCCATTTTCACCTCGGACGTTACGTTAATAAGCAGAATTCTCGCATTTGGGGCTCAGAAAATCCAAGTATGATTGTTGAAAAGTCTCTCCATCCTCAACGTGTCACTGTTTGATGCGACGTTTATTTTCAGCAAGACGACGCTACGTGCCACATAAGCCACGAAACAATCGCAATTTTGCAAGAAAATTTTCCTGACCGTGTTATTTCTCGAAGAGGTGATCACAATTGGCCACCGAGATTTTGTGATTTAACACCTTTAGACTTTTTTCTTTGGGCTTTGGCGCCACGTGAAAGATAAGGTCTATGCCAATGCTCCACAATCGATTGAATACCTTAAAGATGGAATTCGTTAAGTTATCGAGGATATACAGCCGCAAATGTGCGAATTGTTCATGGAAAATTTCATGAAAAGGATATGGTGCTGCAAGCGTAGCCGTGGCGGCCATTTGGCTGATATTGTTTTCAAATGTTAATGGCATCCCTTCCTCTATACAATGCAATAAATATTCATTGATTTCTCTTAAAAAATACTCGTTTTTTTTAATATCAAAATGAAACCTCGTATTGGAAAACCCTTTAAAAAGTGTGTACCTAAAAATTTTTGGTCATACGTCAACTCCAAACGACGAACTCTCGGCTATCTTCGCACTATGAATTTAGGTCAAATGGAATCTGATTGAACTTGCGGTATTGCCGAAATGTTTTCAACATTGTTTTCGTTCAATTTTCTTGCTTTAACTAATGCGATTGTATCTGCTGAAAATCCTGTTGTTAGAAATCATCAAACCAGATATTTCAGGAAGGTGTATTCAATTTTGAAGCATAACTAATTTTTAGTTACATTTCTAGATTAAAACCAAACCCAGGTCCTGTCTTAGTTCCTGCCGTTATATTACGTGATTGCGCACAATCACTTGCTTTTCCTTTATCATTATTATTTAACGGTACTTGGAAGTTTGTTCTTTTCTTGATCGCTGAAAATAATCCAAGTAATTCCAATTTAGTGCAGTTGATAACTACAGACCAATATCAATTTTGTCAGCCACATCGAAAGTGTTCGAATGCATGGAATATATTTCATATAGCGACCACTGCAAGCTGCTTCATTTGCAACCTCTCCAACATATGCGATCCATCAGTTCCACGTGTTTTTTTGATTTATTAAATAATTCCATTAACTCACCTAATTTATTATCTAAATTATAAAATTATATTTTTTGGCAAAAAAGTTGAATGTTTGCATCGCTCTTTTATTCTTCCACGTTTCAATAACCATTTACGGTACTAACTTTTAGACGTCCCAAGCAAAATAGTCATCGAGCAATTTTGCACATCTTCAACTTTCGTGAACCACTGGTCTTTCAAATATGATGGCGTCGATCTGAATAAGCGGTAATCAGAGGAAGCCAAGTCTGGAGAATATGCCGCATGCTGTAAAACTTCCCAGCCTAAGGAGAAAATGAGTTCCTGGTTTTGCTGTATGTGGACGAGCATGCAGCAATAACACCTTCCGTCATCCTTGGCCCGTAAATGGTCTCTTCTCCTCCAGATCATCCCTTAATTTGATCGATTGTAGTAAATGACTACTTTCCAATCCCTCCAGAGACATAGTAACACTTTCTTGGCATGAATATTCATTTTTGCAATTGATGTTGATGGCTGGCCTGGATCAACCCATGGTTTTCTGCGTTTAGGATTATCCTACAAAATCCATTTTTCATCACTCGTAATGATTTTGTGCAAAAAAATCTTTCTTTTGTACCGAGCAAAGCAAATTCATGCAGATGTCAACTCTTCGGTTTTCTTCTTCGGTCAGTTTATGAGAAACCCATTTTCATTCCTTCTGTTTTTTCCTATTGCATGCATTCGAAATGATAACTGTTCTGCAAGCTCTTTTTGAGTTTGCACAGAATTAAATCCAGTACAACTTTAAGTTCTTCGTCTTCAAATTGTTTTACTGCACCTGGACGTAGATCGTCCTCAAGACTAAAATTGCCATCACGAAATCTTGTAAACCATTTTTCTACTGTTCATTTTTTTCATTTGAAAACAGAATAGAATGCACTGACGTAAATCTTGCTTATGGACATCCATCTCTTAAAATTGATGCACACGGAACGACAGATTGTAAATGACTGAAACTTATGCCATTAAAACAGTAATGACTAAGCTCAGCTAACAGTAACTTCGGAGCCGACTTTCTACTTACACTTCTAATAGAATGTATAATTTTTAAGTGTAATGTCAATGTAATTATCAGTTATTAATTTGCTCTAGTATTTGTTTTAAATTGTTTGTATAATTTGTTTTAATAATTAATATTTCACTCCTTTTATTTTAAGTATATAATTTTTTCTTTTGTTGCTAAGCATTTTAATTTTGTAATTTTTAGATTTTTTAAATTTCATTTAAATAAAAATGGCTTTCATTATGCTGATCTTAAACAAATAAACATTATGAGACCCCATTATAAATTAAAAGACGAATTTCGCTTTGAAAAACCCAGGTTCAAATAATATTTTATAGTAGTACTCAAATCTCACTGGAATTCTGACAGTTCTCGCGCAAAAAAAATATTGCGGATACACAGTGATGTATTAAGTATAATAATTCATGTATATTGTTTACATTTTTATGTAGTATTTGTATTTAAATGGAATAGGAATTTTGGGATCAATTAAAACACAAAGTTTAGGCTTAATCGTGTTTAATTAAAATATTTTGTTATTTGTACCGAAAATCAAGTTTGTATTATATACATACATATTTCATAATAATTATGATCTAAATAATCTAATTTAATTACATAAATATCAAAAAGTAAATAAAATCACATAATAATTGGTTCAAAATTAATTCTAATTCAAAAAAATTAATTATTTTTCTAATATCTCAAAAAATACAATCACATTATATAAAAAAAATACTAATTCTAAATTAAAATTACATTTCTTAATTGCTTGAAGTGTCTGTGGTGGTTGTTCCGTTGATTCTCACTATTACCTCGTCGATTATGCTGTCCATTACGTGTTCTTTTTGAATAAATTTATTTTCTTGGTCCCAAATGTGGCAACACGTTTTTCTCCATTCTTCGGATGACACCTTATCAAATTCGTCCTTGATAATTTGTTCAATTTTCGTTGACGTGAATTCAACTTTTGCTAGTGCAATACGATTTTTAACTATACACCATATATTTTCAATTGGGTTTAGTTCCGGGTGATAAGGCGGTAATCTACTCGTAATAAACAAACAAAAAATTAAATTTCCTTATATATTTGATTTTCGAAATGTGTTACCTCAGTACACGATGACAATTTTGCTCCATTAATCTATCCAGCTAGAACTCCGTATATTTTTCCTTATAAGAGTATGCTTTAATGATTTCGTAACAGGCTCAGACTTTAAAATATTTTCGGGGTATTGAATCCCTTTGCCAAGTCCTCATGTCTTGCTTCAGCGAATTCGAATTTAGCGATGGATTTAGTGCATTATCTATCACTAATACCGTCCTTGGTTTTAGATTTGGAATAAGTTGTGTTGTGACCCATCGTAAAAAAATTCTTGCTATTCATGTCATCGTGGTAACCTCCCGATTTTTTACCAGATTTAAAACAAAGGAAAGCTTTCTTAATGAATCCTTCCTCTGGACCGGCGTGTATTACGACGATACGTTGGCCTTTTGACATAGGATGTACAATATCTAAAACGTTTAAGTCAACACATAATTATTGTAAGATAAAAACTAAAAATTGTCGCAAATCAAATACTCACTTCTGTTGCTATCATCGCACCATCGTTTGTTTGCATGGTCGGTCGTGTGGACGTATGTCTCATCCGTATAAACGATAGAATATCCTTTTTCTCGAAACTGCGCTATTCGTCGTAAATATTGTACCCTCTTCAATCGAATGGGCTCTTTTTCCATAAGGATTCCTTGGTTGTCCTTTGTAGTTTTCTATTTAAAACCGAGCTTCTGGATGATTCGTCTTACGCTACTAACAGAACCTGTAAAAGACAAATCAGATTTTAGTTTCTCGTGTAAATTCCTCAAGGTAATATTCGATTTATCCGATAAATGGAAACTGAGTTATTCGACGAATAGCTCCAAGGTTGAAGTCATCCAGGTTGGTGTTAATGCTGCATCTTGGTTTGGCTCGTCTTCTGGGTGATTCAAATTGAACATCAGCGGTAGATGTTGACGGCTGATCATCCTTCATCTGAACAGTGGCTTCTTTTAGAATATTGTACACAGTGCTAAGGGAAACGCCTGTAGAGTATATTTTCTATTAATAATAATAATATAGCAAATAAAATTAAATTTTATTGACTAACCCGTCACACTTGACACATATTGTTTTAATTCGGTTTCACCGCAATACTTCAAGCAAACAACACCCGATTGTAATTTTGTAAAAAAATTTGCGACTTTAAAGACACATTCGCGCACTTGACTGCGGTATTGGTTTGCTTTTCGCATTTTATTTGTTTTTTATTGCACTTACAACAGTAATTTTCAACAGTATTTTTTTTAGGTTTTTATTTATTTGGTATAACGATTTTAATCTCAAAATGTTTTTATTAACTTTGTAAGAATCACTAACACTTTTGAAATTAATATTTAATTCGATAAGCTATGAATTAATTCAAAATTAGATTTGATCTAGTTTCCCTAGTCCGTACCAAAATTAAATGTTGACATTGTTTCCAAAAGGCGTGCAATTTTTTTAGACCTATTAATTTTCACTTGAAATATGATTGTAATAACATAAATACATAATCATTTTGAATGTTTTGTGTATTCTGAACGGAAATATAGTCCTTTGGTAATGGTGATTTATGATTTTATTTAGGTTTAATATCTAAAATAAATGCGACCCATCAAAATTTTTATAAATTTTTTTCTACATCAAAGAAAGCTGCGCAGACCAATTAAAATTTTTTTTTTTAAGATCTGAATGGGACTATACATATTTTATTTTTCTTGAAATTCTAGCCAAACGTGGTGATACTTTTCCAAAACGTTCTTTGAAAAAGAAATATATTATGATATACAAGTAAGGTTTGCCGCTCTCGCGTTCTTTATCCGTAGTCAGATCATTCATTAGAATTAGTTTTTGTCCTACGTAAAATTCGAGGTATCCCCAGGAGGTAGCAGCAAATCTGTTTGGCGTCTTCTAAGGTTTTTTGGTAGTGGCCTATTTTGAAGAACTGAACAAAAGCTAGGATGAAGCCTTAGCTAGTTCTAATTCTTCGATTACTTTACGCTAAATCTAATTTTAGTCACAATTTAAAACTTTATATTTCAATTCATTTACAACCATGGCTGAGTAATGCAACAAAACAAATTATTTATTTTATTGTACTGGAATTCAGTTGATACTTTTATATTCCACTTATGTTCGGTAAAGGATAAACGAAATTTTTAACAAACAACTTGTTATTATTAATATCAAAAAAACTCGACTCGAGAGAACGAACAAATAAAGCATTCTAATTAGAAAATTGTTGCACGCAAATTACAGCACAAAACAATATATTTTAATTTATCACTGTGTATATGTATATACACATATACAGTGTACGTACGTACTCGTATGTGCGCTGTTGCTTAACATAAATACATATTGTAGCACTTGTTCTTGTAACATAAATAAATTAATTAAATTTATATTTTAAAAAATCGTTTAGTTTATTTCTGTTTGCTATAGCAAATTTACTATATAGCAGCATAAAATTTGTTACTATTATAGAGCACAGGTAAAGCGCATAAAGAGCTTTTACAATTCCATGGAGAGCTGCTCTATATACAAATGAACATTTAAGTACTTTATATATGTATGTACTTATATGAAATCAACCGCACATATGTTGTGTATTAAAAGTAATAATACTTAAATTTCAATTACCACACACCACTCTCAAAAACCACTAAATTTCCATTTCCGATTTATAAAAATAAGAATCTCAGTATCGAAATAATATTCCCGTTTAATCGTGATCATAATGTATCATATCAATTTACATTTAGAGAAATATTTTATCATATACATAAATACAACCAAGCACATCATTTTTTCTGTAATATATAAATTTTTCATTTCCATGCGATGAAAAAACCACCATTATCGTTATCATAAAATTTCGTCTACATAAAATACCCATTCCCACACCCACTATACGCTTCTATATCAACAGCACAAATAAGTAATATACTCATCTATCGAATTTCACATCATCCATCGAATTTCCATCCCCTTGCGCACGCGATTCCATTTAACACAAGAATAATGATGATATGATTCTGTGCCCTTAGTTGTACCATTCGTATCGTATAGTATTTACCGAGAGTATATTGAAATGGAATGAAATTTTTGTGTCTATATAAAAAATCGTTGCGTCGACGAAATGAAATTGAAATTGCCGATCGAAAATGTCTTTCTATAAAATTCGACAGTTTATTATTTCATTTTGTTACAATTTTTTTTTATTTCTGGTATGCTTTTCGTTTATTACATATAATTATGTTAGCTGTTATATTTTCCAGAGCAATCAATGCTTTTCCACCTGACAGTTTCGCATTTCTCTTAATAATATGATTCCGACAATCGAAATAATAAGAGTATACCTGTACCTAATTGAGTCGCAAACATATAATGTAATTGGGACAATTAATGGTAATTATTAATTTCGCAACAATTAGGAAGGTTGGAGTTTAATGTGGAGCGAAATAAAATTTGCATTTTCGTATTCAGTGTCATGCAGAAAAGATTAAACATTACCGTTTTATTTTATCGTAATCTTGTTATAAGTATCACATTAGGTTTTATTTAAAAATAAAAACTGCAGGCTAAAAACACTAAACAATTTTTGTGTAATTTTCCTACAACAGACGATAACAGAGATGTCTCAAATAGTAAGAAAATTATGTTTTTTGTAAATAACTAGGAACTTCACGCAATATAATCAAAATAGCAAGATATCCTGGCTTTATTTGGGGTTCCGTGAGTAGTACTTGAAGCAAAGTGTTTTGGTGCACGTCAAATTTGGTTCAAATTTTACTTTCTGTTATGTAGTGTGCGGCGCTGACTAAAAATCTACCCGAGGCGGTTTGGTTGATCAAGGCGAAACTTCAGACTTAATATTTTTCCATAATTTTGGAGAGCCCAGTAATTTTTGTTCCAAATCGGTCCACCGGTTTGAGTTTTTTGCTCATCTCTTATGAGATGAGAAGCTATACTCAAGTGTTTTTAAAACTTCTGCACCGATTTTAGTGTTGGCTATGTATGTTTGTATTTGTTAATCACGGTATCGCGATATCTTAACCGGTTTTTAAGTTAAAAGATAATAACAAGTAAACTGGTCAGGTACGGGCAACCAAAGCGATCTCTTGGTTCTTTTTGGCTACAAATCAATTGGCAAATTTAATCAAAGTTTACCAAGATCGCTATAGAATAATACAAATCCTATTGGAATTTTCATCGCCGTCGTTGATTAAACCTATGTACTAGGGTAACAGGTTATAACATCACATTCTCGATAATTGCAGATCAGATAATTAGATCTAATTTCAGATAATTAGATCTAATCGATCTAAAATAAGTAACAGATTTCAGATTAGTTAGATCAAATACGAGTATGGTCAACTGCCATCTGGATCCAAAATTCTTAAATCAATTGTTTCAATTATTTCCACACGGCGATTACTTAGCAATTTTATTTATTGTAATGAAATGACCGACCTCAAGAAACAGCGCGTTTTTGCTGAAATTAAGTGAGTGAAGTAACCGTAAATAAAAAAAATTATGCGGAGAAAAGTGTGCTACGACTGGTGAATGACCAGTTCAAACTCCATTTCTGTATGCGTCGAGAGTCATTCGACCATATCTTGTCGCTAATCATGATGATTCAGATGTTGAGTTGGAAACGTTTCCGGCAGAAGTAAAACTCAGACGTCTGCACCACCAAATCAACCATTTATTGTACAAGATGGTACTGAATGGAAAAGCATCGAGGTGGACCACATAAATCAACTTCAATTTCACGTTGTTGCAAACTTTTAAATGTTTTTTCACCTCCGAAATGTGCAACATAATCATTCAAGAAACCAATCGCAAAGCGCAACGCACATATGAATAGTGAGTGGAACAAAGATAATCCTGGGCATGAAAAAAATGGAAACCAGTATCTGAGGAAGAGTTCGATGCATATATTGGTATATTAATAACTTTAGGTGTATCAGGATCAAACTACGAATATACAATGGACCTATGGAAATTATTTTCCAATCCATTGTATCCGGCCAGCATGGGTCTTCGCAGATTTTGGAACATTACTTAGTTTATTCGAATTGACGATGAAAATATTCGGGTAGCGCGGATGGCAAAAGATAAAGCAGCACGAAGATTTGTTCTAATGTTTAACGCAAATCTGATAAAAATTCGTACCATATGAGGCAGTAACAATTGATGAGCAACTATACCCTTACAGAGGAATAACGAAATTTACCCAGTGCATCCCTTCAAACTCGGCGAAATACGGGATAAAAGTGTGGTGCATATGCGACTCAAAAACTGTCTTTTCATTACTGGCCGATTTATATACCGGGAAATTAACAAATAAAGCGCGCGAGGCGAATCAGGGCGAAAGAGTGGTAACTCAGTTGTCAGAACCATACAAAAATATAGGCCGTACTTATACGTCAATGCGACGTTAAGAACTTGTGTGTCATACACCGGATAATGATGGCTATGATCAAATTCAAATTCAACTGCTGAATATTTTTCCAATTATATATAGATGTTAAAATAACAACATTTAATACAATTAAAAATTATGAATTTTAATTATTAAGTAATTAAAATAAAAAAGTTTACGTTATAATTTGTTCATCATAATTTTTACATACTGTTTCCTCGTAGCATTGATAACAAAGGTTCACATATTTCATTGATTATTTTACAGAGGCATTGAGGAGATATAGCCGTATTAAACTCGAGGTCCTCAAAACTCTGCAAACCTTACAGCTGGTGATATCGCAGCTCCTAAAACTGTATCTTGCTTTACTATTATCGGGGTAACCATTTGTGAAAGCTCTGAAAATGTTACATAATCCATACGCAGAAAATTTTGATAATCTCCAAGCGAATATAACTGTAGCTCTTTGAAAAGATTTACATGAAAACACCTAGGTTGTATTTTAAGCCTTTTAAAATTAGAGCCAAATTAAAATTATGGCCGCGCAGAAATATTTTTTTCGAAATTTTACACGTTAATCTTGACGTTATCGTATAGAAATTAAGCATGCACTACAGGATTGTGTGGTAGGTGGGAACTTATAGCACGCTTATGAAGCATGCTTGCAAGTGAATGTTATGTGTAGTTATGATTAGCTAGAAGTACTTGCCAGTACGTTGCTTACGCCAATGCTTGTTTGAAATTTTCTTAGACCACTGGAAGGTGTAGCAAAACCTAGTTTTGCTAACAGAATTTTTATACAGCGGTTTCTGAGCGGTGATTGGTAGCCGGCTAGTGCTCCCGGCTAAGGTCGTGGGGGTTTCAGAAACATGTACAATATTAGAATACACCGCGAATGGGAATACAACGAATTAACTTCTTCGAATTTAACTGGGTCCCATCACCGTAGTATTGGGAGTTTTAATTAACCCATGTTCAAATTGATGACCACAGAAAAAAACAATAATATAAAACCAGCAGAATTAAATTTTACAAAATTAACAATCGAGTTTGTATTTCTATAAGAATTATTCGTGAATCATAATAAATTATTTACACAAAAAATACAATGTAACAATAAACATCGAAATCATTATCCTAAAAAAATTGCGAATTAAAATAATTGTACCTATTTTTTATAGTCCGGACTTTTGCTTAGCTTAATTACTTAAATTTAGTTGGTGTGCAAATAATATTAATGTTTGGCTCTCTTTATACAAGCAATTTTACGAAATCTAAGAACTTTACTTTAAATTATTGAAATGAAAGTATTTTCACCTAGCCAAATTTTTCTTCTTTTAAACAATTAATTTTAAAATATATTTATTTTATGATTAAATTTCAATATGGAGCTTTAGATATTTTAATTGCCCTTTTAGTTTTGTAATTTTTAATTTTCTTGAATAAATATTTTTTTTTTTATAACGTATAATAGAAAATAAATAGGAATATGAATAAATAATTTTATAAATAAATAACTACAGATATAAAAAATAGTTTTATAAATTTTGAATAAATACAGTATATACAATTTTGATGCATTCAACCGAAGCTCGAATCGATGAGTTTTATTCGTTTGTTATTTTAGTATGCACAAACGAAACACTCCAATAAAATTTCATTTGTGTACTTAAGTTTCTGCGTTGCATATGATTGTTGCGCAACATACAGTAACATACATTTATAATGGTAATCGGTATATAATATACTTAGGCGTCGTACATACAAAATTAAATGATTGACACTAACATAACTATTTATTTTATTATTAATTTAATTTTATAATTAAACTAAATATTATAATAATTTTAAGTTTCTTTTCACCAATAATTTTTATAATGTCCGATTCAAATGAAATACTCAATTATTTAGAACACAGTAAATGACTCGACATTTTTGCACGATCTTCTATTGCAAACGTCTTAACCGTTTTACACAGACTCACATTTGGTTTAAATACAGTTTTTTTTCCAAGGTAACGCATTAGAACCTGACTTGTGGTTTTATAAAGTTAATTTAGCGCATTAATATTTTACGCTCACAAAAAAAATATAGGTACCGTCGTTTTGTTACAAAACTTTACAAATGGTACCGCTAAATATATGCATTTTCGGATCTACCACAAACACACTTAACATTATTTAATAATCAAATGTACAAGTTAATTTTGGAATTATGTAAGGATTCCATTACCACGACATTTATTACACTTCAACGTCCGTTTATTCATTAAATTCGTGATCTTACACAGATTTAGATATACGCGATCCCCACGCGTTTCAAACAAAAAACTTATTAACAGGGATTCTTGACTATTTAATCACTTGGTACATAATTACGATTACACTACTTAAAACAAACCGACCGACTTATTGATTTGTTATCTATCGGTTTACCAAAATTTGCGGACTAAAAACCCAAGAGAGCGAGCAAAAAGCGAAGGCGTTATTTATAGCCAATCGCAAAAAGAGTGGGGCGAATATTATAGTCAGATGAGGTCCAACTTATGTTTCCGAACGAATTTCCTAATATTATTCAAATAATAATACGGGGAAATTTGTTAATTTTTTATTTTATTTTTGTTTTTAATCAGGGTTGGGAATGCCGTCTGCAACAGCGATCGGCGTTTCAAAGGTGCATCTGCAACAAGCTCAAGTTAGCACCGCTAACTTGATAACATTTGTATTCGGCTATATTAGTATACTTTTCGAACGCTAGTAATAATATATGATACTTCTAAAGTAGGTGTATTGTCTAAGTTTATCCGTTGAATTTACGGACTTGTGTTTTGTTCCAATTCATGTTTATAAACCAATGCAGTAGTGAGCAACCTCAAAAAAATTTTCGAGTTCATCAAAATATATTTTAACGAGGCCAATAAAAATGTCTTTACATATAGGTTTCATCTCTAATCATAACGCCGCACAACGCTAATTTTGCTGAAATTCTCTAGACAATGCCAGCTAGCATGTACATCTTCGGAACGAATACTGTATTGACCTTCATTACCCAAGTTTAACATTGTTTAATATTCATTTCTTAAGCAAAAGGCCGGCATACAGATGTGGCGGCCACATGTAAATTTTTTCTGCTTGCTGGATTTACAAGCTTCATATAAATATTGAGGTGTTTGAGTGGTTTAACCGGAATAAAATTTGCACTATATGATAGCTGTCATTAATTCTCCGATGGACTGGTGCTTTAACATTTTAGTGCGTATAGTGATGGTTTTAGTTTATTTTGGCGATTTGTATTTAGTTTTAAAATGTAACTGAGTATACAATTCTACTTTTTAACATACGAGTAGGTTTCTGAGATTTTCGCATAATTCCAAAATTATACAAAACATAACAAAAGTATAATGAAAAGGAGGGTTCACATTTACAAAAATTTGTGCCAAACGCGTTGGGCGAAAACATTTTCACCACAAATTAGGAAGTATGGACGAGTGCGCACACGAAAACGATACAAAAATGTATGCCACATTCAACGCTCACGATCCAGCACTTGTCTCGGCTTAAACATTTGCGGCGAAAATATTTTTGCTCAATCCATTCGGCACAAACTTTTGTAAATGTGGACCCACCTTAAGAAATATTCAGGTTTTTCTATCATTCCGTTTTCCGGGCATAGCATCACATGTTATACATAGGAATACCTCGTTGCCATATAATAACTTGGGTTCAAATTTTTCTAATGTGTTAAATAAACCATAAAACCATAGAATTTAACTGATTGAAAACAGAAAGAATAATTTTCGACATTGTCAACGTCAAATTTTTAATTATCTACATGCATTCTCTACACTTTTAGAATATTAATTATCTACGCGGTGTAGTCAATATGGCACAACTCTGCCGTACAGTCACAATCGATAATTTCTTCACATCATTACCATTGTCACAATGCCTTATGCGATGGAAATTAGCAGTAAGAATACCTACTTCTTAGAAAAAATAAAAAAAATTTTCCAAGAGAGTTTCAGACCTCAAAACAGCGCGCAGTGTTGTCAACAGAATTCGGAATGTCATAATGTGCTCATATGTCCCCAAAAAAATAAGGCTGTTATTCTTCTGTCTACGCTTCATAATGACAAAAATGCGAATGGCGTCAAACACAAACCGGATTATAAATTATCCGGACCATGGACAAAATGCTTAGTGAGTACACCACCAAATGACGCAGTCAAAGATGGCCACTCTCTTTTTTTTATAGTATGTTGGATGTCACTGCACTAGTTGCGCACATATTATATGTTCCATTAAAAATCCCGAGTTCTATAAATCCACATCACCAAGACGAAAGATCTTGCAAGATATTGGTAAAATTCTTGTTATGCTATCAATCGAAAAATGTGCTGTAACACCACTTATTTGCCTAAATTTTAACACAAGGAACGGACTCGAAGTATAACGCAAAATTGCACTAGCTTATGGTAGTAGCTCTATTGAACCTACATCTGCTGTTGAGTTTGCTGACTCAACAGTAGTAGGTCTGCTGACCTACGTCTGCTGTTGAATCTAGTCAGCCATTACCGCTAGAAGAGAGGGATAAAACTGGTCGCCTAAAACAGAAATGTAGATGTTTTATTTGTAGTAGTAAATCGAAACGACGCCCAGCCACCAAGGTATGTCACTATTGCATCAAACCTGCCAGAATTGCGCATACTTTTTTGCACCAGAATCGTGTAATGAAGAAAACAACCACTTCTTTTTAGAATTTTATTATATTGAAATAAGCAATGCCATAAAATATGATTTCTATTATACGTTTATTTTAAAACTTCTAATAAAGTGAATTGAAGGTTAAACTGTGGCCATTTATTTTAACTATTCTCTTAAAAATTTCGGTTTTACTTTATATATTTTCTTATGTTAAGCAATAATTAACGATAAGTGTTGCGTTGTTCGTGTTGACACAAAGGTTAAACCATTCGGTTCCAAATTAATATTTGCTTCGTCTTCTTTTATCACAGATCTGTATTAAGATTTTGAATGTCATCCTCAATGCTATCTAAATATTCTATAACAAAATATGGATGTGTAATACAATTATTTACCGCGGTCCACATAATAATTAAAATTTTCTTCTGTTCCCATTGTCACGAATATAATATATTTAATAATATAATTAATATTATATTTAACGGACACGTTTAAAGTAAAAACAAAATAATGTGGATGACAGCGACGGTTCCGTGGTTTTATTAGCAGTTTGAGTTACACGTTAAGTTAGCTAACCAAAATCAATCTGATAAATCGGAATATTTTTGCAAATCAAAAAAATCGATCTAATCAATCTATAGAAAAATAAGAAACAGCAAAAAATTGATCAGATCGAGCTGACCGGAAATAAGAAACAGCTTTTAGTACTCAGATCAGTCAGATCGATTAGAGCAGAAATAAGTAACACAGCTTATGTCTCGCTTCTCTAGAATAAAATGGAATAATATGTCAGATTTTATAACATTTGCCAGCCTGCTAGATTTAAAAATGGTGATATTCCTAATTTTTTTCTAACAACAAATAAAGGCGAGTTCAGTGTTGCCTTCGTTCGTTCGTTCGTTCATTCGTTCGTTCTGCATTTTTTTTTAGCGGTTCATGGTTGATGAAAAAAATGCAGAACGATTTTGCTTCCATCTATCGTAGAAAAAATCAAGTGTTTGACATTTTTTATTACAAACCAAGCCAAGCGTTATAAATTTTTTAAAAGCGAGTGATATTTTTGTGTTGTTTTTTTGTGTTTCAATGATAAAATATATGTTAATACTAATTATATATATTATAATAATAAAAGTTTTGTTGTAATAATATAAATTGTGTGACAAAATGGATTCGAGCGATTTGGCGATTCTTTCTTCCGATATGATGATTGCAAGCGGCATCATAATACATCTTATCTTAAAAAAAAATTCTCGGAAAAACCGACGCTGTAATGTGAGAGAAATTCTCAAAGAAAGACGCAGAATGGGCCACTTTAATAATTTGATCAATGAAATGAGATTGCACGATACAGAATGCTTCAAAAATTTCCATCGTATGACTCCCGAAATGTTTGATGCTCTACTACATATGGTTGGACCGGCCATACAAAAACATGAGGCATTTACTGTTAATCCAATCACTGCAGGAGAAAGGTTATCTTTAACTTTGCGGTTAGTAGAATTTTTTTAAAAAAATTTAATTTACAAAAATTAACCGAACGTTCTTGTTTATGTTATAGTTTTTTGGCAAGCGGTGATAGTATGGTGTCCATCGGACCGTACGGATATCGGGTAGGCAAATCAACCACTTCAGGTATTATTCGAGAGACTACAGCTGCAATTTGGGAGAAATTAAAACCTATAGTTTTCCCAAATTTCTCTATATCACAAACATGGATGGATATTGCAGCAGAATTCTACTCAACGTGGAATTTTCCGAATTGTTTAGGCGCAATTGATGGCAAACATGTTGTTGTTCAAGTAAATTTAGTTGCTTTATATTAGAAATGTTTTATTTTATATCATTTTATTTATTTTTTCTGCAGGCATTCGCGAATTCTAATAGTTCCTGCTACAATTACAAAAGTTCCCACAGCATCGTGTTAATGGCAGTGTGTGATGCTCAATATAAATTTATATTAGTTGATATTGGAGCATCGGGTAGGAATAATGATAGCGGAATTTTTAGACGCAGTGAATATGGAAAACGAATCCTTAATAACTGCGATTCGTTAAACATTCCGAGTGCAGCAATATTATCGGGCAGCCCAATAGTGGTACCTTATTGTTTTGTTGGTGATGAGGCTTTCCCTTTAAGATCCAATATTATGCGCCCATATCCCGGAAGAAACACGGCTGTTTTAAGTCATGAAAAAAACGTTTTCAATTACCGTTTATCCAGAGCCAGAAGAGTGGTTGAAAACGCTTTCGGCATTTTGAGTGCAAAATGGCGAATTTTTCGGAAACCAATTATTGCAAGCAGACTCACTGTTGTCAATATCATAAAATCAACTGTTTGTTTGCATAATTGGTTAAGAATGTAGTCGAATGATTCGTATCAATATTTCTCCAATGAGTTTGTGGACCACTACACTCAAAATGGCAATCTAGTGTTGGGTGAATGGAGGGGAGATACAAGCAGCAATGGAATACGCAATATTGGACGTATGGGATCTAATAACCCAACTGGCGATGCTGTGTTAATTAGGAATAAATTTGCCGATTATTTTACGAATTACAATGCCTTACCTTGGCAAAATCAAGTGATGTTTAATGAATGTTAAATAAAATAAATTTGTTTTTTATTTTTAAAATTAATTTTGATTTTGATTTTTTTCTTTCGTTTTATCTTGATAAAATTTTATAGTATTCATTATTCCTAGTTTCACTTCTAACGAGAATTCTTTGCCTACTTGTTTAAACTCTTCACCCATTGATACAAAAAAAGGGTCAATATTCTCGCACCGGCAAGGTGGTTTTTCTGAACTTTTTGAAATCAACTGATTATGCCCCTTCATCGTATCCAGCAACTCGTTTAGAATGATGGTAACTGGCTGGCTTACTGCTTTTCTTTTTGCAGGCGTTCGCATAGCTGTTGATGTAGATGGTATCTGAGGGCTATCTATACTGTCGAGGCTGTTTGATTCGCTATATGTCTTTCGCTTCGCAGGCGTATTTATAGGACTGGACAATTCTGTCTCCTCAATATCTGTCATTTCAAGGCTGTAGGCAGTGGTATTGAACAGCTCTTGAAATGAGTTACTGCTGGAATCTTCCAATTGCAACGTTTCTCTAGGATTAGCTTCTAAGTTAGAAACTGTTGTGCTATAAATAAGATTTAAAAGCAAATATTAATTATCCTCATACACAACATAATAACCATGAATTTAAATATTACTTACACGTTATCTATAAAATTTCAGATATAATTTGTTATTTGATTGTTGATATTTCAGGATTATGGTAACATACCTAGGATCGCCATTATGGTTGGCCTGTACGCCTCAATCATATCATATCATATCATATATACTTACACGTTATCTATAAAATATTTTTTAAAAAAATCCATTGCTAATAATAAAAATTGATTTTTTTTGCTAATGGGTTTCGGAGCGTCTCCACTTTTACATTCTTGCTCTTTGACAGCTCCACAATACCGCAGTTTTAAATTTCGCCATCTGGCTTGGGCATCTTTACCTGAAAAATACAAGAAATAATAATTAATTTAAATTATATGTATATCGCTTAAGGCATTGCCATATGACGAATATTTCCACGACCGATAAAACCGAAAAAGTCAATTTTTAATTAAATTGGTTACACTTTTCAAATGTAAAGTATTGAAAAACAGTACGTATTGATGAAATATACAATATCTAATCAAAATTTTATTAAAATTAAAACAATTTCATTCAACAGAATCCATTTTTATGATTTATCGGACGATAAAATAAAAATCGTCTGACAAAACATAAAAATGGAAATATTTCGACCGTGGAAATATTCATCATGTGGCAAAGCCTTCAAGAGAAATTCACTTCAAAACAATTAAATCACCACCATTGTACACTCGTACTTACTTGATATAACCATTTGCTGCGCCAGATTCTCCCAAACCATCTTCTTGGCTGAATTGTTTTTATACAACTTAGTATTCACATCATACAAAATTGGATGTTCTTTTACTAATTGAATCAGTTTACTGTCCATAGCAAATTCTATAATAAAAGTAAAAAATATTATTTGTGATTATAATTTGAATTTTGATACATAAAATGTGTATCAAATGAAATTTTACTTACCGGAGTTTATAGACATTTTATTTTAATTAAATAAAAATTGTTTGACCAACACACAAGATAATAATGACTAATATGACAATAAAAATAAACAATAAACATAACCAAACATTTTCTTTTGTTTATCTCTTTTTATAAAATATCATGTTGTCTCTTTCTCGCCATGTTCGTTCAGAGAAAAAGTTAAAGTTAAACCATCTTAAATGACAAAACTGCAGAAGAAAAAAATCGTCATTTTTAACGATTGCTATTGGCTAAAAAAAATGCAGAACGAACGAACGAACGAACGAAGGCAACACTGAACTCGCCTTAATTTGTTTCAAATACTTGAACGAAATTGGAGAATATTTATTCTTGTGGTTTGCGATAGCAATAGAACATAAATAACTCATAAAAGAGACAGTAACCAATTTCAGTTTAGAAAAAAGAGAAATAAAATTCGATAAAGTATCGAAAATGTGATTCTATAACATGTCACCCCTGATGTCATTAATACATGAACTAATTTTATTTTGTGCGGTTCTCTACTTTGATTAAATGAACTTTTGAACTTGACAATGATGTATTCCACGTTGCATTTCGTAAGAAGAAAGTTGATGCTCTGAACAAATGATTGAAGAAATATTTGATGCTCCTAATTCAAATAATTTTATATGAATGATTTACCAAAATTATTCGTTATTTTAAAGTTTGAAAGCATCTCACAGCCTAGACAGTTAAGAGACGGGCGTATTCTCAACATCGACAAAAAGATTTATTTTATACCAAATAGTACGACAGAATATAAAGAGCGAATCATAAAAAGAGTATCATCTGGTAGGAATAAGTTCCATAATCAATTTGAATACCGAACATACAACAACGATGGATCTGCCTAGCTACAAGAAATTAAGAGTTTCGAAATACGGCCCGCTCTATAAAAAGATTGACATAATTTCTTTTCGATATTCTCTAAAACATTTGAGACTGACATTCGATCAAATATATAGGATGATTTAATAATTATGCAGATCTTCGATAATTAAAAATAATTTTTAATTTAACTATGTTTTTCTTTTTATCTATGTTCTTCTACTTTCTAAAATTGAAAACGATCATCATCTGCTGCTCCGTATATTTGCCAGTATAACGATCGTTCCTCTGTATCGGTACAAACACGAACTCGGTTCTCTCCCCTCCCCGGCAATGAAATACTGGTTTAGCCCGTTCAATAATATTGGAAGTACAAGCGGTTAGTCGTTTACTTAATTTCTGGTTTGTCCTTTTAATTAAAAGTTCAATTATAAAGAGTGATCCAATAGGAGGTATTTTTGTGTTCATGTTCTTATGGCATTTGTGTTCAGTATTTATTGATATTGACCATGAATAGAATTACGCGAGACCAACGTTTACAAATTGTGGAAATTTATATCAAAAATCAGTGTTCAGTGAAAAATTATTTACGTGCTCTTCGACCATTTTATCGTGTTCATAATCGTCCAACTGAACGCACTATTCGCGAAACAGTCAATAAATTTCGAACCACTTTTTCATTATTGGATATTCATCAATCGACTAGAGTGCGTAGAAGTCGATATTTTGTGAATATTGCTGCTGTAGCTGAAAGTGTACATGAAGACCGCAATCAATGAATTCATCGCCGTGCTCAAGCTCTGGGTGTCTCCTATGGCACATTGTGGCGTATTTTGAAGAAAGATCTTGGTTTGAAGGCATACAAAATACAGCTTGTTCAATTATTGAAGCCGGATGACCTTCCTTTGCGTCATCGATTTGGTTTATGGATCTTGTGATCTAACTCCGTTAGATTACTTTTTATGGGGGTATCTGAAATCACTTGTTTATATCGATAAACTACAATCGATTCCTGCATTAGAAACGAGCATAACACGCGTAATTAACGAAATATCGGCCGAAATGCTCGAAAGAATGCTCGAAAATTGGACCCATAGACTGGATCATCTAAGAGTCAGTCGCGGGTAACTTTTAAAAGAGATTATTTTCAAACATTAAATGTCATAAACCGAACTTACGTCACAAATACAATTTTTGATTATTAAATTGATTTTAATGCGTTTTATTTCAAAAAAAACTTCCGGAAGGTGTTATTGGATCACCCTTTATATTAAGGGAACAACAAAACCACCTAGAAGCAAAATTTTAGTTTAATGTATAGGGTTTTGAAATAAGAGTGATATGATTTCTTTAAAAAAAATACACTAATTGTTAAGGAAATTGAAATGGTTTTTATTTAATGTGAAGTACAATCGGTACAATTAAGTTCTGAATAAAACGTCATTCAAATGGCCTCCACTACTTCTTCTGCAGGAACGAATTCGATTAACCCAATTTTCGAGCACTTTTTCCACTAAATCAAGTCGTATGCCATGAATAGAGTTTGAAGAGAGTTTGGTTTATTAACCAAACATAACGTAACATACCTAGGATCGCCATTATGGTTGGCCTGTACGCCTCAATCATATCATATCATATCATATATACTTACACGTTATCTATAAAATATTTTTTAAAAAAATCCATTGCTAATAATAAAAATTGATTTTTTTTGCTAATGGGTTTCGGAGCGTCTCCACTTTTACATTCTTGCTCTTTGACAGCTCCACAATACCGCAGTTTTAAATTTCGCCATCTGGCTTGGGCATCTTTACCTGAAAAATACAAGAAATAATAATTAATTTAAATTATATGTATATCGCTTAAGGCATTGCCATATGACGAATATTTCCACGACCGATAAAACCGAAAAAGTCAATTTTTAATTAAATTGGTTACACTTTTCAAATGTAAAGTATTGAAAAACAGTACGTATTGATGAAATATACAATATCTAATCAAAATTTTATTAAAATTAAAACAATTTCATTCAACAGAATCCATTTTTATGATTTATCGGACGATAAAATAAAAATCGTCTGACAAAACATAAAAATGGAAATATTTCGACCGTGGAAATATTCATCATGTGGCAAAGCCTTCAAGAGAAATTCACTTCAAAACAATTAAATCACCACCATTGTACACTCGTACTTACTTGATATAACCATTTGCTGCGCCAGATTCTCCCAAACCATCTTCTTGGCTGAATTGTTTTTATACAACTTAGTATTCACATCATACAAAATTGGATGTTCTTTTACTAATTGAATCAGTTTACTGTCCATAGCAAATTCTATAATAAAAGTAAAAAATATTATTTGTGATTATAATTTGAATTTTGATACATAAAATGTGTATCAAATGAAATTTTACTTACCGGAGTTTATAGACATTTTATTTTAATTAAATAAAAATTGTTTGACCAACACACAAGATAATAATGACTAATATGACAATAAAAATAAACAATAAACATAACCAAACATTTTCTTTTGTTTATCTCTTTTTATAAAATATCATGTTGTCTCTTTCTCGCCATGTTCGTTCAGAGAAAAAGTTAAAGTTAAACCATCTTAAATGACAAAACTGCAGAAGAAAAAAATCGTCATTTTTAACGATTGCTATTGGCTAAAAAAAATGCAGAACGAACGAACGAACGAACGAAGGCAACACTGAACTCGCCTTAATTTGTTTCAAATACTTGAACGAAATTGGAGAATATTTATTCTTGTGGTTTGCGATAGCAATAGAACATAAATAACTCATAAAAGAGACAGTAACCAATTTCAGTTTAGAAAAAAGAGAAATAAAATTCGATAAAGTATCGAAAATGTGATTCTATAACATGTCACCCCTGATGTCATTAATACATGAACTAATTTTATTTTGTGCGGTTCTCTACTTTGATTAAATGAACTTTTGAACTTGACAATGATGTATTCCACGTTGCATTTCGTAAGAAGAAAGTTGATGCTCTGAACAAATGATTGAAGAAATATTTGATGCTCCTAATTCAAATAATTTTATATGAATGATTTACCAAAATTATTCGTTATTTTAAAGTTTGAAAGCATCTCACAGCCTAGACAGTTAAGAGACGGGCGTATTCTCAACATCGACAAAAAGATTTATTTTATACCAAATAGTACGACAGAATATAAAGAGCGAATCATAAAAAGAGTATCATCTGGTAGGAATAAGTTCCATAATCAATTTGAATACCGAACATACAACAACGATGGATCTGCCTAGCTACAAGAAATTAAGAGTTTCGAAATACGGCCCGCTCTATAAAAAGATTGACATAATTTCTTTTCGATATTCTCTAAAACATTTGAGACTGACATTCGATCAAATATATAGGATGATTTAATAATTATGCAGATCTTCGATAATTAAAAATAATTTTTAATTTAACTATGTTTTTCTTTTTATCTATGTTCTTCTACTTTCTAAAATTGAAAACGATCATCATCTGCTGCTCCGTATATTTGCCAGTATAACGATCGTTCCTCTGTATCGGTACAAACACGAACTCGGTTCTCTCCCCTCCCCGGCAATGAAATACTGGTTTAGCCCGTTCAATAATATTGGAAGTACAAGCGGTTAGTCGTTTACTTAATTTCTGGTTTGTCCTTTTAATTAAAAGTTCAATTATAAAGAGTGATCCAATAGGAGGTATTTTTGTGTTCATGTTCTTATGGCATTTGTGTTCAGTATTTATTGATATTGACCATGAATAGAATTACGCGAGACCAACGTTTACAAATTGTGGAAATTTATATCAAAAATCAGTGTTCAGTGAAAAATTATTTACGTGCTCTTCGACCATTTTATCGTGTTCATAATCGTCCAACTGAACGCACTATTCGCGAAACAGTCAATAAATTTCGAACCACTTTTTCATTATTGGATATTCATCAATCGACTAGAGTGCGTAGAAGTCGATATTTTGTGAATATTGCTGCTGTAGCTGAAAGTGTACATGAAGACCGCAATCAATGAATTCATCGCCGTGCTCAAGCTCTGGGTGTCTCCTATGGCACATTGTGGCGTATTTTGAAGAAAGATCTTGGTTTGAAGGCATACAAAATACAGCTTGTTCAATTATTGAAGCCGGATGACCTTCCTTTGCGTCATCGATTTGGTTTATGGATCTTGTGATCTAACTCCGTTAGATTACTTTTTATGGGGGTATCTGAAATCACTTGTTTATATCGATAAACTACAATCGATTCCTGCATTAGAAACGAGCATAACACGCGTAATTAACGAAATATCGGCCGAAATGCTCGAAAGAATGCTCGAAAATTGGACCCATAGACTGGATCATCTAAGAGTCAGTCGCGGGTAACTTTTAAAAGAGATTATTTTCAAACATTAAATGTCATAAACCGAACTTACGTCACAAATACAATTTTTGATTATTAAATTGATTTTAATGCGTTTTATTTCAAAAAAAACTTCCGGAAGGTGTTATTGGATCACCCTTTATATTAAGGGAACAACAAAACCACCTAGAAGCAAAATTTTAGTTTAATGTATAGGGTTTTGAAATAAGAGTGATATGATTTCTTTAAAAAAAATACACTAATTGTTAAGGAAATTGAAATGGTTTTTATTTAATGTGAAGTACAATCGGTACAATTAAGTTCTGAATAAAACGTCATTCAAATGGCCTCCACTACTTCTTCTGCAGGAACGAATTCGATTAACCCAATTTTCGAGCACTTTTTCCACTAAATCAAGTCGTATGCCATGAATAGAGTTTGAAGAGAGTTTGGTTTATTGCTAAAGACCAATGACTTCAAATAATCTTACAAGAAGTAGTCTAATGGTGTTAAATCACAACTTCTTGGAGGCCATTCAATATCACAATTTCTTGAAATTCGAATCTCCAAACTTTTCTCGCAATAATTCAATTGTTGCACTTGCTGTGTGGCACGTAGCCCCGTTTTGTTGGAACCAAATGTTGTCAAGATCAACTTCTTCCAATTTCGGCCATAAAAAGTTGGTTATCATCGATCTATACCGATCTCCATTGACAGTAACGGTGTTACCAGCTTCATTTCGAAAAAAAATACGGACCGATGATTCCACCAGACCAGAAACAACACCAAACTGTCAATTTAGGTGAATGTAATGGTTTTTCATGAATAATTTGTGGATTTTCTTCGCACCAGAATCGACAGTTTTGTTTATTTACTGCACCACTCAGATGAAAGTGAGCCTCATCGGACAAGATGATTTTCTTAAAAAAATCGTTATCGTTTTCAAGTTGTTACAAGGCAAAATCAGCAAATTCACGACGTTTACGGTGGTCCAATGGCTCTTGAGTGAGAACAATTTTATACGGATGCAAACCCAAATCCTTTCTCAAAATCCGCCAGGTTGTTGTTGTTTGAGACAGTTCCAATTCTTGAGAACGTCTTAAAATCGACAAATTGCGGTCTTCAGCAACACTTGCCTGAACGGCAGCAATATTTGCATTACTTCGAGCGAATCTTTATCTTATTGGCACTTCAACATTATGTAAAGAAAATGTACGCTCAAAAATTTCAACAATTCGACGAATAGCGAGCACACTTGGACGATTACTACGACTATAAAATGGCAAAAGCGCACGAAAAGTTGCAATTGGAGAACGATTATTTTGATAATAAAACTGAATAATTTGTAAACGTTGTTCTTGCGTATATCTCACCATGATGAAATTGTAAACATTACTGAATACAATGAAACAAAAAATGACAGATCATGACATATTACAAATGGCCGGAAACGTCACTTAAAAATCATATCATTCCCATTGGAAAACCCTATATTTTGTGTGGCACAAAACTGAATTTTGATTTGTGGTTTCCAAAAATATTTTTTTGTACACATCTGTATAAAAAAGTGAATATAATTATTTCGATAAATTGAACAATGTGTAAAAGTCCAACATTTAAATTATTAAGCGGGTAGATGAAGCAGTCGTCAAAACAGATTCTGATTTTCAGGATTCTTTGGCGAACGATTCTTTGGCGAGTAGTCTTGCTAATCCTCAAGTTCTTCAATCACATTTAAATGACTTCGCAGAACACCTGTCTAAACCGAAAAACATTTATTGTAATGATCACCGTGTGCAACATGAAAATGGAAAGGAAAACTAACTTGCCAATTTTGCACAATCGAATCCATTTAACTTTCATCTACCACCGATTTTTGATGCTAGAAGATCTCTTTCATAATGGAATGTATATTTTGATGACACAGGCCAGAAAATATTTCCGATGTAAGTCTGGAAAATGGACTGCATTATGTTTTTCAAGGAACAGAGGCCAAATGGTATTGGACTACACTCGAGCATAATAAGATATCTCTTGGTCTGCAATGAAAACTGAAACATGAAAACGCTTCTAATACTGCCGGTCAGAGTTAGATATCCGATTCCAGATAGACATCATAAAAGAGAGACCACAAGGAACTTTTTTGAGTACTATAGTGATTTAATATGCCCTAAACACTGCTGCTGAAATTGTCTACAGCGCAAACAGTTTTATTATTAGGTATAGTTTTGGATGCGGATCAAATGGCCTAATAAAACCAGATTGGCCTAAATGTCGATCAATGGCGGGAAACTTATTTCCACGAACCCACACGATAAAGCAAGAAATGGGGACTCCGCGTGTAATACAGATGGAATAATCAACGTTTATTACTAAACCGCGATGGTATAATCAACGCAGGCCCAGAGAAGGTTACAGCGATTAAGGACAATCCTAGACCAAAAAATGTGCGCCAGGTGCGTATGGGTGTTACCTGATGCGATAGTCCAAAACTGCTAAGCCTCTTACAAATCTGTTATGGAAAAATAAAAAGTGTATCCCATCAGCAGAAACTCAGAAGTATTTCGACTGCCTGAATCCTACGCTAGCTTTGATCGAAAACCGATCTAAGAGGTCTATCAAGACTCAATACTTCGTTACAACCATGAACAAATTTTGAACAATTACTATACTGCCGAAGTCGAAATAGTTTTTAAAAAATCTCTGTGTTTGCGTGTGTATGTGGTGCTATTCTGACGAAATGTTGTAGCTTCTCTACAGCCCAGCCGGGGCTACCCATTAGGGTGAAACTAAATACTTAAGCTTTTCCACAAATTGGGAAATTCCAATGAATTTTGGTCGAAATCGGTCAACCGGAAGAGACAGCTTCCATAGGAGATTTTTTAGTTTTTGCTTATACTTTGAAAAGTATATCATTTATGAAAAATGAATGTGGAATAAAAGATTCTAAATTTAAGTTTCAATAAGATCGGCTCAGATCATTTTTGCAAAATTTAAGCGGAAATTACGATTTTCGACAAAAAAAACAGATTTTCGGAAAAAATCGGTTCATGTATCCCTTACGGATTAATTGAAAGTGATGAAACTTCATACTTAAGCTTGTTTTACAAATTGGGGGATCTCAGTGATTTTTGGCCGACATCGGTCCATCGGAAGTGGCAGCTGTCATAGAAGCGTTTTTGTTTTTTTGCAAATATTTTGAAAAATGTATAGTATTCCCGAAAAAACGATAAACCAAATAAATGGTTTGTAAATTAAATTTTAAACAAAATTAGTTCAGATCATTTTAAATTTTAACGGAAATGACGAGTTCTAATAAAAAAAAACTTTATTTATCAAAATTCGAAGTCTCTACAATCCAGGCGGATTGATTATTCGGAATAAAACTTCATAATTAAGCTTTTTCCATTAATTGGGAAATCCTTTCGAAAATTGCTGCAAAGTTTTTCAATGATGTTGAAAAGTTAAGTATTTACAAAAGAACTCTGTTCAGTTAAGTTTTTCAACATTTAGGCGGATTTGATGATTTTTAACAATAAACTTTTTTTCAACAAAAACTCGGCCCCTTTACAGTCTAGACCGAACATTGATCGGGATGAAACTTCATACTTCTACCATAAACTGAGAATCCCAAAACTGCATTTAGTATTCACAATGCTGGCCTGAGCATGATGAAGCTAAGTCAGCTCTGCGATAGCCACTGCACATGTATTGAAATATCATCGGAAGTTGGTTCACTCTACCGATTTTCAATATATGCCCAATATATTGAATATATTGCTCAACCGATCGAGTACCATCTGTGCAAAATCGAAACGATCCTAGGCGCCATATCGGGTCAACAGAAAAAGGTAATGGTCCTTGGAGACTTCAATGCAAGAAGTAAAATGTGGAAGGCCCGTTTAACGACGAAAACGGAAGAAAAGTAGAGGAGTTCGTGTCTAGAAATAACCTTTTCATAATGAACTTGCAGCGGCACCCAACGACGTTCTCGTCCAATGGGAACTTTAACATCAACCTAACCATGGTCAATGGAGCTGGGCTCGATAGGTGGGAGGTGTGTAAGAGAAAATTGGTTATCTAGTGACCATAGAGTCATCACGTTTGATTTATGAAACTCGCCACAGAGCAGTCCGCTTGCGAGTAGCAAACCTCTGAGATTTGCCATTAAGATAGCCGACTGTGGTCTATTTGCTATACACTTGGTTGGCTCTTGGAACAGTGTAGAAGCACTTCCGGAAATAGATTCGATAGATGAAATTGATGCTCGTGTGGGGCGGATCAAGAGAGTTGCAAAGAAACGGAACAGTCGGTGGAACTCTAATCTAAGGAAACTTAGATGTTCTATGCACAAGCTTAGAAGAGCATGCCAAGCGGAAAGGAACCAAATAGCAAAAGAGTTAAAATTGACTCTCTTCAGAGTGGCAAGAAATAAATACTACGACACGGAACATGGTAATAGAGGCCCCTGGGTTCTTGTATACAAATTTGAAGCTGGCAAAGCAAGACCTGCAGATGTTTTGAACACCATCAGGAAGGCAAATGGAGTCGTCACTGATACGTGGCAAACGCCAGACGAAACTGGGCCTCAAGCGGAAATGCGCGATATCGCGACCAACAGTAGTTGGAACGATGCGGAAGACCCTCCAGTTACGTGGGAGGAGGTCACCAGTGCTTTAACTTGCTTCAAGCGTAACAAGTCTCCCGGACTTGACAACTTGAACGCTGAAATAATTTAGCTTGCATGGCCTATCATAGGGTCTAGCATAGTAAAGTTATTAAACAGCTGCCTAAAATTTGGTTACTTCCCTAAGGTATGGGGGTGAAATAATTATAATCAGGAAACCTGGCGATAGAGATCCACTATGTTCGAAATCTTATAGACCCATAATGTTACCACAAGTTATTGGAAAACTCCTAGAAAGGTTGCTTGCCACTTGCATTACACCGCGAATTGAACAGAGTGGACTGTTCTCGGACAAGCAATTCGAATTTCGACGAGGCGTGTCTACTGAGGATGCGATAGTCCGCCTAACCAACACTGTCAAAACCCAAAGTTCTAAATATTATGGGTATATTCTTGGACATTGCCGGAGCATTTGATAATCTTACGTGGCCTAGTGCCATTGCAAGTTTATCGGTCTATAATCTCCCTAGAAACACGATGAATGTTTTTAGGAGTTAATTCAGCAACCGATACGCAGTAATCAGAGACATGTGTGGTTCTGCTTCAAAGCAAATTACAAAAGGATCTCCTCAGGGCTCCATTTTGAGTCCTCTAGTCTGGAATATCGTGTTTAACACAAGCATGATCAAAAACTTTGAGGAAATTTCATTCTCGGATGACAAAGTCATTCTGGTGCATGGCAACCCGAGGCTCTAACTTCAGCGCCAGAGTCAAATCGCAATAAATAATAAGATGCAATGGTGTGAAGCAAATAAGATGTTGCTATCAGCAGAGAAAACAGTGATGCTGCAACTTAAGGGCAAATTTGACTCTAGTCGACCACCAACAGTATCACTAAACGGTAAAAACATGAAAATGGTCAAGTGCGTTAGATATCTAGGTGTTGACCCTGATGAACGAATGGACGTTTTATTCCACGTTCTTAAAGTCTGTGAAAACGCTAAGAAGCTATTCCACTCTTTGGCGAGAGTGTCAAGAGAGGGATGGGGCCTTAATCACAAAACACTTAAGTCAATATACAAAGGTGTGGCAGAGGCACTTCTCACGTATGTGGCGGCTGTTTGGTATGATAGGTTAAGCTGTCACCATATCAGATCACTAGAAAGTGCTCAGAGGAATTTCCTGCTATGAGTAACAAAAGCTTACCGAACGGTACCTAAAGGTGCTGTAGTGGTTCTGGCCGGCGTACTCACGGTTGTTAATCTAATCAAAAAACGAGCTAATCTGTACCACCTAAGAAGGCGTGGCCAAAATGATACAGGTGAATATGTACATGCTGCTGATAGTAGGCAGAATCAATATAATAATAAAAATGATATTGAAGCGATGGCGATTGACCTTTGGCAACGAAGGTGGAATGAATCAGCCAATGTAAGGCATACCTTTGGTTTCATTCCAGCTATAAAAGAAAGACTAAAAATGAAATTACCACTGGCGAACTCGATGTGCCAAGTTATCTCTGGACATGGTAAGTTTAAAGCATACCTGCAGAGATTTAAAACAAACCAGTGTCAATGTCTATGCGGATCAGAAGTAGAAGACGTTAAGCACCTAATTTTCGAATGTAACGAGGTGACGGTTATGTCACTAAAACATAAGTGGCTTGGTAATATGAACATACGAGAATTAGCACTGCCTATATTTCTAAGCAACGATTTACTCCCGAAGTTTCAGCCATTTTGTGCTGAACTGATCAACGTCTTAAAAGAACGGAACAGTGTACAATAGTAGACCGGTAAAATGGAATGTACATGTCTTCCCGTGACTAGGGACAACGATAATTTATTAACATGAAAAATTGGTTAAGTAAACTGATACAAATTTGAATAATTCTTAGTTTAAGGTTATACCTAGGTATAAGAATTAACGAACATTGTTCCGGAAATGCTGACTACGATGAATGAATGAATGAATTCTACCATAAACTGGGAGGTCCGAGTGATGTTTGGTGGAAATCGGTCCGGGAACTGATATTTCATAGGAGCTTATTCGTTTTTTTGCAAATACTTTTAACAGTATATTAATTTTGTGAAAAACTACTATGAACTGAAAGATTTAAAGTAATTTTTCAACAAAACCGGTCCAGATCAGCTTTCAAAATTTAAGTGGAAAAGACGATTTTTCAACTTCATACTAAAGCTTTTTACTATAAAAATAATGGAAATCCATTTATATGTGGTTGGCCTCGTGGCTTTTATCACAATTTTATATTATATTTTGTATTATTATTAAAAATATTACACTAATATGTATTATTATTATTTAATAATAAAAACTTTTATAACATTTCACATATATAAAAATATTTACATTATTAAAAACATTAACAACAGAAATAAAATAACTTTCTTTATGTGATAGGAAAAAAGTAAAAAATATTTTCTACTTACTGCAATATCAGGGGTGACATGTTACAATATCACATTTCCGATACTTTATCGGGATGACGGTCATTTTATCGTAAACAATATTTATAGTGTTTCAATTTAACGTGAAGATGTTACCGTAGAACAGTTTATCTTGGACACAATTTACCGTGTGGACAATTTATCGTATGCCAGTTTATCGTAGTTTGTAAAATTGAGCAACAAAATTATGTGTAAATAAAATATTAAAGTGTCTTCGATTTATAAAATTAAATTGAATTCGGCCTTTATTAATCGATTAAAATGGGATTGAATAGAAGCTCTAAAATATGGCCACATGGGACGGAACTGGGCCATTTCTTAACCGATACTGATGGGATTTTGTATGTTGAATGGAAATAGGATTCTGAAACAGTTTTTGGACGAAGTTCTTGAATGTGATCATCTGGGACGGAACTCGATAATTTCTTAACGAATTATGATGGGATTTGGTATGTTGGATGGAAATGGGATTCCTAAATGATTTTTGGAAGAAGTTCTGGAATTTATTTAAATAAATCTATTCTGTGATTTACATGTATGATTTCAGAATTTAATTTAAAACAAAAATATTAAAAAATAGAACAAAGAAAATTAAAACACAATAATATAAATCAAATCATGATTTAACAATTCAAAATTTAAAAAATAATTCTTAAATATATTTTTGAACTTGTCCTTTGATAAATGAAAGTCAAATTGGTCGTCAACGATATTTAGATAACCTATTAATGGGGTTACTTTCTCCATAATTTGTGGAATCGTGTTCTAGTGCTAAAAACTCATGGTTTCGAAATGTTCTGCAAGGCATATGAATTGATATGTTTTCCAAAATGTAAGCTGAATCAATGTGACCAAACAAAACGTTACCAATGAAAGCCGCACCCAAGAGAAGTCGTCTTTTTCCCAGCGTGTAAATTTTGTAATCCGTGCATCTCGCTGAGTATGAAGGTAACCGAGCCACATTTTCATGGAATGGTAAATTGTGCTCGTAATCCCAGTCACTTTTCTTTAACAAGAAAATTAGAAACTTCTTTTGAATGTTTTCTGAAGAAAATAGTTGCTTGAACTGAGTTCCCAAAAAAGTTATTCGCCTTGACACATACAAAATTTCCCGTCTGGTTGATCATCTTCACTTGTTGGCAAGAGCGAAATAGAGTAAGGTTTGAATATCTTTAAATTCACCTGTTCACCTTTTAACAAATCTAAACAAGGCATTTGGTTTCGCAATACAATATGGCCATCTGACAACTTAAGAGATGCTTTATCAACATCAAGTGCACCGGTGGAGAAAAATTTGCCAGCTGAAATCTAATTAGATGCAGATGATAAAATTGAATCTTTAAGCATAGCTTCAGGTTCCAACAACGTAAAAGAAGGAATCGATAATCAAACTGGACTTAATGCTTGTGTCAACTACGTCTGTTGAAAGAAATATTGCAGTTCACAATGAAAACGATTGCCAAAAATGTCAACGACAAAAACCACATAAAACAAGTTACACAGATGCCAGAAAAGCTTATAAAATTGATAATGCCAAAGAACACCAAGCAAATTGCAAAAAAAATTTATTGTACCAAAAATGACTATTAAAAATAGTTATTTTGTAAGTCGGCTAATTGTGATGTATGAAATTTTTGCTCCTTTACACAAAGGAAAAAATATAAATGTGCTTTGGCATGAAGGAATTCGTGGTCGCAATGTCGCTGATGTCACTTTAGCTTATTACCAAGTTATAAGACGGGCTAAACCAGTAGTGGACAATTTTGTTTTCTGGGTAGACAATTGTCCTGCACAAAACAAGAACTGGGCATTCTATTCGTCGCTTATGACTATCGTAAACCAAGAATGCTGGCCGAAGGTTATAACTAGTAAATATTTTGAACCAGGTTACTCATTCATGAAAGCTGACTCTCTGCATGGTAGAATTGGAGCTGAATAGAAAAAAGAGCAGACATATTAGATATGGCCGACGTCATTAACGTGATTCAGAAAGCTGACCAAAGCAATGATGCCATATATTTACAAGCAGGTGATTTCAGACAATTTCATGATTCTAAAAAATGGAGAAAAAATATGAAAGTTGAACACATAATAACACTATTTGATACAGTACGGCTTGTAGAGTTTCGTAAAGAATCGCATAATGATACTTCCGCTTTCAAGATCAGAAATTTCAAATTAATATACCCCCACCTATTGAATTTAATTTGAGTATGAACACTTTCAAATTAAATAAAGTTAAACAAGATCTTATGCCGCATACGCCAGTCCGAAAAACACTTTTCTGGGAGGAGATGACAACCAACGACAGCGCTAGAGACTTGTGTACTTTTCAGCAGAATAAGTGCTAATGAAATTACTTTATAAATTAATAATTTAATGAAACATTCTGTTTATATGGTTTTGTTAGTAAGTTTAACAATTTTTGTTTTTTATAATTTATTTATTTTTACTAATTGAATTATGTAAATGAATTTTATGTACCTGAATACATAGAGTGCTTTTATGCACCCAGTACGTTGTACCTGATAAACAATGGTGCAATTAATTAATTTCGAAATGATCTAGACCTCAGTCATTTTACGAAACATATTTAAATGTATTTATACAACATCCACCTACCACAGAACTAAGTATTCAGCAAAACTCTTAAACCGTTTGTTTAATTGAATATGCATAATGTAAATAGGATAGAGCTAATTTTTGGTTCCTCTAAATAGTTTTACATTTTTATTAGCAACTTCAAATGGCTTAACATTCCCTATTTATTTAATAAGTTATTGTTGAGTAGGTCTTATTCTTCAAATTTACGTTTACTTCCCCCTATAAACTTGTGTAGGTCTCTAAATACTTCGTTTTCTGTTAGAGGTATTTCTCTTTGGAACTCTATTCCATTAGATATTAAAAGATCGGCGTCGCTTAGATCTTTTAAAACGAGTTATTTAGCGTGGCGCGCTTGAATGACAATACATTTGTATAATAATATTTTTATATTTATTTATATTGTTTTTGTATGTAGTTTGTAAGCATTCACTTCTTGCAGTATCCTCCGTAACAAATGAGCTTGAGCTCAACATGGAGGGTATTCGCATGGTGGGATTTGTTTTTTGAAAAAATCTGAGGTTTTTATGCCTAATGGAAGTATTTTTTTGTTGATGTTCATTTATTATGCTTCCATATGTGCTTTTCCTCTACTAAAATTGTTATGTCAATCTATCAATAAATAAATAAATAAATAAAAAGGCATTTATCTCAAAACTATAAAAATCCACTTACTATGTTTTGTCAAATCACGGGAGTATTACGTATTAAGATACGTGTAAACGAATTTTTTCTAATTATTATGGTGTTTTCTATTACTACTCGCTATTTTTGTAGTTCTATCGAAAATTGTATGTACAATAATATTGTAATCCTGTTAAATCTATGCGATTCTATGCTATGTTTGGTTAACAATTATTTCTTGTTTTTCCACTAAGAGAGCTACACATGGATCCAAAATTAAAGACTTACAGAGTATGAAAAGCGAAAAATTATTCGACTTTATAGAAAATATTCCTAATGCTAACGAAGATGGGATAGAAAACAACAGTGATGTGAATGAACCAATTGTTGCTTCTGAAGAGATATTAGTCGAGTATTTAAAACGAAATGGTATTAAAGAATTAATAATTCAGGTGCCTAATTATGAAGAAAATCTTGATCAGGAACCTTCTACATCTACTGCAGTTTCAATCGTAAAACCGTCAACGTCAAACAAAACGGCATCCGAAGTTTCTAAACTAAAAGAACTGCAATGACATAAACATATACAAAACGTGCCTTGAGTCTTTTCATGACATACAGAATTTCCAAACTCGATTAAGGATTTAGAAACTCCATATTAGTTCGTCAGATTTTTGTTCGACGGTAATCTTATTCATACGAACCAGTACTCACACTTCATACGAATACGGAACCAGTACTCACATGTTTTATTGATGGAGCATGTTCCCCATATGCTTCACACAGCAATCGACGTCCATCAGCTGCAATTTTCGAACGCCGTATTAGCTCTTTAGCTTGTAAATGTAAATACTATTATTTAAGTGCAATAATAAAATATTTTATGTTATTCATAAACTTTCTACAGACCTATATAATGAAATACGTTCGATCGGAAAGAGTAATTAAAAAGGAAAAATTACTATTCTAACTTACAATATATGAAGTGAACGCTATGGATATTCGAATCGTAATCTTAGAAATTTTTTTAAACATGGTTGGGTTAGTTTACTTCAAAACCATAACAAATCCATCAAAACATTGTTAGGAGAGCATTTCTAATACATTATTAAGACAACAATTCATCAAACAAAAACTTATTCTTTTCCTTCGAACTGTCGGAAAAATAAAGAAAGCCGGAGATAACAAGAGCTCTAACAAAGAAATACCAAATTTTATTTCTTTTGTTTTTTAATGAAAATTCACTTAACAATTTTTCTTTTATTATTTCACGAAATGTAATTCCTTTTTTTAAAATGTACAGAACATAAAACAACAATTCATCATTGATGGTAAAAAAATTAGTAGCAGAAAGGGGAAGACGAACGAAAAAGGCAGTTTTAATGTGTTTTAAAATTTTGAGCGTCAGTAATTTGTGTGTATATACATTTTATGTTTGAGTATATGCTTAAATAGAAATTTTAGATTGTTCGTATAAAACACAGCCGTGTACTAAGGTATATAGTTGTTCATTTACTCTTTTTACTGGCATATATCATATACGATATTATGAAGCGACAATGATAGCGAGATGAAAAGTGAAAATTTCATATAATGGAAATGCTGATAAACATTTACGGCATATTATTAAGAGTAAATATACAAATTGTGTCGTGTAAGGAAGGAAGTTAATATTAACAATGTGCGATGATTTATCACCCATTTATCGTCCCTGATACACGGTTTGTCTATGGAGTGCTTTTAACTTAAATGAATTGGAGATGTCAACATACAAAGATATTTTTAAATGAGGCATTCAAGTTCAATTATTAATTGAAATGCGATAACAACATTCAAATATATTAGAGAAAAACAATCTTAACATCACTTTTAAATCGGTGCAATGAATCCTTAACATTTTTAAGAGATTGTTTTAGAAGTTGTTAGACGAAGTTTCTTTCCAGATTGGCCGTACTGTCAGACTAAGGTATACTGGGCATTGAAGAGTGTGAAGTTAATGATCGTAACGCATACGAAAACATAGGTAACATCTAATCTACTAGAAGAAAAGTTACGGATTATTAAGGGATATTATACCTTTGATCTTCATTAATCGATTTTTACTTTCTGTTACGTAGTAAAATAAAGTATAGTAATCATAATTTTGACATCGCGCTTTTGCAGATGTACCATTCGCTAAATCACCGAAATAAAAACAGGGTTTAAAAAATTTCTGTGCGTGCGTATATGTGGTTCCGTGCAAATTAAATGTCTGTTGATTCTCTAAAGGCCAGACGGATTGACTGATCGGAATGAAACTTCATACTTAAGCTTTTCTCATAAATTGGGAGATCCCTATGAGTTTTGGTTGAAATCGGCCAATCGAAAGTGGCTGTCTCAAGAGAGCTTTTCGGTTTTTGTAAATATTTTAAAAAGTATATCATTTGAGAAAATGATTATGAACTAAAAGATTCTAAATTAAATTTGTAATAATATCGATCCGGATCAGTTTCTCGAAATTTAAGCCGAAATGATGTTTTTTAACCAAAAAAATATTTTTGTAACAAAAATTCGGTCCTCTACAGCCCAGACAGGGTTTTTTTTACAAATTGGGAGATCCCATGGAATTTTGACCGAAAACGGCCCATCGGAAGTGACAGCTTCCATGGGAGGTTTTTCGTTTCAAGTAATATATCGGTTCACATCAGTTGTCTAGAATTTAAGCGGCTTGATGTGTTGTTCGTTCCCTAAGGCCCAGACGGATCGACTGACCGGAGTGAATTTTATAACGTATTTGCTTGTATGTATTGTCACCAGCTGTTGCGCTGTAAACAATTTCAGTGCCTCAAAATTTTTCATTCGGTGTCTCCAGGTGACAAAACTATTATACAATTTAAACACTAAATCAAAACTATTATATTACATTCATAATACATTACTAGAAGTAGTAGTAGTCTACTACTTCTTAATTGTTGTATGCTTAGCAAAAACATTAAAGCACTTCTTATTATCATTTTGTCTTATTATAAATTCAAATATTGCAGATGAAATAAGGGTGTGGCGCTTTAAGCTAATTTGCATTTTCTGACTAAATTTATTGGAGGATTCCAATCAAATAAACTAATGCCTTCGGTTACCTGCTTAGCTATCATCAATGCGTTTATGGTTTCTGTTTTTAAACAATTCCTGTTTTTGTTTTAATATTGTTTAGCTGGGAGAAACATCTTACGATGTTGTAGGCTTATATAATTTTTTTTAAATTTGGATATCGTAATTCTCCTAAACCATTTTTTAGTTCAAAAATGTTGCCCCAAAACTTCTCTAAATTCGAGGAACAGGAACAAATTTATTAACAATTACAGCACTAAATTCTTCTTCTGTTTCATCAATATCCTCTTACAAGTCGGGATATAAGATGTTTAGAGGTACTAGTGTTTCTCCTAGATTTTCAGGATCGATAGTTTATGACCGAAACGGCTAATAATTTCTTCACTTAGTTTTACATAAAATTGTCTACAATTTTCTCTTATTGCCAAATTACTTTCGGTAGATAACTTACTTTTTTTGTTTTCTAGTTCAGCTTTTGGACCTAAATATATTAAATTTAAATCTTTGAAAACTGAAGCAGGACTTTTTAGTTAATATTATTCAAGCTAATTTCGTCGACGTGTTCTTCAAAAATAAAATTATGTAAAACCATCAGTAAGAAACTTTTAACGGAAGGCAGCAGTTTATATATTTGGGGTTTTTCACTTTGAAATGCTTTATTCAAATTGTTAGCTAATTTTAAAATATAGGCTACAAAATGAAAATATACTAAATTGATAGTGTTGATTTGGTCTGAAATGTCAGAAGCTAAGTCTTCGTATATACTTTTAGTTTCAAATTTTTCGAGCAAAAAGTAGTGCTTTAGGGTTGGTGGTTACCACTGTTCTATAATGCGTAAAATTACACCTTCTAAGGCAAGTCATCTAGTAGTTGATGTCTCCATAATTTTGTGGATTGGCACATTGAAGCTTGTTTGAAACGATTTAAATCATTTATTCGCTTAGAGCTATGTGTCAAAAGTCATAAATATTTCACGCCAATTTTTCACATGTATCAGGCAATTTTTTGCGGCCTTAGATGATCACAAATGCAGAGAATGACATGTGCATCCAAGCGAAAATATGTATGGGTTTTTAGCTTTGAGTAATGCTTGGACACACGCATTTTTGCCCATCATTACGCTAGCGTTATCAGCGCCAAATCCAATCAAATTATTTATTGGAATTTGGTGGTCGTCTAAAAATTTGGTAATACAATTGTACACCGACTGAAAGTTTGAATTATCGAGTTCCATCATTGCGAGGATACTATCATTGGCCAAATTTATTGAACTATCGAAATATCACACATACATTAACCTGTCGTTTGAAACATATTCATTAATTTCCATAAAATCACCGTTATATTCGTATTATTTGTTCCGAAAGAATTTGATGGCGTATCAATATACGTCGGTATCGGAGCCGGAATAAAAACCAAAAACATAACAATGAATATATTTTGGTTGGCTTACCCTGGTTTTTTCAATCACTTGACTTACCCTTGTTTCTCTGTAATGTTCCTGGTTTGAAATTCCTTTTCGGTGGAAATGTGTTCAGAAATATCTAAAAGTTTAGAACAAGTTGCAGGTGAGACTGCAGGTGAGACCGCAGATGATGATGATACAGGTAAATCCTATTGCAAGTCATCATTCCTATTTGGATTATTTTTATAAAGCTTTTCGAAACTGCAAATATTAATTTTCTTAGTACCAAAATATTTTACATTACTCATTGCTCTGTTATATTTACTTACTTCAAAAGGGTTTGTTTCTCTTTTTTGTTTTTGTTCATTTTGTTAATAATTATCTACTTAAAAATAATATTCACGGTTGTCTCACTTTGGTATCGCAACAAAGCAAAATTTTCCGAATATGTTCCAAAAATCCAAATCCTATTTCCAATGGTCTTTCTAACTCTGCGTAATTCGTATGAGGTTTTGAGGTTAGGACGGTACGGGGAAAAATAGCAAAACTGTCAACATCATTAAGCAAAATCATTAGCTGACTCGCTTAGTACAGAGGAAATTTGCGTACAATTTACAACAGAGAAAAGTCAAAAACTATAAACCGCACTAAGAGTAGTGGATTTAACTAACAGAACATAGATGGTGTTGATGTGGAATTACAAATTATTCAGCTATATTGCAAAACACTATAACGTTTATCAGAAAAGCCAACTTTACTATTAATTATTAATATTTTAGAGTGCCCTCTAAAATTTTTTTAAGTGCCTTTAAGTGCCTCAGTGCCTCACATTCTTCATAAGTGCCCGAAAGGCACTAAAGTGCCTCTTTCGACAGCGCTGAATTTGTCGCTCGTTTTTTCGTTTTGGAATACTGGTCGTATTGTTCCCGTGGTCCTGATTGTTTATTTTGTCTATCAAGAATTGTAGTAAACAACATGGGTGGCGATTTTAAAACAAGCCACGTTTTATGTTGTTTACCAGTTATACATAGTAAAACAGCCGGGTAGCTATTTAGAGTTGGGCCAAGTGTTTGTTTTGCTTCTTGATGTTAGGCAGTAGTTCGTATTCAAAGTGAGTCTAAAAGTTGCATTAAGTCAGTGAATCGCTTCGAATTGTGGGGCGAGGTAGTAGTTCGTGACGTAGTGACGTATTCTATCTTCAAATCCCTATGAAGGTTGTCGTTCTTAATGGGGCATTCACAATCCGTCGCAGCACTTTATTTTGGAACAACAAAATTTGATACCATAGGTCCATACTGGTTTCAGCATTTCTTCTTGATGTGTTCTTTCTATCTTAGCTTAGCATCTAGGGTCATGCCAATGTATTTAGCTGTATTTGCTGATATAATATGGTTTGAGTTGAGGACCACTAGAATCCAGTTTTCATTTTGGTTTGTACAGTGGACATGTACTGTTTTGGCTTCATTTAATAAGATGCGCAATTTTTAGAACATTTTCGCACGGAGTTAACATGGCATTTTCAAGTTTGCTTATTGCTTCCAAAATATCTTTTCCTACTGCTAGGATAGCTGTGTCGTCTGTGAATGTTGCTACTGTAGTTCCTTGAATATTCGGTAAGGCTCTCGTATGAAGAATAAACAGAATAGGTTCAAGTACGCTACCTCATGGTACGCTACCTGCTACCTGCTGATATTCTTTTTAGTTGAGAGTAGTCGTTTTCAAATTTGACTCTAAAGTGACGATCTGCAATGTAGGATTTAAGAATTTGATAAAATTGCTTAGGTAGTTCTAATGCAGTTTAAAATCAAGCCCTTGGTGCCAAATTTGTCGAAAACTTAAGGTACATCTAAGAAAATACTGGAGCATATCGTCTTATTATCAAGTGCATCCTCAATGACATCCATTATTCTGTGAACTTGTGCAACAGTAGAGTGATTTTCTCGAAACCCAAATTGGTGTGGGGGAATTAAACATCTCTCTTCTATTATAAGTTTGAGTCTCTTCAGCAACAGTGTTTCAAATATTTTTGATATGGCCTGTCTTTATGATTTTTTATCGTTTCCTGGTTTAGTAATTATAATTACTTCAGTCATTTTCCATTAACGTGGAACATAATCCAATCTGTAGGCTGAATTAATTATTTGAATTAATTTCCGCAAACCTTTCTGGAGAATGGCTTTCACAATTTACCCAGTAATTAAATCATAACCTGAAGCTTTTCCGATACTTAAATTATTACTAATTTCAGTTTTAAATTCCAATAAGGTCACATATCTTATGTTAAGATCATCTACTTACTATACGACCGGAGAGGCAAACAATTTAAACACAAACAAAATTAAATCAAATTGTAAAATTTGTAACGGTACTTCTCATGATTGGAATAGATGAGTTTGTCTGGTTCAATGCTTCCTATAGCGCAATCTTCTTTTGAATCCCGATTCATTTTCTTGCTTTAGATACTAAATTTCTTCGCTTAGCTTGGCAAATAATTGCTCCATATGCTCTAGCCTCGCCAAGAGTTTCATATTCTCCTTTTCCAGGTCAATAGTTGTTTTACTAGATTCGGCTATTTGCAAAGTAAAATTTCCGGTGGCATCACTTATTTCGTGCAATGTTTGTCTAGGTATAGCGTTAGAAAAAGTATCGGCTTGGTCAGCTACCGATTTGCTTCTATTTTTCTCTATCGGTGATCTTTGTAAATTTGGTCTTCTCTGTAACGGACTTGATGTTCTCTGATAATGCAATAGATAGCCCTCCCCAGAATCCATAGAGCCAGTCTCCACAGAGAGTGGATTAATCAATGTTGATATTGGTGTACCACCTGGGGTATTATTTCCTTTTGTTTGTACCATTGCATACTTTTGATTGACTAATTAGCTATTCTGCTTCACTACTACGAAGGGATTGGGTACCGCAACCGTTCGTTCTACAAAATATTGCCCAGAGTACGCCCGTATCCATTTATGAATACTTCGTGGAGGCTGTCAATCCCGTACTTCTTTTATTTATTTGCTGAAATATTTAATATAGGTAGTTTTCTATATTGAATAGGTGCATTATATACCTATACACATTTGTATACGTAGAATCCTTTTATTTATTGCCATTGATGAGAGTTTAAATCCTTTAATAATAAATTTAATGTGCTTGTTAATCTGCAAATTATTAAATCTTAACTTTTTATATTAATAATGGGAGCTACTTTTCTACAGAAGTGCAAGATGCAGAAAAATGTTTTTCAGTAAAACATTGACATTACATTTTCATCAATACCAAAATTAGCTTATTATTCGTGATGAAATTTTAATTCGGATGGAGCTTCATTTTCTACTTACATTTCCACTTTTTCGGGATAGCTACATTTTATCCGAGAAACGCACCAATTATTTTCGGGCTCACATATTTCGGGCTAACTTCAACGACTTGTTTATTCTGAATGTTTTATTCTCAAACAACGCCAGGGTTGCCTTAATATTTATGATGCAACCATCTCACTTAATATTTTATTCTACAATAATTTAAACAAAAAAATTATTTTTCATAGTTTCATCTTTTAATGACAAAATTATTTTTAAAAACCTTCGGATTACAGTCTATAAGTGATAGTAATAATCAAGTTTCAAAATGAATATGTAGATAGATAAATTAATCCCGGTAGTTTTACATATTACTTGAAATGACTTTTTCCCATTTCGTATCTCAAAAGTATATAAAAATGTTAAAAGTTTTTCAATAATTCTATTAAATAGTATTACTCTGTTTCTAAATACAACTTTCTGGAATATGCGCTTGGTGTATACAATACATAGCCAGTAATCTGGAAAATTATTACTTTCTATGAAAATGTATGTTGTAAATGCTCTGTTGGGACTCAAAAAGAGCAAAACAGAAAAATAATATTTTATTTCCCATTTTAAAACTCAAACCGAACAAAAATTATTTTTCTGTTTAGTTCATAATTGAAATAAATTATTACGTTACGATCTCATAGGTACATAATGTACCTTATACTCGTACACTACACAGAATCATTATTTAGGTTAAGAAAATATATTTTACTTTGTTCTTTCTTCCAAAAATTTTCTTTTTAAAAGGTAAATTAAAAATATGAAATAAATGAGTGAGCACATACAAGAACAATCAATATGTCGATTTGATTTACGTGTGAAATACCCTTTTCAAATGTAAGAAATTTAATCAACCTTAACACTTATTTTATCCTCAATCGAAATTTGCGTATACAGATCAAACCATAACACCCGACAAAATTTTCCAGAAAATAAAATTTTATATTGGAATTTCTTTTTCATACCATTTTTTGTGCCTTCGTCCTTTGAAATTGAACTTTATGATTACAGTTATATATTTTGTTATGGTTGTTGTTCGGAAGCTGTAAATTATCCATGTGGAAAAGTTAAGGTATTAAATACTATATATTTGTAGTTTATTGGGAAAATAATTAATAAATTGGGAGAGAGCAACGATCGATTAAGTTTTGTGCTTAGCGTCCAGAAACCTTTTGGTAAGCGCAACAAAGAAATTACAAACTGTACCAAACAAATTAATTTTTAATTCATCAAAAATGTTGTTTTTGATTTCTCTGAAGTCCACACAAAAAGACATGTTGTGCAACATTAAAAGGAATCATAATATTTTGAATACTAAAACATCTTATTGTTTACTATTACAATATTCATTATTATTGTAGTGTTGTTGTTTTTCTTATTAAAACGCCTGAAGCATGCCAAAATAATGAGACAACAAAATATCTATACGATTTCAACCAACATCATAAAGAATTTTGAACAAACAAAATAATTAACACGAGTTGTATTTGATTCTATACCCACAACTTGGACAGTTTTTTTAACTATGTGCGAATTTTATTTCAAAGGCAGTAAAATTGTTATAGCCCTCATATGCCTCTATATCTCTACACATTACACAATAAAACAATATTTCAAGAAATTATGTGATAACTTTATGATTATTGTTTACGAGTATTGTTGCTGTTGTTTTGGCTATGTGAGTGTTTCTGATACATACACTGCACTACACTTGAAAAGGAACCATTTTTTTTTACCAACAAATAAGTTTTCTTTGTTTTGCTTGAATAGAAATGATTATTAATACCAATAATTTGAACTTAATTAAATTAACGTCTCGAATAACGGTTAAACAACGCTTTAAAATCCATCCCTAGTTCAGAAAAGCAAAAAAATAAATACATTGTGTGAAGCTGTACAAGACTAGGGCTGAACCAATAGAGTGTGTTATTCTTTTTAACTGAATTAGTATTTTAATGATTTCCGAGAGAGCAGGGGAGAGAACGTTCCTGGCGAAACACCAAGGGTTAGATTGAAGCGAGGGGGAATTGTAATCCTGTAAAAGACTCTTCAAAACATTTGATTGACTTTCAAATACTTTGAAAAGTATCGTTCCTATTCAACTGAACTACAGTGTATATCCATTTCACCCCAATTCGTTATTTTGACAACATTTTGTCTTACTTGGCTGCAAGAAAAAACACGAACATAAAGAAATGAAAATAAAAAGTTCACCTTTCCTGGGAAAGTCATAACAATAAAACTTAATAAAAAAAGCAATCGTCCAACAACAACAAAGAATTTATCCTATTTTCTTTCTGTATCATTATAAAACTGTATAACCCACAGTAGCTATTTCTCCCCACTCGCTTTCCCCATAAAAGCTTGAGTTAATTTTATTTTATTTTTTTCATTTAAAGTTTATTAAAAGAAGATAAGCACTTGAAGACAAAAAGTTTGTTTATTTTCCAAAACTAAAATAAATAAACGACAGCTTGCATGCTAAACAACCATGAGAATAGATTTGGAAGACAACATGGACCGTTTGAATGAGTAAGATTCGAGTTTTTACAATATTCTTACTGTTACAATTTGTATGTATCACGATTTTAATTGCGAGATCTAAGAACGATGAACAAAATTCTGTACTTCGATGAACTGCTCAAAGTAACTTTTATACTGTATGTAAGAGGAACAATCAGATTTGTTGAATCTTGGATGAAACAAAAAATTTGAATAACGAAAACTGGTTTTAATATTTAAGATTACTAGATTTTTCTCGTTTTATACCATGTCCCAGTCCTTTCATGGCCGGTTGCACTTCTGAATTTTTCTAATTCTCAATTTGGATGTCGCGTTTAGGTGTACTTTTTTTTCGTGGTTAGCGAGCAAATTAGGTAATCAATGTTTGATTCGGACCTAAACTCCTAATTTATTGAAGCTTTTCGCACAGGACGTGTAAGTTATCGAATTTTAATTCGTAAGTTAAAAAATGAAATTCATTTTAATCTTTATTAATTTAATATCAACTTAAAAATCCTTCATATTAAACAAACTGGCTTTTCTATATTAGATAATTAGACCTTTTACACGACTTTAATTGTTGTTGATAACATTCTACAATCATTAGGGCTCATGTCTAGCCTTTGCTTGACAGACGTTTAGACCGAAATAATCTTGATGTTGATGAGAATGAAACATCCAAATTTTCATGAAATCACAAACCAACATTATTTATACACAAAACAACACATAACAAATGTCATAAATTAACTGAAAAATCCGGTTGTCCAGCTGATTTGGTTTCGTGTAGTATTCAAAAGTAGCTCCATTTAAATTTAAGCGCAATGAGTTGAGACAGCTTTTTTGGTAGCCTAAAGTTTAACATTAATTTATTGAGTGTACAATTTAAGGTGACATTTTTCTGAAAAAACATAAAAATTTAATAAAAAGGATCGCGTTCACTTTTTGGAGAACGACTGAGCAATAAACATCAATGTTTATTTAACCAGTGTGTCATCACATCAGGCTTGATTAAAATCACCATTCACATTAAATTCTGTAATCTCGCACAACAACTCAACACTTGATGGATAGTAAAACTTGATATCCGGCAGTAAATCGGGCCTTTATGTCTGTCTGTCTACACTACCAAAATTATTATATTACTTTTAAACTAAGTCTTGATGCGTACACGATTGAAATTTTTACTAAATCTTACTAACTGTCGCTTGTATTCATTTGCATATATTCGGGGGCAAATATTTTAATTCCTTTAATTAATTTTAATTCCTTTAGTTATTTTGTAAGCATGATTAAAAAATTTAGTGAAGAAATATTTAATTATTTTAAAGAATATCATTAATCAAAATAAATTATTTAAGTTAATTTAATTAGGATTTGACCTTAATTTATTTATTAACAAACCTACTTGTCTTAAAAGAATAGATCCGCAAAAATACTATATTTTTCTGAAAGTATTTTTATGTTAGCTAATTAGTAATACTGCCACTGTAAACAATTTCAAGACAATTCCGTGGCCTTTACTACCCCTACGGCCTAAATAACTGAAAATAGCGATCATTGATTAAGATACATCGTCGGTACATTGAAGAATACTAAAGGCAGTTCCGCCAAAATACCATCGGTATTACGCTATTTTTATGTTAGCCAAGGAAAGCAATAGCCAAAATTAAATAAGCAAATGACCCCAAACAAGTTAAAATACCAGTAACGAAGCTGACAATTCAAAACCACAACACAAAAACAAACAAATACCAGCAATAAACATTTCCGTAACTTGATTTAACATTTGTTAAATCGTCACAAGAGAAATGTGATCGCATAGTAAAGTAACTATGATCGCGTAGTAAAGTAAAAGTTTACGTTATACGAAAACAAATTAAAATCGATTTTGCCAATTAGCCCACGATCTCATTGTGATTTTCTGTTAGTCCATTGAGTCAAGAACATATGTGCTGAGTATACCGTTGAAGTTTCTACTAAATCGTTCTAAATGAATATAGTGCAATTTAAGTAGATTCTTTATTGGCTAAAAAAGCTAAAATATACGTGTGAGAGATTTTTTTTTTATAACTATAAACCTTCCCTCAATGCATATATTGCTAATCATAGTAAAGTTAGTAAGATGTAGTAAAAAGTTCAATCCTCTATATAGGATTGAACTTTTTACTACATCTTACTAACTTTACTATGATTAGCAATATATGCATTGAGGGAAGGTTTATAGTTATAAAAAAAAAATCTCTCACACGTATATTTTAGCTAATACAAGTTACAAAAGAACTGATATTATTTATGGGTTAGTTTGTTTGAATTGGTCTTTAAATGTAAAGGGTGGTTAAATTTTAAGAGCCGACGTTGAATGTGAACCACACCTAAACGTCAAGTTTTTTTCTGCATTTAATTTGACATTTCTCAATTTCAGACTAACTCAATTTGAACCATGGAAAGATACATAATCGAGCAACGCGTTAAAGTTATTCAGGCATATTATGAAAATGGGCGTTCAAATTAAAATGCATATCGTGCACTTCGTGATTTTTTCGGTCAATTTAATCGTCCAAATTGTGCGTACAATCGGAAAAATCGTGCAAAAATTTGAACAAACCGGGTCTGTAGGAGACACCAGTGCATGCTCGTACAGCTCGTACAGCAGAAAATATTGCTGCTGTTCGCGATAGTGTGGCTGAAGAGCCGTCCACCTCAACTCGTCGTCGTGCCCAACAATTGCACCTCTCACGCTCGTCGTTGATGAACATTATGCATAAAGACTTGCATTTACACGCTTATAAGGTGCAATTGACTCAAGAACTAAAGCCTCTTGACCATTCCAAACGTCGTCAGAATGGTGGCAAGAAATGGCAACAGTGGATGATCAATTTTCGAAGAAAATCATCTTCAGTGATGAGGCACATTTTCACCTCAGTGGATTCGTCAATAAGCAGAATTGCCGCATTTGGGCGAATCATAATCCAAGAGTGATTGTCGAAAAACCAATGCACCCACAAAGAGTGACTGTTTGGTGCGGTTTATGGGCTGGCGGCATCATCGGGCCGTATTTTTTCCAAAATGAAGCCGGTCAGGCAGTTACTGTGAATGGTGTTCGCTATCGTGAGATGATAACGAACTTTTTATGGCCCGAATTTTAAGATATGGATGTGGACGATATGTGGTTTCAACAGGACGGTGCCACTTGCCACACAGCTAACGAAACAATGGTTCTTTTCGCGACAAATTCAATGGCCGTGTTATCTCACGTGGTGGCGATGTCAATTGGCCGCCTAGATCATGTGATTTGATACCGTTGGACTTCTTTCGTTGGGGTTATTTGAAAGAAAAGGTGTACGTCGATAAGCCAGCAACAATTCAAGAGCTAAAGGATGAGATAATTCGGCACATTAACGGCATAGAACCTCAATTATGCCTAAGCGTCATCGAAAATTTGGACCATCGGGTGGAGGTGTGCCGCCAAGATCGCGGTGGCCATTTGGCCGATATTTTATTCCACACATAATTGAACCATACCATATTATCATAATAAAAAGAATTGACAATAATTTCCTAAATAATTTGTGTTTTATTCAAAATCAACATCGGCCCTTAAAATTTAACCAACCTTTATAACATTTCATGACACCCATTGATCCAGATCAGTTCAAATTTTGCATGGAAAACTTGATCCATATTTTATTTTGGATCACTAATTTTGTAATGAAATCTAGTAAGGGTCATAGCGTTGTTTCATGAAATTTAAATTGAACCGGATCAGATCAAGTGTCAAGAAATAACGCCATTTTAAGAAAGTCCCTTGGACCCAAAAAGCTGCAAAACCGGAAGATAGATATGTATTTGCATTTCGATTTGAGTTCATATTTCGGTACACAACATTGATTATTTAATTAAAATGTAGATGTAAGGGTTTAAAAAGGAACAAAATAGCCCAAATTTAATAAGCAAATAACCTCAAACAAGATAAAATACCAGTAACGACGAAAACAATACGAAAACAAAGAAATATCTGCAACAAACATTTCAGTAAATTCATATAACATTTGTGACGATTTGATACGAGAATTGTACACTAAGTTCGCGTAGTAACTAAAAGAATTTGTTCTACGAAAAAATCTTAAAAAGGTTTTGCTGTATGCACACAAACTCGTTACGATTTTCTGTTAGCCCATTGAGTAGAGAATATGTGCTGAGTATTAAAATAGTCCCTTGGATTTTGCTACACTTACGGCATATACAGCTAAAATCGAGAAGTAACTAAAAGTTTATGATCTACGAAAAGATATTAAAAAAGATTTTGTCAATTAGCCCATGATTTCATTGCAATTTTCTGTTAGTCCATTGAGCCAACAAACCTTGGTGAAGATAGCCCAAATTTATATCCCCGAAAATCGTAAAAGTTGCTTATGGCAATGTTGTACAAGTTTTTGTATTCTATTGCGACATTTAATTAACAATTGTAACAAAAGATCTAAATTATGAAATAAGTATTTCCGCATAGTAGCTAAAAATTAATAAAAATATTTATTATGAGTATAATAAAAACAACAAAAAGTTGTGATATAACGTGTAAATGTACCAAAAAATTCTATTCTCCAAAAACTATACTGACAGAGAAAATTACTAAAATCAAGATACAAATTTTACTAGCATCTATATATAGCAAACATAACAGCCCCGAAAATATCATGTCACTTAAAAAAAATTATTTTAAGGAATTTAGTTGAAGTATGGTTCTTCGAAAGCAGAAACAACTCGTTGGCCGGACTATCGTGTTATATCTGACGATGGAGCAAGATTTAAAGTAATTGCATTGCATTTTTTAGAACTTTTCTATGTGGTAGAGTTGAGATAGAGTCCTTAAAACTCGGTAAATGTTTGTGGCCGGACTATCGAATTGTGTCTGGTGATGGAAGAAGAGTGAAAGTAATTGCAGTGAATTTTTTAAAACTTTCCTATGTGGTAATGTGGTAGAGTTGAGATATAGTTCTTAAAACTCAGCAAATATTCGTTGGCCGGACTATCGACTTATATCTGACGATGGAGGAAGATTTAAATTAATTGCAGTGAATTTTTTAGAACTTTCCGGTAGAGCGGGGGGGGGGGGGTTGGTATGGGGTAGAGTTGTGATATAGTCCCTCAAACTCAGCAAATATTCGTTGGCCGGACTATCAGCTTATGTCTGTTCGGCTTCAAACTCAGCAAATATTCATTGGCCGGACTATCGGCTTATATCTGACGATGGAGGAAGATTTAAAGTAATTGCAGTGAACTTTTTAGAACTTTTCTATGGGTAGAGTTGAGAAATGGTCTTTCAAACTCAGCAAATATCAGTTGGCCGGGCTATCGGCTTATGTCTGTTTGCCTTCAAACTCTGCAAATATTCATTGGCTGGACTATCGGCTTATATCTGACGTTGGAGGAAGTAAAGTAATTGCAGTGAATTTTTATTAGAACTTTTGTATGGGGTAGAGTTGAGATTTAGTCCTTAAAACTCGGCAAATATTCGTTGGCCGGACTATCGAATTGTGCCTGGCGATGAAGGAAGATTTAATGTAATTGCATTGCATTTTTTAGAACTTTTCTATGTGGTAGAGTTGAGATAGAGTCCTTAAAACTCGGTAAATGTTTGTTGGCCGGACTATCGAATTGTGTCTGGTGATGGAAGAAGAGTGAAAGTAATTGCAGTGAATTTTTTAAAACTTTCATATGTGATGAGATATTGTTCTTAAAACTCAGCAAATAATCGTTGGCCGGACGCGATGAAAGAAGATTTAAAGTAATTGCAGTGATTTTTTTAGAACATTTCTATGTGGTAAAGTTGAGATATAGTCCCTCAAACTCAGCAAATATTCGTTGGCCGGACTATCAGCTTATGTCTGTTCTGCTTCAAACTCAGCAAATATTCATTGGCCGGGCTATCGAATTATATCTGACGATGGAGGAAGATTTAAAATAATTGCAGTGAACTTTTTAGAACTTTTCTATGGGTAGAGTTGAGATATGGTCTTTCAAACTCAGCAAATATTCGTTGGCCGGGCTATCAGCTTATGTCTGTTTGGCTTCAAACTCTGCAAATATTCATTGGCCGGACTATCGGCTTATATCTGACGTTGGAGGAAGATTTAAAGTAATTGCAATGAATTTTTTAGAACTTTTGTATGAGGTAGAGTTGAGATATAGTCCCTCAAACTCAGCAAATATTCGTTGGCCGGACTATCGGCGTATGTCTGGTGATTAAGGAAGATTTGTTGTAATTTCAGTGAATTTTTTAAAACTTTTCTATGAGGTAGAGTTGAGATATAGTTCTTAAAACTCTGCAAATATTTGTTGGCCGGACTATCGACTTGTGTCTGGCGATGGAGGAAGATTTACAGTAAGTGCAGTAAATTGTTTAGAACATAAAAAAACTCGTGAGTTGGCAAATAATTGATATTATTTATTTGTCCCAGCCCCAAAAATGTTTCTATCTTCATATTGTCATGAAAATTTATAATTTTTAATCTCAGCCCCGAAAATTTTTTGTGGCGTGATAGACTTAGTTGCCAGGAGCTGAGAGTTAAAATGTATTAATAATTAGTTTTGCCATCTCATTTTTCTGAGGTGAAAATTGGGCTATTTCCACATACATAAAATTCGGATTACTTCACAAACATGTTTTTATAAGTATTATTTATACTCTCAGTCCCGAAAATTTCAACTGTCATGACAGTTTTTAACTGTCGTGATAGCAAATATTTCCGGGGCTGAGAGTAAAAATGTGGTGATTTTTGCCATCGCATTTTTCGAGGATGAAATTTGGGCTATCTTCACATACTTAGCCAACAACGTGTGTGCTGAGTTCTAGGAAAATCGCTTATGGCATGTACAACTAAAATCGAGAAGTAACTAAAAGTTTATGATCTACGACAAAATATTAAAAAGGATTTTGCCAAACATCCTTCGATCTCATTTCGATTTTCTATTGGTCCATTGAGTCAACAGCGTGCGAGTTCGTTATTACTTGACCCCTCCCCCCTCCTTGAAGATATGAAACAGCTGGTCAGCTTGATATAGACGAAGAAAAAAATTGTGGAAACAACTGAACTACCGCTAGCGGGTGGTATAAATAGCGAGATGTTAAATGGTCAACGCTCTTTTGAATTACAGCGCGTCCTTACAAATTAGAAAGTCGCTTTAATGTTTCAAACGGTCTAAATTTTTTAGACAAAACAAACTTATTTCGTGTTTGCAATAAAAAATTCTCTAAATCCTATAAATAAACATAAAAAAGACACAAATTAAATTCATTTCGTATATAATTTCACATAGTATTACCTACGCACTTTAGTAGACATCATATTCGAAATGGTAATTTCGAATTATACTTTTCTTTCTAGTTTCCAACCTGTTTTATAATATTAACTTACTAGATTGATCGTGTTTTAGTAGGAGCTTTAGTAGAAGCTTTAGTTGGAATTATAGGTGGCTTGTGTATTTATGAAAAAAATTCAAAAAAATTTCTTCGGGAACTTTTTCGATTTGATCATCCGTGAAATAATCAATATCTAAAGCTGAAATATCCGCACGAATGGATGCTACAAACAAAAAAACACATTTTAATTGATTATTAGCGTTATTTATTCACAAGGAAAGGCTTGAGTTGATTTACTGACATCAGTGCGTACTTTACAGTTATAATTTTATCACTACTAAAATTTAAATTACTATGATCTGTGACAGTTCATACTTCGTTATAACAGCTATTACATACTGAATTTGACCGTGTTTATACTATAAGGCAGCTATATAAACGTATAAAAGATTTAATAATGATTTATAAAATTTAGTTAAAACTTTGTTAAAAACACTACTACATATAAAAAATATTGAATTTACTAGGTACAAACACTTCAAAAGTAATAAGAAGTGCGGTTGGTTGTATATCCTTTAAGATGCAATACGAAAAATAACCAACGCGAACTGACGATCTAAGTGCAACCTGACAAAATTGACACTTAGATCGTTGGTTCCAGTTTATTAGGCGACATCCTTTACGCAACATCAATTTCGTGATAATTGTCAATAGAATCCAAAAATCTTAATTTTAAGATGTAAAAATCGTATATGAAAATTTTAATTTTTAATCGTGTAATTCCTATCACAAAACACGTGTAAAAGTAAAAAATGCACAATTCAATAAAACAACAATATTAAAATCGAAATATCTGATCTCAATCTCATCCATATTATTTTTATTTCACAAAAACTAAAAGTGTTGACACATTAGTTCTTATAAACCAACTTAGTCAAAACCAGTTTAGCGGATATTGATTATTAGTCTTTTATCGCGCTTATATATAATTTAGTGGGTTAGTAAAGCGCTCTTGGTATGCATTGAGAGAACTAATTTTAACATGTCTGTCATGTAAAATCAACATTGCTATATTTTTGTTTAGAAAACTTGAATAAACAACTAAATTTAGAGTATTGATACTGAATAGACTACAATACCATTCCGACCGTACAAAAATCAATTAAGTTTTATTCAAAACAACGGTTGATTAATTGATGCACCTCACACAGGTTATTGTATCATTCTATAATAGTATATCTCGGTTTCATTCTATCGTAAACACAACACCAAATATACCCTTCGTAATACAGATCCTTTGAATATACAATTTCACCGAGATATTAATTTGAGTATACGTGTTATTTTGACATTTTCTTAAACTGTGTGTATAATATTATCGTATACATATTTAAAAAAAAATTAAATCATTACAATTATGAAAAATCTAGTTATCTGGCAACGCTGTGTACAACCGAACAAAATTTGTCCGCCATATTGATTTCGTACATGAAGAGAGGATTGATATTTTATTTGGTAAATCACTTTCAATTGTTTCGTCACATCATACAAATAAAATAAAATTAATGTCAGCTAAAAAAACTGTTTAAGTAGTTTAAAAAATGAGTGATACTAATAAAAAGAAAGCAAGATTTGATTGGAGTTATAGTGATATACAGTGGCGAGCAAAAATGAGTATATAATTCAAAAGTCATTTGTATTACATGTTTTCTTTTTTATAGATAATGGTAATAAATTCAGTTTTATCAATTATGATTTACGTTAACTTCTTAAAAACAAAATTTCATGTGTAATTAAAAAATATCACATTAAAATTCATTGAAACCACATTTCCTCAGTTTTGCACTAATTCGGTTGCTAGGTGGTTCTCTGTAAGCAGAAAGACGTCGTTTAGCAATTGCCCATACATTTTCTATTGGGTTGATATCGGGGCTTTGAGCAGGTTACTTTAACGTGGTAAATTGCTGTTCTCCTAATCATGTTGTCACAATTTTGGGGGTATGCTTCGGATCCCCATCGTGTTGGAAAATAATTTCTTCGATCGAATATGCACATTCTTCTACAAAATTTGGTATATTTTCCTGCAATATTTGGAGGTAGTCTTCTTTCTTCATTATCCCATTAATCTTGACTAATGGACCCAAGCCACCAAGTAAAACACCCCCACAACATTAGGCTACCCCCGCCATGCTTGAAAGTTTCTTTAATTTAGTACCTTTGTAGATTTTTTCCTGTTGGACGATGTCCGATGTGATTAGCTTCGTCGGACCAAAGTACTCGTTTCCAATCTTCAACAGTGCAATCTTTGTGTTCTTGACACAATTTGAAACGCCTGATATCTGGGATTTTCGAGACATATCTGAAAAAAATTTCCACAAGTTGTGCTCCAATTTTTTAGTATTTTATGTGGCGTTATAAAGGACAACGGCAATATCTGGGTTAAAAAACAAAACCCATGTTGTTTTCCGGCTTACTACTAATAACAAATAACTATAATTCTTTTATACTGCGCCTACGTCACGAAAATGGTATATTTTTATTTTTTCTACTTGGAATTTCATTAAAAAATTTTGTGAAACATGTGAAACACGTGCAAATCTGAGTAAGTGATGCTTTAAATGATTATTACATTATATTTTTTAATTTAAACGTGATTTTTTTATTTTATTTTTTGTAACGTAATTTGTTAATGTATACTTAGTTATAATACAGAGAGATTGCATTTATTATCGTTATCAATAAAAAAGTAAACTAATAACACAAATTATTTTTAAATTATATGTATACTCAGTTTTGCTCGCCACTGTAGATGTTTTCGTAGATGTCTGGGGAGATAGTGTTGAAGACCTTTGGCGGATTAAAAGAAATGTGTGAAGTGCGGTGTATGAAAGAATGGGCCTCAAATTAAAGGAATCGGGAATTAATAAATCAGTTCCTGAAATTAAAAGTAAAATGAAAAACATGACTAGCCGCTTTAGGTACAATTTGAGTTTTTATAACGTAAATTAAAATAAATTATATAAAATTTGTTATTATTCTTTTAAAATTTAGAGAAGAAAAAAAATTATCGATTATTAACGATTGATTAACGATCAACGTGGAAATATTATGAAGAGGTCAAATATGTTATTGGAAATTTCCCAGTCAATGATGATGAACTAGTAGTTGAATCACTGACGGGGGAAGAAACTACATTTGACGACGGTCAAATAGACAATACGACTTCTAGTTCTGGCGAAATGGCAAATGTTTTACCGAGCCCTTTAACAGCGTCTGTTGCATCAATTCCAGATGCATTACCATCGACATCTGCACATGTTCAGTCATCTTCTGTTTTGCCTCAAAAAATGATGAAACCAAAACGAGAATTAAACGTCATATACGAAGATGTCCTCGACGCAATGACAAAATATAACAAAACGATTGAAGATCATTTAAAAATCTGTTGAGCAGTCTCAGGCCTCTAATAATCTTTTACAAAGAAGCAATGACTTACACGAACGTTTGATTCGACTTTTAGAGAAGAAACTAAACATTGGTGGGAAATCGAAGCACAAACAAATATGTGTAAAATAATTTAATATTTAGGCTTTGAAATGTGATAAAGAATTAATTTAATGAAACTTCTAATTTAAAAATAATTATTATGAATCAAATACGTTTATTTGAAATAACTTATTGTATTTAATGTATTTGATTTAACTTTTAAATTTACGTTTAAAAGGATTTGCACTCCACCGCCAAATATGTAAATCAAATCGAAATAACATAGTAATCTTTAAAAACAATGTTTTATTTTCAGACTTCAAAATTATATTTCGACGTTAGCAATCTTGAGCAGTAAAATAACTTTTTCTTCCAACGTCTTAAAGGCCTGTTGTTTTAATACTGTTTTTGGGTGTTAAAGTTGGCCTTTTTCTTACTATTTTAAAAAATGTGTGTGTTGCTAAGCTACACTTTTAATCCTTGGTGTAAAAGTAGGTACTTTCAATACTAGGAGAAAAATATTATAGTGAAGACCAATGATATGTATAATGTATATGAAATAAGTATTTTTGCTGTTTGAACCACATCCGGTGGTAAATTTGATAAATCTTCTGATTCAAACATTTTGTTCGCAAGAAAGAAAATATTGTAATTATAGCTTTGCAGTTTGACGTGTACAATAGTCAAACCAAACGAAAGTCATGATCTCCTTAGTTTCACAAAATATTTCAACAAAATTAGTTTCAATTTTGAAGTTTTAATTACATAATTTGTACTTACTCGTTTAATTAGTTTACAATGAGCTTTTCTTCGTTGGCGAAAAAATAGTATGTGTTATTCGGATTAAACGTGATTTTGTTTGACTCGCAATCTTTGCTTTTGCTCGGCTACGCTGCGCCTCGCCCCGCATGCAAATATACTTGCTCGTCAAACAAAGTATTACTTTCAATCCTAATGACACAATGTACTATTGATTGTGTTTATTATTAAACGAAATCTTTTGTACTGGTACTGCTACATAAGTACTTATTTTCGTATCAATCTGTAGCTGAGATGAACATCACGATCTGAAAGTGGATCAAAAATTATTTGGACACTCAAACAGATTACCTTAAAAATTGACTTTCATATATGGGGTGGGCTAAATAATTTTTTTTTTAAAAATGCAATAAAACAAAAAGTTCTCAATATTTTTTCAAATTTATCTTTTCATTGTAAAGAACAATCTTTCCGATTAATTATGGAATACTATTTCATTCATATGACTGCCTCGGCTGGCCTTGACGTACCCTATACGGTCGGTCCAATTTTTCAGCACATTTTCGATGGTATGCGGCATTATGTCTTCAACAGCAATGCGAATAGTGTTCTTGAGAGCGTCAATCGTTGCTGGTTTATCGGCGTAACACTTATCTTTGACGGCACCTCAAAGATAATAGTCCAACGGCGTCAAATCACAGCTCCGAGGCGGCCAAATCGCAACAGTGTTTCGGCTGATAATTCGATCTTCGAAGACAGTGCGCAAAAGATCAATTGAAACGTGTGCTGTGTGGCACGGAGCGCCGTCTTGTTGAAACCAAATGTTGCCTATGTCCTCCTCTTCAAGTGCCGGGAACAAAAAATCGTTTATCATGCCGCGGTAGCGCTCACCATTGACAACGGCGGCTCCTTGCACATTTTCAAATAAAAATGGCCCAATGATGCCACCGGACCAAAATCCGCACCAAACAGTCACTCGTTGAGGATGCATCGGCTTCTTTACGATCACGTGCGGGTTCTCCGTGCCCAAAATGCGACAATTCTGCTTGTTAACATAGCCGCCAATGATTTGTTTGCTAAAATTTTCGAATGAATGTTTCAATATTTCCCAGCGTTGTTCAAGCGAATACACAACCATTTTCGTTCAGCGGAAGGATAAAACTAACTTTCTGTCAAATCAGAAGTGACATAACCCTTACCATACCCCAAAAAAACGCTAGTTCAAAAAAAAAATATTTTGCTCACCCTGTAAGTACTCCGTCAATGCATTTTTCATTAAATTTGATGACACCAGTACTTGTTAGTGAGTTAAAATGTAACTCTGGGTTATCTTTATTTGTTGAGCTTATCCAAGATTCTACAAATATTTCATTTTTTCATTCAAGTAATTGTGAAGGAGACAACATGCTCGAATAACTAGTGGTACAAGTTCGATCGATACTTCTAAACCGCGACCATATTTTTCTGAATCTACCGTTCATTTGCCGAAACGCGTTTTCTACAACACGGCGTTTCCATGACAGCATATAATTAAAATGTGTTTTTTTAGCATCTAGATTTGAGCCGAGATATACGAGTAGTTTCATAAGAAACTGAGATTGACGAAATCCCGAATCACCCAATAACATTATTGGAACTGAAATGTTTTTTATCAATTTTGAATTGTGATAAAATTTGCGATTTTCGTGAATTTTCAAAAACATACGAGTCATTATTTTTACCCGGAGAACCAACGTTAATATATATAATATCTGTATCTGGAAATTTAATTGGAATTACTAAATAATAAAGAACAAAATATTAGATATGAGAATTACTACCGCTTCTTCTCTGACTGGGTTGATTTCTATATGACAACCATCTAAAATTTAGTTAAATGTATTAAGGTACCTGTTTCAAAATAAAATTGATAGTTTACCTATGGCTCCGTAAACTTGTGGGAATCCCTAAATTTGTTCAACTCCATCAACTAATTCATGAATCAATTCATCTGATGGTAAAATTTTAAATATTTTGGTTCGAGATTTTCACAAACTGCCTCTTAAAATTCATACAAAATAGTGCGGACCGTCGATAGTCCAATACCAAACAAGTTCGTAACAGTCCGAAATTCGGCTGAAGTAGCCAAGCTACAGAACGCAATAGTAATTCTTTTATCAAGGCATATAGCTTATCTCATGGTTGTATCATTTATTTAAGACTTGCAATGTCTTAAAAAAATGATACAACCAGAAAATTAATTAATCCAGAAATTTTAAAAATTAATTTTGCCTGGTAAAGAATAGGTCTACATCTAGATGGAAGATTGTCATGGACAAACATATCGAAACAAAACACCAACATACTAACTTCAAAAATATTACATAATATAAATTGGCTAATCGGAAAACATTTTAATTTAACTCTAGAAGACTGCAAAATTGTAGGCTGTTTTGTTGTATAGAATGGTACTCAAATCCATCTGAACTTGAGGAAACGAATTGTGGAACCCAGCTTGTGCTTTAAATATAATAAAATTGCAACGTATACAATCAAAAATATTACGATGGATGGTAAACGCACCTCGGTACAAACATAACACAAACATACACCGTGATCTCAACATCGAAACACTAGCAGATACAATACACAGTACACCAAAAATACCCCACAAAGTTAAAATAAGATCCAGCACATTAGCTCGAGGGAATATTATGGAGGCGGCCTTAAACTAACCTAATAGTGCAGATTAATATTAAAAACTAACATAGGTTAAATTTTAAGAAATTCTGTTTAATTAGCTAGAAAAATTTGGATTTATCATGTGAGTTTCCTAAGATGGGAAAGATCCAAAAATAAAGCCAAAGGCATGTATACTATGCACATTGCACAAATATGTATGTGTATAATGCTTGTTTAACACTGCGACCTTTAAAAAGCAACACAAAGGGGTTAGAAAAGACATTTAATGTGCCACTATTTGGTAATAGAAAGTTTATTGGAGGCGAAAGAGTTTCAAGGAGCGTTAACCCAACTCAATAAATGCCGAAGATTTGGCAAATACAGGTTTGGAGAACATTACGGGTTTGAATAGCAAACTAAAAATGAAATTCTTGCGTCTATTTATTACATAAAGGGAAAGGTTTGTGAATCGATGGATAATCGAACAATGGCAACAGATATTTATGTACAAGTCTTGCTCAAAATAAATCAAATAGTAATAAAAATTCAAAAATGCGGTTTAAAATTATTTTTTCCGACTAATAATTAGTCTATGGCTGCAGTCAATAATTCAGTGATTGCGCAGTTTTTGCTGCAACTCTTTCAAAAGGATGCAACTACTGCAAATGTCATTTTTTTGTTTATAACCTCACTTACAACACAAGATGGATGGCGATATGGAGTAAGTTTATAAAAAAATTTTTTATTCTACTTAAATTTAGATTATTCTAATTAAATTAAATATTAATTGATTTAATTTAAACATGGTTTAATTTTCAGCCACAGCTTAGAAATGCTCTTCGAGTCGGATGCGGAAGAACTCGATGAAGATAGTGGCAATATAGAAAATAGAAATATTACCCTAAAGTAAGTCCATTTACAATTAAATGATAAATTTTGTGTTGATAATGTTTTCTCCCGCGTATAGAGAGAGAGAGATAAATGGAATCCAGATTTAACCAAGCTACTAGTGGTTACTAGGCTAGGTATGGAAAAGAGTTCATTGAAGGCAAAAAGAACAAAAACACATTATGGAGAAAATGTGTGGATGAGATGGAAAAAAGTTATCCAAATTTAACAACCTCTACATTAGATGCCCGTAAAAAATTTAGCAACATGTTGGTTACCTATAATAGAATAAAAAAACGGAAGGATAAAAGTGGTCGTAGTCCGGTATTTTGGCTTTATTTTGAAGAATTCGATTCAGTCTACGGTGTATGCCATAACATAATACCTCCAAAAAAATTATTTTTGAAACTTTCCGTAACGATAACGAAAGCCAACGAGAAGCTGAAAACGCAGAGAATAGAAATTCGCCAGATAACTCCTGTGCAATTGGAAAAGAAATTCTAAAAGAAAGGAGCAGCGGAAGAAAAAGGATGATGATGTTGGAGGTTTATTGGCGTATTTAAAACAGGAAGATGAAAGGGAACGAATGCGGCATAATGATATAATGAGGGTCGAGAAAGAAAAAATGATTTAGTGCGAGAGAAGATCGATCGTCTCAAGGAGATGATAGAGCTGATGAAGCAATAAAAAGTGAAAATGCAGATCATGAACAGAATCATGACAATGTAACTGGAGCTGTGAAATATAAAGTATAAAACAATTTTGTTATTTATAACCTTTATTGAATAAAGTTTAATTTTTAATTATTTTCATTGTTTCAATATTTCAGTGAAATAATCTCTTTTAATTTTTCCAGCATGATCTAAATTGGATGGAAAGGAGTTTGCATAGTAATCCCTCTCTGAAGTTAATTTAACAATGATTATCTTCTACCGGATCCAAAGCTTCTTCATTTTCATTAATAAATTACAAAACCACCGATGCTATCACAAAATATTTGGCATTAAGTTTGATACATTCAAAAATTTTAATCTCCGGAATCTAGTTTTTAACATACCAAAAGCTTGTGTCAAGCTTGTGTCACATACCACCAGATGACAGTCCTTTTTGAACTAAGCTTCCAATTAAATTGATTTTGTTTCGCATTTAACATACCATTGTCTTTATATGGCACCATTAAATATTTCCATAGTGGGTATGCCGAATCACCAAGCAAATGGCAATCCGAAAGCAAGTCTAAATTTTCGTTATTGAAATTCTGGCATAGTGCACTGATACTCCAGACACTCGCGTCGGGACTTTTTCCCGGCCATCCAAAAAACACATCTCTAAATCTCAATTCGCTATCACACACCCCCTTACAATAGAAAAAATTACTATGTTTATATCAAAATGGCATTAATAATTATTTTACTTGTAATATTAAAGAGTGGAACCCTTTCCGATTGTAATAACTGGACACATCTTCAATCCTTCTGGAGCGGGAATTGGAATGTGCGTCCCATCTATACACCCAATGACATTTGGGAAGCTATTGCATCCTCATAAATTATTAAATTTATCAATAACTACTTTGGCTTCTTCTCTTGATGGCCACTTAATATAATCCCGAGAGATTTTCGTTATACATTTGCAAATAAACAGCACAGAGCCTACAGCACCTCCTTTCGAAATTCCAAATCGATCGGCTATATGTTTGTAGCAATTTTGATTCCCCAATGTCCAAATTGTAGAAAACTGAAGAAATCATGAAGAAACTTCTAAAATGATAAGGCATTTGACTACAAATAACTTATTATTACATAACATTACCTGAAGCTATTTCTCGACATACGAAAATGTGATTGGAATGCCTTTCCATCATACTGATCCACAATATCTAGATAATTTGGAATTTTCAGAATATTTCTAGAAACGGATATTCGTTCTGCTATCAGTTTTAATATTAACCTCCTTCTAAATTGCCTTCGTCTTGTTCGAAGGCAATTCAACCGTAATAATGTTTCACGGGATTCTATTAATGATTCTAGCACATTATTTGTGATTATTACGTTCATTTTAATTTCTAATTTTATTAAATAAAGATTTTATTTTGGCGTCTCAACACACACAGTAAAAACTAACCAATACATTTTTGGCCGCAAGCATGCATACTGGCGGTCACAATTTCGCGTGACAAGCGCGAGCGTGAGCTTCACAACGATTGAATTCTTGACCGCACCCTATGAAAGCTACATATTGTCATTTAGAAAAATCATTTCTTGTAAATTTTTCGATGTGATTCGATTTATTCTCTCGGTTAAAATCGGTTTTAGACAATAATCGCTCGGACGGAACCGACAACGCAGGAATCTCCAGAAATCATTTTGAAAGTTAGATTAGATTATTCTCTTTTCGCAGGAGTAAATGTTCCTCGCTATATTGCAGCAATTCAATTATAGCTTGAATTTGTGGATTTGTATCCACTCTGACAGGGCACTGCAAGTCAAAATGATCCCATATCGGATTATCCACGTCAACTTCTTGAGAAATTACCGAGAGTTCGTTAGCAGCGACACCCCGATCTTTGTGAATGATGTCCGTCATTAGTCTCAGCAACCGATCTTTTGCTTGTTTTTTTATTGTGTCCGACGTGGTTCTATTTTTGAAACGCGGATCCAAGTAAGTCGACATTTTAATGATATAATTTCGTTCTAAATTGTGAAAACGATTTCCGATTTGTTGATGCGGATTTCATTGATGTCCTAATACTATTCAGATAATATTTCAACCCTTCTATTGTCACCATAACCTAAACTATCAAAAGGTTTTAAGATCATGCACAGCTCTTTCAAAATACGGAATTCAGCGGTCGTTGGCATTTCCAGCGGGATATGCAAGAGAACTACGGCTGCTTCGACTGGTTCTTGAAGCTTACAAAATCTGAAATAAATTTTAAGATAAATAGTTCACTTATAACCGTTAGTATATTATATGTTTATAAAATACCTTTCAAACATGATAAATGTGGAATTCCATCTCGTAGCTACATCATTAATCAGCTTTAAAGGAATAACCGTCTCACTGCTACTCATTTGAAGCTTAACGATGGCCAAGTTTAACGATGGAAAGTTTAACGATGGCCTCGGGGCTTCGATGAAAATGCTCAACGACATTTTTCACTTTTTCTGAATTTCTATAATCTCGGATGGGCAAAGCACCGCTGATTCTCGTATCCTGCCGCGCGAACAGCAAACGAAATGTTTGCAGCATTGTCCGTTACGATGGCGTTTCTTTCTACATTGAAATTGCAGAAGCAAGTGCGCTGTGCATCTTTAAGAAATTCGCTTGTATGGCTTTCTGCCACTTCCGCAAGTATAAACGCACAGTTAAATGAAAATAAGATTTTAATGGGTTTGTCTCGGTAAAAATATTAATTTTTGGTTATAATTTTTTTCTTCTCGTGTTTTTCTATTTTTAATTTTCAAAACAACATGCATCATTATCCGATGCATTTGTTTCCAAATTACATATCAGTTGCAAATATAACATCATAATGTGTTGCAAGCAGAATTTTACAAGTTTGAATTTGAATACAAAACATGCAACATAATTTGATAAAATTGCATTAAAAGTAAATTAGGTACAAAGCAAATATCGTAAAGTGATATAAGTAAAATTGTATACTTTTCGATGTAACGTCTTCATAAAAAAAAATTAGTAATATTTTCGACTGTATAGCAGCTTTCATAGTAGTTTTTTCGTATTTTGTAAATATGTATTCTGAAAAGCAGTAATAATATTTACAAAAAAAATTGATTCAAATCTTAAGGATTGTAATTTAAATTTCATATAAAATAAGTTCACATAATTTTTAAAGGAAATGATAAGTTTTTGTAAAACATTTTTTTAATGAATTTTATATTAAAGCTTTTTCCATAGGAAGCTAGGCGGGAAGTTTTTCAAATTTGGCAGTGATGTTGAAAAGTATAGCATTTACAAAAACGGCAAAGAATTAAAAGCTTCAAATAAATTTAAACATTAAAATGTTCAGCAAAGATTGTACTTGTTGGTTTTCATGGAAATTTAAGCGGGAATAATGATTTTTCATTATGCAAGACAGTCTTTACCAAAATTCTGGAAAGGTTTAATTTTCCGCTTTAGAAATCAAATGTGGTGTATTCTAATGTATGTGAAGTTGGCCCAAATGTCAGCCCAAAAAACGCACTGGCAACACGAAAACTATAATTGCTGTCACGTTTGAACTGTCAGCTCAAAAAAATCGTATATCACGACATTTTAATGATGTCAGCCCAAAAACAAATGTGTTTTTCATTATAGATTTTTGATGCATATGAAGTTGGCCCAAATTCTAAAACAAAAAAAATCTATGGCAATACCAAAATATACAGAATTTGACTATAGGCAAGTGTCAGCTTTAAAAATGTTAAAAAATACTCTATTTATATATACCAAACCAATAATTATTCTGCCAACGAAAGAAAAAATCGCCATGTTTTAATATCTGCTCAAAAATAAATCTGTCGTGATACTATTATTAAAGAAAAATATTACTGTCAATCCAAAAAAGGAAAATAAAACAAAATATGAAGTTGATTATAATTCTGTATCGGATTAATTCGAGTATGGCCCCTAAATATGAATAGCTTTTAAATTATAGGATACGTCAGAGCATTATACGGCATAAACATTTATTGGGGAATCGAGGGATTACGGGCTTCCCATAGTCATTATTCCGATGATAGCACCATTATACGAAATATGTAGCTGATTATAATTCTCTATCGGATTAATTCGAGTATGGCCCCTGAATATGAATAGCTTTTAAATTATAGGATAGATCAGAGCATTATACGACATAAACATTTATTGGGGAATCGGAGGATTAAGGGCATTGAGTTACATATACTACCAGAAAGAAACGTATACTTATTGGTCCACTGGAGTTATATTACTTTACTCCTACCCTTCGGTTGTAGCCGATGAGTGTCTTTCTTTCAGATCCATTCACACTGGAGAGTCCGTTTATAGAGATCCTCATGTATACCTCACTTATCATTCATATGAAGAGCCCGTATCAAGGGGGTTCATGTCACTGAAAGGAGAGCTCGTTTATAGAGATCCCATTCACACTGGAGAACCCCTTCTTAGGGATTCTCGATCATTCCGAAGTGACGCGAAGAGTGCACATGTTGCGTTGAACCCGGTGTGGCAATTAGTAATTAATAATTGGTAATTAATAATTAGTAATAAGTAACTAGTAATTAATAATTAGTTATTAATAATTAATGATTAGTAATTTGTAATTAGTAACTAGTAATTAGTAATAAGTAATTATTAGCAATTAGTAATTAGTAATAAGTAATTATTAATTAATATTTAGTAATTAGTAGGGCAACCAAAAATATGCACTAAAAAAATTGTTTTAAGCACTTAAAATATGCTTTAAAAATATGGCGGCATAAGCATTAAAAATATGCTCTAAAAATTATACCAAAATGCAAAAAGCACCATGCTAAAAAAATAATAAAATCACATGCTTATGTTTTTATTTCATTTTATTTTTTGTTTTAATTCAAAGTTCATTTACAAAACTGGATTCCAAAAATTATTAAAAGAATAAAACATCAAATTAAAAAAAAAGTTAACTAAACAAGTGTATTTTTACATTCTTTAATTTAAATTTTCATTGCAATAAATCACAAATATCTGGCTTAAATTTTCAAAAAGAAAGCTTGACTTGACTTGTCTATTTGAACGGCACTTTTATACATTGAGAAGCTTCTTTCCACATCAACAGAAGTAGTTGGTGCAAATTTAAAAGATAGCATTTCCTCAATAGTATATGTTTCTGGTGCGCTGCCCATGGCAGCTGTGACAATATTAGCAGAAGTAGTATTTCTACAGCTAACCCGTAATTCTTGTCGATTACGCTGGTAAATTTTCGTTTGATAGCGTCACCTGCTTCTCCTTGTACATTATTTATTTCTTTTGCAGCATCAGAAACAATTTGGTCAACAAGCGGAAGACCGGAAGTCTCCAACTTAGTGATTGATGTCTCAAGAAAACAGTAATTCGCTGCAATAAACATTATATCAGCCTTTAGTGAGGGGTCAAATAATAGTTGCTTTGAGATTTTGATTGAGGCCGCCTCCTTGTCGTCCAATGCGTTAAATACACAAATTAAACTTTCAAAATTATTTGAATAATATCTCACAGCTGCAAGCCATGTTCCCCATCGTGTTGTTATTGGTTGTGGAGGAAGTGCGATGCCGGGTGCTATTTCTTTAAAAATCTCTATTCTTGATGGAGCTTCTAAGAAATCTGATAAAAAAAGTAAAATCTTATCTTTATCAAAATATTCGCCTACAATTTTGACTGACTCGTCAAAAAGCCGGGCTACAGTGGTGTGATTTGCTTTTTCAAGGAGAACTGTGTTTAACAAAGATTTTTGTTTGGAGAGTGTCTGGTCGGGGTGCATAATACCGACGATAACATTAGCCGCATACCTACCAGCTTCATCGGTGGTTTCGTCAATGGCTATCCATACAAAATGTTTTTTTATATTACGTCTAATGATTTCAACGGTTGTTTTATATAAACCGTTTACATAACTTGTACGTAAAGTGGTTTCTGATGGTACTTTATGGTCTGTATATTTCTCCAAAAATGTTCGAATATTAGTATTGCGCATTTTGTATAACGGGATGTCTGCTGCAATAAACGCCAAACACAAATGTTTAGCAAATTGATCATCTTTGTTAACGGTCGAACATTCACCGAAAAGCTGTTGAGTAGATTTTTTAGTTAAATCCCGCTCCTTGAGTTGGATATGTTTAGCAGTTGCTAAGTGCTGTTTCACCATGAAAGTAGTCTCTGCGGATACCACTCTATTACATACTTTGCAGAACAAAATTTTACCATCAGTTTTAAAATCGTTATACTCAGCCACATAATTTTTTAATTTGTTTGAAAGGGATTGTTTCACTTTCGGCATGTCCTAAAACGAATTTTTTTTTGAATTTTTAAATTATTTAAAAATTTAAAAAAAAATCGTGTTTTATTGGTTTTAATTTCAATAAACAAATAAAATAACCGCGTCGGTACTTTCCCGTGAAACTGAGATATACAATGTATTATACCATCAAGACTGACACAAACATTGGTATAAAATAGAGAAAAAGTACCACATGGTGAGCATTTGAAACAAAAAATACCCTAAAGGCAAATAAAACCTTTTAATAAATACTAAGTAATCTCTGCTAGTGGCGCTAGTAAGCTTAAACAGAATATGTAAAATTTTGAAATTGAACTTAAGGCAATAAAATATTTTTGTGAGAACAATACTTTTAAAAATATATCCAAAATATGCTTTTATTTTTAAAAATATGCTTTTTTAGGCGAAATATGCAAAAATATGCACTTTTGGTAAAATATTTAAAAATATGCACTAACACGTAGGCTTTAAAATGCTTAGTTTTTCATGAAACGGATTTGCATCTTGCTCTTTTCAAAATTCGTGCACTGGAAACAAATATGTAATTGCATATTTTTGGTTGCCCTAGTAATTAGTAATTAGCAATTAGTAGTTAGTAATTAGTAATAAGTAATTCGTAATTAGTAACTAGTAATTAGCAATTGATAATTAGTAATCAGTAATTAGTAACTTGGAATTAGTGATTAGCAATTAGTAATAACTAATTATTAATTAATATTTAGTGATTAGTAATTAGCAATTAGTAGTTAGTAATAAATAATTAATAATTAGTAACTAGTAATAATTAGCAATTAGTATATATTAGTTATAATTAGCAATTAGTAGTTAGTAATAAACAATTAGTAATTAGTAATTTCACCGGACTAGTGGTGCAGTGGTTAAAGCTTCGGCTCTTGGACCGGGAGGTGCTGGGTTCGAATCCCATCAGAGGCTAGATGCAAATCGAATTTTCATCATCGATTACGATCGGTGATGCTAATAAATACAACTAAGACCCTCTGATGGAGTGCAGAATTCCGTGTCACGCGCCGACCCACCTTCCATGTCAATTGTACAGATTGACATGGAGCTTGCAATGTGCAGGTGGTATACTGTAGTTGTGTGAGTAGGTGAAGTAGGTGGGTTAATAATGTGGAGTGAATGAGTGGTGTCTCAATGGGACCAAAAATTGGCCTAAGTGTGCAGTAAGCAACCACTGAAACCTGAACCTGAACTAGTAATAAGTAATTAATAATTAGTAGTAATTAGTAACTAGTAATAATAAATTGTTTTTATTGGTTTGTGACTCTTTTTTTAAAAATAAAAATAATTATATACTGAGCTTTCTTTTGTCTTCCTTATTGTGATTTTAATTTTCAAAATTCAAAATTTATTTCTTATTTACATTTTGTATTTTACAAATTCACATCATATTTTATATAACATTTTAATTATACCTTCTATTCTTTTTGTATTTATATAAAATTTACTGTAGAGTCTTTGTATATTTTTAATCGAGAAATTTTGTTTAATAAATTTTCATTAGCTTTGAAAATGATGTCGAATTGACATCGAAAGCTCAGTAGATAATTATTTTTATTTTTAAAAAAAGAGCCACAAACCAATAAAAACAATTTATTATAATTATTGGTCATTAAATATTTTCTAATTACGTTAGTAACTAGTAATTAGTAATGAGCAATTAGTAATTAGTTACTAGTAATTGGTAATTAGCAATTAGTAATTAGCAATTAGCAATTAGTCATTAGTAATTAGAAATTAGTAATTAGTAATTAGCAATTAGTAATTAGAAATTAGTAATTAGCAATTAGCATCCAAGCATTTGTAGTAAAGAAAGTGGTACGATACTATAAGTTGAACGAATTTAAATTATTTAATTTATAAAATAATAAGTGTGGTTTTACGTTATGATCATTATTACGAATTTTAATTATGCTTCTCTTTAAATCGTCATATAATTCCGAGTCGTTATTTTTTAAACAATATGACGTATAATGTTGTTGATTAGCAATGTAGTTGACAAGTGAACTTAATTTAACTCTTTTTCCGCTTATTACAAGAGTGGGTGGAATTTCATTCAAAGGTACCATCGGCTGCTTGTGACAATTTAAGTACTCCGTGTTCACAACTACAATGGAATTTGTTACGATCTTCTTAGCACATATTGTTTCATTACAGCAAAGCTTTTCGGGAAATGTTATCAAACAATTTTGTAAATTTTGAATTCCAGTTTTTTATATACTAGAATATCAGTTCGTATTTGAACGGTATGGTAGTCTTTCCACCGTTTCATTTAAGCAAATTGAACATTTAAAATCCGCTCTGAGGCTTGGATGATTCGTTAAAAAAAACACGATATTTGTGTTATGTTGCACTCACAGTTCACCTTTAGGCCTAAATCGTGGCGTAATGTTTTTTAATTGAAAATAAAGCTTCGTGTCTTAATTGCTCCAATTCATTTATGGTATGAGTTCCATCCATAGCCAAAATTAAATTATAAATTGCCTGTAAATCATTAGAAATTGACTCATGATTCAACTTGTCCAACTTTGCTTGACAGAGACATTGGGCTCGTTCAGGACCGCCAACTGTTGGCATCATGATTAGTGAAATCATCGCCAATTTGATTTCAAAATTTCATAGTACTAAACATTTTTATAACGTTGGCTTTGATTTTACTCAACATGTTCCAAACTGTTGGGTGCCCTGAATGCGCCCATTGTATGAACGAATCAAAAGCACAAGTATTTTTGTATGTTGATTGTTTTGACAAAGAACCATTTTTTAGAAAACCATTTGAGTTTGTTTGGTATTTAGGTGTCACTTTACCTGTTGATCGTTTCACATCAAAATTTTTTATTAACAATTTTTTTGACAAATCAATTTGATCATCGACAGCTTTTTTATTAAAATCAGTTACATTAGTCAAGCTAAAATTCGAATTCATTCGTTTGTTGACACCTGGTTTTTTCCAAATATCCGTTTTTCTAAAACTATCTAACATGCTCATTCCATTGATAGCAGGTTTTAACGACAAGTTTTTTAATGAAACAAATAAATATTTCTTTAATGTATTTCTTTTAAGACTCTTAAACACTTTGTTGGTAGTTTTCCCAAATTCGAAGCGTCTCGACAACCTCTCTTCAATATAGCAATATAATTTTCGACATGGCTGTTACTGAGTCTTTTTCTTTTAAGAATGTGCTTCCACATCGGTAAATACGTTACAAATTTTTTTATGTATTTTTCTAGAAACCCAGGATTATAAAGAGAATTAACTGCTAAGTTATGGGTATCGTCGGAAGGAGTAATATTGTTATATATTTCCAAAAACTCTTGATAAATAGGGCTTTGTTCATAAACAGTTTTAGAAAACAATTCATCTGTGTCGGTACTATTAACTTGAGGGAATTAATTCATTTGAATCGATTTCGTCACAAAAGAGTATTTCTTTTAAAATAGTATTGAGGGCAATAACAGTATCTTGGTTAGTGTATTTTGACTTGAGTAATATTGTCAATTGGATAAATATAAATTTCATTTTGTTGTAATCTAGAATTAAAAAAACGATGATACAATTTCTTTGATATATTTGTTCTGTTTTGAAGGTGCCCGAAAATGATCATTTACATCATGCATCATATTTTGCATCAAATGTGAAGAGTAAAAATGAACTTTAACATACTGATTAAAATTTTTGAAGCAATCTGTAAGATGCTGGTGACAAATTATAAGATAAGACACTGGCATTGATTTGTGGGTAACTAAAATCAGTAACCACCATATTAAAAATGACCACTTTACATTCCACAACAATAAAAAATTTAAAAATATTGAGAACTTTTAAAATGGTTTCAAACGTATGACTGCCACTTACGAAGTTTCAAAAAGAAAACGGGTTCGAATGGTCATTTAAATTCGATTTTAAATCAATCACAATAGTATAATAATATACGGTTGCTGATTCTTTATTTGGTGGACGTATAAGTCCACCAGTAGCATCCATGTATACCACGAGATCCTCTCCATCACTTTGTTGTTTAGCCAATTTTAATATTTTTAGTTGCATTTTACTATACGATATTACATAAAATGGCCACAAAGATAATCTTTGAATGTATTGTGTACTGGGAGTAGCACTCTGCAAGACAATTTCTTGATAAATATCTTCTATGTCTTCTGCGTCATTATCCTGTTCTTTTAATGCAACTGATTTAATTTTTCTAAGTACATCCAAATTTTTACATTTGCGAACTGTATTTGTCTTAGAAACGAAATCAGTGTCTTCAGTCTTAAACAGATTTTAGTTAAACCGTTCAACAGAGATTTGTAGAATTTTTTTTTCTTGTATTGTCTGAGCCCCTTTGTGGCCGATTTAGTTTTCATAAATGGATGAACAATAGCATTATTTGAAAATTTTACCAAAAATATGTTGCGAGTTATTTGGTTTTTATTCGTTAAATTATATTTTCGGCACTTCAATCGGTTTTTATTAGGCCCATGTCCACAATACGCTCGAATGGAAATCGATGTTTTATTAATTATTGAGTCCATAATATTAATCAAACAGCCTGTTAAATCGGTTAACTACTAACCGAGAATATGATTGAATACACAGATTTATCGAATTTCCGGTTGGTATCATCAAAAATGTTCGCCCATGTATGCTCTGGCACAATAAGTTGATTGTGTAAAGAAAAAAAAGTTGGCTGATTTATTTCTAATTCCCCCGGTTGACGTTGAATAGCAGGTGGTTTCTGGTATATTTTGGAAGTCTATTTTTTCAGGTTCCGATGAATTTGTTATACGAGGCACCATATCAATGAACACATTATGATCATGTTCCCTGAAATTTGCAACCGTTCTATTGCAATTTGTCGATGGCCGATTGATATCATGTGATCCCTTAATTTCGCCACTTTTAATATCGTTATATACTTTAACATCATTCATTGATTCCAATCCATCATCGTATGAATCAATTGACGAATTCAACTTAGGATGGCATTGAAGATGTCGGAAATAGTTATAAATTCTAGCCCGATTTACCAAATTGTTTTTAATATTCACCAATACACACAATGATTGCATTAGTACCGTATTTTTTTGGAAATATCGGAATAATTTCCAAAAATAGTTTTTACGCATTTTAGCAATTTGACAGTATCGAATTTGAGCAAATTACCACGTCGTTTTTTTATGATTTTTTTGACCATTTTAACACATTTTGACCATTCAATTGAATAATAACTATGGGGAGCCCTTAATCCCCCGATTCCCCAATAAATGTTTATGTCGTATAATGCTCTGATGTATCCTATAATTTGAAAGCTATTCATATTCAGGGGCCATACTCGAATTAATCCGATACAGAGTTATAGTCCACTACATATTTTGTTCTATTTTACTTTTTTGGGGTGACAGTAATATTTTTCTTTAATGATAGTATCACGACAGATTCATTTTTGGGCTGACATTAAAACTCGGCGGCTTTTTCGTTCGTTGTCAGAATAATTATTGGTTTGGTATATATAAAATAGATTATTTTTTAACGGTTGTATCATAATATTTTCTATCACGATAGTTTCATTTTTTCACGTCACTTGCATTAGTGTTGCCAGCTTTTAAAATACGTAATTTTTTGGGCTAGAATTTTGGGCCAACTTCATATAGGCTGTATTCTAGGTCAATGTACATTCGTGGTAAAAGAAAGTCGGATGTTGGCCACAACATAATCACTCCTTCATTTGTTGGTTTCGTTTCATTGTCCAGAGAATTTTGGCAAGTTGATGTTCGAATGGGACACATTCGAGTGTTTTGACCGTACTGTTTAACGCAATAACAATGATGATTCAGTCGGTGATTTAAAGGTCTATGGATTCTAAGGACGTACTTTTTTCTTAACTTACATTCATCGGTAAGCGTAACAGAATAAGCCAAAATAATTACGTATAACGGTACGCTGAGTGAGTATATTTAATTCTACTTTACTACTGTTACAAAATATAAATACTAAAAATGTTTTACAATCTTTGATTTCAACGTAGCGCCCACCAACAATTTTTTTTAATGTCTTAAATTATCAGATAGAGGGAAAAATTAATGCAACAATGAACAGAAAAATTTATTCTGCGCTCACTACTTATTATTTAGCTACAAATGAATTTTTCATGAAAATTAAATCCGTTTATAACATTTTTATATAATTTTCCATTATATCCATAAATAATTTACAATAATTTTATGTATGTATGCTGTATTAAATTTGCGAAATAAACGTAGGAAAATCGTTTCGGGATACAGAAACTGAAAACGGTTCTCATGAAGGAAAAACATATATTTTTCAATTTTTTTATTCGGAATGAAAATGAAAAACTCTTCGAAATTGAAATTATCTTTTGGTCTGCTTATTGTTGCTTTTCCATTTAATTTTGTATTTGTTGTGGAAATGGGATATGTTTAAGAGGCTCTATTGTTATAATATGTGATTCCATTTGTTCCTTCTATACTGATCGTTTTTTGAACATTTACCATTTTCTGTTTTTGTTGCTTTGTATGTAAGCGTGTATGGGTGTGTGTGTGTACCACTCGAAATCTATACAGCTTTTTAGAAATTTCTAATGAACATAATAACGGAACAGTGTGTTCTCTCGGCAATAGGTAATTTGTTTGGAATTTTCATTTTTCTTTGTTAAGCTCTTCTCATATAAATTAATGATGCAATAAATAACTTCCTACTTAAAATATATTATGGATTTTCTTTAATTTTTTTTTATGATTGACGTAAATTCTTTTCAACTGGGATTAATAATGACATTTGGTAAAAGGTTGGGATATAATTTTAACATTAACGGTTCGAAAATTTGCAAAATAAATATGATGTGCTCTGCAAAATGAGTACGAGTAAATTGCCCCCGCATCCACAACCGAGTAAGTGCACACCATTAGCTATCTACACATCCTTTTCATTTACATCAAACTGAACTCTCTCAAATAAATTTTTTTTTAACAAAAAAACCCAAAATGTTTTCAAAGTGGTATACAACAGTTGCTCGCGTCTTTTCCATTTTATTTATTTTTTATTCTATGAACATGTTTCCATTTCCAAGCGACTTTTTGTGGCCCCTTCAAAGAATTTTTTAACTACATATTCATGAGTACTGCTGAAAACTTTTCACTTAGAAATTATACTTAATGAAAATTACATTTAATTCTGAGTAAAATATGAAAATGAAAAAGTACGAAAGTTCACGTAACTTTTTTTCATCTAATTTTATCCATAACGAGGAGAATTTTAAATAATGTATAAGGTGAGATTATGAGAATAATGATAATCTAAGACATAATGAAAATAAAAGACAGATTTGTTTTATTAAACAAATTTTAACCAAAAAACGTGGTTTAACGATTTCATCTCGTTATACGGTTATACTGTTCGTTATCAGCTATAAAGCTGGAGAACAGATTTAGTATGTACAGGGTTAATAAGTAATGTACAGGGTTAATAAGTAATAAGTCACTGATCATTGAATTTTTTATAATTTTTTTTATTTTTTTATTGAAAATGAATAATTTTGAATACAAAAGATAATTTTAACCACGAAGAGTTCTAAAAAAAAATTAAATTTAAAAAATAATATCTGTTAGATGCCTGCCATCAGCCTCTTTGCAAGCTGCTGCTTTTTGCTGTATCTGGTCCATAACTGACGCCAAAACTGGTTGATCATTCGCAACAATTTCATTTATTATGTTGTCTTGTAGTTGTTACAGTCCTTGCGGTTTATTTGCGTATACACGATCTTTCAAAAATCCCTACAAAAAGAAATCTGGTGGTGTTAAGTCGGGTGATCGTGGTACGGTTACCAAAAATCGTTCGCAGCAAATTCATTGTTTCCCTTGCAGTATGGGGCGTAGCTCCGTCTCATTGAAACATCAAGTTCAGGAAATAAGAAATTTTCTAACAAAGCCCTGTTATACTGACCATTTACAGTCAATGCATTGCCATCTTCGTCTTGAAAGAAATACGGGCCGTAGATCTTGTGTGCTGATATTCCGCTGATATTCCGCACCAAACTGTGACGCTGTTGAATCACTCTTGGGTTTCCAGTGCCCCAGATTCTAAAATTTTGCTTATTAACATAACCACTTAAATGGAAATGCGCTTCATCGGTCGTTACATTTAATTTCATAAAATCAGGATCATCCGTTAATAATTCGGTCAATTTTCTTGGCCATCAGTTTTCTTTGCCGTCTTGCGGCCAAATTTCATGTGCCATTTGTATCTTGTACGGAAACAGCAATAATCTTTTTTCATTATTCTACGCAGTGAAGTTCTGGTCATTTGAAGCTGAGTGACACGTTTACGAGTCGTGTTTCAGGGTTCTCATTTAAGTTCTCCAAAACTCGTTCAATATTATTTTGGCCTCGTGCTTCCTCTCGGTGTTCCACTCCGAGATAAGTCACTAACAGATCCTGATGACTGAAAACGTGCGACTAGTTTGCGTACTTGATTACGTGATGGTGCATTTCTGGTGTTAAAAAAATTTTGAAATTTTCTTTGGGTTTGAATTATTGAATTTTGACTAGCAAAATAAAACTCAACAATTTTTGCTCGTTCCTCAATCGTATACAGAGCTACTGAATCTCCCAAACGTTGTTTCTAATATTGAAAAATAAAAAGGGGAAACATTACAACATAAAAAAATTATATCAAAAATACAATATTCAGTGACGTATGGCCCACCCTGTAGTAGTTATAATTTGGTTAGATTACAACCATATAAATACTATTTCAATGTTTAACACTGATATTTTCCACTCAAGAGGACATATTAGAATCCCTTTCCAAACTAGTAGAAAACCACTGTTGCTTTTATTTGGTTAGGCATAACAATTAAACAAGTTATTTAACTTTAATTGGCCTTAAATGGTTTCTGGGACTCAAAAAAACTGGTTGCTGAAGAAAAATGTTTTATTATATTATACATTCTACTCAAATTGCATAATTTTTCCGTAACCAAAAACAGTTTATTTTCTTTAACGTAGTAAAATAAAGTACATACATGAATCATAGAAAAGTTTGACCTCGAGATTTTTGCAGATTTACCATGCGCTGGGTCGCCGAAGTCCGAAAAAGTGGATTTTAAAAGTTCTGTTTAAGTGGTTTTGTAGTTCAGTGCAGACAAAATGACTGTGTCCTCTTTACAGCCCAGACGGATTAACAGATCGGCGTACAAATTCATACTTAAGCATTTTCCATAAATTGGAAGATGCAAGATATTTTTGGCTAAAACCGATCCACCGAAAGTGGCAGCTTCCATAGGAACTTTTCCGTTTCCAAGAAACGGTTCTTGCAAATATTTTGAAAAGTATATCATTTACAAGATAAAATGATTATGAAATAAACGATTCTAAACTAATTTTGCAACAATATCGGCCTATATCAGTTTTCCAAAATTTAAGAAGAAATTACGATTTTTGATAAAAAAAAAGGTTTTCAACATTAATTCGGCCACTGTACAGCCCGGATGGATTGATCGATCGGGATGAATCATCATACTTAAGATTTTACTATAAATTTGGTGGTCCCAGTTATGTTTGGCCGAAATATTTTGAAAGGTATAGCATTTTTGAGAAAAACGACAATGAACGAAAACATTCTAAATTAACTTAATAAAAACCTTTGTTGTAATATATTCAACCAAATTCCGAAAGCTGTGTGCGACAAATAATGCTAATTATACAAGCTCTATTCAACCTTTTGGCCAAACAGCACTACGATCCCCCCAATTATGAAATAAAAATGTTTAAGTATGAAGTTTCACCTCCATTACTCCTGTGGCCGGATGTTTATTGTAAAACAGTTTTTCGGCAAAAATTGTCATTTCCGCCGCATTTAATTTAGAATTTTTTAACACTATTTGACGTAGGTACTTGGCGAAACACACTGACGCTTAATAAACACATTTTTTTAATCAATTGTTTTTTTTGTTTCGCAAAAATATATTTTTGAATATTTAAAAAAATTAATTTTACAAAAAGTTTTAAATAAATTACTCGATCGATTTTCGCTTGTTAGGCCATTATCAGGAGTATCTACGAGTAGATTCTCTTGAACCGCCCTTCATTTGCCCAACGTGGGTTTATTATCGTGCGTGCAATTGCTATCTTTTGCGTCTCTTTCCTCTTTCCCGTCTCAGGTATTATCATTATCAGAAGAGAATAGAGAATCTGTTGGCCTCTTCCCTTTTGTTTAGTGTTCTGATTAAAATTTTCTGTGTGCTCGTTTTGAACTTTGTGTTCATTATAAGATTAGTTAATAACCGTAACACTTGATGGTTTAATACAAAAAGCGATCATCGCTTGGTCATGGCTATGAAGGAGAGTAATGCAGGAAAATGAACTAAACGTTTTGCATGTGAAGGTTTAATATAAAGGCTGCAATAACAGTGTTACGTCAGAACAACATTAGGAAAGCTAGTTACAAGCCGGATTTTTCGATCTCTGTTTGTAAAGCACAAACAGAGCACAAAGTGACATGCTCACCAGGTTATTACCACCAGAAAAATACAACTATCCTTGCAAGGAGCAAGCCAACAGTTAAACACCAATGTTTAGCTCGAAAAAGTGTGCATACCGGATGTTTATTAAAACTGTCTTGTATAATATCCAAAAATATTACTCTGCTTAAATTTCAGAAACACAACCAGGTCAACCATTGTTGGTTGAAAATTTATTCTTTAAATTTATTTAAATCTTTTAATTCTTCGTCGTTTTTTGTAAATGCTAAACTTTAACTTTAAAAAGCTTCCAGATTTCGAACAAATGTTGCAAGGATCTCTTAATTAATGGAAAAGTTTAAGTATGAAATTGTTCCCAATATTTAAACCGCTTGGACTGTAGAGGTGCCGAAGTTGAAATTTTTTTTTATTTAAACTCGTCACTTTCAGTGAAATTTACTTTACAATCTATTAGTTTTTAATAGTGAATGCTATATACTTTTCAAAATATTTACAAAAATCGCAAGCTGCTACTTCTGGTAGCAAATCCCAGCTAAAGTGATTTCTTGGTAGATCCCAGAAATTATGGAAAAAGCTTAAGTAAGAAGTTTCACTCCGATCACTTCGATTCGGCGATATAGTGAATAAAAAACAGATACATCTGCAAAAATGAGTGTCGAAATTATTACGTTGAGCGCAGTTATCTTAGAAATAGATTTAATTTATGGATTTGGGCGACAAGAAGTTAAGAAATGTTTCTGTGAAATAAATTGTTAGTTTTATTAATTAAAAGTCTAATTTTAATTTATAGTTTTAGATTTACAGACACTTTCCGTGTGACCAAACATATTTTAAAATATTTGGTAAATGTAATTAGGCCCATAAAATTCTGATTGCGACGTGATATTACACACCATTGATCAGTCTCTTGTATCGCGATCTATAGCGGAATACTTAACCATTTTAGAATCGTCCATTTACGCAGAAAATATTAAATTTCAAGATGCGCACGAGAAACGATTATTTAAACAAACGTTTTCCGAGAAAATCAGCCATCTGGTTGTAGTGATAGCACCCACATGAATGTTATTGAACCTTGAGAAAATTAAGGCATATTCGTAAATCGGAATGGTTGTTACTCACTAAATGTTCAGTTGGTAAGATAATCAAGAATCGATTGAAATTTACTCGTGATTAATTTTAATAAATAATGTTTAGATAATACTTGACCATCTTATCAGTAAGTACATTTTACCCAGGGGCTAATATCTTCTTATGATTCTGGAATTTGGGTTGTATCAAAAGATTGATAGCCTATGAAACTACTGTTCGACGGTGGAGAGCGCAACAAGGAGATTTTAGAAGCAGTTAAACAACAATATAAAGATATAATATAAATATATTTTGGTGCCTCTTGAGGATAAGAGTGTTACGATAAGGGCCTCGAAAAGTGCTTCAAATAATAATTAGATGGTGCGCTTTGTTTTTCCATTTGTGTTTGCACCATGAAATAGATTTAAATAATCTACCTAGTAACCTCTATGAGCGAGGTATTAGAAACCGAAATTGAGCTCAATATACAGGTGATGGTGCTACGGCTACGTATATAAGAAATGGACGGCTCAATTCATTTTAAATAAAAGACATTTACTCCATTTTATATTTCATATACTAAAAATAATAAAAGAAGTTCATTAAAAATAAAACGATAAATAAAAATAAAATAATATCACAAAATTCTAAATAACTCACACTTAATTTTGTGCAGTATCAAATGTTCAAATTTTTCCTGCTGATTGCTGCTTTACGATCGTTGGACGTTTTGTGTGCCTTGAAATGTTAGCTCACCCAGAATTTTGCATTGAAAAGACAAACGTTGCCTTTTCTGTGGTGGTATGCTACGTTAGATAGGTTATATTATTAATCGTAGAAGTAACAACTGTAAGTATTACGTCGGGTTCAACATCAGCGTTCGTAGGTTCCCTCACGCTGATATCGGGGAAGTTTTCGTTTTCCGTTTCCCGTCCAAAACGTTTGCCTCCGACTCCAAAACCACACTCGTTTATTCTTGTCAACGTAATTACCCTCTCATCGAATGGCGTTTGATTTCGATCAGTGTGCTCTTTTCGAAATTTGTTTATTGTTTTTTTAGATATGCCCAAAACTGTGAAACATTTGATTAAAAAAACATCATTTAGAATTAATATAAACACTGATTCAAAGACAGTAAAATGCTACCTTTTTCAAACCACCCATCTCGCATTACAGGTATCACAGAATTTAATTCGATTTTCAGTTCCCTCCGTAAGCCAAGCGCTGATATTCTGGCATTTACTATATTGAATGATCCCGTAACAATTTCGGGATGGCCTACCAAAAATTCGAACATAATTTCTAATTGAATTTGCGTCGTGGTTTTGTTTTTTGTTTAGGGATCAGTTATAAGGTGCAACGGTCGATGTTCCTCGTTTCAAGGTTTAGTACCTCTGTTTGGTTAGCACGTATACACCAATAGGGGAAAGAACGGGAAAATATAACACACAAATTAATTATATAGTTGATCTGGGGAAATGATCTACTAACCGGTAGGTTGGGCTATAGTATTGCATTTCTACGTACGTTATTGATGGAAGAAATTGATCTCGGAAGACACAAATTTGCAAATTTTGGATGTGTGGTCAGTTGAGGTTTTGATCGTTGATTAGATTTCTGTCCGTGCACTTTTCAATTTATTTATCAAGAAAATAAAGTTAATTAATTCATAAGAATTAACTTGTTATTAAATTAAATTAAAAGAATTCGGTAATTCTAATTAAAATTTAAAAAAATGTGTATTTAAATATCTTCAAATTTATAAAATCTAAAAACTAAATTGTGAATAAATGAACATTCATTACATAAGTTTATAAATATTATTAAATTGTTAATTTATGTTGAATAATTTGCTTGTATGTTAATTATAAATTATGTGACTGTTTATGACCGCAATAATAAATTTGTGTAACATAAAAAAAAACGGAATGATAAGTACCGTATGATGAACGTTAATGGTAAAACCGTACAAAAATAGTGTTTATTAAGTAAATGTGGTCAATTGCTCACACGAGGTGATACATATATCGTCACATTTGGTGATACATAAATTGTGCTTATAAATTACGAACCGAAACCACCATCTAAAATAGTGCAAAGAGTGTGAAAAACGTGTGAAAAACGCAAAAATATTTGCAAACAGAACGACCACCCTATGCCATAAAATGGTTTTTCTTTGTAAGCGCTAAATTGGGAGTATATGTATTGGTGTATATATAGCCTATGCCATAAACAATATTAGTAAAGATAATGGTTACAATATTTATTCCGTCGATTTTGCATGTGTGTGTCTTATGAACTTTTAACCGATAAACGGTGATTCGTAATCATGGCCAAGCACATGAAAAGAACATTTTATTTTTGTGTGCAAAGGAAAAAGTTAATGTTTAAGTGGTGCAACTAATGGACTGAACAAAACGAAGATTAGTGCCTTTAAAGCAATCCATACAACAAAATTTTAGTGTTAACTTTAAATTAAAACCCTAACAAAAAAGTTGTACCAAAGTTATAATAACATTCTGATGTACTCATGGATTATCGGCCCACACCGATGCAATATTTCAGTGGCAAAAACTCAAAAGTACATTACTCGAAAATGTTCATTTGGAGCAAATTGTTGATATTGTATCCAGAAGAAATTGTATCAACTCAAATTATATGAAATTATTACAGTAAGACATTGAAAATTTTAAAAACTTTCATTTATTTTTGCGCTTTTCCTAACTTGTGTTGTTTTGGATATTTAATATTTTAATCAAAGTTGACATAGAATTACTTACGTTATTTTTAGATTTTTCTTTCACTTTATAATCTTAATCAAGTTAACCCAAATTGTCCCAGAATTTTTTTAACGTTTTTTTTTTTATTTAAACCCCAAATACAATGTCTCTGAGGTCTAAAACATTGGAAAATATCTTGGGGCATCCACCCCATTTGTAGTTTTCGGGAAAACCCCCGTTGCCATATGGCAACACGGGGACATACATAGAGAATTTTTTCAACAAAATAATTTCCATATATAACTAAATATACATTTGAAATAAAATATAATTTTTATGTAAATTTCTTGTAATTATTTATTAAATTCAGTATTTTTATTGTTTCGTGTGGTATGACTGAAAACATTTCACACAAAGTCCAACGTTGCACTTGACGCAAGCAGTACGTCCAATAGAATTGCAAGCGCAGCGTCTTTTATTCGTTATGGTAATAACTAGGTGGTTAATTCCATCGAAACGGATTGTTGTTTCTACAGAGTTTTCGTTAACCTTACGTTTCGGATTGACAGATAAACCTGATCGCTTTGGCTTCTCACCGTAATGTTGACTATAGTATTTGGCGATATGTCTTCTGAACTCGAGCTGCGACATTTTCGATTGACCCAAACGATGTAGTTGCCATGCATTCTGTACAGAAACATCTACCAGCCAGGTAAAAATAGAGCTCCACCACTTTTTGCCTTTGTGGACAATGCGATAAAGAGCCACATTTTGATCTAAACGATCGACCCCACACATATTTATTGTAATCCGTCACAACACAAGGACGAGGAACAACGACTTTGCTCTTTTGTTCTTTAAAGTAGCGAAAAACTACGCTATTATCGACCCATTTTGTTAGACGAACTCCACTCTCATTTATTGTTGCTGATTTGCAATGGCCGCGTTTCTTCTTCTTCATCTGTTTTTTCAATGGAAGTGGACATGATTTAGGTATACGGTTTTCGCGGATCGTTCCACTGCCACTATATCCGCGTGACTTCAAATGTTCTAAAAGAGGCAAGCCAATAAATAGGTTGTCGAAGTAAAATGCCAATGACAAGTTTATGGTAGCCTCCGGTAATTCGTTGATACACTTCGAAATTCACCATATATCCAGACGGAGTGCATAATGACCAGACTTTGTAGCCAAACCGCAATGGCTTTTCTTTAACAAATTGCTTACATCCGTGTCTTCCGAAGTAGCCTATCATACTTTCATCATATGATAAATTTGGTTCTTGATGAAAATGTAACAACATTTTCGATTTTAAACGGTCCGTAATTGGACGAAGCTTCCACATTTGATTTGGTTTCGGGTTTTCACTTGAGCCGGCATGATTACTATCTTCAAAGTGGAAAAATTGCAAAATTTCGTTGAAGCGGTTTTTTTCGCATGCTGTTGAACACAAGGTAGTTGCGCAAATCATCATCGTTGCTCCACATACTCCGAAGACTGGTGTGATAATTATAACCACTGATCAGAAGAATTCCAATAAATGTTCGTAGTTCAGCGACAGAAATTTTAGAATTGCCTTTCTCGCGAAACACCGCATATTTAGCTGATTCGTCTGCTATGAGTTGCATCAACTCGACGTCAAAAATTTTTTCGAACTGCTCATGGGGCTTAAAATTTCGGCAATCTTCATAATTCCCTTCAGGAAATATTGAAGTCATGAAAATTGCATCAATTCTTCTAGTTGATTAACGTTTTGCAGGTTGTTTTGTTTTAGACTTCATTTTCCGTTTTCTACGTGGCTGTTCGATTGAAGCTGAAGTCGATGGTTCGTTCGATGTTGGAGAACTAGGCTCGTGTACATCTGCAAATAATGGGATACACAATGCATTTTCTACGTTCAATTCAAAGTCGGAATCATTTTCATCGTCCAAAGTTGTAATTCGGCGACCACATTAATATTTCGCAATTTGCTTTTAGCTGACCAGAGCAGACATCATCGGGAACGCCGAACAACTCATTTTTGCCATCGTCCTCCTCGCTTATGAATCCATCATTTCCCGCATCAAGTACTCCTAGATATGTACTAAAGTTGCACTTCTCTCCAAATTGGCTTGCGAGTATGTTCAACTTTTCACAGGTTGATGGAAACTGAAACAAAATAAGCTACTGAACTTATCTTGCGATTATTTACCGCAAAACGATCCGGATCTAGACACTGCAAAAGTCTGGAGTAACAAACTCAAGTCTTTGAATTCGGAACAAACATTATTAACAGAGAAAGCTTGTTCATGTTTTACAAGAATTTATAAAGGTAAGAAAAATAAAATTTCAAGGTATTGTTGTAATCCTTTATTGAAAAAATATAACGGTTTGTTTTTTTATTCACTGCGATGGCTAATACTATTGCTACGCACGCTTTGTCCATATTCTTTAGTTTACACACTTGTGACTTTCCATGTACTGATATGATGACTGACGAGATTTATTGATGGTCTAAGGATATAAAACATAATTGAAGTATTGATTCATTACTTAGTCAGTAATAAATGACATTATTACTGACCGTGCGTGTAAAGTCCGCTTACAGTTCATCGAATTAATTCAGAACGAACGGCATTTTTTGAACTGGTTCGAACTAGTTACATTAGATTTATTTTAATATAATTTAATTTAAGTTCGTACTAAAATTAAAATTCAACAGCCATAACTCTGTGTAATCTGGGGATATGGTTTTAGTTCAATTCTAAGTTCAGCTCTAAATAAAACACTATCACGCTAGACTGATACATATCCTTCTTTCATCGTCATACACTTTTTGTTGTAGTCCAATTAAAACAAAAAACTTTAATAACATTATCATAATAATTTGTAACACTTTTTATTACGGAGAGATGATTTTTAAATTTTGATAGTTTTGTGTGCAAGGTATCATATGATAAAAAAAATTGTTGGTTTTTAAATAACCCAATTTAAATTTTATTTTTTCGTGTTATGTTTTAATTTATTTAAAATTTTTAATGAAATTGCATATCATAAAAGTAATGAGGTTTTTTGTAATAACATTCGAACACATTTTTTTGTTGCCGCAATAACATAATTTTATATTTGATGTATTTTTGGTTTGTTTGCATATCCATATTTCTTACAATTATTAAATTTAACATTAAATATACATTGTATATATATCAGAATGAAATAGTGTGTGGAGGGAGTTTTTTTTTGTTTCAAGCAGCTTGTGGGGCGTCTCCAAACAAATATTGTTAGCATCTCAATTTCCGAACTGAAATTAAAACGACTTCCAGTACTTCTAATTCGGTTCAACTAACTGGAACAGGAAATTGAATATTGTTTGAATTGTTTGAAAGATTTTAGTAAATTGAATTTTGGTTTTTGATTTGTACTGGAAATTTATTCACAAAAAATCCTTTATATTACATTCAACTGAAATATTCTAAAATATTTGAACAACTCTTTCCACTGATATAGATAATACGTTTTGGTTTATAAACCTCACCACAAAATCGTTTGAATTTCGTGCGATGAATATAAATACCAATAAAATAAAGCGAAATGGAAAAGATTATGAATCAGTTCTAAGTTAATTGAATTTGAAGTTAACAAATTTCTGCATTCTATAAAAAATAAATCGGAAATTGAATTAACATTAATTCTTTTAAGAAATCGAGTCTGGAAAATATTTTATAGTGAGCTATTGAAAAAAAAACTAGACGTATAGTTTTATATTTGCTTGTTCGGGTAACACATTAAGGGTAAACTGAATCTACTGACTCGATATCAACATAATATACTCGATATACATAATTGTCTACCGAAACAATGATGTAGCACCAAGACATCACAGAAAAACGAAACAACTTAACCATGATACACTCGATTAAAAATTTTAAATTTTTCGTTTACAATTTCTGTGGGAAAACCCTTTTTTGTGAACTGTTAAGAAAATTTGTGTTCTTCTTTAACGTGTAGTGCAGAAGTGTGGAGTGGCTTTGACTGCCCGGAACTATTTCTTACATCGCAGTTCTTGGAGAAAGCTATATATAAAGAGAGAGCGAAACTGTAATAATGATATGCAACATTTAATGCGACTGAGTGGCATCTATAATGCTGCCCCAGCATGGCCACGATATTTTAGTAGCTATTAATGGTTCACTGCATAGTTAAATATGTATAACGTTGTAATCTATATCACATTTTTCTCAAGTCACAATGTGGCCTGCACTTCTCGCGTTTCTTTTATGGCGTACAACAATTACTATTTGAAATTAATAGAGGTTTGAAACACGGTTCAATGATGAGTGTGAAGTTTTTAACAAAAAAATAACAACAATATGTATACGAATCCAATAAGAATATACTACAACATTGCATGTGTTAGTTTCTACACTGTTAAATACATTGTTGAACGAGACAGCTCTATGATATTAGAAAGAGATGAAATACTCGCCATCTTTTTCAAATAAGAACTATATTAAAAATTCATTTCGTCTCTTTCTAATGATATTCAGCTCACTCGCTCTTTAATATATAACTCATGTTGGATTCCGATTTATATGATGAGCGTTTGTTATTCAATTCAACTTTTTTAAAACCATTTCATGGAGATATAAATAATAAATTGGATCAAACAATTAAATTTTCCATCGCCAGATTTTTGTTTAAGTAAAACTCGATTATTAAAAAATAAGTGGCACACTATAAAATTCCAATAACTAAACATAATAAAGTTTGTACCAACCGATTTGGTGCCAAAATTTTTGAGTAAAATGTATACAGTGCACTCATGAAACCTGAGTAGAATAGATTTAACGTCCAATAACAAGACATCGCAGAGTTTGTACTAAGGCTTAATCTTGCAAATAAAATAGGTTTGATTTCCAAACGGATTGGTCGCGATAGATTTTTCTGAGTAAAACTCGTTCATTGAATTCGTTGAGTGGCACATGTTGAATGACCAATAACAGGACATCGTAGAGTTTGTACCAAAATTTCATTACATACTGATGACACCTATGGACTTAACCTTTCAAATGATATCAGTGACATTCCAAAACGGATTGACATCGCACGATTTTTGAGTAAAATTTCTACAGTGAATTCATGGAGTCTGAGTGGAATAGGTTTGACGTCCAATAACAAGACATCGCAGAGTTTGTACCAAAATGCCACTATTACTGGATGATTTGTAAAGGCTTAACCTTGCAAATCAAATAGGTTTGATTTCCAAACGGATTGGTCGCGATAGATTTTTTTGAGTAAAGCTGGTTCACGGAATTCGTTGAGTGGCACACGTTGAATGACCAATAACAGGACATCGTAGAGTTTGTACTAAAATTTCATTATATACTGATGACACCTATGGACAAAACCTTTCAAATGATATCAGTGACATTCCAAAACGGATTGACATCGGACGATTTTTGAGTAGAATTCCTTCAGTGCATTCATGGAGTCTGAGTGGAATGGGTTTGACGTCCAATAACAAGACATCGCAGAGTTTGTACCAAAATGCCACTATTACTGGATGATTTGTAAAGGCTTAACCTTGCAAATCAAATAGGTTTGATTTCCAAACGGATTGGTCGCGATAGATTTTTTTGAGCAAAACTCGTTCATGGAATTCGTAGAGTGGCGCACGTTGAATGACCAATAACAGGACATCGTAGAGTTTGTACCAAAATTTCATTATATACTGATGACACCTATGGACAAAACCTTTCAAATGATATCAGTGACATTCCAAAACGGATTGACATCGGACGATTTTTGAGTAGAATTCCTTCAGTGCATTCATGGAGTCTGAGTGGAATGGGTTTGACGTCCAATAACAAGACATCGCAGAGTTTGTACCAAAATGCCACTATTACTGGATGATTTGTAAAGGCTTAACCTTGCAAATCAAATAGGTTTGATTTCCAAACGGATTGGTCGCGATAGATTTTTTTGAGTAAAGCTGGTTCACGGAATTCGTTGAGTGGCACACGTTGAATGACCAATAACAGGACATCGTAGAGTTTGTACCAAAATTTCATTATATACTGATGACACCTATGGACAAAACCTTTCAAATGATATCAGTGACATTCCAAAACGGATTGACATCGGACGATTTTTGAGTAGAATTCCTTCAGTGCATTCATGGAGTCTGAGTGGAATGGGTTTGACGTCCAATAACAAGACATCGCAGAGTTTGTACCAAAATGCCACTATTACTGGATGATTTATATAGGCTTAACCTTGCAAATCAAATAGGTTTGATTTCCAAACGGATTGGTCGCGATAGATTTTTTTGAGTAAAACTCGTTCATGGAATTCGTAGAGTGGCGCACGTTGAATGACCAATAACAGGACATCGTAGAGTTTGTACCAAAATTTCATTATATACCGATGACACCTATGGACTAAACCTTTCAAATGATATCAGTGACATTCCAAAACGGATTGACATCGGACGATTTTTGAGTAGAATTTCTTCAGTGCATTCATGGAGTCTGAGAGGAATAGGTTTGACGTCCAATAACAAGACATCGCAGAGTTTGTACCAAAATGCCACTATTACTGGATGATTTATATAGGCTTAACCTTGCAAATCAAATAGGTTTGATTTCCAAACGGATTGGTCGCGATAGATTTTTCTGAGTAAAACTCGTTCATGGAATTCGTGGAGTGGCACACGTTGAATGACCAATAACAGGACATCGTAGAGTTTGTACCAAAATTTCATTATATACCGATGACACCTATGGACTAAACCTTTCAAATGATATCAGTGACATTCCAAAACGGATTGACATCGGACGATTTTTGAGTAGAATTCCTTCAGTGCATTCATGGAGTCTGAGTGGAATGGGTTTGACGTCCAATAACAAGACATCGCAGAGTTTGTACCAAAATGCCACTATTACTGGATGATTTATATAGGCTTAACCTTGCAAATCAAATAGGTTTGATTTCCAAACGGATTGGTCGCGATAGATTTTTCTGAGTAAAACTCGTTCATGGAATTCGTGGAGTGGCGCACGTTGAATGACCAATAACAGGATTTATGTCATAAGATTTTCCACCAGTGCATGACCCATGTTCGTAAAGTGAACGTTATGAACCCTACACTATGGCCTCGGATTACCAAATAAAATTCGTCACAACAACGACCTAGAAATTTCAACATCAGACAACGCTTTAAAAATGGGAACATGGAACGTGATTCTTCCTTTAACACCTTTGAGATCTAACCATCTAGAAACCCCATCGAACCAGGCAAAGATTTACAAATTACGTTTTATCGCAATACAAGAACTTCGATTGTCTGGAAGTAGCATCCATAACACCACCAATGGTTACACACTCCATTACAGCGGCTATCAGAATGGAGGAAAATTTGTAGTTGACACCTCACATCAAGCGGGCCTAAAGCAACACATTATCGGCTTATCAATATGCGGATATGTACGGTCAAACTCCGTACTAAGAAATTTAATATCACGGTCGTTAATGTACATGCACCCACCGAAGATATATCAGATGTCAAAAATTTATTGTTAGTCGAGTTGGAGGAAGTTATCAATAACATATATCACGACGAAATTAAAATCGTAGTGAGAGTGAATAATGCAGAAATCGGTAGGACTGGAGAAAATACACAGTACAACGGCCCGAACAGCTCGTACCTCTCCAGAAACAACAACGGCCAACGCGCCATTTACGTGGCAATAACGTTTAATTTAGTTGTATCAAGTAGAAATTTTTTGCATAAGAGAATCCAAAAAGTAACGTGGAGATCGAATGATGAAATAACGGAAAACCATGTCGATCACGTCATGATCTATAAAAGACATTCCACCAGCATATCCGACGTTAGATCTTACAGTAGTAAAGACACGGAAAGCGATCATTTGCGTGTCATATTCAAATACAAGTGCAAACTGTCATTTACATTCAATAGACAAGCACAAACAATCATTCGATGAAATATAGATGCTTTAAAAATTAAGCTTCCCTGCAGAGATACGAACCAACTGTAACTGACTATCTAGTTCGGTAGAGTTACAGCGAATAACTTCCTCTTAACATTTAAGAATAATAGCTAGCTAACCAGTCCGATATTACTAAAGCTACGTGCTAAGAAAGCTACGATAATATATCTCCGGCAAAAGAAGCATAAAGATTATGAGATCAGGCACCAAAAAAATCAGCTTTCAAGTGGAACGACGAAATTCAAGAGTTTTGCTAATGCCAGGAATCTCGCTAATGACTTCCACCCAAGAAGTACAGCGTTCAAAGATGGAAATGGAAAGCTGAGAACAAACCTAGATGTTTTTCTATCAGTATGGGAAACCTACTTCCAAAATCTAGTAAATCGCAATGACGAAATGACCCGCGTTAAAGCAATTGCTTCATCATAAGAAGAGGCGTTTGTCGAATAACCCAGCCAGCACTAATCTTGTATCAAAAGTATACGATCTAATTGTCTAAGTGAACCAAGAAGAGCTGCCGGAAAATTGGACGACTGCGCTCAAATATCCACAGCCAGAAAACCGCGTTATTGGTCATTCAACGTGTGCCACTCAACGAATTCCATGAAACAGTTTTACTCCAAAAAAATCTATCGCGACCAATCCGTTTGGAAATCAAACCTATTTGATTTGCAAGGTTAAGCCTTTACAAATCATCCAGTAATAGTGGCATTTTGGTACAAACTCTGCGATGTCTTGTTATTGGACGTCAAACCTATTCCACTCAGACTCCATGAATGCACTGAAGAAATTCTACTCAAAAATCGTCCGATGTCAATCCGTTTTGGAATGTCACTGATATCATTTGAAAGGTTTAGTCCATAGGTGTCATCGGTATATAATGAAATTTTGGTACAAACTCTACGATGTCCTGTTATTGGTCATTCAACGTGCGCCACTCAACGAATTCCATGAACGAGTTTTACTCAAAAAAATCTATCGCGACCAATCCGTTTGGAAATCAAACCTATTTGATTTGCAAGGTTAAGCCTATATAAATCATCCAGTAATAGTGGCATTTTGGTACAAACTCTGCGATGTCTTGTTATTGGACGTCAAACCCATTCCACTCAGACTCCATGAATGCACTGAAGAAATTCTACTCTAAAATCGTCCGATGTCAATCCGTTTTGGAATGTCACTGATATCATTTGAAAGGTTTAGTCCGTAGGTGTCATCGGTATATAATGAAATTTTGGTACAAACTCTACGATGTCCTGTTATTGGTCATTCAACGTGCGCCACTCTACGAATTCCATGAACGAGTTTTACTCAAAAAAATCTTTCGCGACCAATCCGTTTGGAAATCAAACCTATTTGATTTGCAAGGTTAAGCCTTTACAAATCATCCAGTAATAGTGGCATTTTGGTACAAACTCTGCGATGTCTTGTTATTGGACGTCAAACCTATTCCACTCAGACTTCATGAATGCACTGAAGAAATTCTACTCTAAAATCGTCCGATGTCAATCTGTTTTGGAATGTCACTGACATCATTTAAAAGGTTAAGTCCATAGGTGTCATCAGTATATAATGAAGTTTTGGTACAAACTCTACGATGACCTGTTATTGGTCATTCAACGAGCGCCACTCAACGAATTCCATGAACGAGTTTTACTCAGAAAAATCTATCGCGACCAATCCGTTTGGAAATCAAACCTATTTGATTTGCAAGGTTAAGCCATTACAAATCATCCAGTAATAGTGGCATTTTGGTACAAACTCTGCGATGTCTTGTTATTGGACGTCAAACCTATTCCACTCAGACTTCATGAATGCACTGAAGAAATTCTACTCTAAAATCGTCCGATGTCAATCCGTTTTGGAATGTCACTGACATCATTTAAAAGGTTAAGTCCATAGGTGTCATCAGTATATAATGAAATTTTGGTACAAACTCTACGATGACCTGTTATTGGTCATTCAACGAGCGCCACTCAACGAATTCCATGAACGAGTTTTACTCAGAAAAATCTATCGCGACCAATCCGTTTGGAAATCAAACCTATTTGATTTGCAAGGTTAAGCCTTTACACATCATCCAGTAATAGTGGCATTTTGGTACAAACTCTGCGATGTCTTGTTATTGGACGTCAAACCTATTCCACTCAGACTTCATGAATGCACTGAAGAAATTCTACTCTAAAATCGTCCGATGTCAATCCGTTTTGGAATGTCACTGACATCATTTAAAAGGTTAAGTCCATAGGTGTCATCATATATAATGAAGTTTTGGTACAAACTCTACGATGACCTGTTATTGGTCATTCAACGAGCGCCACTCAACGAATTCCATGAACGAGTTTTACTCAGAAAAATCTATCGCGACCAATCCGTTTGGAAATCAAACCTATTTGATTTGCAAGGTTAAGCCTATATAAATCATCCAGTAATAGTGGCATTTTGGTACAAACTCTGCGATGTCTTGTTATTGGACGTCAAACCCATTCCACTCAGACTCCATGAATGCACTGAAGGAATTCTACTCAAAAATCGTCCGATGTCAATCCGTTTTGGAATGTCACTGATATCATTTGAAAGGTTTAGTCCATAGGTGTCATCAGTATATAATGAAATTTTGGTACAAACTCTACGATGTCCTGTTATTGGTCATTCAACGTGCGCCACTCTACGAATTCCATGAACGAGTTTTACTCAAAAAAATCTATCGCGACCAATCCGTTTGGAAATCAAACCTATTTGATTTGCAAGGTTAAGCCTATATAAATCATCCAGTAATAGTGGCATTTTGGTACAAACTCTGCGATGTCTTGTTATTGGACGTCAAACCCATTCCACTCAGACTCCATGAATGCACTGAAGGAATTCTACTCAAAAATCGTCCGATGTCAATCCGTTTTGGAATGTCACTGATATCATTTGAAAGGTTTTGTCCATAGGTGTCATCAGTATATAATGAAATTTTGGTACAAACTCTACGATGTCCTGTTATTGGTCATTCAACGTGCGCCACTCTACGAATTCCATGAACGAGTTTTGCTTAAAAAAATCTATCGCGACCAATCCGTTTGGAAATCAAACCTATTTGATTTGCAAGGTTAAGCCTTTACAAATCATCCAGTAATAGTGGCATTTTGGTACAAACTCTGCGATGTCTTGTTATTGGACGTCAAACCCATTCCACTCAGACTCCATGAATGCACTGAAGGAATTCTACTCAAAAATCGTCCGATGTCAATCCGTTTTGGAATGTCACTGATATCATTTGAAAGGTTTAGTCCATAGGTGTCATCAGTATATAATGAAATTTTGGTACAAACTCTACGATGTCCTGTTATTGGTCATTCAACGTGCGCCACTCTACGAATTCCATGAACGAGTTTTACTCAAAAAAATCTATCGCGACCAATCCGTTTGGAAATCAAACCTATTTGATTTGCAAGGTTAAGCCTATATAAATCATCCAGTAATAGTGGCATTTTGGTACAAACTCTGCGATGTCTTGTTATTGGACGTCAAACCCATTCCACTCAGACTCCATGAATGCACTGAAGGAATTCTACTCAAAAATCGTCCGATGTCAATCCGTTTTGGAATGTCACTGATATCATTTGAAAGGTTTAGTCCATAGGTGTCATCAGTATATAATGAAATTTTGGTACAAACTCTACGATGTCCTGTTATTGGTCATTCAACGTGCGCCACTCTACGAATTCCATGAACGAGTTTTGCTCAAAAAAATCTATCGCGACCAATCCGTTTGGAAATCAAACCTATTTGATTTGCAAGGTTAAGCCTTTACAAATCATCCAGTAATAGTGGCATTTTGGTACAAACTCTGCGATGTCTTGTTATTGGACGTCAAACCTATTCCACTCAGACTCCATGAATGCACTGAAGAAATTCTACTCTAAAATCGTCCGATGTCAATCCGTTTTGGAATGTCACTGACATCATTTAAAAGGTTAAGTCCATAGGTGTCATCAGTATATAATGAAATTTTGGTACAAACTCTACGATGTCCTGTTATTGGTCATTCAACGTGCGCCACTCTACGAATTCCATGAACGAGTTTTACTCAAAAAAATCTATCGCGACCAATCCGTTTGGAAATCAAACCTATTTGATTTGCAAGGTTAAGCCTATATAAATCATCCAGTAATAGTGGCATTTTGGTACAAACTCTGCGATGTCTTGTTATTGGACGTCAAACCTATTCCACTCAGACTTCATGAATGCACTGAAGAAATTCTACTCTAAAATCGTCCGATGTCAATCCGTTTTGGAATGTCACTGACATCATTTAAAAGGTTAAGTCCATAGGTGTCATCAGTATATAATGAAATTTTGGTACAAACTCTACGATGACCTGTTATTGGTCATTCAACGAGCGCCACTCAACGAATTCCATGAACGAGTTTTACTCAGAAAAATCTATCGCGACCAATCCGTTTGGAAATCAAACCTATTTGATTTGCAAGGTTAAGCCTTTACACATCATCCAGTAATAGTGGCATTTTGGTACAAACTCTGCGATGTCTTGTTATTGGACGTCAAACCTATTCCACTCAGACTCCATGAATGCACTGAAGAAATTCTACTCTAAAATCGTCCGATGTCAATCCGTTTTGGAATGTCACTGACATCATTTAAAAGGTTAAGTCCATAGGTGTCATCAGTATATAATGAAATTTTGGTACAAACTCTACGATGACCTGTTATTGGTCATTCAACGAGCGCCACTCAACGAATTCCATGAACGAGTTTTACTCAGAAAAATCTATCGCGACCAATCCGTTTGGAAATCAAACCTATTTGATTTACAAGGTTAAGCCTTTACAAATCATCCAGTAATAGTGGCATTTTGGTACAAACTCTGCGATGTCTTGTTATTGGACGTCAAACCTATTCCACTCAGACTTCATGAATGCACTGAAGAAATTCTACTCTAAAATCGTCCGATGTCAATCCGTTTTGGAATGTCACTGACATCATTTAAAAGGTTAAGTCCATAGGTGTCATCAGTATATAATGAAATTTTGGTACAAACTCTACGATGACCTGTTATTGGTCATTCAACGAGCGCCACTCAACGAATTCCATGAACGAGTTTTACTCAGAAAAATCTATCGCGACCAATCCGTTTGGAAATCAAACCTATTTGATTTGCAAGGTTAAGCCTATAGAAATTGTACGATAATAGTGGCACTTTGGCTTTTAAATGTAAACTACTGCTAGTTTTACTTTATTGTTTGTTGATCATAGGTCCTAAATTTATTATCGAAAAATTCTGTTTATTTACATCGAATTATGTAAGAGTACATTTTATTTTTCGTGTACAGATATTAAGTTTTTTTATTGTTTAGTTTCTTCTAAATGGATTAATTTAATTTTATTTGTGCTTCATTTAATTATCATAAGGAATCCAATTTTTTTTCTCATGAGTTTTATTTGTATTTCACTCAATATTCTTATAAGAAATACTTTAACAGTGTACTTACTAATACATATTAATTTTTGTTAATTGTTAGAAACGGCACTACCATGTTCAATGACAGTTTAAGTCAACTAAATGTTCATTTTTTTCATATCCATTAATTTTTGATATTTTCATTTATATAAATTTTCTATTATTTTGGATGCGTATTTTTTTCTGCGATGGGAATAATACTGCCCTTTTTCTCTTATTATTTTGGTACAATAATTTTATATTATTCAACGAGCGCGTAATGAAGGCTGATCCGAATGAATTCCAGCCATTTTTTGTAAGGAAAATACTATACTTTGTCCACGACATTGAACTATTTTTGCCATCTTGATATTTTTATAAATTATTTTTGAAAATGATACTTGCAGACAACTACAAATGTTTTGTTTTCATATTTGAAATATTATCTAATAGTCTTTTCTTAAATACTACGTACGAAAATACATTTATCATTCATTAGCAACATATCTTGTTTTTCTGTTCAACTTGGAAAGCTCCTCAATTCGAGGAAATTTAGTGTGAATCCGCTCACGAAACAGCCGTGAAATAAAATTGTAAACTGTTATAACGAACTTCAGTGCATGAAATGATTTTTCAGTAAAATTATTATGTTGAGGTTCCACGACATTCGAACAAAAGGCTGTTTCAAATGTATGATCTGTGTATTTTGTCTGTGTTACAGGTAATATTTTAGAAAAGGCTTCAAAAAATTTAAATAAAATAAATGATTTACAGAGCTCTCACGATAGAAAATATTTACCTTTTACTTTACAAGTTTGTTTGAAAATAAAAGTTGTGAAAAAAAATTGGTTAAGTTAGCAAACTCTTAACTTTTGCCTTAAGAAAATAATAATGAAGTTAGCTAAATTTGAAAATCAGCATTTTTGTTGTTATTTTTCAAACAAAACATGTTAAAAAGCGAATAAAAGCTAATTTATCGGTTTAATATATCTTAAAATTATTATTAATAATATAAAATACAATTTTAAAAATATCACTAATATGAAGCAAACTAATTCCAATTTTTGGAATTAATTTTTAATTCATTGTGTGAGCTATCAAATGGTAAAAGTTGAGAGCTATGTTACTTGTTTGTAGTGAATAACGATTAATCACTGCTAATGCAAATCATCCGAGTGAATAACATCCGTTATATACAAGTAGAATACTATACTTTGTCCACGATGATTAAATATTTATGATATCTTGCGATTTTGAACGTTGTAGTCATTTCAATTTAATTATTCAAAATTATACTTGCGGACAAGTTGTTTTAAAGCAATATGAAGTTGCAGTTGTACCAAAAGTTGCTACAGTTGTTTTATGTTCATATTCGACATTTTATCTAGTAGCCTTTTCTTAAAAACTACCAAGGAACATATTTTATTTTCTGATTGACTTGAAACTCGAGGAAGCATAGTGTAAATTGTTCACAAAACAACCATTCAAGGTGAAATTAAATTGGAAACTGTTATAACGAGTTAAGAAGTATATGAAATGTTTTTTCGGTAAAAATATTACGCTAGGGTTCGTTTATATTCGGACAAAATGTTGTTTCAAACGCATGCTCTGCTTGTCTATACATACTATAGGTAATACTTTAGAAAAGGTTACTAGATCAAATTTAAATAAAAAAATTGAAATGAGATGAATGATTTACAAGTTAGGAGTGATTAATGATAAATCACTGCTATTTGTGAAATATATATATATATATATATATATATATATATATATATATATATATATATATATATATATATATATATATATATAAATAGAATAGTAATTAACTTCAAAATTAATAAATAACATATACAAAACAAATTGAACGTGTAGACGCAGTAAAAGAAATGGCGCATGTGAACGCGCTACAATTTTAGTTCAGTGTCAAAGAAAACTGGAATAAATGCCGGAAGTTGTGTTTTTGTTTTCGTTCAAGTAATTGTCATATATTGTGAGGAGAGCAGAAATTAACAAGCTGTCGACAAGAAAATACGTAATCGCGCAACACAAAAATATAATGTAAAATTAATTTCTCATAAAAAAACAAATTAAATTAGAATATTTTTGTATTTATTTACTTTACTGGGAATGGGATCCCGCACAATAATATATTTGATAAAATTTCTACTTGGGAGCTCAACCGGGATCATCCTAAACTGTGTTTTGAGGTGCTGCACATGTTAAGCAAGGTGGCTTAAATATTGGATGATCAATTAGGAGAAGAGAAAAAGGTGTGTACTGTGTTCGGGAACGCATAAAGAAGAAGTGTAGTGTTATCGGGATATACAAGGATAAAAAAAATTGCGGACGCACCTAAACAGTGAAACGGTGATTAGTGAAGTGGTGCAAAAGACAGTCATCGTAGCGGTGAACGCTCGTGGCTGACAAATAGGCGATTAGTTTTCAACAAAATATAGATGATATCGAATGTTCGACGCCAAACGAGCCGAATGAAGTTGCTTCCGGTATGAATAAAACGGGAGATAAAGGAGTGAATTTAATTACTGGACCAAATGGCGATGATGGAATCGTCGTACTAGGAAATGGGGTTACAGGAAAAGATCCCAAGCTGTCCGATCTTGACTCAGATGGAAGCGATGAAACGGAGTTACTACGTGATTCAGACAATAATTCTGAATTATTCAATAGCCTGATGGCAAAGTTGAATTCTACTGCGATCACTGAACCTACTACGACTGCGATAAACGATGCAGCACTATTAAGACGAGAACTCGAGTTGGCGCAACGGGAACTCGATCTAATGAGGCGTGAACGAACTTTAGAATCGACAGCACTGGCGTCAACGCAAATAGTGACAGCTGACAAACCGATGATATTTTCCTTCCGAGATATAGAGGAATCAATGTCCAAATTCGACGGAAGCGAAGGCCATCTTCTGAGTAAATGGCTGAAAGATGTGGAAGATGCTGCTCTTACCTATGGTTGGACCGACATACAAAAAACAACATAAGCAAAGCGACTTCTTGAGGGAGATGCAAAGAAATTGTTAACAAAGGCGCATATCTCGAAATGGGATGAGTTAAAAGTATTTTTGATCAGAGAGTTTAAGACGGTGCAAACTTCTGCGGCGGTTCACAAACAAATGGGGGAAAGAAAGAAGAAATCGAGCGAAAATTTTTTGAGCTATCTCATTACGATGATGGAACTCGGCAATGCAATACACATGGAGGAAGCGGCTATAATCGAATATTGTATCGGAGGAATTTCCGATTATGAGCCGAACAAGTCAGTGCTTTACGGTGCAGTACCATCAAAGAATTCAGGAAGAGACTGATTAGTTATGAGGAAATTAAAAAAAGATCCCAGAGAACCCAGATTACCAACAACTCGGTGCAGCCTGTTAAACCCAGAAATCGGCGGACAAGCCTGACAAAGTACTATATTTGTGGAGACATGGGGCATATTTCAAATATGTGTCCAGAGAAGAGTAAAGGTCCGAAATGCTACAAATGTAACGAGTTCGGACATATTGTACCAAAATGTTCAAAGTCTGAAGGAAGCACGAAAAAGTTATGCGCAATAGGGAGTGTCGTTTGCCCATCGATCAAGAGGGTCCGTATCGCTGGTGTTGAGATTGATGCTATGATTGACAGTGGCAGCGATTTAAATTTTATGGCGAATAGCATGGTGTCAGAAGTGGGATTACCAACGATCAATCCAACGGTCACGACATTTCGAGGGATTGGTTCAGGTGAACTAAAGATAGTGGGAAAGTAGAAGTAAACGTCTTCGTCGATAACGAAAATTTCCGAACCGAGTTCCACATAGTAAATGATGGCTTGTTGCCAGCTAATGTACTGTTGGGCCAAGAGCTATTAAGAAAGACGATCACAACAATTACTCCGAATAACATCACAGTTAAGAAATTCATCCCTGAGTTAGCCGCGGTAGCAGAAGTCATCGATCAAATGCCTGTCGATTTATCACATGTGAGTGAGAAGCGTTTGATACCTGAAGTGAACGCTATGGTTAGTAATTATAGTCCCAACAGGGATGTGATAAACGACACAGTAAAGATGAATATCGTGTTGACACACGATACACCTATATATTCGAAACCCAGACGGCTAGCCCCATTAGAGTTGAAGCTAGCGCGAGATCAAATTGACGAATGTCTGAAAGAAGGCATTGTTAAACCAAGCGTGTCGTATACCAGCCCGATCGTCCTAGCTAATAAAAAGGACGGCTCAAAGAGGTTATGCATCGATTATCGACGGTTGAATACGGTAGTGATCCGTGATCGATACCCGCTACCCCTGATCGACGACCAGATTGACCGACTACAAGGGGCAAAATATTTTAGCACGTTGGATTTGCGAAATGGGTTTTTTCACGTACCAGTAGCAGAAGATTCGGTGAAGTACACATCATTTGTTACCCCTTTCGGACAGTACGAGTTTTTAAGGGCACCTTTTGGCCTATGCAATTCGCCGGCCGTGTTTCAAAGGTTCGTTAACAACGTGTTCGATGAATTAGTAAAAGAGAAAATAGTTTGCATCTATATGGATGATGTCATAGTGCCAGCTATTTCTGAAGATGAATCGGTCGTAAGGTTGAGGCGTGTTTTGGACCTCGCCCAGAAGAATGGACTTGATATCAAATGGTCAAAGTGCAAGCTGTTAGTAAAGAAGGTGGAATACCTTGGGTATATACTCAAGAACGGCAAAGTCCAGCCATCTGAAGACAAACAGAAAGCCATTTTCAAGTATCCAGAGCCATCCAATACCCGTCAGTTGCAGCAGTTTCTTGGTTTGACGAGTTATTTTAGAAGATTTGTCGAAGGGTATTCGTTAGTTGGTGGTGGTTCATTTCTCGATATTAATCGTTCATCAAATGTTTTTTTCAGTAAATTAATTGTAGCATGCGCTGTATGGCATGTGGCTCCGTCTTGTTGAAATAACGTGTGTCTGATGTCAATACCATCCAATTGAGGCACAACAAACTAGTAATCAAGTCTCTATATTGGTCTCCGTTGACTGTAACATTTTCACCAGCATCATTTTTGAACATATAAAGTCCGATGATTCCTTCCGCCCATAAGCACACCAAACGGTAACTTTTTGTAAATGTAATGGTTTTTAAAAAATGGCTATCTGCACTTCAAATGCGTCAATTCTGCTTGTTGAAATATCTATTGAACCAAAAATGAGGTTCACCACTGAATAAAATTTAGTATGGAAAGTTTGTATCGATGGCAATATTAGCTTGCTGTATGGCTTTGGTCGTATGCTTTTAATTACTGCACAAGATGAATTTTGTAAGCATGTAAACCGAGGTCCTTATGCCAAATGGGGTCTTACGGGACGCATATTATCATTTAGAGTGAACTTGATGCGAAAGCGATCCATAGTTAATCGAACTAACTGCTCTGTTGGACGATTATATCGACCATAAAATGGACGTAGAGCGCGATAAGTTTCACGAACTGAACAATTACTTCCAAAGTAAATTTTAACAATTTGCAAACGTTGCTCTGACGTGAGTCTTCATTATGAAATGACAAACTAAACTAGCCAAAAATCAAATGTCAGCTGTCAAATCGGCTGTCGTGAAAAAAGTGTTGCCAACTTAAAGTTCTATGCCTCGAAATGAAACATCCTTCATAATAAGTATTTTATACAATAGTCGTGAACAAGTGTAGTGTGATGACAATGGTTCAGTAAATTAACATTTATTAGGCGGATTCAAAATGGAGATGTAAGGGAACTTACTTTTATAATTTTTTTTGCGGTTTCATTAAGATTTTTGTAGGCTTGGATACCTCGCCAACATCGCCAGGTCACAGCGGGACCCTTTGCAACCGCACCAGCATCTGCTCTAGCAGTATTCTGATAACAACATAATTGCACGACTGTTTCGTTAAAGTTGCGTTCGAAACATGTAGGTGTTGATCGTCTATAGCGCTGCTGTATGTAGATTTGCTAAATGTTTAGTGTACCTTAAAATGGTAACGCACACGTGCAAGAATAACATAAATTTGATGAAATATTAAATGCCAATGCATACTATAAAATTGGGTAAGTGTACAGTAATTCAAAATGTGAATGAGTGAACCAGAATATACTAACGTGTATATCCCTTCAAAAGTATTTTTTTCTGATATCTCCTGTACGAGAGCTGTTGCTACAGTCAACACTAATAAATAATTATTTATAAGTAGCTCTTGAAAACGATTTAAACAAATTGCAACCAAAAATTTCAACCATTAGTAGTTTGTCTCATGACTTCAATTTTTAGCACATGGCACAACCAACAGTTTCATTTGTGACATTTGCAGTATAAAGCTTCAGAACAAGTTTTATGCCTTAAGCAATAGTTTCATGTCTTAAGCAATACTATCAAGAAATACTTCCTGAAACTATTGCTTTTCAAAAAATTATCTAATACTCTTGTAGAATTTGGTTCTGAAAAATTATTTTTCGAGAAGTCGGATGCAGTTTTTTTGAAGAACGATTTTTCAAAGAATTATGTTTAGAGAATAGTAGAGATAAAATTTTTCGAACATTTATTGTTCGAAAACTATCTAGATACGGAATTTTATCGAGCATTCCGACTTTATTTTTCATTAAATAGTTGAAACAACTGTTACAAATATACCAAACTGTACTGGATCGTTCAAATTCATCTGAATCGTTCATCTATATTTTCGATTTTACTTTTCAAGTTAAACTTTTAACTGTTTAAAAACATTTTTGTATAGGACTTTTGTCTATAGTGGAGTATGCAGGTCAATATTTTCCAGTGATTTTCCTCCCAAGATCCACCATTCTTTCATTTGGTCGAGTAGCGATGCTTATTATTTGAGGACGAATTACCAAAATGGGAATAGAAATCAAAAATACCAGAAATAGTAGAAGTCACACTTACATTACAATCTGTGTAAAAGTTGCTGATAAATTGGTCCCTGGATAAACGTTCATTCACAGTCATGAGCTAGTGTGTAAATTTTTAAACCTAATGGATTTAATGACAAAATCTTACAATTATGTGTAAGATGCCTTTTGTACATATTTTGATTAGTAAACCAATGAACTCTTACAGTGTCATATAAGAAAGTCTGATCAAAGTAAAATCATACAAGGAGAATTAAAAAATAAGAAATTAATATGAGATGAGTACTTCATTACTGCTCTCTCTTTCTCTCTGTATGTGTCCAAACAAGCTTCTGATTCAGCTATAGTGGTAAACCAGCTTTAGTGATTTTGAAAAATTTTAGCTTTCCTATTCAAGTGAAATGTCCTGCTGTACCACAATTAACCTCTCATTTAGAGAACGGTTTAGTTTACTAACAAAACCTCAGCGCGCAAGTTGTATTAAACAATATGAGAAGAATGTAATTGCTTAAACTTTTTGAATCATCAAGTAGCATCTTATTACACATGGAAATTCAAAAATGGTGATGGAAAAAAGCACGGACTGAAGTTGAAAATCACCCAGATGTACGATTCGGATGCGGTTTAAGCAGAGTATAAAAAAACAAGAAAAAATTAAAGATTAAAAATAAATTTAAAGATTAAATTTTCAACAAGGATTCATGTCGTTTTTTATTTTAAATTTAAGTAGGAATAATGGTCTTTGATTGTACAAGACCGCTAATCACAAGTCCGGTAAGTTTAATGTTTTGTTTAGAAATCAAGTGTGGTACATTCGTGATTTATGTATTTATTTGTGGTAAAAGAAAGTCGGGTGTAGGCCACAACATATTCATCCCGTTCTTTTCCAAGATAAAACCAAAATTGAAAAATTTGATTTGATAAATTGATCTTGGGATGACAAGTTGGACCGTCCTTAGTGCTCTTTATATATTAAATTTATTTTTTATGCCCCTCTTGATTTGAAAAATTATACCAAAAATTAAATTTTGCAAATTGTCAACAAGCTATGTCGGGATACTTCTTCATCATCCTCACTTATTTGGTATAAAATTCTATATGTGAATTATGAAATGCAATCGTCGTTTGGTATAATACGAAAATCACCAAAATCGAATGAACTTTCCGCCGCAGTGATCCTCTTGCATATGAAGAAAACTGAAAAACCTTAGTCTTAAACAAATATAGATACGAACATAAGTCTTTATCCGGAACTGTTCGTCATCAATAACAAATACAACCTCGAAAGATATATTCAGATTCACAAATACAACCTCGAAAGATATTTTTAATGACAAAACATTATTTTTAATTTGGATGGTATTTGTAGGTTTTCACCGTGTTTTGCTTTAAATATTGTTAAAATATGCTGATAAACAAGCCTTGTACAATTGGGGTTTATTAGAAATAATGTTATATGTACTCGAATATCAATAAAAAATAGATTTGTTTACAACGATAAACATACTTACAAATACAGGGCGGGCCATCTAACTTTTTTGAACTAGCGGTTATTTTGAGTATGGTAAGGGCTATGTCACTTCTGATTTGACAGAAAGTCAGTTTTATCCTTCTGCTAAACGAAAATGGTTGTGTATTCGCTTGAACAACGCTGGGAAATATTGAAACATTACTTCGAAAATCATGGTAATGTTGCAGAATGTGTGCGAAAATTGTGTGCGGTTTTCGGAAGAAACGAAGCGCTGGGAGCTGCATATGTGCGTTATTTTGTGATTAAAGTTAAAGAAACAGGCTTGCTAATTAATAAACCAACACGAACCAAGCAGCCAATCAAGCGTACACCCGAAAATGTTGATGCTGTAGCCGAGAATGTGCGTGAGTTGCCGGGAACGTCAACTCGTCATCGTGCTCAAGAATTGAACATTTCATGCACAACATTGCGACGAATTCTGCATAAAGACCTTGATATGACACCGTATAAAGTTCAATTGGTTCAGGAATTGAAGTAAAGAGACCACCCATTGCGTTTCGGTTCGCTGAATGGGTTTGCGATCGACTTGAAGAAGATGCAAAAAATCATCTTTTCGGATGAGGCGCATTTCCATCTTGGCGGCTATGTAAACAAGCAGAATTGTCGCATTTGGGGCACGGAGAACCCGCACATGATCGTAAAGAAGCCGATGCATCCTCAACGAGTGACTGTTTGAAGCGGATTTTGGCCCGGTGACATCATTGGGTCAGTTTTCTTTGAAAATGAGCAAAGAGCCACCGTTATTGTCAATGGTGAGCGCGACCGCGCCATGATAAACGATTTTTTGTTGCCGGCACTTGAAGAGGAGGACAAAGGCAACATTTGGTTTCAACAAGACGGCGCTCCGTGCCACACAGCACACGTTTCAATTGATCTTTTGCACACTGTCTTCGAAGATCGAATTCTGAGCCGAAATGATGATGTGATTTGGCCGCCTCGGAGCTGTGATTTGACGCTGTTGGACTATATCATTGGGGTGCCGTCAAAGATAAGTGTTACGCCGATAAACCAGCAACGATTGACGCTCTCAAGAACAATATTCGCATTGCCATTGAAGACCTAATGCCGCATAGCATCGAAAATGTGCTCAAAAATTGGATCGACCGTATGGGGTACGTCAAGGCCAGCCGAGGCAGTCATATGAACGAAATAGTATTCCACAATTAATCGGAAGGATTCCGATTACATTGTTCTTTACAATGTAAAAATAAATTTTAAAAAATATTGAGAACTTATTGTTTTATTGCATTTAAAAAATATATATTTATTTGGCCCACCCTATATATGCTTCAACAACTTCGATCCATGTAATGTAATTTAAAATGAAATATAGAGAACAATTAACTATACTATATATTCTGTATCAATTAGCTTTAGTAGTTATGTATTGTGGTATAGCTCACACCACAAACAGCAAGTCTGCAACGATACTAAATTATACCAAGGCTACAAAAGATACAAATAATAAAAGGCACAGCTACTCGTAGATTCAGTGATCGGAAAGCATAAAGAAAATTTACAATTTATATACAAAATATATTTTCCAATTCTCTGTATTAAATGAAATAAATTGATTTGATATTTATCAAGTTGCATAAAAAAATCATAAATCAATTGAATTGTTGTTGTGTTCTTCTACAAAAAAATAATTTTTTTTGTTCCAAGAATTCGTTCAATCATGTGAAAATTTCCATTTCTGATATTTTTTTTTGGTTTGTACCGATTCGAAAAACGACAATTTACTATATGTGGTTTCATTTGTAAATTTGATTTGCTATTTTTGTATTTTGATATGATAGATTATTATGTAGATCTTGTCATATAGCTACTAACTAACTTTCTATTACATGTGTATGGAGCACATACCGAGCATAGCATAAAAGGAATTCATTTTATTTATGGTATTTAGATACGAGCACTTTATAATCTGATTCACATTCAATTAGAGTAGATATATGAATAACCTCATTTATTTCATTTTTTTTATCCCAAAATATGGTTTAGGGGTGTTATTAGAGTATTTATCTGTGTCCTTGCCATTATTGATTGATGTATAGATCACAGAATGGCTAGAGTCCTGCAAAAGTCCAGCAAAGTTCACAAAGTTTTAACACGACGAGCTAATTAATAAACTGAATTAAAACAATATGTTTTCTACATTAAATTATCTACAGAACACAATTTGTTTATTTTGTTATACTTAAAGAATTTAGAAAATTCCTAAAAATGATTGCCAAAAGTTTGATAAAACTATGCCACTATATGTGATGAAAATAAAAAAATAATAAAATAAATCAATTCTTTATTTTTGTATTTGAAACTGCTTAATAAAAAAGTCCACTCGAAGAGATAATTTCAAAAAATTAATTTTTGCCAAACTAATAGATGTTGAAGGTCATTCAAGATCACAACTAAGCAATTTTCCTCTATCTTGCACCGATTCCAATTTAAAAGCCAGAAAATACTTACCATGCGTGTATATATAAAATGCTAACGAAAAATCAACATAGCAGAAAAGTTATTTACTATACGCTACTGACTCATCAGCGATACTCAAGCAATACGTTGGTTTCCAAATGGCTGCAGTTTGCACTTTTGTTGAATATAAAAAATAAAAAAATTTTGTTTTGTTAAAATGTTCCTAATAAAACAACATTTTTACTTACCAATTAGACAAACAAAATTTTAAAGCCGCATACAAAAAATAATAATCGCGATGGCTTTGCGACAAAGAGTGAATGTGACATGAAATACAAATTTTTCCATAATTGTTTACTTATGTCATAATTAAAAGTGAAATAATTTGAGAAACACCGAAGACTTGTCATTCATGTTTCACTTAAGACATATCATGAAAAAGGAAATATATATGACATGACTTACACTTGTCGTCGATCGTGGACAGTCTATGGACGAGTCATTTGAGAAACTATTGGGTATACAAATAAGTCTCCACTGTTTTTATCAAAAATTGGACATTTATTGTGAAAGAACGGTAGGTTATGTTTTATTCCAAGTATTGTCCATCGCTAGCCACTACATTTCCCTATCTTTTGGAGAGCGCTTCATCTTTTGAGGCTATCCATGAATCAGTGGTAATGTTTTTTCATAAATACTCGGCTTGGCAGTCGATGTTGAAGTGGATCCATTTTTCATTACCAATGACTATGCGATGCAAAAAACCATTACGTTTATACCTGGTAAGCATTATTTCACATGAATAAAATCGGCGTTCAACATCTCTTGGCTTCAGTTCATGGAACCCATTTTCCTTGCTCTTGAATTATTCAATCACGCCGTGACTTATGTCGGAGTTAAATATTAATGAATGAATATTAATAAATGACCCACAAATAAACCATATAGGGATCACTCCTACGGGCTTAACCTATCAAACAATGCATGTTTTGTTTCAATGTAGATTTGCTGAGCACGTTTTTTTGAGCAAACTTCTCATTGGCTCCTTATAATTTTTTAGTGAATTCCATTTAATCTCACAATAACAAGACATCACGGAGATTGCACCACAATGAACCCACATAAGAATCACTCCTACGGGTTTAACCTATCAATCGAAGCATGTTTCATTTTTTGATCAAACTTCTCATTGGCTCCTTAAGATTTTTGAGTTAATCCCATTTATTTTCACAATAACAAGAGGCCACTGAGACTGCACCACAATGAATCCATACAGGAAACACTCCTACGGGTTTAACCTATCGAGCGAAGCATTAATGTATTTATTAATGTACATACATATACAAATTATTTATACAAATTCACGCCATATGCCATTTTGAGCAGTGGCTGGTCATTCACAATGGCGTATGCCGCGTATGGAGTGGACAAAACAATTTTAATTAAAACCAAAATAAGATATTTGGGGTTTACAAATTTACAAAGAAATAACTTTTGTCCACTGTGAGACGCTAAACACCATATTTTCATTGATCCTTATCTGACACTATCATGCTCCTGATGTGTCACAGTGAGACACCTACGTATTAATAAATTATTGTAGCTTTTGTCATCTCTCATGCAATTCCCTAACAACCACTGCTTCCGGATTTGATGGGGATACACATTTCGAATCAAGATTTCACTTTTGTTTTTAAAAATTTCTTCACTGCTCCCAGACTTGTAGAATGATTCAGGATCTTTTGGATATTCAAATAATTACCTCATACATAATTTACAATTATAAAAACTTAAAATGAAATTGAAATTTTTTAAATAAAATTTGCGACCTGTTGACTTGAACTTCAACCGAAGCATGTTTCGTCCAAATGTAGGTTTGCTGAGTACGTTTTTGTAAGTAAACTTCCAGAATAATCAATTTATTAAATATTATTCCATTTTTAAATTTCATGAAATTGAATTTGTCACTCGAAATTCCTATAAGAAATATTTTAACAGTGTGATTTCCAATATATGCTTATTTTTGTTAATTGGTAAAAACTTCACTCTCATTTTATTTTTCATACACATTTAGAGAAAAAATGAGTGCTTTAAACCAGCACCGACCAACTGAGCCCGCATCAAAGAAAGCTATACCATAATTTGTTACACATTTATTACGATTTATTCCAACAAATCCTCATTTTGTTACAGTTAATGTTTTCGAAGATCGAATGGTCGGTTTAGCTTATAATTTATCTTGAACCGCCAAAATTGTAAGTTTGATGTAGCTCCGATATCGGGATGGTTGTTGGACCAAAAATTATTCCAAATTAATTACATTTCGTTGGATAGTCCTAAACCACCTCTATAACTTGCTTCACAGTAAATTTCACCCTAAAACGATTATTTATTTCAAAAATGTCAATATTTATTATAACAAACCGCCACCAGATTTAGGGCCACATGTTGCTTTAGAAGTTTTACAGAGAATAGGTCAATCTTATCCAGGTGTGTAATAAATTATTTTTGTTTCAGATTGACGGAATTGGCATACGACGATGTAGGCTTTTCTCGCGGTTGACAGTGAAAATGTGGCAATTTTTGGGCTGAGAGTAAAAATTGTCATGATAGGTAGTATTTCCCTCATATTTTTCGTCGATTGAATTTGGGCTATCTTCACACGCATTCGTGTGTCTACTGTTCGGTCTAGGATTGAATGTTATTTGGGTGTGTAGGTTCAATTGTTAAGTGTATAAAACTAAACTACGACTTTTTCCCATCTTTCAGGCAGCATACGGATTCCGCATCGAACAAATTCCTCGTGTTTTGAGGCAGTCCAAGAATCGACCCAATTTATGGCTTCTGAAGTGCTGCTCGGTCAGGCCATGAGTCATCGACCGGAACAATTGGTAGTCGGAAGGAGCAGTGTCTGGTGAACACGGCATGTGGGGTAGGATATCCCATTGAAGCGCCTCCAAAATTGCATTGACGACTCTTGCAACATGTGGCCGAGCGTTGTCGTGCTGAATGATCACTTTGTCATGTCTTTTGGTATATTGTGGACGTTCAAGGTTCAATGCTCGGCTTAATTGCATCAATTGTTGTTGAAAACGTTCTTTCGCTTGTTGAGTCACTCTCAAAGTTTCAGTGAGCTCCGCTTGAGTTTAGCATGAATATTTTCGAATAACACCCCCTCGTCAGCTACCCCCTCGTCAAAATCGCCAATTTTAAAACGGCGATATCAGTACTCCCATGTCTTTATTGATGGAGCATGTTCCCCATATGCTTCACACAGTAATCGATATCCATCAGCTGCAGGGTTGACATGGTTAAATCACAAAAAATATGTTGTTTACACTTCTGCGAAATGCCACATACAGATTTTCAGAGCGAAATGATGACAACACAATTTGATACTAGTTACGCCATCTTTTGTAAATCCATCAAAACTTATTTGTACCCGCACTTTTTGCATATCAGTATATTATTTCAATTTATTAACTGACTGTTAGTAGTTTTTTTTATTTATATTTTGAATGTTGAATATAGTAATTTTCATAATGTTTTAATATTGTGTGTGAATATGACTCCGCCCTTTTAAATTAAAATAAAACAATTTGCTTGTTTAGAAAATAAAAGAATTATTTATTGAAAGTTTGCTTTATCTGCAGCTACAACTTAATAAGCCAATTTTCGGTCAATTTACGCGCAAACTGAACCGCTGTTCAGAAAGAGACGACTGCATCTACCGTAATAAGTAGTGATCTGAAGCAGCTATTTTTGGTGAATACGGCGGGTGAGGTCAAACTACCGAGTCCTAACCTTTTAAATAATTTTTTACAACGTCTGTAACATGTGGTTTTGCACTATCGTGCTGAAAAACTAATTTGTTGTGTCTATTCACCAATTCTGGTCGTTTTTCCTCTAAAGCTCGTTTCAAACGTATTAGTTGACATCGGTAGACATCGCCATTGGTATTTTCACCTGATTCCAGCTGTTCATAATATACTACACCTCTCTGATCCCACCATAGCATTGCAATGAATATCTAGCGTTGAGATGGATCAGCTTCCTCAGGATTCACCCAAAATTGTTTGCGTTTGGGATTCTCATAATAAATCCATTTTTCATCCCCAGTAACTGTACGAAGCAAAAACACTTTCTTTGTTGTCTTTGAAGTAGTATTTCTCAAATGGTTTTTCGATTCGAGGTCTCTTTCTTTTAATTCATGTGGAATCAAGTTGCTATATTTTTGAACCATTCCGATTGTTTATAAACATTTTGCAAGAGTTGATCGATCAACATTTAAAGCTACAGCCAATTCTGATTTTGTTTGAGAAGAATCTTCAACCAATAACGTTTCCAACTCAGCATCTTTAAATTTTTTGGGTGGTTTTACATGCTATTTATTTTCAACGCCAAAATCATCATTTTTAAATCGTCGAAACCATTCTTTGCACATTATATTCGATGGAGCATGCTCAACGTAAATTTCCACAAGCCAACGATAAGTTTTCGCTGCACTTTTCTTTGCCATAAAATAATGTAATAAAACTTCCAGTAACGACACCTATTGGTGAAGGGCGGCGTCATATTCACACACCAAGATATATTTTGTGTACACTTTTTTGTTAATTTGTGTAGCTACACTATTCATTAACATTATTAACTTCCACCCGTTTGATTTTTTACCTATGTTTATTTCTATGCAACATTTAGTCGACTTCCCTATTTAGTTCGCCTGGGTTAGTCACATATTCTTTCTGGATGTTTTCCGGACAACATTGATATTAGGTTTCTAATAAGTGTGTTCCATCTCTTGAATCTTTGCGTCTAATTGTTTAACACTTTGTATAAGAATCATTCTTTGCGGTATTTTTCTGTAACCGATTCATCCTTCTAGAACGTAATGATCTCTGTTTTTGATTTTCTATTTGCAATGGTTGGTTCCCCCAGAATCCATGGAGCCGACTTTCTTTGAGAATATCGAATTTCCAGAATAAAATTTGGTTGTTTTCCATTGCAATTATTTGATCTGCGGGGAGTATTTTATTTCCTCCCCTTTAGTACCGTGGAAACTGGCGAGTTTTCCCTGATCCGCCACCTTAGGGACGCGCACCCTAGCGATTACACGCTCCGTCGATAGAAAATGGATACATTGAGATATTTATATTAATAGTAATATGCGGGCCAATCATTCAGATTTTTCTGATTTTTTTATAATTCGCGAGCTAATTATTTTATTACCAATGTTTGCTCTGTATAAAATTCACATTAAAATTGAAATTTTTTCAAAAACTTCACACTTAATACTAGCATGAATTTTTATCCATCCACCACACCGGTTTCTCTAATCACACGACACTACATAATTACACTAGCAATTAAAATATTTGTCCAATTTTAATACATAGTTGTGTTTTAGTGGTCATTTCGCTCTTCTATCTTGAATGTTACACATTGCTTAGGGTAAAGCTCCCAATAGCAGCTACTCTTAAGAAAAGGCACAACTTATTTTACTTATAACTAAGCAAGTAATACATCGACACCTACATTATAGCGGAAGGATTATCTATGGAATATATGAGTGTCATATCAAACACCAATTATGATTTGGAAATAAAAAAATAAATCAATTGGTCAAACTTTTGAGCAAGGTGCATTTTCTAATTATGGGCACTACAAAACTAATAATAAGCACTTATTTTTTCTAAAAGCGAGCACCGACTTTTCGATGCAAATGTTTAATGAAAAATGAAATGTTCAGTTTTCATTTAAAATTGTTTTTCCACACGCTTTGCATGTAAAAATGCTTTCGCCGGAAATGACTTGATTCTCAACACATTTAGTATGGAAACCACGTGTACAGCTAATACATTCTAAGCCATTATTTTTAATTGTATCCGCGCATTAAAAACAAAGTCCATCTACCACTTCAGAGTTCAAAAGTTTTGTTGGACTGTTTGTTATGCCACAAGAAAGATCCATTAGCTCCCTCCTTAGCGATACTTCTGGATTATCATTAGCTGTTGATTCATTTGAACTGGAGTAGTTAAATGTTTCTTCCGCATTATTTTTTTGGTTATCAGTTTACCTTATTTCGGAAACGGCGGTAAGCTTGGCCTTTTAGTACTTCTTTAAATTTTTTTTCTCTTCTTTTATTCGTAGTCTGTTAATTTTCCGAGCTTCTTTCGATTGTTCAGCTTTTTCCTTTATTTGCTTCTTTTTGTATTCGTTTTCCTTCCAGAGTTTTGAAGTAATAACGAACGAGTTATGTGTTGGTCTAACCTTCTTTTTCTCTGGAGTTTTATTTTTTACGAAATAATCCTTAATCGCCAAAGCCTCGTATTCATTATTTTCTGTATTCAAAAATACCACTGGTAAATCTTCGATTCCAAAATTCAGCTGATCTGTTAAATTGGGATTTGGTACCTTCTCTATTATTTTAGCTTCCATTGGTAATGGTTTATCTTCTATATATCCGATTGCAATACACTTTGTGGCTTCCAAGAGTGGCAAAGTTTCATTCATTGGCCCAATTTCCAAAATAATTTCTTCCACTTTGCCTGTATCCGTCGTTCCAAGTAAAGGTTCTTCTTTAATTTCCTATAAATGTCGTGAAGAATTATAAAATCTTCGGAATGTGTTGAATTTGAATTTGAAAAATTTTCCAATTCAGATAATTTAGTTGTTCCGATTATTTCCTTAAATTTTTTAAAAGTGATTGAGTTTAATGTACTGGGACTTTCAAGAAGCATATTACCAGCCCCGGCTCACCATTTTTGAAAGTTGTAGGATGCAAATGGTTTGTCACAGCTTTTTGCAGAATCGGTGCTACGTGGGCTTTAGCTACGTCGACATTTGGATAGTTGGTCCTAAATTCCAGAACTGCTATTTTCCAGCCATTCTTCAATGGCTTACATGCTGCTACGTCCGCTGGTTGTAAAATTCTTGTTGCATTTGGCTATAGGCATACTAAAACAATTTTCAACTGCACACATAGTCCTGATACTCCTATGCTCAAATGCGATTTATGACCGTCCAAAAATAAAATGATCGGAAAATCAACGTTTCTTGAGAGCAAATGAGGATGGAGGACATTTTTAATATAATTAATAAATATATCTGTTTTCATCCAACCATTTTCCGATAAAGCAAACCCCCAATCTATAGGAATGTGATTTACAACATTCGCGGGAATTCTTTTATAAGGATTCACAAGCGGCAAGCGTAAACATTACTGTTAAATTTTCTTTTACCTGGCCTTTGTCAATTTCAAAAACATTTGTTGCTCCTTTTGGTGCTAAGACCTTTCCGGTTTTCGGACACAATAAGATATTGGTTTCGTCTTCGTTATAAATTCTCGTTGGATCATTTAAAATTGAGTCATAACCTTCGTATTGTAGCTCCTTAAAAACATTATCGATCCAATCCTTGATGTCTGTTTCGGATACTCGCGCGGAGGCTACCGTTACTGCTTCTGGAACACGTTCGGTAACGATTGGATGCCGGCTTAGAAATGATTTGTACCATTTCTCTCCAGGAATATTTTCTTTAAACGGGGTCTGTCGCCCAGGTTTGTCCAACAAAATTTTAACGGCGTTTATGATGTTGATTTCACGCCACGGAAAACCTTTTCTATGACTGTGAGTGCTCCAATTCACAATTTGTTCTTCCTCCGCAGTAGTAAGAACCGTTTCAGGCCCTTTTCTTGCTTTTTTAGCTCTACCGGATATACGTCCTTGTATGGTTTGACGTGGTACCTTAAATTTTCTTGCAGCTTCTTTTTTAGACATCATCCAGAGCATTTTGAAGCATGCATTCTGTATAGTTTTTGATATGTTTACTGTAGGGCTTCTTAATTTTAGACATACCTAGGTAGTCGGAAAGGAAATTTTTTATTAAAATTTATCGATAATTTATAAAACTGCCATTAAGTAAGTTACTTATGTTTATTGAACTTACATACTAAATAAGGCGTACTAGTTTGTCAAATTATTTATAAATCAATTTTAACAATCTTAATTTAAACTTATTATTTCAAATTAAACGAAGATACAAAATTAAAATTGAAACAAAATATGCCCACTATTGGGTAGCAAAAAACTGATAAATTTATTATCGAGCACTATGCTTGGTATTGGTATGAAATTTAAACAAAAAATTACCTAATCCAAGCATGATGCTCCTTAGTAGAAATTTATGTTTTATCGTTCCAATAGTGGACACCACAAAAATCAAAAGAAACTTACATTTTACATATAAAAGTTAAGTATTTATCACTTCTTTAATACGTTTTTAATTGGATTATTTTATTGGAATTAAAAATCCAATTAGTTAATTGGAAAATTTAATTTAATTTTTAATAACAAATTCAACACTGTAAACATTCAAATTAGCTTACCTGTATGGTTAACGAAACCACAACACTTTACAAATTTAGCAAGAAAAGAAAGAGGTACGTCGTTACACATGCAAGTGTAGATGTAAACTGTCGAGTTAGATCAAAGAGCTCTATGATAAACAGGTTAGAATTTATATTTAACGATAGAGGAGCATATTGGAAAAACACGTGATTTTGCATTCTCTTAATATTTAAAAAAAAAAATATCATATGCTCGCTTTTGGGATGTGATAACGACTAGCACCGGCTAGTACAATTTAAAATTACAGTTCAATCAAATATAAATTAAAAATTATCAAAATCAGTTAATTTTCAATGTACATATAATAAATACATCCCTGACCAGTACAATTTATATTATATACTTACCTTGTTATATACATTTACCTATTTTGCATTAGATACAATTTATATACTAACCCGTTGTACAATACTTACCTATTTGCTTATAAAATAACCAAGGGTTATCCAATTCAAGCTTGATAAAGTAAACTTAAAAAAAACACACAAAATATTCGGAATGTATTGTAATTTTTATTTCATTTTACAGATTGATCCTTGCCATTTTTAGTTAAACAAGATATCATTCAAATGTCCTCCACGGGACTTCTTACAGGCTTTGATTCTTTTGCGGTAATTTTCAATGACTTTTCGGCACATTTCGGGCGGTATCTCGGCCATTACCTTACGAATATTAGTTTTCAATTCGTCAAGAGTTTGAGGATTGTTTGCGTAAACACGATCTTTCGCGTAGCCCTACAAAAAGAAATCCAAAGGCGTTAAATCACAGGATCTTGGAGGCCAATTGACATCAGCCAATCGCGAAATCAAACGTCCAGGAAATTTCTCTTGCAAAAGATCTCGATTTGCTCGTGTTACGTGACTGGTTGCTCCATCCTGCTGGAACCATATATCGTCAAGATCATAATCTTCGATTTTCGTAAAAAAATAATCGGTTAACATGCGGCCATAGCGCTCAGAATTGACGGTAACGGTTCGTCCATGGTTGTTCTCAAAAAAATACGGCCCAATCACACCACCAGACCACAATGCGCACCAAACAGTGACTTTTTCCGGGTGTAATGGCTTCTCTACAATCAATTGTGGATTTTCTGAGCCCCAAATTCTACAGTTTTGCTTATTAACGTATCCACCAAGCGAAAAATGAGCTTCATCACTGAAGAAAATTTTGTTCGAAAAATCAGCATCGACGGCCTGTTTTTCCAACACCCAATTTGCGTATGTTCTTCGTTGTCCATGGTCAGTTAAATGCTCCATATTCTTAAATGGCAGAATGTCAACTAAATAAATGACACTTAACGTTTATCTTTGACAGATGTCGGTATACAGATTTCTACTTTATCAACCTCGAATTGGATAACCCTTTATATAATTTTTATTTGAGTTCATGTTAATTATGTACTATTTATCTATTCATTTGTTCATGTTAATTATGTACTATTTATTTATTAATTTGTTTGTATGTATATTATGTACTTTTGTTATATATCTCGCATTTGTAAAAAATAATAATTTTTCGATTGTCATTCTTCTTGCAATCGCTATAATCGATCGAGTTGCCTAAAATATTTTGGCAATAAAATAAATTCTTAACCTGCACATTATTGGAAAAATCCACTTTTAATTTTGGGAAAATATCTGGGGCTATCATCACACATCAGCAGCGGTTCAAACCAGGGACATAATTCTTATCATTCGAATTCGACGGGACGTCAAACGCTTCGTCCTCATTATCAGGATGGGTGCCCGCTAATGGATATTTTACCCTATTAATAAACAATTTTGGACAACTAAATATTTTATTTTATTTAAATTCAATCACCGATTAATTATTATTTCTATTTGATTGCTTTTACACATCTTTTCACTTTGGGTGTATCCACCCATCCTTACAATTACTAGCATAATATTTTTCGACTGCTAGTTAGCATTTAATACTTTAAGTTTCTTGAGGTGGTTCATTATGTCGTGATGCTCTTTGGATTTGCCATGTTACATAATAAATTTGAGACGTTATAGATGATTTTAGTAATCTTTCTCACTTATCGTAGGTGTAAGGGTACACAGGTGGTACACAGGTTATAAATCGTTCTTCGAAAGATTTAGGCTCAAAGAACCAGTTCCAGCATACATTTGAACTCTATTTGTCATCTTTATATCAACATATATTTATGTTAAGTCCAAATACGTTTACACGTTTTATTTTTAAAGCATTACCAGACTTCAATATTTCCCCTACTGCAAAAATGTGTTCTTATACTTTTAATTGAACTTTCTAGTTCGCCATGTATTTTGCATGCTGAAAGTAGTATGGGGTGTGTTTAGAATTTTATTTGCCATAATTTGTTTTCTTTTGTTGGCTTTTCGCGTAATTGTATCAATGTAAGAATTTCCTGTAAATCGTAAAAAATGTAGATCCATCAATGTTATGTTCTTATACCAGATACATTTTTACTTTAACGAATGTGCATAAAATAATTATTATACGGCAGCAGTATAAAGTTATGTTACGTGGGTTTGCTTATCGTATTTATAATGTAAATAATCCGTACCTTATAAGGATCTGTTATCGTCTATATTTTGATGAGTGTTCCGTGTTTTGGTTTTATTTTTCTCAGAAATTCTTAAAACTTTGCCGACCAAAACAGGATAATGACTTTCAAATTTATAAAATATTTTTTGGATCATTTTTTAGATACTGATACTTGTATACCGAGAATTTCGGTTGTCGTAGATTTAACTTTAATTCTTCAACGAATAAATCTTCTTTTCACATATCTCGATATTTCATGATACGGATTATTTCCATTATAAATATGATAAGCAAAGCCAGGTAACATAACTTTATACTACTGCCGTACATATTTAAATCTAGTTTTATGATTCCAGTGAAAGTTGAACGAAATCATTCTTGGTGTTATTATTCGTTTGTTTTGTTTCGATTGGAATACACAAACAGAATAAAAGAAAAATCACCTGCAGAAATTAGTGCAAACCAAATTTAATTTCATTTTTCTTTAGGCAAGCGTACATTGATATCCCGAACACCGATACACTGAAAATGTTCTGTTTTCTAAATTCATAAAACCAATTATATTGGAGGCCTTCAGGCTGTGTTCGCTTATAAGCACCTTACTGTAACTTAAAATTTATATATACACATGTACTCGTACCGTATTAAACTGTAAAAAGCTGTTTCCGATTGTTCACCATTTGATTTCAAAGAATTGTGGATACACACAAAAATTGATAACCATTTTGTATTTTATTGTTGCTTTGAGCTATTTGTGGATTAACACAGAATTTGTGGGAACAGATACCCATTTAAAATTAATAAAAAAGCGTTTGTTCTTTTTTGTGAGGTTATGTTACGGAAATACAATTACATGTAATATTTTTTTGATTTCTTTATTGCCTCGTTGGTATCCTGTGTTGGTAACAAAACAATTCGTCGATTACAGTTGTTCCCGAAATAAATAAATTAAAATTTGTTTTACCGTGCGCGTATGTTTATAAATCCAACTGACAGAAAAACGGAGGCTAATCAGAGCATGTGAGACTGAATAATAATTCTATTTTTAATTCTGCGGGATTGTTGATTTTGTATATGGTTGGTGGTTCTCAATATATCATTTTAGTTTGTTATTGATAGCACTCAGAGCGTTAACGCTCTGGCTTTAACTAATAATTTTTTAGCTAACTAATAATCATTTATTTATTGCTCAATTTATGTATGATGGTTGGTCAATTAAAGCGTTTATTTTCAAACGAAAATTCCACAAATGCATCAAATTGAACTTTGTAAAACAAAACAATTTTAAATTTGGCTCAAATTACAATTAATTAATAAATATGGTTTTGTTAAAAATTAAAAACATCTGAGAATTCATTATAAACGGAAGGCGGGAAATCAATTGCCACCTTCAACATTACAAACAAGCATTTTTTCATTTAGACATTTTTGATTTGAATCTTGACCTTAAAATTCCAATGTTGGATTTTTGAAATTTTTATAACTTAAAACTGCTAAACCTTGTTTTAGTTGTGGATATTTCCTAGCAACAGTTGTCGAAGAACACGAATGAAGTTTCGGATTTTAAAGTTTTCGAATAATGAAAAAAGGGTTTAAGGGAGAGTTGTGTCCATGATTATGTAAAAACAGTAAAAGCAGGAAGAACAATATTTACTCCGATGACTGTAATTAAATTTTTCGAAAACTGCAAATATGTTTTGAATGACGAAAGGCAGATATAATTTGTTTTAAATAACTTTGTGTAATATTCACTCATTTATCGAAACTAACATTGATCAAAATTAATGTTAGTAAGCATTTGGGGTAGCATTTTGTTTCCAACAGAAGGAAAATGGGACCGCCAATGCATCGATAATTTCCGGCGAATATTAGGTTTTTGTGGTTTCTCCTCACATCTCCATTCTTACCAATTACCAATACCCCTGCAGGTGTCCCCAATTGATGAATTGAAACGAAATTTTTAATTACAAAAAAAAATTACTTTATTTCATGGTAGTGCCGTTTCTAACAATTAACAAAAATAAATATGGATTAGTAAGTACACTGTTAAAGTATTTCTTTTAAGAGTTTTGAGTGAAATAAAAATAAAACTCATGAGAACAAAAATTGTTTTCCTTATGATAATTATATGAAGCACTCCGTCGTTTTCTTGCTATCTACGTTTCCAACAACTACCTAAAATAAGATTAAATTAATTAATTTAAAAGAAACTAAAAAATAAAAAAAACTTAATATCGTCTGTACAAAAAAAATAAAATGTCAGAATGCATAATTCGATGTAAATAAATTTAGGACCTATGATCAACAAATCGTAAAGTAAAACAGCCAGTAGTTTACTTTTAATAGACACTAACAAGACATCGCAGAGTTTGTATCAAAATGCCACTATTATCGAATGATTTCTATAGGTTTAACTTTTCAAATGAAATAAGTTTGAATTCCAAACGGATTTATCGCGATAGATTTTTTTAAGTAAAACTCATTCATTGAATTTAGCGACTATCAGAATGGTTCGTCACAACCGATCAATTACTGACCAGTGCTTAACCATAAGGATGATTTTGAAAAAATATTGGGAGTACAATATAATCATAGATCAACTATATTGACTTCCGGCAGGCATAGTATCAATCGCGAGATCCGGATAAACTCGCTCCGCTGTGTAAATTAACAAGGCCTGTTTATCGGAAGTGAGAGTTGGATCCTGACCTTTAATGACTGAAGAATGCCACCTATGGTCTTTTGTTTCATCTTTTGTCAAATTAAAATTACGCACCGCGAATATGATTCGAATGAAATACTAGGTAAAATTCTGGGAGGTTTGAGTTAAATGGCTAACCCCATTGCCAAGTACCAATCGTAATGCGTGATAAAGTGTTCCGTCAACAACTAGCCGAAGGGCGGCGAAGATGAAAACCCCGATTGCGCTGATGTGACGACGTTGCACTAGACTAATATACTGCGTATAATAGGAAATCGAAACTGGAAGGCGAGAACAATACCGAAAAAATAGAAGCCCACAGTGCAGGATGTTTTACTATGTTTAGTTATTGGAATTTTAAAGTGGTTGACTTATTTTTTTAAATAAACGAGTTTTACTTAAACATAAACTTAATTATTTGGTTCAAATTATTATTTCCATTTCCATGAAATATTTTTAGAAAAGTTGAATTGAGAAATCACACACTCGACATATAAATCGGAATCCAATATGAGTTATATATTAAAAAGCGAGTGAGCTGAATATCATTAGAAAGAGACGAAATGAATTTTTAATTTATTTCTAATTTGAAAAAAAACATGGCGAGTGTTTCATATCTTTCTAATATCGTAGAGCTGTCTCTTTCAACACTGTGCTTAACAGTGTAGAAACTAACGCATGCAATTTTCTAGAATATTCTTATTGGATTCGTATACATATTGTTGTTATTTGTTTGTAATTTCACACGAATTTTATTTCACTAAGTAAGAAGTTTTCTTAAATTTTCTTCTTTAATTGTTTTTACCACAAAATTATTTTACTTTAATTCAGTAGATATAAACCTTCCTGGACTTTTCATTTATCTTACAACACTAAACACTATATGTTAGCCGAGCTGAGCTAGCGCATAACAGAATTGCTTTAAAAAAATTGACCACTATCGATCGAAATTTTCGCGCGCTGTGGTATCAATATATTTTCATTGATCGTAAGTTATGGGGAACGTATGTTGAAACAGAAAAGTGCTCACAATCAAACAATATATTGAAGTGGTCTAAACATGCCTCGTTTTGTGTATAGAATATTTATGCATTGCCATCATTTAAATTGATTTTAAACGATTGTGCTACCTAATATAAAAATGCACAGGCTGCATTTTTATTGACAGAATATTTTCGCGTGCAAGCAACCTGTATAAGCAAATTTATGTCATCAGAGTAGTAATGGAGATATCCTATTAAAGTGAATGATGACAGATGCCCGTGATGACAGATGTACAGCGTGAGGCAAACCCAATCGCTGAAATGAAAAATGATCTCATGCTCTATTTAGCGAGGACAAATTGATGTTGATCGGTTAGCCGGGCAACTTAACCTACTTATTAAACATTAACTAAACTAATTCCTTATTATTATATATTCCAATTGTTGGTTTTTATTAAATTTTTATAAATTGAAAAATATTTTTAAGAAATTTCAAATTACTGTAACTAAAATATTTGGACGGTTCGATTTGAGACTCAATCAACAAAATAAAATAAAAATTAATTTTATCCAATTTAAAAAAAAAACTGCGAAAGAATAACAATATAACCGTTTATTCACTAAGTTTCGATGCCTTTGCTAATGAGGATTTTTTGATGGTTGATTGTTGAATACGCATGATATATCACACATATTCTTGATATCCGACTATTAGATGCGACTATTTGACGCTGCGCGAAAACGATCTTGATGGTTCTGTTGCTTTAGCGGCGCTGAATGGTGTGGGCTCTCATATCTTCACAGGTGCTGGTTTGGTAATCTTCTAGGATATCGGGGCTGGATAATCTAAATTTCATGACAGTGGTTGCCTGCATTATTCGTAGACTGGACGATATGATATGGTAAATACCGCAAGTGATGATGTGAAGTGCTCGATAACGATTTTTTTTTTTGGTTAAATTTAAGTTATCCGTTAACATGAAATAATCTGCTTCATTTATGTTGTTTGGCTTAATCTCACAAGTAGTCAGCGTCATATTATAGTGTAAAAATTGATATCAAAATGTTAAAATGTTCGTCATATTTCTTCATTTTTCGTTGTTTGTGTTGTGTTTTTATGATTATTTTATTGTCGTCACTCTCTGATACTTTAGAGGATTTTACTTGGTCTACATTCTAATTATATAAGGGTTGAACCACTATCGACGCCATGTTCGCGGCGAAGTCTGTTCACACGACCTAAATTGGCCATGGAGTCGAACAGATTTTGAAATTGAAATAGGTGCAGATTGATTTGATGCTTGTACAGCCGCAGATGTAACGAAATGAATGCAGTTCTCTTAAGTTTTTGTACTGTCAGCGAAAATTTGTTACTGATGGTGTGGTGGCTTTTGTTGCTGTGATACATTCGTGATGTTTTTGACTGTGTTTCATTAGTGAGATTTGATGGTTCTACTATTAGCAATTTGCTGCTAGTTCCTGTTGGTTTCGTATATTGGTTTACAAAAATTGATGTAAATGACTCTTAACATTTCCATAATCGCCTTATTGCAAATTTTTTTAAATTATCAAATCATTAATTATTTTTTTAATGAACCTAAACTTAACCTACCATTATTGTAGATGGCGCTACCTCAATTCCACTTTTTAAATTTGTTTGAATGGGATTGAGCCAACCTCATCTTTAATTTAACCATAATATTATACTTCCCTAATCATAAGGCTGGTATATTTATATTTATTCGCTTTACCATTACATCATCTATGTAAATGCCCACCTGTACATAGATGGTATAATGGGAAAGTGGATGATGTACGAACATTTTTTACGTTAGAATTTAATTTCTGCTTTGATGGTGTTAACCCTACGGGTAATACTAATCACGGTTGACTTTGCTTCTAGCACTGTAATATTTGATATTTTTTACTTTAAATATTTTTTTTATTTTCAACTTTTGCAGGGCCCATGCAGAAATCGAACGAGGAGAATGGAATGACCTTATGGAAAGCACTAAAGAATTTAATTGGGATTGTCGGTTGACATGGTACACGTTTCTAACTGTGTCCTTCTATCTGTTGATTTTGTTACTTGGGTTTTCAACCAAAACCTCCAAATAATATATTATTAATCTTAGAGTTCTTGTTATTTTTATAAACGGCAAAGTTATAACGGGTGGTTAAATTTTAAGGGCCGACGTTGAATGTGAGCCACACCTAAACGTCAAGTTTTTTTCTGCATTTAATTTGACATTTCTCAATTTCAGACTAACTCAATTTGAACCATGGAAAGATACACAATCGAGCAACGCGTTAAAGTTATTCAGGCATATTATGAAAATGGGCGTTCAAATCAAAATGCATATCGTGCACTTCATGATTTTTTCGGTCAATTTAATCGTCCAAATGTGCGTACAATCGGAAAAATCGTGTTGAAAAATTTGAGCAAACCGGGTCTGTAGGAGATTTTAAAACACCAGTGCATGTTCGTACAGCTCGTACAGCAGAAAATATTGCTGCTGTTCGCGATAGTGTGGCTGAAGAGCCGTCCACCTCAACTCGTCGTCGTGCCCAACAATTGCACCTCTCACGCTCGTCGTTGATGAACATTATGCATAAAGACTTGCATTTACACGCTTATAAGGTGCAATTTACTCAAGAACTAAAGCCTCTTGACCATTCCAAACGTCGTCAATGGTCAGAATGGTGGCAAGAAATGGCAACAGTGGATGATCAATTTTCGAAGACAATCATCTTCAGTGATGAGGCATATTTTCACCTCAGTGGATTCGTCAATAAGCAGAATTGCCGCATTTGGGCGAATCATTATCCAAGAGTGATTGTCGAAAAACCAATGCACCCACAAAGAGTGACTGTTTGGTGCGGTTTATGGGCTGGCGGCATCATCGGGCCGTATTTTTTCCAAAATGAGGCCGGTCAGGCAGTTACTGTGAATGGTGTTCGCTATCGTGAGATGATAACGAATTTTTTATGGCCCGAATTGGAAGATATGGATGTGGACGATATGTGGTTTCAACAGGATGGTGCCACTTGCCACACAACTAACGAAACAATGGCTCTTTTGTGCGACAAATTCAATGGCCGTGTTATCTCACGTGGTGGCGATGTCAATTGGCCGCCAATATCATGTGATTTGACACCGTTGGACTTCTTTCTTTGGGGTTATTTGAAAGAAAAAGTGTACGTCGATAAGCCAGCAACAATTCAAGAGCTAAAGGATGAGATAATTCGGCACATTAACGGCATAGAACCTCAATTATGCCTAAGCTTCATCGAAAATTTGGACCATCGGGTGGAGGTGTGCCGAGGTCGCGGCGGCCATTTGGCCGATATTTTGTTCCATACATAATTGAACCGTACCATATTATCATAATAAAAAGAATTGACATTAATTTCCTAAATAATTTGTGTTTTATTCAAAATCAACATCAACCCTTAAAATTTAACCACCCTTTAGTTTTGGAGAATTCTCCTTTATTGTTAAATGCGACCTTAATTTCACTTTTTGCTGTTAGTGCTGTCCACTGCTCTCACGCACATGCTGGCGTTGCTTGTGATGCCTTAGTTGATTATTTACTACTTATTTTATTTTTAATTACTCGACCATCATGTGTTTCTACTGACAATTCAACGCTCTTTCCTGTTTTGCGCATTGACTAAACGTAGGTTCGTTAAGTGGCTTTGCAAAAAATGTATGCATTCAGGTCGGTTTCGATCTAATTTTTTAATTTTTGAACTACCCTTGCATTTCTGACGTATTCGTTCATCCTTAAAATGCTTCCTTCGCGAGGGGTGGATTTTTTTCCAGATGCAACATAGCTTGATCCAACATAGAGAACCGATTTAAACGAGGAAATATGAAATATTAACGAAAGTGACTCATTGCATTGGTGAAGCCATTTGATATTTCGTTAAATTACCCAGGCGGATGAAACAATCCTCTTGCGTCTTTTCTCACAGACATCACTCAGCTCTACCTTACAAGACAACCTGACTATGTGAGTGGCAGGGCGAACTACTCTCATTACTGACAACAACAATCCGCCAACTACTGTTGCAAATTTCCATGATTTTACGAAACTAACAACTGATTTATGACCAACTTGTATTCATGCCCATTCACTAACAGACAGCTAAGTGTGATCAATCATCTGAGTTGTGTCCTGGATGAATTTAGCCTAACAATGACAAGACTGACAACCCTACCCCGAGGGATGATATGCACATTGCACCAGAGGTCACATCACTCACCCTTGCCAGTATGGAATTGCAATACTGTTGCTCATACATGTATGAGGACAGTAGATTAATTTACGTAATTTGCAAAAAAAAAACGTTTCTTACATTGTAAAAACCCAACAGTGATCATGTCTGTGAAGTTAGCCCGAAAACGATCACGCAAAATTCATAAAAACTTATAAACAATTTGAATTGAAAAACTGATGCCAACCCGGAAAAAATTATGTCACATTAATTTTCCTATATATTGTATAAAGTTGATAAAATAGGCTAATTAAATACATTCATACCCCGCTTTACGGAAACGGATACGTTATAGCCGGAACAGACTGCCGATTAGTTAAACTGGTTTAGCAAAATTCAATCAAGCACGCTATGGAAAAACATGAATTTGCTAGTAGATTTTTGAATCTTTCATAGTGTGTTGAACTGAATTGAATTTTATTTCCTAGAGTACTTGACCAAATTTTGCTAACCCAGTTTAACTAATCTTCAGTCTGCTCAGGCTATTACGGAAAAGCAAGCCGTTAACCGAAATTCCGTTTATCGAATCAATATTTTTCATATAAATTCATAGACATTATAAGCCATCACCAAGACGGTGCAATAAATATAAATGACAACGAAAGGGCGTTCGTTTAGAGAGGTATGAGAAGAATATAGAAAAAACAAAATACACCAAACTATTGATACAGGTGGTAAACAATTCTATGATTTCGTAGCTGAGGGATTGGCCGGTTTAAATAACAAGTGGCAAAAAAATTCTATAATTTAGAGCTCCGCTATAGTCGTCTGAATTCGTAGTACATGTCCATTACCAGAAACCGGACTACACATACACATATACCTACTCCTGAAATGTATTTTTGCTGGAATATGATGTTAGTTGTCTCTGTTCCAGTATATAAGACAAATCACGTTTAGAATTTGTCAATGCTTTGTAATTTTTAGATTGCGCCGTGAAGGATAAAAATTGGCAGTTATGATTTAAACCAATCAAAGCGATGCTCCAGTACCCATATAATACAGGTGCCGTGTAAAATTCTATATTGGCTGTTACATAATGGACAAATGAAATTAATCATCCTAAAATTTCTTATCTTTTGTTTCTCGAACATAATTTTTAACATTAAAATAAATTTCATTGGGTCCGTGTACTTTAACCAATGACCACATTGTCGAATTAATTTAGGTGTAATAAGTTTTAAGTTCAAGTGTAATAAAAAAAGGGTTAAAAATTGACCAAACTCCAAAGAACAATTGGAGCACCAGAATAGTTGTATAATATTCCAGCCAGGTAAGCTTATATAAAAAATTTATTTATATATTAAGATCTTTCGGAGTGTATTTTAAAATAATAATTGTTCAGTGTTCACGAATTACATATTATTCAATGGCCATCCCGCGTCATTTGTTTTAGTGTCATGCAATTTTAATTGCTTAAAGTGGAAATTTACCTGTAATACAATCATTTGAATTAGTGAAATTTGTGTTTTACGGTAGCATAAAACATACCTAGCCATTTATTATTAAAATGCTTATAAATTTATAAGCACGCGACAATTTATTTCATGTTATGTTTGGGAAATGATCTAAATTTATAGACTACCCCATTTTGTTTAGCATAGCAACCCCGCTAATAGTATGAAGCATCTTGCGATTTATTTCATGGTTCGGTTAGGAAACCATCTAAATTAATATAATACCCTATTTTATCCAAACCATTCTCGCACCATTTTCTTCCGTATAGTAACTTCACTAATTATAATACGAATCTTGCAACCGTGATCCGAAATTACTAAATCTTAATCGTTGACACTCTCACACATACACACACGCACGCACTTGATAGTTTCAATTATTTAAGACATCATTCTATAATGCCGACTTAGAAAAAATTTTCCTAGTCGACAATTTAGAATTGACATTTTATTTTTCCAGAACTTACATTATCCTTAACTACCTAAAGTTGTTAGAATAATTATTATTTAACCAAAATATACTATCATTCATATATATATTTGGGCACTATACATTATTAATACAACGCCACACAAACTTCTTTAAACTGATATAAACAAAAATATTTTTGAAACTATTAATTTTTATTTAGTTAGCTTAATTATTTTGCTTTATAATTCAATAAAAAAAGTGTTTAATTTTAGTTTTAGGAAAAAATATAATTAATTTAATTTTATACAAAATTATTTGTGCACATTAAAAAACCTGGTTCGCTATGATTTTTAAATCAGTTATTTGAATTTTTGTTTTTTCTGAAATTGACTTAGTGTATAATTAGTTAGTTGAGTACAAAGTTAGTTGTTGTACAAAGTTGAGCTCGTTGAAACCAGAAACAAAACTAATGCAAATTCACAGAATTAATAGAAGTTGGATTGCTTACATCAAGACTAATTAGATAAATTAAATTTTTTTCTTTATTTATAAATTATTTGTTTGGTTTGAACGAAAATTTTCATTCACATCAGAATTAAGGATTAAATATTACGAAATTAAATATTATTTATAAATTTCCGGAATTATCTATATTATTATTATATATTACGAATAATTTATTTAAAATTAAATTTCCAATTTACACTCATTAATAATTTTTTTAAATTAAAAATGACATCTTATTTATCTCTCATCTATCTACAGTGGATCAAAAATAAAGTCGGACACCTAACATTTAATTCTTTATCACAGAATAAATAGTCAAATAGAAGCTTTTTTAAAAAAGTCCAATGCTTTCTTTAAAAGCTCTATTCATTGCCTTACAAAAACACCAAAACAAAATTTTATTTCATTACAACAAAAAAAATCAATAATATAAAAAAAGTAAAAAAAAACTCAAAAAAGAACTCGGACAGATGACAATACCTAGTATGTTCATGGCAATTTTGATAAAACAAAACGGGGAAATCCCCAAAATCAACATGCAATGAAAATATGTATCTACAATCCGAAGAAAATATTTAGTCATATTGTGATATCAACGCCGAGCAGTTGCATTTTTACTAGTAAAATAAATATGGGAAGACAACGTGGCCAAACATCTGTAGAAGTTAGAGAACTGGTTATTAAATACAAGCACAATAGCAAAAATAATAAATAGGCCACACTCAACGGTTCATAACATAATTCGACGATTTAATTTATCGAAATCTCTGGAAAATAAACCAAAATCTGGTAGACCCAAAATATTTTCGTCAGCAGATGAGCGATGGATCGTCCACCAAATTAAAAAGGTTCCGAAAGTTAGTGCTTCGAAGCTTACCAAACAAGTTTCCATGGAGCTGGGGAAAAGTGTAAACCCAGAAACGATAAGATTAGTACTGAGGAGGCAAAACTTTCATGGAAGAGTACCTCGTAAAAAACCTTTCATTAGTAAGCGAAACCGCAAAAACGTTTACAATTTGCAAAAACATATAAAAGTGCCAATTTAGAATTATGGAACAAAGTAATTTATTCAGACGAAAGTAAATTTAATTTATTCCGATCAGATGGCCAATGTTATATACGGAGACAACCAAACAAAGAACTACGAAAAACAACTTACAAGCTACTGTTAAACATGGTGGTGGTTCGGTGATGGTGTGGGGGTGTATGTCAGCTGCTGGCCCAAAAAAATTATGCATTATTGATGGCATCATGGATCAAACGAAATATTTGAACATTTTGAAGCAAAATTTAGGGCAGAGCGCTGAGCAATTGGGAATAATAGAAAACTTTTATTTCTACCAGGATAACGACCCAAAGCACAAAGCTCAAAATGTTCGACTTTGGTTGCTTTACAATTGCCCACATGTTATAGACACGCCTCCATAATCACCGGATCTTAATGTGATTGAACATTTATGGGCTGTTTTAGAAGATAAATTAAAAAAGCACGTGATTTCGAATAAAGAACAGCTGAAACGAAATTCTTGAATTCTCAAGGAGGAATGGGTCATAATTGATCCTTCTGTATGTCGAAATTTAGTAGAGTCCATGTCTAGGAGGCTTCTGGCGGTGACCAAAAACAAGGGCTTACCAACAAAATATTGAATTATGCATACATGAAAACATTTCAAGACATAGTCTTAACTTAAATTAATTAAATTATAACACTGTCCTAGTTCTTTTTGAGTTTTTTTTACTTTTTTTATATTATTGATTTTTTTTTGTTATAATGAAATAAAATTTTGTTTTTTATTTTGGTGTTTTTGTAAGGTAATAGAGCTTTTAATCAAAGTATTGGACTTTTTTAAAAAAGCTTCTATTTTACTATTTATTCTGGGATAAAGAATTAGTTGGTAGGTGTCCGATTTTATTTTTGATCCACTGTATGACAACCTTAATTCATATAGTTCAAAAATGAAAAAAAATATCATTAGTATTCATTACTATTTAGTAGTTTCTTTCAAAATATGATACACAATTATAAATACATGTAATAAACGTAATTTTACTCAAAAAAGCTGTATTGTTATTTTGTGCTAATTAAAATTTTGTGTTGATTAATTATAAATTAACCACCTTTACTTACAAGTGGGAATCATTTTGAAACAGCGAATATAATAATCCAAAATTTTAAAAAAATTAAGAAACCGTTGTTTGCTGCACATTTGTACATTTTTATTTCCCCTTCTTCGCTTTACACTTCGCTTTACAGAATTTATGTAATTAATTGTAATAATGTAATTAATTGACAATCACATACTGAGATATAAACAAATGTAAGATTAAATTTAAAAAATTTGCTAACACCAAGAAATATCTATAACCTCTTAAAACGTAAATCTTAGATATTATGAATCATTCTTCTAACCACTTAGACAACAACCAGGGTTTTAAACTTTTCAACAGTTGATTCCAGTTTATGGTTTCTGAGTTATTCAATGAGCAATAAGGACTAACCTACAAGTGTTTTTCGGCGCGATTTTTGGGTACAGGGTTTATATATGTAGTAGTAAATACTTCTATTTCTCCTAGAATCGTATGCGTGTATTTGATTTACTCTTGTGAAATGAAATGTTTTATAAGACCAAAATAATTTTCTCAGAAACATTAATATTTGAAAGTTTCCTAAAATCTTAACCTTTTAACGGTGTTCCTTATTCTAGTTTGCGAAAGTATTTTCAGTCCATTTATGATATTGGGTAGTACAGTATACCATATTGATCTCGAATAATAAAGCTTTGAGTTAACCCTTTTCGGAAGGTATAGACAATTGAATATGTAAAATTCGTGTACGAAAGAGAATTATGTCAAAAATTGATTTTTTTGTGTATTTTGGAACAACATACACATTGGCGCATACCATTTAAAATTGTTTTCGTCCGAAAAAAAAAACTAAACTATAGTTCAAGCGGCACAGTTGTGTACGTTGATATTGAGATGCCGTAAGGTTCAACTAATTTATATGTTATCAAATTCTTTTTTCAAAAAGGATTCCGATTTAACTAAAATCCTTTAATATTCATACGTTTAAAAAAAAATTTAAAGAAGGAGCAACCACATATTTATATTCTAAATCGTCAGCGCCATAACAGTAAAAGACACAATTGTGTATGTTGAACTTCAAATCAAGTGCAATTTGTATCAAAGCATTTATAACATTGGGAAATTTTAACATACGTCATTTTATGTTTTATTTATGTTACTCACAAAATATTACATTTTTAGATTTGCTGTGGAATATTAGTTATACGATTAAAATAAAATCGAGTACAAATACAAGTATTATTTATTAAATCAAAATGCCGTTTAATGAATTTAAATTTACGGAACAAAATTTGGAAATTATTAAACAAAATATTATATATCATGACATAAAATGACATAAATGAAGTTAAATTTTGCTTAAATCCTAAACATGTTGCTTTATATATTACTTAAACATGTTGACAATTATTTGCGAAAAATTCAAAATTCGAAGTAATTCGTAGTAAATTAAATTATTTATATAAAAATAACTTAAATTTTAGAAACGAAATTTATCAAGGAATTTTCGATAAACAAACGAAAGTTAATCGGCGATAGATTCGTTCCATCAAATTGCTCAAACAAATAACGAAATCATAAATGAAATTACTAATAATTCTGAATTTAATGAGCCTTTTGATTTGGATACAAATAAAAGTGAATCTTTTATTAATTGTAGATATGTTCTACCAATGAAATTGAAGTATTCAATAACACAGGGTCACTGGAAATCAAAATTTTCTAGAAATGAAATCACAATTAGAAATTCCAAAAACCTTTATGGGAAGATATATTTGATAAAGAAAATAATTCTTTCATACAAACTAAACATTCGTCAGTGATTTCTGAACTACTCAAAAAGTTAACTGGTTGTCTAATAAATCTTAAAAGTTACGATATAAACCAGAAATCTAGAACAATCCGCGCCTAGTGTTCACATAGAGATAATAAAAACGAGTGCAGAAGATATAGATTAAGCAATAGAACATGGCAACAAAATATTTTCAAAGTATTTTATTGTAATATTTCGATTTCTCATACATATTTAAATGGTTCTCCTGTTCGCCATGTACTGTTGAAAAAACTGTCGAACAAGTAAAAGAAGAACTATTACACGAAGAAGATCCAGATTTTGTTATTCATCATAAAACATTGCTTAAGTCAAAAACAGATGATGTTTTACGGAAAATCAAATCCGAAGCAATTAAAAGCAAAGACCTTCACTCCGATGATTTAATTGATTTATATTTACAGATAGCAAAGCAAAGTCGAGAACCGTCATCGCAATTCTTACAAAGATTGTCGATTGTACCTTTTTTATAATTTCGTCTAGTAAAGCTCAATACGAAATTTTGCATAATACAAGACAAGCAAATAATAATAAGCTTATAGCATATATAGATGCCACTGGTGGCCTAGTTCGACCGCCAGACGAGGGCTGCAAACAATATTTTACTACGCTCTAATAATAGCAATACAAAATTATGGCACTGAGTCATCGGATCCGTTTCCGATCACGGACTTAGTGAGCGCAAGCCACAATTTTGAGACAATAGGACATTGGTTGCGTACGTTTAGAATATTTCTGAATGAACAAACATCTATTTGACCTATTTTTAATTCGGTAGTCACAGATTTTAGTTTTACTCAAATTAACTCTGTATTGGACTCATTTAATAATTTAAATATTATTCAATATTTACAATTATGTCATAAATATATAAGCAATAACAATATTCCATCATTTAGTAAAAAATTTGTTAAAATTCATTTATGTTGCTCGCATATAAATCAAAGTTATGCCTTAAATTCAAGTCTCAAAATACATGAAGGAAATTATAGCAGCCTTCTATTTAATGAACAATTATAATGATATAAAAGCTATATTTAGTAATTTGGCGATTTTATTACTATCAAAAGGATCCAATGAAAAAACTGTACTTGCACTAAGCAGCATCATGAATTTAATTTATGAGCATGGTCTGGCAATTAAATTTTCAAATGATGACGTTCTATATGATCGTGATACAAACGAGAAAGATTTGGCTATGGAAGAAATATCGGAAATAAATTCTAAACCCATTTATGAGCAGAGTCCTTTTTATAACGATTTCGATGAAATTTTGAAAATGTTAATAGTGCAACAAAGCAGTGACGACTTGAATCCTGATCCAGTGAATATGTTTTTTAATCCTAAGTTTTTGGATAAGTTTTGTAAAAAATATTTGACATTTGTATGTGGTCTTTAATAATGGAGCAAACAAACAGATTAAGCAATAGTCATATTGAAAACTATTTTGCTACTATAAAAAGACGATGCCGGAGCACCCCACATCTAGGAAGGTTGCCTACTAAATCTTTGAGATTTTTAATGGAAATGAATGACCGGATTATGTATTTATATAAAAGAATGGAGCTTAAAATACCTAAAAAATCGTTGAAACAGTAATGATTGAACAAGAAACATTAAATAATTAACTAACTTTACCAAAAAATTTACGTAAAACGGAAAAATGGGGCCCTAAAAAAACGATCGTTAAAAAAAATAATAACTTCAATACAAAAAATATATTAGAATTTAATTTAAAGTCACAGGAAGAGCATTTTGAAATGGCATCTAAACTAGAAATAAAATTTAAAAACAATAACCAAACAACTCCTCGAGGAACGACAAGTCATCGAGGAAAACAACCGATTTAAAAATAACAACAACAATGCGTTTCTGTTTCCTCTTAAATGGCAGCTTTATAAAAACACAATGTACAAGCCTCAATCAGCGGAACAATATTGGAAAACGAAGGCGACATACCAAAAATCGTTGATTCCTTAAGGCACTTAAGGGATAATTATTTAAGAGCGTCAAAATATCGGTTTGATGCCTTATTCAAAAATTTTAATAATAAATCCGATTGTCAGTGTAATATCACTCGAATAACTGATTATTATTTAAAACTATATCCATCTTGTACAATACTTGTTCAATTTGTGGTAACATCTATTCTGAACATCGACAGTATGCAAGTGTGGATTCTATAAAGCTTGAATGAAGATTTAGAAATCACAAATTTGCAAGACTGTTTATCATCGTACAAATCAATTCATTCGAAGAACTGCTACAAAACTACTATGAATATAACTACAACCGAATATAATAAATTTATTGCAATTAATTGTGAATAATATACCATCATCTATAGTAATTGACAATATAAAATATCATTTAAATGCAATTATTAATTTTGAGGTATCAGCAGAACATTATACAGCGTAATGTAAAACAACCAGATGCCTGGAAAAAGTTTGACGATATGTCAAAATATGTCATCAAAATTCGAAATCCCATGCTAAATCACTTAGGCCCGTATTTTTAAACGCGTATAAATCGTCGGATTAATCCGTGGATTTCGGAAATCCACGGTCTTAGCTTAGGCTACTTTTGGTAATTTTGAACGTGGATAAATCCATTGATTATTTTTGTGGTATTTTTGAACGAAGCTAAAATTTTGGATTTTCGACATCGATTTTCGAATTAAAACTGCTTGCTGGGACACTTTTCAATTTTTTTTGGTACTTCCCTAGTAATATTTTTAATAAACAATTTTGTTTAATTTTTTATGACAAGAAAATTTAAATGTTATTATTTTATCATTTTATAATTATTGTTATTCCAGGTCTAAAAATATAAATCAAAAAGACAGGCTGATTTTAGTTGAATTGGTGGAGAAAAATAAACATATTATAGAATGCAAATTGACCGATACGATTTCGAATAAGAAAAAATTGGAAACTTGGGATTCAATTCGAAACGCATACAATTCACGGCGCATTGGATCCGAGAAAAGCACGCAACAACTAAAAGTGGCCTACAAGAATATAAGGGGAAAGGTTAGGAAAGATGTGGCAAGCGAACGCTTAGATATATTTAAAACGGGAGGCGGTAATTTATCTAAAACTATAGAAGAAGATCCAATATTCAGTATTGTGGGAAAAAGTATTACGCCAAACCCAAATCCCTATGACTCCAGCGCGGATCTTTTTCGCGATAAGGTTAATTATTTATATATCAAATTCAATTTTATTAAATTATAATTATTCATATTAAATGTTTCTAGGAAGAAGTAGGATACGTTGACTACGAATATTTATCCGATGAAAATCCGTTAAATAACAATGAAGCATTTCTTCATACAGAAATGACAATGACTGAGCCAACTTCAGCCTCATCTACGGCTAATACAACCTGCACAATTCACAACAATAAGTTACCACAAACGCGAAAACGCCCTATACCTCGAAAGCCCATAGAGTCCGAGGGCGAAAAGAAATTGAGAGGCTCAAATAGAAGCGCTTCAGTCTCGCACCAAACTCAATGAAATTAAAATTGAATACTATAAAAAAAAGATGCAAAACCTCTAATTATATACATTCTCGTATGTATACAATTAAAACTTCTCTATGAATTTAATTTTTTATAATTTTACTAATATGTGAACTGTGAAATGAAAATATGTCATATTTGGATTAAAAAATACATGAATAAATTAATTTATTTGAAATAAAGAAATGATTTATTCAATTTAATTGAAGGCATTATCGAGAAATACGACAAAATTTCTTCTTGTAGCTCGGTAGGTCCTTTTCAATTTTGTGCCAAATTCCGACATATTTCTTCTCTTACATCGAAATTGGCTTGAGCTTCGAATTCATTTGGGTTGTCATTCCGTACTTCTGGTAGAATATTGACAATTATGTCTTCATCGACGGGAGCATTTTCCTCTTTTATTGCGATAGCAATATTGTGAAGAACTGCCGTTGCCACAATTATCGTTAAAGTATTTTGGAGCTTTAGTTGTGATTCTATGAAAAACGAATAAATAAAATATAAATACTAGAGTAAATGATAAATCACAAAAAGCAGTACTTATTGCCAGAACCGGAAACCTTCTCTTCCACTGCCCAAAAGTTCTTTCAATTACTGCTCTGGTTGATGTAACCGCTCGATTGTATCTTTCCTGTAAAGAATTTCTTGGGATTCTGTAAGGTGTTATTAAATAACTTTTGCATCCATAGCCGGAATCACCAATGAGCAGAATATTGCCAAATTTATTCTCCTCAAATCGAGCCTTAATTTGGGAAAAATTAAAAATGGTTTGATCATGTGATGATCCAAACCACCTAAACAAGGAAACGCAAAAATATTTTAGCCACTTGATTTTAATACAATATATTTAAAAAATTACCTTGCAACAATGTCTATAAATTTACCATCAGCATCACATATCGCTTGTGTGTTAATGGAAAAGTATCCTTTACGATTGCGATACAGTTCAGCCTCATCACCTCCAGGGGATTTCATTGGTATATGAGTACCATCAATGCAACCAATACAGCGAGGTATTCCAGCTTTATTATAAAAATCTTGCTTGGGTTTTATTAAGTTCGTCGCCCACAGGCATTTTTATAAAATCTTTGGCTTTCCTGGCAATAGCTCTGGATACTTTGTGAATTATGTTGCCGGCCGTACTCTGTCTTATTCCTATTAAATCCCCGATCACCACTTGAAATGACCCCGTCGCAAAATTCCTCAAACAAACTAAAATTTGTTGTATTGTGGTTAAAGGGTACCCGCGAAAGTCAAGTGGTTCAATGTCATTTTTTATAATGTTTTCTAAATAATGAACTCCTTCTTTAGAAAATCGAAATCGCATTTTGAATTCTTCATCGTTATAGTAATCCATATCGATTCTTTTATGGAATATTTTTGGTCGCTTTATTCGTCGACTTATTATAATTTCGTAGTCTGAATCATTAGATTCTGACTCTGACGAAGATGAATTACAGAAATTTTCCATATCTGTTTATCACAACACAATTGAAATAAATTTTCACACGACTGATTGACACAACGATTGACGTTTTCTATTTCCGAATTTTCGAAAATAATGTAGCCACTGTTTTAGCCACCGATATCCATGTATAAATCTGTGGATACAATTTTAATCCTGGATTGAATCAGTGGATTTATCCACTTTTAAAAATATGAATGGGAGGATAAATCCGCCAATTTATCTCTATCCACGTTTAAAAATACGGGCCTTAGAGCCATTTTGTTTTATTGCAAGTAATATGATAAAACAAATTCAAAGATTTGCATTGCCCCAAAAAAACGAGATATCAAATAATGTATCATGTGGAAAACAAAGAACTTCAAATAAAATAAAAATTATTTTAATGAATATAATGGATTTTTAGAATAGTAATAATATATTTTTTTATAAATACTTTGCAGTTAGTGTATCCTGGGAAATTTATACACCTATAAAACTCCAAATTAGTGTTCGTGCTCTCGTTTTTGTATACATCAAGTAATAAGAAAAATAGGGTAGCATCAATTTAGCCATCATCACAGTTTAGAGAGAACGATTTGCAGCTCTTAGTTGCACGAGTTCCAACACAATATTACGACTGCCATATTTAAAGAGTTGTAAGTTTTTATTACAATTTAACATCTTCTGTTAAAAATTGATATGATTCGGTTCAGTTCAAGTATCGCGAAACAACACAAAAGTGCTTACTAGATTTAAAACTTGTTCTTATTTAACCATTTTTTTATATTATACATTTGTTTAGTTTCTTTTTAACAATCATCGGAATGTGGCGTTTCTGATGCATCACTTATGTTTCATCTAAAGCGGCCATAAAACATCATTCAGGATTATTTTTAAAATATGTAGGTTTGCAAAATATTTCCACTTAACATGCACTGCAAAAACAAAATGTTATTCGCAAATATGTATTATTTTGTTTCATAATTTGTCTTTGATTTTCTATGCATTAAATCAACCTCGATTATCAAGAGAATGCTGTGCAATGGTAAGGCTCGAAAGTTGTATCATCCTTACAACCCTTTATTGAAGATGATTATTGTTCCATTACCAAATAAATAATTTATTTTTAAATGTATTTTAATTAACTAATAAATAAGTAATATTGATATAGTGTTGATAAATTCAATAAATAATAATTTCAATAATAATTTACGTGAATTTAATAAGTGAAATGAATAGTTGTACGTATTGTATATTTGTATTAGGCTGTGTACGGTGCGCTTGTGATCGTGAGAATATGTACATAACAATTTTCGTTTATATGTATATATTTTGATACCGTTGCTTGAGCGCAACGTACGCAGTGTATGTAAATCTTCAATATGTATGAGTTTTTTGGTTCCAATGGATGTCTAAGTTAAGTGTTTTTAATTTTTTTCATTGTTTTAATACATATTTTTCCGAAATAAAGTTTAATTATATAAAAATATATATTTTAACTGTTTCTATAGCAGTCCTTTGCGCGAGCGTATTAAGAGAGGAGCGTAAAATAAAATACCATTTCATTTATGTTTTGGTTTAGTATATTCAATATATTCATACATTTCTGTTTTTGTTTTTGCGCACTCAGCAAGTGAGAACTGAGAATAGATTATTATGATCGTGCTTTACGTGTTTTATAATTTATCCCTTCCAAGTTTCAACTAAAAAAGAGTAAACAGGAAATAGAAAAAATACATAAAACAAAATTTTGAGGGGATAAATATATGACGAAAATGGATAAAAACTAAACAAGCATGATCGTGGTTTATTCTGTATTATTCCTTTCTCCTTGACAGATGAATTCATTCATTCATATACACCCATCCTCCGATTTACACGGTAGATTGGTTCCGCAGAAAACTTATTATCTCATTCATATACTCGTATACATATAGATTCTTGTAGAAATATAAATGAATAATTTATTAATTTGATTTTTAGGTTTTAGTGTAAAAAAAAATTAAAATTCTTAAATTTCTTATTATTCTTGTTTTGAACGTGAAAATAATAACTTAACGAATTTTGGAACTCCAGTTTAAGACATGTATAGGTAGGCGGCTGTGATCGATTTAGAATTGTTGGTTTAACTTTATAACTTTGCTATTTCAGCGAATATTTGAATTTTTGGAATTACAGATAGCTTGGAAGCTATGGAGTAAATTTGAAATGCAGTCAAATTTGCTGTACTTAGATAGTTTTTAAGGACCATGCACTTTTTTAATTAAATTATTTTCTAGGTTATTTGGAAGACTGTAAATTGGTAAAGGTTTTGGTTAACTTGTTCTAGGTTGGTTAAATAATTATCGACGTATGTCGATTATATGATTTATAATTTGTTTGTAAATACGTAGTCAATAGTTAACTATCGTAGATTAATTTTTAATATCTTATTTTAATATTTTCTGAATTATTTATTTTATAATTAAAGCATTGAACAATTGATTGGGTTATTTGATTATCATGGATCCTACAGATGTACTAGCTACTTATTATTAATTCTGTCATCTTACAGATTCCTGATTACTTTAATAGTTTTATTTAATTTTGGTTTAATTTATTTAGGTATTGGGGATTCTAAAGCTGTGAAAAACATTCATTATTAATACATTACCTTACAGATTCCAGATTAGCTGTTTTTGGAACCAGTTTTCGTTTGGTCATTTTCTATTTTTATAAATACACATATTTGTATTAGATTATTGATGGCAAGGACAAGTGACTTTCATAAATATTTTTTTTATAAATAAATCCATCAAATCAACAAACTTAGAAGTTAGGAAGGCCGTGCGTGTCTTTCCTGCTTTGACACTACAATATTTGGATTCGATTTATTTTATTTTAATTTTATTTGTTTTAAGAGAACCAAATTAGTTTAGTTAATACTAATCATTATTTTACATTTATTTTATTCAAGTATAATTTTATCATATCGTACATTGTCCTAAATAATCAATTAACTATGGTTTCAGGAAATTCTATTGTAAGTTGTGGAGTTGCAGGAGGAGAGAATTAAATTAATAAATTTTTATATGATTTAGGTAGCAAGAACATATTAATTTAGTATTAGATTTCAGGAAACCTGCAGATACTTGTGAAATAATATTTCTTTGTATTTTTAAAATAATTGCTGAAAGTGTAGATTAGAATTCTATTGTCATTGTGTTCCTAACTGTCGACTTTATCAAGGTGTATGTAATCGGGCTGAATGAATCAATTTTGTTTAGGAAGCCGGAAAATATTAATGCAGAATTATATTTCAGGAAATTTCCAGATGTACGTGAAATAATAATATTTTGTTTTCAGGTTGCTGATTTAGAGAAGCAACTGTTGAAGACCAATACCATAATTATCCATTAAACCTATTAAGCCTTTAATCCTGCCTCTAGTAGTTTAGAATTGTGTTGTGACGTACCATCGCTAGGTGTCTGAAAAAAAACCTTTCCTATCCTTCCTTTTGTTATGTGTAAACAGGCTATAGGAATAGGCTCGGCTTTATCCGAGACACTTGTCCAGTACTTGGTCTTACAGTCCAATCAATCAATTATCTGCATTTATTGTGTTTCAGGGTTTTTGTTTTCGTTTATTTTTTGCTTTCAAGTGTTGCTTTCAGTTTGCATACATAATATGGGTTACGTTCCCCATTCTTCTTTAAAAAAGCTAAATATAGTTCCATAGCATAATTGTTTTGTGTGTGTGTGTGTGCGAGTGTCAACGATTAATATTTAGTAATTTCGGATCACGGTTGCAAGATTCGTATTATAATTAGTGGGGTTACTATACCGAAGAAAATGGTGCGATAATGGTTCGTATAAAATAGGGTATTATATTAATTTAGATGGTTTCCTAACCGAAACATGAAATAAATCGCAAGAAGCTTCATATTATTAGCGGGGTTGCTAAGCTAAACAAAATGGGGTAGTCTATAAATTTAGATCGTTTCCCAAACATAACATGAAATAAATTGTCGCGTGCTTATAAATTTATAAGCATTTTAATAATAAATGGCTAGGTATGTTTTATGCTACCGAAAAACACAAATTTCGCTAATTCAAATGATTGTATTATAGGCAAATTTCCACTTTAAGCAATTAAAATTGAATGGCACTAAAACAAATGACGCGGGATGGCCATTGAATAATATGTAATACGTGAACACTGAACAATTATTATTTTAAAATACTCGTACACTCCGAAAGATCTTAATATATAAATACATTTTTTATATAAGCTTACCTGGCTGGAATATTATACAACTATTCTGGTGCTCCAATTGTTCTTTGGAGTTTGGTTAATTTTTAACACTTTTTTTTTATTACACTTGAACTTAAAACTTATTACACCTAAATTAATTCGACAATGTGGTCATTGGTTAAAGTACACGGACGCAATGAAATTTATTTTAATATTTCATTTGTCCATTATGTAACAGCCAATATATAATTGTACACGGCACATGTGTTATATACTGGAGCATCGCTATGATTGGTTTAAATCATAACTGCCAATTTTTATCCTTCACGGCGCAATGTAAAAATTACAAAGCATTGACAAATTCTAAACGTGATTTGTGTTATATACTGGAACAGAGACAACTAACTTCATATTCCAGCAAAAAAACATTTCAGGTGTAGATATATAATCAGAAATTTATATATATATATATATATATATATATATATATATATATATATATATATATATATTTAGTTAGTTTATATATATTTATATATATATATATATATATATATATATATATATATATATATATATATATATATATATATATATATATGTATATATATATATTTAGTTTTATTTGCGGTGGTTAATGCAAATTACGAATTTATATATATTCACACGGGTATAAACGGCAGTGTTTCTGACGGAGGAGTTCTTAAACAAACTGAATTTTACAAAAAATTAATTTCAGGGGACTTAAATTTACCAACGTCTTCGGTATTGCCTGGTACAGATGTATCGACTTCTTATGTTTTTTTAGGAGATAGTGTATTTGCTATGAATGGACATCTTTAAAAACCGTATTCGCAGAAGAACTTAGCGCACGAAAAGAGAATATTTAATTACAGATTATCGCGAGCAAGCCGGGTAACAGAGAATGTATTCGGTATTTTATCATCGCGATTTGGAGTTTTTAAAAAGCCAATACTGTTAATTATTGATAAAGTTGATTGGATACTTCTTGCCAGCTGTGCCCTACATAATTATTTAAGGAAAAAATGTAAACGTTATATTACGCATAACGCTTTAGATTATGAAGATATAGACAATGAAACATTCCGAGCAAGCGACTGGCGGCGAGAAAATAATTTACTAAGTCTTAATAGGAATACCCAACGAAAACATACAGAAGATGATAAACGCGTGAGAAATATATTCACAGATTATTTTAATAAGCCAGGTAGAGTACATTTCCAAGAAAAGATGATTAACATACTAGGTGAAACATATACCAACATTTAAAAAATGTACATACCTCATTATCACAACTGGTCGATGAGCCCACGCCGCTTCGATTAACCGTTTCCTTACTATTTAAAAAAGTTGGTACATAAATGTCAACTGCACCCACACCTGATGTTTTACTTTGTTCAACCAAATGAAAATATGTACCATTTTAATTATTTTATTTTATGAATAAAAATATAATTAAAAAAAAAATTATTTACTTCCGTTTGACAGTGGCAATCGTGGCATCTTTATCAACCTCTCTTAGTTTATTCCATTAATGTTTCTAGCGCCGTATTTCGAGCGTCCCGATTGGAATACAAACTACATGTTATATATAGGCATGTATAGTCCCTGTACATTTCTAAAAAATCTATTAAAACTGCTCGTTCTGCAGTTACCGCCATTTCAATTTATTAATTTGAGAAGTATTATATTTTTGCAACTGCCGAATTCTACGCACAAATACAAAATATTACACTACACTTAAGAAATAAGGATGTGTTTAACAGTTGAATTTAATTATTTTTGTCCTTTATCTTTTTCGTATACACAAGACGAATATTTTTTATTTGTCTCTGTTCTTTACTCTCCAAAATTTCAAACACAACTGTTGAAAATCGTCCGACAACAATACACACCATCCGATTTATTTGGTTGGTCGGACGGTCGGATGAAATTTTCATCCGACACATCCGACTTAATTTTATCGGACCGACATGCATACACGCTATCCGATTTTATATCCAATCCAACCAAATCGGTCCGACCGTCCGACCAAATCGGATCGTCTGTAGCGCTTTTTACTCTAACGCATTTCATATATTGTATTTAATAGTTCCAACTTGCAATACATATTCCGAAATGCACATGAATAGTGTTTTTTTATTCATTCCAAATATTCCGAACGTTTAGATTATGACATATTATGTTTTTTATTTATTCCATTCCTTCTATTCCTTTTCTATGCTGTTTTTTTATTTATTCTAGACATTCTGAACGTGTTCTTTTCGTACTAGATGAAAAGGAATATTTTTAATATTAGTCGCCATATTGTTTGGTTTGTTGTGTATTTACATAAAAATTATTTAAAAAAATTTAATTTAATAACTAAAATACGATGGAGAATAATTTTAATGGAAATTCTATAAAAGAAAATGTAGTGGAAAATTTTAAATGGAGCCCTGTGGCACTATTCTGGCTTTCCCTAGGAATTGGGAATTGGGAAAAATATTTGCATAGCATTTTTGTCTAAATTATATTTTTCTGGCCTACTGTTGGAATTAGTGTGGTGTAAATATTTTCGAAACAAAGTTGATTGGGAAATATTTGCTCCACAAAAGTTTTGTAGGGGAAAATAATTCCCAATATATCTTTGTTTCAAAAACATTTACACCAAACTAATTCCAACAGTAGGCCATAAGAATATAAATTAGACAAAAATGCTATGCAAATATTTTTCCCAATTCCCAGGGAAAGCCAGAATAGTGCCACTGGAGATGTTCGATGCCTTATTCACAATTTTTCTGAAAGGACAACAATGTTCGACCGGTATTCAAAAAAAAAAGTGTGGAGCGACATAGCCGGTATATTGTTTTTAAATATTTTAATTAATGAAATTTAAAATCAACAGCTTTTTGTTTTTATATTTCCAGAAGAGCTTTCTAAAACTAGAAATAAAGTAATAAGCGGAGAACAGTGTATCGGCAAGTGAACGGGACTCAAGTCTATGTACAAAAAACTTAAAGACCACAATGACAAAAGTGGTAATTCTCATAAGAGATGGGAATATTTCGATTTGATGCACGAAATCTTGTACAACCGTCCCGAAATAAACCGTTCTGCCACTTGTTCCAGCGATCAAGCAAACGTGATAATTACGAACCCCACTGCAATCAAGTTGTCAACTTCGGAAGATTTTGATCTGTCCGATATGATAGAGGTAATGCCAACTGTTACCGTACCTTCTGCCCTGTAAAGAAAGCGCAAGGCTAATGAAGATTTTAAGAATAAACGGCACGATGAAAAAATGCAGAGGGCCGATAAGTTTTTAAATTTGTCTGAAAAATTAATTGATAAAATTTAATAAATTTTTACCGTTTATTTAATTAATGTAAATGTGAATGAAATGAATGTGATTTGAAATGTGATGAAATATTTAATAACAATAAATTTTACAATGAATTTCTAATATTTTTATAAATTTATTATTCGTGAAATGTTGTTCCTTTTCATGTTTGCTTCGTTGTTGCCTTGTATTGATGTGGGGTCGCTACTTTCATCATCATTTGCAATAAATATTTAACCTTCCAGATTATCGCCATTATGGATGCATACATTATGTAAAATGCATGCTGCCATAATTATGAGTGGGATATAATCTGGCCGCCTCGTTGTTAGCTTGTTGAGTCGCCGAAATCTGCCTTTAAGAAGCCCAAAAGCCCGTTCTATTATAATTCTGGCAGAAGAATGGGCTTTGTTATATACGCTATTTGCTGACGATAATCATCCATTATCCTTATATGGAGTCATTAAATACGTTTTTAAACCATATCCCAAATCGCCCATCATATGCTGATCTGGCGGAATTATTAAAGCATAAATAGGTGCTTTAATAAATAAAAATGTTAGTGTTAACATTATTGGTAATCTTATTTATCTATTGCAAGTGCGTACCACTCATAATTTTATCACATAAATTGGAACGTCGGAAAAGGCATGAGTCGGGGATAGAACCTGCCTCACTCGCATAGCAATCTATAAAATATGCTTTCTTATCACAAACTGCTTGGAGTAACACCGAATGATATTTTTTCCTATTTATGTAGGAATTCGGATAATTTTTAGGTGCCAAGATAGCAATATGGGACCAATCGATGCAACCAATAATACCTAAATAATAAATTTTAATTGTTATTATATGCATTTCATGATTTATTTTGTAAAAAAGTTTTACCGGGAAATTTGGTCTTCTCTAGAAAATAGTTGGCAATTTGTTGCAATCTCTCTCTCGATGGCCAAGCAATTATTTTTTTCTCTACGTTGACTGAACACGCATAGATCGAAATCCCGAATCTATCTGACACAGATCTATAACAAAGATAATGATATGATATGATGTGGTAGAGGCGTACAGGCCAGCCATAACGGCGATCCTAGGTACGTTACCATAATCCTGAAGTATCAATAATCAAATAACAAATTATATCTGAATGCGAATAATATTTCAGCACCATGCGGGCCCAGGCCCTGCCTGCATCCTTAACAGATAAGGTTAGTTAGGAAAGGATGTTAGTCACAGAAACGACTAGGGCGAACCGCAGCAAAGTCATTTTCTAACTACTTAAATATATTAGAATGTTAGTCTCAATTAAATTCACACTCTAGATTAGAGTTTGTTAGTTAATTAATGTAAGTTAGTTGTGTTTGAGGTAAAGGATACTAATATTCATCATATGTATTCGGCATCAGTCCTACTAGACTGGTTAGGTTATTTAATTCACATCTATGGGTCATCTCATCACATACTGCTAGTAACCTTATTTTGCCCTATCTTCCCATCCAACACCATCTAACCGAGGGACTTCACGTTCGTAATGACACGGCAGTATTATCATACATATGATGACCTAAATATTCCGTCAATAATGTCAAAAAAAAAATAAAAAAAAAAAAAATAAAAAATAAAAATTTAGATTCGGTATTGTCATTCAGCTACCTATATTTAAATTCATCCAACTAAAAGCAGAGTTAATTTATATCTAACATTCACACAACTTCACTAAAACATAACCTGAATTCAACCAGAAAGATCGTCGAAAAACAACATCCCATAGCAAAAAGTCTTTGAATCGTTAACATATTTGATTGTATTGAGTTTATGCTCAAAGCGTAAGTAATTAAATAGACCCCCTGATCAAGAATGTTGCAATCATAATCTTCACTGACCTTCCGGTATGTAAAAAAAAAAAAAAATAAATAATACATTTTAAATAATAATAAAAATAAATTGAATTATATTTGCCGACAACTTTATTGTTTTAAATCAGGACTTTCGACAAAATTTCAATTTATAGAATTGTTTAAAGTAAGTGAAAATTATTAAAATAAATTATTAAAATAAATTATGAAAATGTAATTAAATTTAAATAAAAACCCAAATGGATAACACAATCCAACATATTTCAGCTCAAATGATAAATTTCCCGTGGAAGAAAACGGTTTCCTTCTTTCATTAACATTTTATATATTTATCAATTTATATTATTCCACAAAAAGTCATTTTTGCCACAATACGGTGGCAACCCATTTTGAGTATACAAATTTTCGCTTATTGGGTAAGTTACAATTCGGTCTGTTGTAATTTCAAATTTTGGTTTCTCGGGTACCAATATTTTATGTACTTAAGTACATACAAAGGGAATTCCCTTGAAATGTCAGTTTCTATGTACACGATTATAAATTACCGTTCACATATATGTAAATAGTTATAATAACAATAACAATAATAAATAATTAACTTTTATATAATTAGAATGAAAATTAGAATAAAAAGATACTTCTCTGATTGTATATGTGTTGAACGTAATTTTCATAATAACTGTCTCAATTCACCTGTATTAACAGGTGAACTTCTAAAGAACAAAACTCACTCAAAAATAGCACATCACTCTCACACTACACATTCCTAAACTGATTTGAATTAAAATATTAATAATAATTTATTTAAAGGATAGACAAAAACACGTCTTTCCTCTACGACGATCAGTCGATCCTCCTTGCACTACTTGATTTCTCTTATATATTTATTACTCGATGACTTAACTTAGGGACTAATTAAAATTCAAAACCACAATTTTATATTTGTCACAAAATTTGCATTGAGTTCAACATTCACATTTCATGGTGTTTAAGTAGACGACGCACATTCAAAATTATGTTTTCATACTGTTTCATCCTTCAACAAAATAAAATATATCTGACACAGATCTATAACAAAGATAAACAATTATTATTAAATATTCACAAGAAAATAAATGTACAATTGAATCAGTTACCTAAAACATTCGGTGTTAGCTAAATACCACAAGGTCATTAAAAGCTGTTTTTCCAGCTCTATCCTAGGTTGGCCAGGCGACGTATCAATATATTTTGTTTCGATTACCAAGATATTCTGGTACAATTGCTCGAATGTGCTCGGTAGTATCCTAAAATGCGACTTGAACTGTGCGTCGTTTAATTTACAAATTGTATTTTCAAAATACAACATATTTTTAGGGTTACATTTTTCTTGATTTTCGTCTTCGGAGTCGCTGGATTCGTCAGCAAAAAATGTATCCCAACCTATCTTAGCGGTTAATGCTAATGAAATTATTTTTTGTCTATCCATCCCGTTTTAATATTTAATTTTATTTAATTTTTTCACGTTTAATTTGTACGCACAACACTGTAAATAACAAACAACTAAAAAAAATAAGCTGTCAAAAATCTCTTCCATTCCTTCCAAATCGTTTTTTTATTACATTCTGTTTGGAATATTTTAAAGTCACGTGATCAGTATTCTTTTCCTTCTATTCCTTCTTTGGAATGAATAAAAAAAACACTCGTAGTCAAGTAAAAACCGTTATATGTATGTTTTTGTTTTATATAAATTTATATTTGAGCAAAAACAAAACAAAATTTTCGAAAAAATGGAAAAATCAAAATTGTGTAATTCTTCCATTAGTACACGAGAACCAGTTTCATTATTTGTTGTTGTTTTTAGTTTTTTTTGTGCCACAGTTTTCATTTTACATACAATGAGTGTTTTCGTTTATTCATTCTGTATATTCCGAACGTTCTAAAATTGACATAAAACGTACTTCTATTCATTGTATGTATTCTTATTTTTTTTTCGTTTGTTCTTTTATTTATTTAGAATTTTCGGAACGCATTCTTTTTATACTACATTGAAACGTAGAACGAAAGAATATTCGGTTTTGAAATGTTAAGGTGAGATAGTGCGTGTGCAAATAATTTAATTTTTCCTTTTTTTTAATGAAACATAATATATATGTTATATGTATATATAATATATTTATATATTATCTATGGCACAACAAAGTTAGAATAGAATTTCTATATACCGAAACAAATCAACCAAAAATAATCAATGCCCAATATAGCTATTGGGCGTTTCCGTTAATTCATTCTTCAGAAAGAATAGTAGGAATAGAATATTGATCACGTGGTCTAAGAATACTCCGAACGAAATGTAATAAAAGAACATAAATAGAATAAACAGAAAACTTTTCTACAGCACGATTTGTTTTTATTTTGGAAGAATTTAATTTTGTTGTGCCGCAGATAATATATAAATATATTACATATATATATATATATATAATATATATATATATATATATATATATATATATATATATATATATATATATATATATATATATATATATATATATATATATATATATATATATATATATATATTATGTTTCATAAAAAAAAAGAAAAAAATTATTATTAATTAATATTATTAACTGGTACGGAATTATTAACTGGTACTGATTCAGAACGGAATACGCATAAGTTTCTGTTACTCGTTTATATTGTCGAGTAATAAATAAGGACCGAACAAGAAATAAATACAATTGTTAACCTGGATGACAGAAGTCATTCTAATCAAAATAAAGTTGACAAATACTCAATTAAACGATTGAGTTTCGATTTTGTCATTAACGAACAATTATTTTTTGTGATGGTCGAAATGGTACTTAGTGATGAAAACGAAGATGATGTTATTAATAGATTTGTGATTGATTTGTAACCAATATTTTTATTATTTCACTTGATTGATGCTGTCCTGTCAGTGATGCCATCTAGAAAATATTTTGAGGAGTACAAATATTTCGATAAAAGTACTACAGCGGAGTACGCTTACAAAAAGGTCAAAAGGAGGAGGTTTACAATTTTTGAAAAATTCTGAAACTTTAAATTTGTTTGGTTTGCCTCTTAGCTTAGATCGCCAAATCTGTAGGCGCACCAATATAAATATTCGTATTGGATAGCTACAGATTTAGCAGTACACAATAGGGATATAGACTTCGAATCACAATTCTTCAACTGTATCACATTAATAATGCGGTACGTATTATTACCTCGACGCTTGACTGTACTATCTGCTAATAAAAGCTAGGCACAACTAATTAAATGACATCTGTAAAATATAATTACACATTACTACACATTTCACATGCAATGTGACCGATTCGCGGCATGACATTTCTGTTATGTTATTTTATTTCGAAGCTAACATAAACAACCACAGTGAACGGCGTCAAAATGAAATTGTTCACATATTGTGATGCTGCCATTGACTTGCACGATCTGTATAGTAAATTAAAATTTTCACAAATCAAAAACAACTATATTCACCGTACCAAATTTATTCTAACTGCAAGCGATTGTGAAAATATTTAAAACTTTATTTTTTCATGGTGCATACTACCTTATTTAATAAAATAATTCAAAAATTATTTTTTACGTGTGTGTAGCAGATATTTTAGTAAATCTGTGATATTTCCATCCAGTTGGATTTAATGCTGCTGATTTATTTCAATTTTTCTAGTTATCAAACAGTCCTTTATAAACTTGTCTAACCAAGCAACCCCACATACTTTTTAACCGCTTCGAGTGATTCTCTCAACATTTTTGTTAGCCACAAACAAATTTACCGAAAATCTGTCCACCAATTTGTCAAACCACCGACCATTTACAGTTTGGACTGTATTTGACAGTATTTGACGTACGAAGAAATAAATCACCCAAAAATTTAAAATGATGATTTTAATTTAAGCGAGATTCAAACCCGCGTAATATATCTTTTGGTGAAGAACTACCGTTATGTTATGGGGTGCCTTTGGTAAAAGTTTTGCATTCAGCCAGGCAGACTTCTTTACACTTAAATTTTATAAATTTTTGCCACAAATGATTTCATACTGATCAGTTCTACAGCCCCTTCAAATATTTTTATTTATTTTATGTTTGGTTTTTATTTAGTTAGATTTAGATTTTAGTATGAAAAAATAAATAAAATGGTCTCGAGTTCAACGTGTAATTCCTGAATAAAATTTTCAATTCCTTAAAAATCTTTATTTTCGGCTAACATGTATGGGTAAAACTCCGTAAATAGAGAAGATATTAACTATAATCATTATATTCCTCGAGGTCAACTGTTTTTCACCAAGAAAATCAACACAATGCCCCACGGATTTGCATGATATTATGCCTTTTTTACATATGCCACAATCATACTTTCTCTCTTTTAAATTATGTGTGTTAGATGTTCAAATTTATTTATTAAAAGCCCATTTGGGTTAGTTATATTATCAAAAGGTAAGATTAATATAGTGTAGGTAACAAGATTAGTTACGGAGAAAAAATTCTAGATGTACGCCCGATCAGTGGTAAAAAAATATTCAAGTTCGTTCGAGAAGTTAGTTTTGCTGCTGAATCGATTATTCGCCGGCATTGAAATGCGGCAATTATTTTGACGTGTCTGCCAATGAAAACTAAAGGCTTCTTTTCTGTGATACAGAAGTCCGCCCAAAAAATCAATGACATTTTAAGGTGGTTGGAAGTTACAATTTTGATTCAAAAATAAAATTTGTGAATATCACTTTCTCCAAGCAACCTTCATCATCCAGACCAATCATGTGTGGAGATTTCTCGAGCCGTTTCGCCTGACGAAATTGAGCAAATGGCAATGATCAATTTATTTTGTATATTCGCTGAACTCGCTAATCGAAATATTTCGCTATCGCTCCCATCGACGATTTCTCATGAGTCGCAACAGTCAAATATCACCCATTCCGAGGGCGGCTGGCTCTAAAATGAATTTCTCCTAATTTTTGTAAATTGTGTCTGAATTTATATACACTGTTGAAACAGATTACAAGATCAACAAAATTGAAACAATTGAGTTACAAACGAAACAATTGAGTTACATGGGCCATCATTTTTCTTGTGCTCGTATATTTTTACTTAATATACCCTGTGAGGCTAATTGTATTTCCTACTTTGTATTTGTCTCGTGCATTTCTTTAACATAAAACGTAATTAAAATAAAATTCTCTTCTAAACCAAAGCCAAAAACTCATCAACACATTTACCAGTGTATATTAATGCTTCCCTTTATATTGAAGTGTGTTCAAATAACAGAAGCCCCTTTTAAAATTGCTTATTATAACAGAAATTATTTTTGGTATACCGAGTTTTAATTAGCACACAATAAAAAAAAATTAACGAACAATGAAAAGCTATTTAATCGTACGTTGTCTTCTTCCATTAAGCAACTCAGCGAGTGTTGAAGATTTTTTTTTGTCGGAAATAATCGAGTAATCCCACTCAATTAATGTAATTAAAAAGCAAAATTCAAAATCACTCATTTCGTAAAAAGGAAAACCTGGGAAAAGTGAGTGAAATGACTAATTGTTTTTTGTCTTACCCAGATTTCTAAAAAAAATTCTAATTTTACTTTTTACATCATCGTACGTTGTTAAATTATCTCCTTTTCATCTTCAATTTTGTATCACTCCCGTTTTTACATTTACCAGTTTTCTGGGATTAATTTTTCCAGTTTTAATGTTTAATGTCGAATCGACAAAATAAAATAATTGGGAAAAGTGTAGAGGGATTTTTTTTTCAAATTATTTTAATTAGCACTTTTCATTATGTACGAGTATCTGCGTGAGCGGAGGAAAATGAATTTCAATTTTAAAAAGCTCATTTAATTTTTAATAAATGTAGCGAATATTCCTTTCCATTAAGGTAGTTTAAAAGAATGGTAGTTGTTTGCAATTATTGTTCTTACAGGCCTAAAATGATTGCTTCTGGTGCGGACCACAATAATAATGTTTACTCACTGTTTGTAAAGCAATCCCTGCTAATACTTTATACAGTCTATGCATCAAATGATCAAATGAAAATCGACTGCTTTGAACTTGTCTAAGAAATTGGTTTGGTTTTTAAATTTTTTATGCTTTTATGCTTTTATAAATCTTGTTATATACTTACTCGTATGTACTTAATACGAATACCTAATTGTTTTCTTACATAAGAATATTATAAAATGAAAATTAAATTAACATGACTGATTTTACAAAAGGGATATTTGAGTAATTATGTTTCACCTTTACCTCGTTTGCTTTTTATTCAAGCATTTACTGCATTTTAATAACTCTCATTCCAAGTCAAAGGCCAGAAATGTCACATAGTAAATATATTGATGATGAGGTGTTATCCAATAGATGAAGACCGGGAACGGGAGAAACGAAATAAAATAAGAAAATGACAAACAGTATTTAAAGAAAACGATGCACAAGGTTTTTTTTTCTTCCGCAATTCGAACCAAAATTTGAAAAGTTTCAGTTTAATGAATAGTTTGGAAAGTCATATTATGTTCTATAATGTTACAACTGTTATATAAATATGTGAAGAACTAGGTTCAAATGTAGCAAGATCCTAAAAATATTGAAATTTGGGAGAAATGTGAGTTGGAGCAAGAGTTCATATCAAAAAGAATATTGTACTATTCGCAAATTGTTAAAAGTAGGCTCCCTTTTAAGAGTCTCAAGACCCATATATAAAAAATGGAGGGGTGTAATTGTTGTGGCCAATACTCGACTTTCTTTTACGATAAATGTGCATAGGTCTCGAACGCACCACACTTAATTTCAAAAGCGAAAAATTGAACCTACCAGATTTGTGAGAAACATTGTCGTAAACGAGGATGGATTGATAAGTCTTTAGCATGAAGCAAGAAACATAATTTTTTAATGTAAAATTCACTTTATTTTTCACCATAGTCTCCTTTTAGCTCGATGATTTTCCGATAAAACTCCACAAAAAAAATTTTCGTTTCAGGTATTATTTTATCATTTACCCCAAATCTCTTTTCGCTGAGCCATTTCTTCATGTTTGGAAATAGGAAAAAATCACAAGGAGCTAGATCAGATGAACAAGGTGGATGGGGAACCCATTCGAAACACAATTCATCCAACTTTCGTTTATTTTGCCTTGATGGATGTGCATGGTCATGATGGAAGACCACTTTTTCTTCTTGAATATAGCCATTTTTCCTTAATATTTTCACTTAAAGTACTTATCATTAGATGCACGATATTCACCTGCGATGGTTTTTGTCCTTTTCAAGATAGTCAATGAATATTATGTCTTTTGCATCCCAAAAGACGGTGGCAATAAACTTACCAGCTGATGCAACAATATTTTCTTTCTTTGGAGCACTTGAATCAGCTTCTACCTATTGTTTTGATTCTAACGTGTTGCGATGGATCATCTGAAACATCTCAAAACAATGCTTTGAAAAGGGGATTCGATTCAGTTTTTGAATATTTGTTAACAAATGCTGCACCCACCTTTATGGTTTTTTGTCAAAACTCGTCTTTCCGCGTAAATTTTTGGAAAACTGATCACCGGTACAGATCAGTTGCAGATAGTTGCAATATTAATTTAGAATCTGTTAGTAGAAGAATAGATTGGTTAGGTACCAAACCAATCTATTCATTTATGCAGCGTATATGTGTATCACCTCAATCAAATAGTGATCATTACGCAACTTGCATCGATGCGATTGATGAAGTTATTAATACAGCAAACTCGTCAGATTTAGTTCTTGTGCTTGGTGATTTTAACCTTCCAAATATAATATGGAATCTGGACCCGGAACTAAATTGTATTTTTCCAAACAATATATCAACAGATGCTGAATCTTTATTTGTGGACGCCATGCTTGGTTATAATTTCAACCAGATAAACACAATTACTAATAATAGTGATAGATTATTGGATCTTGAATTCAGCAACGACATTGACACTTTCAAAATTTCAGAATCCGTGTTACTTTTTGTAATTAACAATATCAATCACAAGCCTTTAGATATTGTGTTTGACTCAACTAATTTAATGGCGAGTTCGGAACACCTACAACCAATCAAATACAGCTTCAAAAAACAAATCGTGCGGGGCTACAAAGTTACCTAGACACCATCAACTGGCAAACAACTCTCAATTCCAATGACATAAACGAAAATGTAGATAAATTTAATGACATTATGCAGCAAGGCTTCGAACTTTATGTACTTATGTGCTGTAAACCACAAAACGCTCACCCTCAGTGGTTCGATGATAGACTAGTTAACCTAAAAAATCGGAAGTCGAAAGCGTATGCCAAAATGTTGAAAAGAGGGTTAGAAGCCGACAAAACAATGTTTCTACAACATAATAACGAATTTGAAAGTTACTTCAAATCAAAATACAGGTCGTATCTCGATCAAATTCAAGGAAAAATCAAAGTAAATCCAATTTTGGAAATACTTTAGGAATAAACGCGAAATTGACGGATACCCTGCTAATATGACATATAACAATACCAGCTCCTCAAACTCCAAAGATATAGCTGACATGTTCGCGAAGTTTTTCCAATCAGTTTATAAACCAAGCGTTACTAGTGGATTGTACGAACAACCCAGCAATACCAACGTAACAATAACTCCTCCTGTTATATATGAGGATAACATTTTATTGGCTCTAAAGGGATTTGGCGACGGTTGCGGTCTTGACAATATACCCTCTTCTATTCTGAAGGAGTACGCTGACATTTTAGCAATTCTATTATGTTACCTATTCAACCACTCCTTGAGCACCGGGGTATTTCCCGAAAAATTAAAAATTTCAAAAATTGCACCAATTTTTAAATCGGGCAAACGAGATGACGTTACATGCTACAGAGGAATATCAACTACATTATTAATTCCAAAATTGTTTGAATTAGTTTTATGCAACAGTTTTAAATCCACAATTACACGTCATATATCAATAAACCAGCATGGGTTTATGCCTGGCCGATCCACACCAACTAATCTGGTTGAATTCACCAGTAAAATAATTAATGAGATAGAAAACCATCATCAAGTTGATGTAGCGTACACGGATTTCAGTAAAGCATTTGATTCTGCCATCAAAAAGCACTCCGCAGTTTATTCGCATTTGGGTTTTCACTCGATTACATAAATTGGTTCAAGTCCTATCTATCAAACCGGCGACAATTTGTACAATGGGAAATGAGAAATCAAACGTTATTAAAGTTAGGTCTGGTGTTCCCCAAGGATCTCACATCGGGCCGTGGATATTTATTGTTTTCTTAGATCAAATAACCGAGATAATCAAAAACTCAAACGTGGTCATATTTGCTGATGAAAGAAAGAAGTGTCAGATTTTCTTGTTAAAGATAAGTGAGTGAATTACGACCACAATTTACCATTCCATGAAAATGTGGCTCGGTTACCTCCTTACTCAACAAGATGCACGGATTACAAAATATGCACGCTTGAAAATAGAAGACTTCTCTTAGGTGCGGCTTTCATTGGTAACGTTTTGCTTGGTCACATTGATTCAGCTTACATTTTGGAAACATGTCAATTCATGTGCCTTACAGAACATTCCGAAACATTGAATTTTTAGCACTAGAACACCATTCCACAAACTATGGAGAAAATAACCCCATTAATAGGTCGTCTAAATCGTTCAACATCGTCGGCGACCTATTTGACTTTAATTTATAAAAGGACAAGCTCAAAAATATACTTAAGAATTATTTTTTAAATTTTTAATTGTTAAATCAAGATTTGATTTATATTTCTGTGCTTTAATTTTCTTTATTTTATTTTTTTTATATTTTTGTTTTAAATTAAATTCTGAAATCATACATGTAAATCACAGAATAGATTTCTTTAAATAAATAAATAAATAGTTTTTCTCGAAAACAATATACTTTTCAAAATGCATGCAAAAAACGACAACCTAAGTCACTCCCGGTGGAAAATGAAACTGCTCCTATGAAAGCCATCACTTGCGGTAGAACAATTGCAGCCAAAATTCACGTACATTTTTTTATTTGTGGAAAAATCTTGCTAAATTTTCCAAAATATTTACAAAAAACAAGAAAGCTTTTATGGAAGCTACCACTTTTGGTGGACCGATTTAGGCCAAAAATTACTGGGATCCTCGAATTAATGAAAAACGCGAAGGTATGAAGTTTCATCCCGATCGGACAAACCGTCTAGGCTGTAGAGTGCACACATATATTTAGTCTTCAAGGAACCAGATCCACACTCACATATATACGCTATATCGCCGAAGCACCATTTGTTGTAAATGGAGTTTAGAACGGTCGTGACCGTTAAGAAGAGCGACCAAAACTCTTAGCTAGCCTTTCTTTAAAGATAAAGCGTATTTTATTAACCTCAGGTTAGGGTCAAAAATTAACTACCTTGCTTTTCGGCAAATATAGAAAGCACGCAAATTACGTTTAGCCTAGTAATGAGCCTGGGGCTTGAAACACCGTGCAGTTTATGCCTAGACTCCTGTGTGATTGTAGGTGATCTGAAGGGCAGTATTTTGAAAAATCCGCTCCAAATTTAGAGTAAGATCCGTTAGCGGAAAGCACTCGGCGGAGTGAATCAGGAATCCATTTATTGGTTAAACCACAATTTGTAATTAATCATATTGATTTCTGTTTTGCATGAACTAAATACAATGTAAATTTGTCGATGCCTTGCAATCAAACCAGAAGTGTACCACCATCAATGCACCGCAGTCAAAGATACACGACTGCCGTGGAAGCAGAAGCAAAATTGTCCTTAACATCGGCAATAGCGCGGCACGCCATACTTGTAAACTGTGAAATTTCGCAATAACGGAATTTGATTTAACCACAGGCCACAAAACAACAGAAGCGTAAGATAGCACATCCAAAAGATAAGCAGACTAGGTTTAGATTATACATTAACGTACAAACCCTTCTCAAGGCACCCCATTTGTACAACTTATTGGGGCGCGCTGCATTTAGTTAACTGGTACATTAAGGTATTAACTCACAAAAATAAAGTAGAGTAATCATGAAATTTTTCAACCTCGAGATTTTTTCAGAATTACCATTCGCTATATCGCCGAAGTCAAAAAAGTTGTTTAAAAAAACGCTGCGTGCGTGTCCCCTGTCCGTCTGTGTATGGTTGCCGCGCAGACTAAATGTATGTTCGTTCTATGCAGGCAGCTCAGACGGATTTACTGGTCCGGGTAAAACTTCTGGTTTAAGCGTTTTTCGTATTTAAATCTCCCAAAAAGGTTTTTTGGCCGACATCGGTTCATCGGAACGATTGTGAACTAGAACATTCTAAATTATATTTGCAACAAGCGGCCCAGAATAGTTTCCTAAAATTTAAGTGGAAATGACGATTTTTGAAAAAACAAAAAATTAAAACAAATTCGAGCTTAACTTTTATCGATAAATCTCCTAATTTATAAAAAATTTAAGAATGAAGTTGAATTTTTCTTTTAAGCAAGTATTTTGACAAAAATCGTTATTTCCGCTTCAATTTTCGGAAACTGATCTGGAGCGACATTGCAAATTTAATTTAGAATCTTTCAGTTCACAATCGTATTTTTATAGATCAAAACATTTGCAAAAGAAGATAAAGTTCCTATGGAAGCCTCCATTTCGGAAAACAGTCCACCGGATGTTACAGCTTCCATAGGTGCTTTTTGTTTTTTAAAATTTATATATGTACAAGACAGTTTTACCAAAAGTCCGGTAAGTTTAATTTATCTCTTTAGAAATCAGGTGCTGCGTATTCGAAATCTAAGTATATGGTCGTGGTTTAAGAAAATCGGGCATTGACCATAACATATTTACCCCTCTAATTTTTATTTGTTGAGAGGGGCTTCTGATGAAATAGTATCGAGGTGGAGGCCATATTGGGTTAACTTACTATTTAACGGTTTATCAAATAGAATTTTTTCGCCTTTCATGTTAATGTTAAATTCAAAGTAATCGACTTTGAGCAATCCTTAAAAGGTGCTACGTATGTTTATTCTATAGGTATGGACAGATAATGTATAAAATGTTCGCCGAGAGATCGTAATATTGTTGTTTGTTCATTTTTCAATTATAAATTTAATTTGACGATAATAGGTCGATCGTTATAAAAGTAGGACACATGATGCATTGATATTTCTGGTTATATTCAATGTATATTAATTGTTTAAATTGGCGGATGGGTTTCGGTATAACGGAGATTGAACTCGCTGAGATGAAGTTTGTTAACGATCGATCTCGCAAGTCATTTTAAAGTTGAATTCGCAGCTTATTATCGGCTAAAGGTGTTGCTAACTCTTGTGACCGAATGCGTTATCCAAGTGGCACAAATGTTCGATTTCTCGATTTGTGTTTAAGTTACCTATTCTCCTGTGGCCATTTGTCAAAATTTTTAATTCGATGCAACTCGTTCACATCACGAAATCTGAAAAAAATTATATTTTTGTACAAAACATTACACAAACCTTATATGAAGTAATAAACATTCAGGGATATTCTGGAAGTGGTGTAAACTATGAGAATTGGTATTGTAACCGTCAAATTCCATGACCGTATTCACAATCTAGTGATGCGAACCGGATTGGACAGGACAAATGTGTAGTAATTGGTGAATAACAAAAGATAAGGAAGATTGTGAATATCAGAAGATAAGTCTAGAAAATTTGGCAGACAAAGGTGAAGAGCTGAAGCAGGATTTGATGCAATAAATGAACCAAAAATTAAATCAAAGAAGTAAAGAGATGCAACAAATCAATCATGTCATGAATTAAAAGTTGGAGAAAAGCATGGACGAAGTCCTTTGGAAGACGAAATAATGATATAGGCGATACGGAGCAGAAAATCGAGCATTCAGACACTTGAAGATCATGGAGTATATGTCGTTGATTGAGAGAAACCAAGGAGGATCAGCTGAGTTGGCTTCACGATGATGAGAAATTTAACCTGGAAATTGCCACAGTTTAAGGAGAAGGAGACGAACTGATTTTGGATGGTCAACCGTATGCATAGACGTCTCATAATATTTGTTGATCAACGGGAGCCTTAAAGCATGAATGAACACGAGCCAGAACAAATTGAGATTAATGATCGAATCGTAGTTCGTTGGATGGGATATTGGACAGTATCTGAAGGAAATACCGGCCAAGGCCAGTGGAGATTGCGGATGGCCCACTAGTTTTAACTACTAAAGCAAACAGAGTAATCGGTAGCGGTGATTGGTTGCTAAAACCAGAAACGGATTCTGCACATTCTTCACGAAAGATCAACATGATTTTTAAATGTAAGACAGTACAGCCTGTGAAATATATATGAAAATATCTCAAGTTTGTTGGATAGGCAGAGAGCAGTGGCGACTAAGAGCCGTATGGAGGGTGAACGATATATAGGACGGCTTGGAAAATATATACATACAAAAGACCAGGCATTTGGAGGAGTGACAGCGTCCGGTGAAAATATCATCGATGTTGGTTCAATAAGGAGGCATCGGCAATGGGAGGATTTCGGGGTATTTTGGGAGGCAACGGGAGGATTTCGAGGATACCAGTACTAATCGGGAGATGTGCGAATACGTGGAGCCAAGTACGGAGAGGACCGAGGAGGAATGAATCATGGATGGTGAGTGCGATTTTGGATGGTATCGAGAGGCGATGACACAGGAGACGTTGAATTGGTCGGAATTGTACGGACTAAATTGCAAAGGCATTAATTTGGATTATGTTAGGAACGATCATGCTTTAGGCGATAATGTTACGATTTCGCCTACTGGCTGGTTGATTCAGCGTAAACTGGTTTATTGACATTTTTGTGAAATTAGTGACATCTACGAGTAGTTTAAGTAGTAGCATTATAAGTTGTTTTATAACAGTTTAGTAGTTAGTCTCGTATTTGGTCAGTCTTGGTTAAGAAGCGGGACGAAGTATAATAAAAGCGAAAGTGGGTAGTGGGAAAAAATTAAGTGGCGTTAGAGTGAAAATACTGGTGTGATTAAAAATAATTTTAAATGGCGTTAATAGTGAATTAATAAATAATTGTGGAAATTATATGTTGTTGTATTTTAGTGATTATGGATTTTAGGAAAATTGGTGTAGGATTATTTCTGGTATTTTCGAGAATATTCCAGCAGAGGTAAGTGTAAATGTTAGGAAATTACTCAGGGATTGTTTCCGATATATTCTGGTATATTCCGGAAGTGGTGTAAATTACTAGGATTGGTGTTGTAACCATCAAATTCTATAAAGGTATGCGAAACGAGATTTTAAGCCTTAAATATTAATGTTTAAAATGTGTTTGAACGAATTGACTTTGTGGCAATATGACATACACTGGTATGTAGGTATTTAATATTTGAAAATAACTCTTCTTTATTATTTCTTTTTTAATTAAAATCTAGTCGAAGAATAATAAGCAAATTTTATTCTAACTTAAATTAGTATATTTTACTGAAATTTAAGGGTTCATCCATCGATGTACTCCTTAGCTTTGATATTTATTATTTGATCGCGCTTGTTGTGTGCTAGATATATAAGGTGGGCTAAATAATTTGTTTTAAATGCAATAAAACAATGGTTCTCAATATTTTTTCAAATTTATTTTTTCATTGTAAAGAACAATCCTTCCGATTAATTATGGAATACTATTTCATTCATATGACTGCCTCGGCTGGCCTTGACGTACCCCATACGGTCGGTCCAATTTTTGAGCCCATTTTCGATGGTATGCGGCATTATGTCTTCAATGGCAATGCGAATATTGTTCTTGAGAGCGTCAATCGTTGCTGGTTTATCGGCGTAACACTTATCTTTGACGGCACCCCAAAGATAATAGTCCAACGGCGTCAAATCACACCTCCGAGGCAACTAAATCACATCAGCGTTTTGGCTGATAATTGGATCTTCGAAGACAGTGCGCAAAAGATCAATTGAAACGTGTGCTGTGTGGCACGGAGCGCCGTCTTGTTGAAACCAAATGTTGCCTATGTCCTCCTCTTCAAGTGCCGGGAACAAAAAATCATTTATCATGGCGCGGTAGCGCTCACCATTGACAGTAGCGGCGGCTCCTTGCACATCTTCAAAGAAAACTGGCCCAATGATGCCACCGGACCAAAATCCGCACCAAACAGTCACTCATTAAGGATGCATCGGCTTCTCTACGATCACGTGCGGGTTCTCCGTGCCCCAAATGCGACAATTCTGCTTGTTTACATAGCCGCCAAGATGGAAATTCGCCTCATCCGAAAAGATGATTTTTTTGCCAAATTTTTCGAATTAATGTTTCAATATGTCCCAGCGTTGTTCAAGCAAATACAGAACCATTTTCGTTCAGCGGGAGGATAAAACTAACTTTCTTTCAAATCAGAAGTGACATAACCCTTACCATACTCAAAAAAACGCTAGTTCAAAAAAAATTATTTGGCCCACCCTGTATATAGGTATATATTTTAGCTGATTCTACACTAACTCAAAAGGCTTTATTATTTTGAGCCTTCTAACTAAATCCTTATTATGCTACTGGATGGCCTCTATGTTGATATGGTGAAGTAGTCTGTTTCATGACTTTCAGCAAATTTCATAATTTCGGTTTATTGGGTTCTATGCCTAGATCTTTGTGGATGTCGCCGTTCCTGACAAACCATGGTGCGTTGGCCTTGTTTCATAGCACTTTATTTTGGAAGCATTGGATAATATCCATGTTGCTTTGCTTGGTACATCTCCACAGCTGTATACCATAAGCCCAGACAGACTTCAATACTTGCTTATAAAGCAGAAGCTTATTAGGTATTGATATATGAGAGTTTCTTCCCAGTAACCAATACATTTTATTGTACTTCAATCCCAACTCGTCTCTTTTCTTTTTTACATGAGCTTGTCCGACCAAGATATTTGGCAGTGTTTGCATGTGGTATTTCTTGATTATTTAAATATACTGGTTTGTGTACTAATCTCTTGTTCGTAAAGTCGACATGTACAGATTTGGTTTCATTAAATTTTAGGCGCCAATTTCTTGGCTAGTTGTGTACTTGCTCTATGACGGTTTGTAATTTCTCTGTTGTATCTGAGTTGTTATCACCTACTGCCATGATGGCTGTGTCATCGGCGAAAGTGGCTATCGTGTTGTTTTGTGGGATTGGAACATCTCGAGTGTATAGTAAATACAGAAAATGGCCCAAGGACACTTCCTTGTGGAACTCCTGCTTTTATTTCCTTAAGCTCAGAATATTAATCTTCTTGCTTAAATCTGAAATATATTTCCGTTATACACGATTCCAGTATTATGCTGTACTGTTTAGGTAGGATTAATTTAAGTTTGTAGATTGAACTTTCGTGCCAAACCTTGTCAATGGCCTGCGCTACATCAAGGAATACTGCGGAACAACTTTTTTTCTCTTCTAAAGTCTTCTCAATGATATTGGTTATTCTATGCACTTGACCAATAGTTGAGTGCTCACGGCGAAGACCAAATTGGGGATTCGAAATTAGGTTATTTTTTCAATTATTAGTTCGAGTCATTTTAATAGTAACTTTTCAAAGAGTTTAGACATTATTGACAGCAACGATATAGGGATATATGGTGTTATTAGATGTGGCGGTATTCCTGGTTTGGGAATCATGATAACCTCAGTGTTTATGCTATTAGTTAACTTTGCCGTACTTTCCTCGGTAGTTGCTTTATTATTTCTCCAGTAATCAGATCAAACCCTGGTGCTTTCTTTGTGTTGAAATTGTTTTTAATTTCGTTTGCCACTTCAGTAGCCGAAGTAGGTGTGACATCTTCGAGAATTTGTATTATGTTTTCATTCGTGGTTGAAATATATTTTCAAGATGATTAGCAAATCCTCCAGCGTTTGCTTTGTGTTTCCTTGCCCATGTTCCATCCATTTTCCTGATAGGATGAATCGGCATTATTGGCCTTTTCAGAGTTTTAGTCATTTCCAGAGCGAATAATCCGTATTACTGTCAATCGTCAACTTAAGTAGAAATTAACTGACTCATTTGTTAGTTTCTGAATTTCTCTTGTTAATTGTTGAGTAAGATTGTTTAGTGTTTTTTGTCTTGAGGAGCTCTAGTTTGGTGCCACTTTTTCTGGAATTTCGTTTACCCCTGTTAGCCGTGATTTGATGTCCGGAATACTCTCCCATGCTGACTGTTGAATATCCGTAATGAACTTTTCTACTTCTTTGTCCAGTTTATCTATAGATTTTAATGGAACTTACAAAAGTATTCTTTGTTCAAGGTGTACTTTGAAACTTTCCCAGTTCGTATCTTTGTTGGTTAGTACTGGATTATTCCCATTTGGATAATATACTCGCTTAGGGTTAGGACTATCGGAGAATAATCTGAGCTCATATCTTTGCTTAATTGACTTTTAAAAAAACTATTAGAAATATTTTTGGTAAGAAAAAATCGATCAGGTCAGGTATTTTTCCTGGGTCAGTTGGCCAATAGTTGGCTTTCCTGTTGAAATGGATTCACATCTATTTTCTTTAATAGCAGTCAGTAGTTTGTAGTTAGTCTAGAACCCCAGTGAGTATTCTTTACATTGAAGTCACCACCTATTATGAACCTTTTTCCCAGACGCTTGAAGAACTCTGAGCATTGTTTGTTCTTAATAGAATGTCTTGGTGAACAGTACAATCCTGCCACAACAATAGGAAAGTTGTTGGTTTTTATTTAAATCACTGTGGCCTGAATTTCTTCTTTTTCATACTTTGCTTATTCAAAATGTTGGATATATTTTTTTATGATGACTGTTCTCTGGCTGAATTATCTGGATGAGTATTGTGATATACGAAATAGCCTTTAAATGTTATGTAGGATTGATTAGTAAAATGTGTTTCCGAAATACGACCAACATCTATATTCTCAATGTCGAGGGCTGCTTGTGTTCTTGTTGATTTCGGAACAGACCATTAGCACTCCATGACATAATTTTCATTGTGCTGTTCGTTTTTGTGTGGATTTGGGTTTAGCTCCCAATGCGCTATCTTTTAATTTTTGTAGCCTCATCAAATTTTGTGGGTTTCATGAAAATATTTTGTAATGTTTGACTGATGTCTACATCTATCGATTTTTGGCAGTGGTTTATTAACTTAGCCTCTCATGGCTTTGGCATATCGTCCGCTTCGTGACAATAATTCCTATCTGCATTTTTTACCAAATAAAGTTTTTGATGCCAAAATATAGCCATAACGCAAGCGCATCTATTTATATAACCAACTAAAAATGATAAAACCAAAAAAAAAACAAAAGCTCCTTTATAAATGAGCGTAAAACTAAACGTCAAAAACTCCTATGTGATCAGTTTTTCTTGTGTAATGACCGCGTGCACACTAGTGGTAAGTTTAGTTCGATTAATTACTAATTAAAATTAAGTTAAAGCGCTCTATACTAAAATTTTAATGTTTGTATGTTTATTTAATGATTTGTGATATAAATTTTGCTGTTTTATTAACTTTTAGGCAATAAAAAAGATAATACTAAAATACTTCATATGTATAAGAGGTTATGTACATTACAATAAAAAAATATTTTTATACCATTTTATTGAATTTATGGGTATGTTTTGATTAATTGCAGAATAGTAATTTATAACTCAAGAATGTTTAGTCGAGGTCCAAAAATAGTAGAGATGGTGCGAAATCAAGGATCTCGAAAGCCTATTATAATTCCGCACAACAACGAAACAGTTCCCGTAGAATTAGAAAACAATATGGGCATACTTTTCACTTGAGAATTCGATCCTACAAAAATAGATTCTGAAGCTAATATTATAACTATCGAAAACGACGCAGATATGGAATTGAATAAGGTCATGAGACCAACTGAGGTTGACGTGGAGGACAGAAATGTGTGTATAAATGATCCCGATTTTACTTTTTACAACTTTATTTGCCAAGTTTCGCCAAAGCGTAACACGGTTCTGGTTTTCAGAGGACCAGTGTAACAATTTGTGTGCATCAACGTTTACTAGTTGCATCATTGAATATTTGAAAAACAATTGCATAACTGAAGATAAAAAATCAATTGTAATCTATTCGGACGGATGCGGATATCAGAACCGGAATAACGTTTTAGCAAACGCTCTTCTCAACTTTTCTATAGAATACGAAGTAGAAATAACTCAAAAATATCTGGAACCTGGGCATACATACGCACATGGAATGTGATAGTGTGTATAGCAAAATTGAACAGCAACTAAATAATAAAGAAATACATCTTCGTAGAAACTATGTCACTTTAATCAAGGCTCCACGCATAAAACCGGAACCATACGATGCGGAACCACTAACCTACTCATTTTTTTTCGAAATTATGCATTACCTGAGCATCTGCGGTATTTGTCAATAAGATCAGGTAGAAAAGTGTACGATCCGATAGTAACCGACATTAAAGCGTTACGTTATTTTGATGGGAACATTACATTTAAATTAAATTTGGATTTCGATTGGGTTGATTTACCAGGGAGAATGAAAACAATTGAGACTATCACTCAATATCCACCTCTATTTAACGCAGTGTGCAAAATTCGTAAAAGCAAGTATGATAACTTGTAACAGCTGAAATCTGTAATCCCATCTGACTGCCACTCTTTTTACGATCATTTGCAATTTATGGATTAAGTTTAAAATTAAGCTGTGATTAAATTCATGAGACTAATTTTAATCTATAGATTTATTAGTTTTAAGTTGCCAAAATGTGATATTATAATTTAATGAATGTCATGGACTGTTAAGTTTTTTAATTTACTCGTAAATGAAATGTTAATAGCTGCGTTTTTCTGAATAACAATCGGGTTGAGTTCGCGATAGCTTTTTTCAAATTTGTCCAAGTTAAAATTTAAAATTTATTTATTTTTTAATTAAATAATTTAGTGTTAATAGTAATCTACGTATAACTGAAAAAACCCATCATTAAAGTTGTATAGTTTTCTTGTAATATCGTTGCTCTGTATAGTTCTGAACATACATATTCCTAGCATTGGTTTAAGGAATTGAAATTGAATAAACATCTGGTTGCTAAACATCAGTGTGAATTACACAAATAAAAAAAAAATCAGTAGCCTTAGCACTTATGTGAATAATCTAGCAATTGCTCCTATTTGCACTTTAAATTTAATTCAAATTATTAATTAATTAATCACAAAATTCAAAAAAACATTCACCAAGAAACTGTAAGAGATCAATTAAAATAAATTAGCAATAATTTTCTTTCTTAATTTCGATTGGTCTCTTACATGGGCAGTTTTTTGTGTCTCCTGAAAAATACCATTTTTTCACATAGGAATTATTGTCACGAGGCAGGCGATATGTAACTCCTTCAGTTCTTAGGTGGCGACCAAATGGTTGCCTATTGTCTTGTTCTGTCTGCCTCTCGTGTCGATTTGCCTGCCCATACATTTGAGTTTTATTCATCCTTTGAATTTTAATTTTCTGAAATTCCTTTGCAAGAATACATCCTCGATAATTAGCAGGATGGCCTTGTCCACAGTGTATACACTTTAGATGTGCTTGCAGATAGTCGCATTCTCCAGTTAGGTGGTGTCCGGCACGTTTAACACAACTTGGAAGTTTGCCACACTTTTTTTGCGTGTGTTCATATGGTTCACATCTTTTGCATTGCGGAATTAGTTTAAAATTTCTAAGTGGTTGAATTTCCACTTTGCACTTTCCAATTCGCGACTTTTTTTTACCACGAGTGCACGTTACTCTCCAATACACCATACACCATACTTGATTTCAGAAGCGAGAAATTTTACCAGAATTTTGGTAAAACGGCCTACATAATCGTTATTTCCGATTAAATTTCAATAAACCAGCTAGGTTCACTTTCCTTGAAAATTTATTCTTTAAATTTATTAGAACTTTTTTCACCAGGATCTTTCAATTTACGAAAAAAACTTTTCTGATGAAATAAAAGATTTTTTCGAAAAGCATTTGTGCTTAAATTATGATAAATTTGAATCTAGCAACTATAATTTAGAATATTTTTTTTCTAAGATATTTCGCTAAGAGTCCTATATTTATGGAAGTAGCTTAAGTATGAAATATTATCTTGATCAGTGAATCCATCTGGATCGTACAGAGTCCAGATTTTAGTTTAGAAATATTTTTTTTTTAATCAGAAATCTTCATTTCCAATCGTCCTTAAATTTTGGAAAATTGTTGCGGCCCAATTTTGTTGCAAATATAATTTAGAATCTTTCCTTGTCGTTTATATCATAACTGATACACTTTTTAAAATGTTTCACAAAAACTTAGAATTTAGTATAGAAGCTGCCACCTTCTTCAGTCTGAAGTTTCATTTCGATCACTTAATTTGATGGCGTTGTATGGAGCACATCGACATTTAGTCTGTACGGCACCATAGAACTTTTCAAAATCATATTATCGGATATCGGCAAGAAAGATAGAAAATAAACCCGTTTTTGCTTAGCAACAACATTATATTGGTACGAGAATGCAAAATGTGTTCTCGCAATGTAATATGTAACTCTGGTAAAATAATTTATTTTCCCGAAAACACGAATATTTTATGAAAATTCAATTATCATAACGATTGATATATAGGTAGTAATTATAGAATATAAATATATGTGTGTGTACATGCTGTGTATGTATGGAAATACGAGTATTATAGTCTGCATTTGAAATTATTTTCGGAGTTTCTAATTAATGAAAGTATGTGGGTTTTGACAGAACCAGTGTTCATATACTCGTACGAGTATATGGAAAAATGATTCGGAAAAATCATTGCATATTTTATTAATTGAAATTGAACGAGAGCAGCTCATGCGTATTCCTATAGCTTATGGCTTCAGTTTAAAAACCATTGTGATGCCCGCTGAATTATTTTTACTGGATGAATTGCACATTAATTTTCATTTCTCAAAATCATTTTACATTTTTTGTTTGTCTGCGTGTTGAGCTTTTTTGTAATCTGTTGATGATGTAGTTTATTTGAGTTTAATGATTTATTTATCTTTTTCACAAATAAAAAGAAAATATAAAATATAATGATGATGATGATTGATTGACTGATTGAATATAACAAATAAATAAATAAAATGGAATAATGATTTTCTCAGATTTTTTGTCTGCTTGCGTTTGTTAGTGGTAGTAGGCACATGGGATTGGGAAATTTAATTTTGGCTGAGGGTGAATTCTACCGATCACAAATAGATATTCATTTCAGTTTACTAAAATGTACACACGATATGTTTGGATAATAGAAAAGTTTCTTGCCCTAATAACATATTCTCATGTTTGAAGCAATTTTACTCTGAATTTTTTTGTAAATCTTAATTTGATTGATTGGTAATGGTAATTTATGTGTAAAATTATTCTGCGCAGCATGCTTCTAAATAATATATGTGATGGAGAACGTGTATTTGATGAATTCACTCAAATGGAAGGATAAAAGTATATCATTGTGATAAAATGTTCAAATTTATACGGTATGTGGCCGACCTCACATGTTTACTTGGACATCTAGAATAATTTATTATAAATATTTCCAAAAAGATAGATATGGGCCTAATTAATAAACAATGATTACATTGTTCATGACCACTGGATAGCGATGCTTATTTTGCTACATTTTACACCTACAAACGGTTAGCTTTATCTCATAACAATATTCACCAGGGTAAAAAAATTATTAAAATTACTCCGTACACAATTGCTTGGACGCATACGTTTAAATAAAGTTTTGCTTAAGCAATAAAAAAAAGTAAATTAACTCCGTCCATTCAATATGATTGTGTTATTGACATAGTATATAGATTTTTGTTGTGCCAATCAGTTTAGGAGTTAAATCAAGGTAAACAATATCGTTACGAGTTTCTGTTTTTAATATCGATAAATGCAATCCCTCATTTCGTATTTTGTTTAAACGGATGCAGATTTGGGTTATGAGATTATTGGGTTGAAGAATTAAGTTCTGTGCTGATTGGCGTAATGAAACTATTTAAAGCCGGATTTTAAAAAGTTTCATTACGCGTATGAGGTTCAAACTCGACTAGGTTGACTTGACTTTGGTTGCCAACATTTAATGGTGTACAACTTAATCACTCCACCACCGAGTGTTATTATATGTGTCCATATTGTTAAAGCAATACAGAGTGGGTTGTTTGTTTTCAAATGGCAACACTTTTTGAACGATTTCCTTGAAATTTTGTAGCTCGTCAGTCCGATATTCCTTGTCACGATACTATCAAGTTTTAGCTTGAGAGGCATTTTGAAATATTAAAAACTTATTTTCAAAGTTAGTATTGCATAGTCGCTGTATTGAAATTGATAAAGATAGTTCATGAGAAATGCTTGCTATTGGATGACAGAAGTGGTCCCCGAGCTCGGACAATGCGCATGTCCTAGAATATTGCGGCAGTGGTCCGTAGTGTATGAAAGAATCCATCGACCTCAACTCAACGCCGATCGCAGCAACTGTCCATTAGTCGTACCAGTCTGAGGATAATGTTGCACAAAGACTTCGGATTATTCGCCTACAAGGTCCAGATGTCATAGTTAAAAGCAAATGACCATTCGATCGAAATCAGTTCTCTGCGCGGGCCATAGACCAGCTTCATAATGAAAAGTGCCAATGTTATTTTAACGGTGCTGTTTTACATCACATGTTTACAGTAGCGACACTTACATTATATCGTGTCGCTTAAAATTCGCGTTAAATAGTTTTAAAAGTTAGATAAATCTTTATTAAAACTTTATTAGACCTTAGCTCGCCACGTATTCATTTTTAGTCATACTAGTCTAATCACCTGATTGCACACAATTTTTATACAATTTATACGAAATTTATTTAATTTTACTGTAGAGGTTGACCACATACACCCGAGTTGGTTTTATATAAATTTTAAAATACGTTAGCGAATGTCCTGCATGTTATACACCAATTCACGAAATATGTTTAGTCTAAAAATTTGTGATTTGTTTTATTATATCGACTTTTCGTTTATGATTATGCTTATTCAGATAGTTATTTAGCAGTAACTAGCTATTATTAATTTATTACGATACACTTTATAGTTCATTAGATAATGCTGACCAACTTCTTATGGCCTCAACTCGACGCTATGAATGTAAACGGCCTTTGGTTTCAAAAGGATGGCGCCACATGCCAAATTTGGCAACCGAATAATCAGCCGTTTATTATAAATGTGAATTGGCCTGCGCAGAGCTGCGATTTGATGTCTTTGGACTTGTTTCTACGGGGTTTCGTTAAGGATGGATGTAATGCGGATAATCTAGAGGCAATTTCAGCTATAATACATAACATTGCGACATTCGCGAAATAGGTGCCGAAATCATCGAAACAGTTCTTAAAAACTGAGACTCACAGGCTGTAAGATACTATAAGGCCGGCAGAGGGAGCCACATGAACGAAAGTCTTTTTCATTCTTAAATTGGAGGCTCCAACCTACACAGATAATTCTACAAAATAAAGATGTATACTTATTTTATGGCGTTTTTAAAAACAAACTTTTAAGTGGCTCACTCTTTATTTTTCTCCATGGTTACGGTATTGTTATTCATTTCCTCATTGCCATCCCAAACGGCACAGTGGTTAAAGCTTTGGCGTTTAGAAAGCGAGCTACCGGGTTCGAATCCCGAAAGGAGTAGGATGCAAAACGGATTTTCCATCATCTGATTACGATCGGCCATGAAAAAGAACACATCTATGACCCCTGTCAGAGTGAAGAACTAATGGGCCGACCCATCTTACATGTCGGCACCATAGGCTGTCATGGAGCTATGCAATACGCAGATGGTTCTACGTACGTTGTCGATTTGACTATTGCGTAAGGTAGGACGTTAAAAGCGAAGCGTGCGAAAGTATTGGGATTGGTGCGACCCCAGAACAGATTGAAAGTGTATAAACAAGAAACAAATAAGAAAATGTGTATTTGTTATTATGTCAAATAAAACCTGAAATGTGCTGTTTCGATTTTATTGAATTTCACCGTTTCTTTAAATTAATCTGCATTCTTCGTTATACATAGTCGGTGTTATTACTTTTTTGTTTATGTTCTGCAGGTGCAAATTTTCTTTGTTATGGTGAAAAACGACAATTGTACCCTGAAGTAAATGCTTTTCATAATGACTGTGGTATCGGCCGTTCAAACATACCTTTATCAGCTACATCCTTTTCAAATTCGCAGAGACGCGAGATTCCTAACCCGAAGAAGTATTGTTCTGGATGAGGCGTAGCAATTGTTGTGAAACCCTACTCTCGAAAATGTTATCCGCTTGTAGCGGGTAACCATCGGAAAGATATGCAACGTCTTGGAGTCCATATACACTCCCGAGCATTTGATTATAACCACTTTAAATTTTGTCCTAATTCTTCATGTGGTTGTTGTTTTGCTATAATTTTTTTAATGTCTTTTCTCTTGTTTTATACTAGCTGATGCGAGAGAAGTTAAAATAAAAAAAAGGAACACGGTCAATTCAAATGTTATTTTTTGCGAATATTTAAACATGAGCACTTGATTATAACCATTTATTGTTTTTAAACTTTGAAAGACTGAAATGCTTGAAAATTATTTCAATTGTTTTTTTTTTCTATTGCCCGTCATTATTAATAAAAAATTTCCATTTTTATAACAATGGATCGAGGTAAAACGTTGACAAAGGAAGAAATTGGTAAAATTGTTACAATTAAGCAAGAAAATTATTCTAATCGGCAAATAGCGATTAAAATTGGTCGAAATCATGTGACAATCAATAATTATCTAAATAATGAAAACAATTATGGGGAAAACAACAGCAGCAACAACAGAACGAGAGCGTAGGTTAATTTTATGCGCTGCGTCGAATTTTGCTGCCACCGTTCGCAAAATAAAAGATAAAGTTGGAACTTCAGCCAGTATCTGGACAGTACGCAGGGTAATTAAACAGTGTCTGTATCTTAAACGGGAAAAACTTATGAAAAAACCACATTTACTTCAGCGTCATAAAGATGCTAGATTAAGAAAGAAATTTAATTTGGATGAACCTGATGGATTTCAGTATTACTTCCATGATTTAAGGAAATCTGAGCAGTTTCTGTCTCGTCGTCATATCGCTGTTGGTACCGTCATGGTATGGGGCTGCAATTCATGGCGCCATCGATTTGGTTGTTTTGGAAGGTCGGCAGACCTCAGGGAATTCGACATTCAACTATTAGAAATACAGAAAATTAATTTCCAAGAAATGTTCAATGGCCAACGATGGATTTTTCAAGAAGTTAACGCGCACATTCATACAGCAGAACGTGTTAAACAATGGTTTGCACGTGGAAGTTCTGGACTGGCAAGCTCTATCTCCCGATCTCAACATAATCGAGAATTTGTGGGGATGGTTATCGCGCAAAATTTGTGCAGAAGGAAGGCAATTTCAAAATGGGCTGATTGCTGCAATTGAAGAAGCTTTCAAGCAAATACAGAATACGGCAAAATAGCAGAAATTCAAAAAATTTATTGGGGTATTTTAGTCATTGAATTTAAGCACAGCTGGTTAAGAAATAATCGAGTTTAATTAGCTTAGCCAAATTCCAAAGGCATATCCAAAATGTTTAATAGAACACCATTCTCATCATACAAACCATATACGTTTCGCCATAATTTGTTATGAATTTTAACCAAAAAACCGGGATTTTCACAAAACTATAGTTTGGCTAATCAAGAAAAACCAGAAATGGTTCTCTTTTTTAGAAATTTTAGTTCTTAAAAATGTATGATATTTAAAATTTCGGAATTTTGACAAAAACTGGTATATTGATTTCTGTGGTTTTGAAAGCCGGTATGTTGCCTCGCGGGATTTTGATTTCCAACATTTTGAAAGCGAGATTTTGAAATCCTTCATTTCAAAAGTAATCCTTTGCAAAAATATGCACCATATTACAATATCCGAGTTCCACTTCTGTCAATGACTTATTTTGTTTCTTATCTATTACAAAAATAAAAACAAAATCACTTAATCGCCGAAGTCCGAGAAAGTGCTTTTCAAAATGCTATCTGTGTGTCTGTATGTCATTCTGTGCAGGCTAAATATCTATGTCCTCTATACAGTCCAGACAGATTGACTGTCATGAAAATCATGATAACTATTATTTTATTATTTTAAATTAAAATTAGAATACTGCTAAAATTTAAGCGGAAATGACGTTTTTTGACAAAAGGGAAACTGTTTTTCAACAAAAATCGAGCCCCTGTAAAGCCCAGAGGGATTGACTGATCGTGGTGAAACTTCAATTTTAAGATTTTTCCCTAAATTGAAATATCCCGGTCACGTTTGTCAGAAATCGTCCACCGGAAATAACAGCTTCCGTAAGAGGTTTTTCATTTTTTGTAAATATTTTGAAAAGTATATTATTTTTGAAAAAACTACTATAAACTAATTGACCACATCAGTTTCCAAAATTTAAGCAGACATGATGTTTTGTGCCAAAAACTGTTTTGAACAAGAAATGTGGCCTCAGTACAGTCCAGGCGCGTTGACTGATTTGGATAAAATTTCACACTTAAGCTTTTTCCAAAAAGTTGGAGTTTCCAATGGTGTTTGGCGTGAATCCGTCCACCGGAAGATGCAGTTTCCAAAGAACCTTTTTCGTTTTTTGTAATTATTTTGAAAACATAACATATCATACGAAAACATAACATCTACGAAAAAACTATTAAAATGAAAAAAAATTAAAATTTAATTTCATACAAAATTAGTTAAAACTTCCTTTTAATTTTTCCAGAAAGAGTATTCATCATAAAACTTTATTTTACCAAATTTCGGCACATCTACAGTCCAGGCAAATTGATTATTTGGGATTAAATTTCATACTAACCGTTTTTTCATAAATTGGGAGATCCGTGCGAAATGTGATGGAAATTAGTGTACCGGAAGTGGTAGTTTCCGTATGAGCTTTTCATAACATTAACAAACAAATTGAAAGATTAAATTTTCGACAAGGGTTGACCTTGTTGGTTTTCTGAAATTTATGCGAGAATAATAAATTTTGATTATGCAAGACTATTTTTGGTTTAGTTTTTCGCTTTAGAAATCAAGCGTGGTCTATTCGAGATCTATGTACATTCGTGATAAAAGAAAATCTAGTGTTGGCAACAACATAATCACCTCTCCATTTTTAAAACGCATTTGTTTATTAAAATCTTCATGTACCGCTCAAAGTCGTCTGGGTGTTATAAGAAAAGTTGTGTAGTTCCTTAAATATGTAATAATTTATGACCTCTTTCAAAACAAAATCTTTCACTGAAAAATGTTGTATTTTATTTAACTCGAATACCATATATCTTACCGACATGTAATGGCTGGACATTTACAACCAGAAACCAATTTATAATGTTTACATTTTCGCCAATTGGGCTAACTGAAGCAGGGCTTCTAGAAGTAGGAAAGTTTTATAACTGAAAGTTAACAGTGGAGAAGGTACAGGGTGGCGCAAAAAGACCGTATTAGTCTGATTGTTTATTAGTGTGAATAATTTTTTTAAATATGGTTTCTCTTTTCTGAAGTTTCTTAAGAAGATTTGGGCAATTTATAATGAAAAGCAACGGTAGACCAACAATAAAGCGTCTAGTTACAAATTTCTAGCAAAAAGGCGCCTTCAGAGACCTCCAAGGTTCTGAAAGAGGACGTACGGCACACAAGGAGGATAATATTTAGCGTGCGCTGGTAGGTGTGCAGAATAGCCCAAAAACGTCAACAAGGATACGTCCAACACAACTCGAACTATTAAGAACGTTCCCGTTTAAAATTGATCTTGAGCAGGAATTTACCGGACAAGTGGTGCAGTGGTTAAAGCTTCGGCACTTGGACCGGGAGGTTCTGGGTTCGAATCTTACCAGAGGCTGGATGCAAAGTGGATTTTCGTCATCGAGTACGATTGGTGATGTTAATAAACACAACTAAGACCCTCTGCTGGAGTGCAGAATTCAGCGCCGACCCACCGTTCATGTCAATGTACAGGTTGATATGGAGCTTACAATGCGCAGGTGGTATACTGTGATGGTATGAATGGGTGGTGTGAATGAAAAGAGGGATATTAATTGACCTTCAAAGGACATTAAATCCATTGGACAATTAATACTTTCTTTATTAAAAAAACCGAAACTGCTGCGGAACTGATTGATTTTGCCATTTCGAAAATAATCAATTGCAACTAGCCACCAGAACTAAAAATACCGTTCGAAGTGAAATCCTGGCCATAACACCTAAACTTTTCAGAAATGTTATGGAAAACGTGTTAGAAAGAGCACGAATTTGTGAAGCAGAAAATGGCCATCACTTGTGAGATATTATTTTTCCCATTTAAACCAAAAACAAATTAGAACGGTCTTTTACGCCATCCTGTACTAATAGCGAAGAAAGTGAAATTACTTGTGTGATTTAAAGTTTTTTAAATGGCGTAAAATGAATTAATAAATAATTGTGGAAATTATTGTTATTGTGCTTTAGAATTTACTGGAGATTTGGGTAATTATTGTGAGAATACTTCTGTTACTTTTGGGAATATTTCGTAAAATAATTGTTGTTGAAACCCGTAAAATTTATAGAGGCATTCACAATGCAGTAAAACGAACCGGATTTGCCAGGGAAATTTCGTAACAATACGAGACGTTTCAGTTTAATGTTGTTACATCATTTGCAAATTGGGCCTTTTATTAATCTTATGTCAATCCTCTCTTATGTTAATCCACAAAATTAAAAACTCTTTGATCATAAGCCACATGATAAACTCTCATTGTCTTGGAGAATAAATAAATAAGTTCAAAAATGCACAATCTTCGTAGTTTCAGACAACTCTGGTAATTCATTATAATCAAATCTAATCATTATAGGTTATTCTGTAATCTATTTCACAATACAGTGAACCATACCAAAGTTCCCTAGAATCTAGTATATGAGTATTTACCACAATTTCAATGTATTGGTCGAGTTGTCAGAATTTGTATGTCAGCAGTTGTGTAAATTTTCGGGATCGTCAGTACAAGATTTTTCAAAATGTCACCTACTCGAACTTATCAAAGTTTAATAGAATTAAAATCAGTTTAGTACTTTAAGAAATGATTGTTACCTGTCTAAATTTCCGGGGTTCACACAAATATGGTGCTAGCGATTCAGGTAGTTGTCATTTATGTCAGAAGTTTTGTTTGGTTCATAGCGTTGACAGTTGTTAACGATAACTCGTTGTAATACCAGCACATATCGCAAAGCAAAACTATTTTTTCTAAGAACGAAAATGTCGAGTTGCCAAACAAACAGCATTTGAAGGAAGCTTTGCTTGAGGAGGCTTACGGCGAACATGTACCACCGAAAACTCTCTGTGAAGATTGATTTAAACGCTTCAGAAGTGGCGATATCGACATTGAGGAGGAGAAGCGCACCGAAAGAACCAAAAACATTTAAAGACATCGAGCTGCCGCGTTATAGGATGCAGACGATACGCAAACTCAAGATCAACTTAACACCAAAGTATTTCCCAAACGCAATAAGTCGTGACTTTCACCTACGAAAAAGACAATGCTATTCGTTTGGTGGGACCAGAAAGGAATCGTGTACTGCTGAAACAGGGCGAAACTGTCAATGTGTAACGCTATCCACAACAACTCATCAATCTGAACCATGCATTGCTCGAAAAACGGCCAGAATGGGACACGAGACACGAACGAGTGAAATTGCAGCACGACCTCGCTCCATGCCATCGCACTCCAATCGTCCAGGACACCATCAATACGCTGAGATGGGTAATGCTACCGCACCCACCTTTTTCGCCAGACCTGGCCTCGTCAGATTATCACTTGTTTCGGTCGATGGCACATGGCTTAGCAGGACTACACTTGGCGTTTATGCGAATATAGCGAAGGACAATACTTTGAATAAACCATTTTCTATATTTCTATTGAAATTTCCAATTTTCCATTTTTCAAAAAAAAGCCGGAAATTTAGTTGCGCATCTAGTAAGGCAAATGCAAAATGAATAAAAGACTTTCGGGTGTCATATTAGTCACCTCGAGAGTAGTATTTAGTTTGCATGGGTTTACATGCAGCACCTACAACAAGGGTTTATGAAAACTAACCGGTAGCATTTAAAATAGTTCATAACAAAAAACTCTTTTTATACAAAGTATAGAATAGGTTCGAACTAAACCACATCATCCTCTTCCTGTCTTCACTCCCCTCCTCATTAAACACAAAAGCAGAATGTGTTTTTTATCTAAATCGAACTGGAATATATAAAAATTTATAGATAAAGTGGGTGTGTACCGTATACGATTTTTGAGGTTGATCATAATTTCTCGTTACGTACATTTGCCATAGATACGCGTCTGCTACCTGAAAAAGTTTTAGAGAATATTACGAATTTCAATTTTTATTTTTGTGCGTTGATTGCCTTAAAAATGAAAGCCGTCTTATAATTTATAATATACCTGGGATATAATAAATTAATTTAAATCGATATTGAAGGAATTATTACGTGACAGAAACGTCGTTAATCATATCGATGGCATATTTTTCGGGCACCGTATTTCCATTATTACGCGTGATACGAATAAACTTCGCAAATCGTCCAATCAATCCATTTAATTTTTTAATTCACTCCTTGTCACATTTTACTGGTTTTAGTTTTCAAACTTTGAATACATCCGTCCGTTCTATGTGTATATAGATAAATGTGCTATAGTTAGATAGATTACTAACATATCAATTTCCAATTGATCGGAAATTATGTTTGATTCGGTTGATTAAGCATTGATAATGCCTTCCCCAATACAGCACAAAAAATAACAAAATCTTCTATTCATAATTTCTTTTATCATTTTCCGTTCACAAAACATATTCCGTACGTATAAACAACCCTTTTGTGTGCTTTGTGTAGATGTGTGTGTGTGCACTGAATGAATGTGATCAAAAACCAATTTGGATCGAAAAGACACATTCTGTCTTATAAATAAATCGCTCTACGTGAAAATAATACCATATATGCCGTGGGATAAAGGATTTAGGAAAAGCAAAGAAAATCGTTCTATGTGCCCCGTATAGTCGAACGTCTAAGTACATTTTTTATGATAATTTTCATTCGACATTTCAGTTTTTATTGAGGTGCGACACTAAATATTATCAAGACTTTATACGAAAACGAGAATATCCTCTAGTGAAAGTGTTTTTCTCGATTATTTTCGGAATTTTTATTTATTTCGCAACCTGTTAGCTGGTTTATGTACATATTGTAAAATTTTCTTAAAATCGCTATATACAGTACTTACGAAAGCCACCTCAATTGATTTACCATGGCATTGAAACAATACAAATCATTGGAAAATTTTAGATTGTTGGTGGAATTTATGCAAATTTTATACTCGGCAGTATTTTTTTGTGTTGCGTGAAATCTATAAAATAAACAGTCTAATTTATAGGGTTACTTGTTCGCTGATAATTGAAAATGGATTTGCAGCTAAAATATTATGGCATACAATTTTGATGTGGCAGATTGTCAATATATTGGCAGAAATTGTATAGTCTTTTTAAATGGGTAAAACTATTTATAATCATCCCCATTTTTATTTTTTGAATGAAACGTAACCAATTATTAATTCATATTATTAGTTTTCGGGAACTTCTTACCAATTGCAGAGTCCTTCAAAACGAACATTAAATGTAAAATGAAGGATAAGTTACTACTTTGGCAGATTAGTGCAATAAATTTAGAATTTATGGATGTAAATTATTTGCATTTAAATTATTAAATTATTAATTAATTAAATTATTTATATTTAATTTGGGGTTTTTATTTTTTATGTTGTACTAGATTGGGGGTTTATACAGTTATGATTGCTGGTCGATCTTCTAATTCTAATTATGCACTATTAGTAGGATTACGGGCTGTGGCTCAAACTATTTGGCTTTAATTTTATTATGTTTTAGTTTTTTAGTGGGGGATTATAATTTGTTAAATTTTATGGTTTATCAAAATATTTGATTTATTTGAATTATATTTCCTTTAGCTTTAGTTTGGGGGCCCCTATATTAGCTGAAACTAATCGTACACCTTTTGATTTTGCTGAAAGGGACTCTGAATTAGATTCTGGGCTTAATGTGGAGTATAGTAGAGGACGATTTGCTTTAATTTTTTTTGCAGAGTATGCTAGAATTTCATTTATGAGAATGTTGTTCCTTGTTATTTTTTTAGGGTGTGATATTTAATCTCTTATTTTTTATGTTAATTATGTTTTTATGTTAAATTAATATTAATTTCTTTTTTCTGCCTCGATTTCGGTATGATAAATTGATGTATTTGGCGTGAAAGAGATTTTAACCATTTTCATTGAATTATTTAATGTTTTTTGTGAGTTTAAAAATTTTAATATTTATTTTGTATTTTGTCATCGGAGTAGGGCTGGAAGATCAATGTAGCTTTATACAAACGAAGATAATATCATTGAGATAGTGGCAGATAACCCATCAGTGTTCATCAATTATTAAGACTTATCGCTCGGCCTACTTATTATGATAAGTACTTTGTACCTATTATAACTTTATTATAAGCTAAAAAGGGCGCCCAAATCCAGAATACATTCTAAAACTAAAATAGAACATTTTATAAGCGGCTAAAAGTGCTCTAACAGCGTAAAAGAATTTAAACTTTTTATTAAAATAAACAACTAGATGTTGATCAATTTTGGATGATAATTACCAAACAGGAGGATATTGATGAAAAAATTTAAAAAAACGATTAAGAACGCAAATTTCATGTGAACCGGAAAATTATTTTCGTGAGCTCGTGATGATTTAAAACTTTTAGAATTTTTCGAATTGCTTGATATTAGTAAATTTCATGCAAATATGAATAATTTTCCCAATAATGCCTTTAATTGTCTGAAAAATACATATAACATATCGACTTTCAGGTGTTAGAAACAGAGTTGAGTGTTGTTTACCGAAGTCAAAATTTCCAAATTAAAAAAAAATTCTTGATTTTCTAAACAGTTCAAGCCTCAAATCGGATTTTGAAGAATTTTATAAATTATTTAGTATAGTTCTAACAATACCAACGACAACCTCTAGACCTGAGAGGTCATTTTCTTGCATGAGACTTTTATATTTCATACGAAACAAAATGGGCCAAGATCGTTTTACAAACCTTGCTTTTATGCCTATTGCAACGGAACTTTCAATAAATTGAAAAGTTCGTCAACATTTTATGACATAGTTATTGAGGACTTTGCTAAAACAAACAAACGTATCGAATTAAATTATAAAAGTAAGTTCGGACGCATTTTCGAAAAAACATGTATTTTATTTACTGTCTATTTTGTTTTATAATAAAATGACTTTTACTTGTTTTGGTACGAGTATGTTGGTTCCTTTTGGAAAATTGTCACGCCTCGTCACGGAATATATATATATATATATATATATATATATATATATATATATATATATATATATATATATATATATATATATATACAGGGTGTCCCAAAATCAAATAAATTAATGGACTATACTAATAGATATGCAGTAAATAGTATGAGTAGCTGTTGCACTTTTTTTGAAAAAAAAATCTAAACTTTAGTTTTCAGCATGAAATGTGGTAAATATTTTTTTTTTATAAAAGTTTGAGTGTCTTTGGTGAAAAAAAAATGTATGAGAACCTAGGTGGCCAACTATTTTAAAAAGATACGTGTTTAATGCAGATTCTAAAATGGTATAATTCATCCTTTTATCTAATGTAGATACGAGGTTATTGCTATTAGTATGCAGAAGGAATAAATTCGATTAAATAACAAAATTTTAAAAATTCACGATACACGCCCGACATCTCCGAATGAAAGCTCTTTTGAGAAGTTGCGCATAACGCCGTTGAGTAATTTTTGAAGCGGCTTCCTAGACACGGCTACGTAACTTCTAAACTCCTGATCAGTTTAGAGTAGACTTCTGTCAGGCAGCCCCAGTAAAACAAAATCCAGCGGATTTAGGTCCGGAGAACGTGGAGGCCACAAAATGGGCCCCAGACGGCCAATCCATCTATCTGGATATGTGGAATTCAAATACGCCCGAACGTTTACTGCATAGTGCGCAGGACACCCATTATTCTGAAGCCAATGGGATTCTCTCACCTCCTCGGACACCTCTTCCAATAAATTTGGCAGATCATTTTGAAGAAAGTCCAAATAGTTTTGGCCAGATACGTTCCCGGGCAGTTCAAATGGGCCAATTATCTATCCGTTCAATATGTCGGTCAAATAATTTATTTTGAAATTGTACTGAGATCTGTTTTCTTGCATTAGATGAGGATTCGAAAGTTGCCCGCTGTGAAGATTGTGCATGCTAAAGCATCCATCTCTATTCAGTGTTGATTCATTGCTCCATAAAATATTATTAAAGAATTGCGGATCTTGTTCTATTTTCTCAAGCATCTGTCGGCAAAAACATAATCTTGTGTAGTAGTCTCTTGGTTCCAGAGTTTGGGGGTGGAACTTATTTTTTTTTCAATACACGGTGCTCGTTCGATTTTGCGATTCCAGTGCGTCTTGCTATTGCTCTTGTAGAGGTAGACGGATCTCGCTCAATTTCCTCAAGCACCGTTTCTTCAGTGTCAATATTAGCGACTCTTCCAGTGCTAGTACCACCAACACCGCTGCCAGGCAATCTTCCTTCCGAGTAACAACCGTGGACTCTGATAAACACGCGATAATCCGGGTGACGCGCGTTTGGGTATCTTTCCCTATAAAGGGCTGCAGTTGCATTTGCGTTACTTCTGCATTCACCATAAATATAATGCATGTTTGCGTATTCTTGTGACGTATACTGATTACGTGGCATGTTGATACACAAAAATCCGCCCAGACACAAGCCAGAAAAACAGAATAAACACATGCGATGTCAAAGAAGTCGATTAACGTATTAAATTAATCTTTAATAATGTTATTGTTTAATTATTTACCGTTTAATACAATTTATGAACAAAAGATGGGTAGCGCAGAGCACGCTTAGGTATATCATATATCAA